>CM066048.1:132999308-133599308 GCA_033557465.1 Ichthyophis bannanicus | reverse complement strand
CAATGTCTTAAGCAACAGGAGCAGGCCCCAGCATGCACTAGAGGTAACATCAGGCCTAGCTCAGCCTCTTCTTTCCAGGCATGGAGCCAGATGGTAAAGTGCTGTGTTATGTGTAAATGTGCCTCGGCCATGCTGGGCTTTGTGCCTCTCTGGTCTTGTCTCTGAGGCCTGAGCAGGCCTGAAGCCAGCAGCTGACAGCACAGCATGCCTGGGTGTCTGACATCCTCCCTCCAGCAGATGGGGGTCTGGAGTGCAGATAGTGGCAGGAAGGACTGTCTGTCTCTTTCTCTTTGATCCTCCATGTGGAGAGAGGTGACTGACTACAGCTTCCAGCATCTCGTGTGTGTGTGTGTGTGTCTCTCTCTCCTGATTGTCACTGTGTTTGTATCTGTCTCTCTACGGGGGTTCAGCTTATTCTGATTGCGTGTGTCTGTCTCTGCTGGGGCTCAGCCTGTCCTGAGTGTGTGTGCGTGTGTCTCTCTCTCTGCTGGGGCTCAGCCTGTCCTGAGAGAGAGTGTGTGTGTGTCTGTCTGTCTGTCTCTCTGCTGGGGCTCAGCCTGTCCTGAGAGAGTGTGTGTCTGTCTGTCTGTCTCTCTGCTGGGGCTCAGCCTGTCCTGAGAGAGTGTGTGTGTGTCTGTCTGTCTCTGTGCTGGGGCTCAGCCTGTCCTGAGAGTGTGTGTGTGTGTCTGTCTGTCTCTCTGCTGGGGCTCAGCCTGTCCTGAGAGAGAGTGTGTGTGTGTCTCTCTCTCTGCTGGGGCTCAGCCTGTCCTGAGAGTGTGTGTCTGTCTGTCTGTCTCTCTGCTGGGGCTCAGCCTGTCCTGAGAGAGAGTGTGTGTGTGTGTGTCTGTCTGTCTCTCTGCTGGGGCTCAGCCTGTCCTGAGAGAGTGTGTGTGTGTCTGTCTGTCTCTCTGCTGGGGCTCAGCCTGTCCTGAGAGAGAGTGTGTGTGTGTCTCTCTCTCTGCTGGGGCTCAGCCTGTCCTGAGAGTGTGTGTGTGTCTGTCTGTCTCTGTGCTGGGGCTCAGCCTGTCCTGAGAGTGTGTGTGTGTGTGTCTCTCTCTGCTGGGGCTCAGCCTGTCCTGAGTGTGTGTGTGTGTGTGTCTGTCTCTCTCTCTGCTGGGGCTCAGCCTGTCCTGAGTGTGTGTGTGTGTGTGTGTGTGTGTGTCTGTCTCTCTCTCTGCTGGGGCTCAGTCTGTCCTGAGTGTGTGTGTGTGTGTGTGTGTCTGTCTCTCTCTGTGCTGGGGCTCAGCCTGTCCTGAGTGTGTGTGTCTGTCTCTCTCTGTGCTGGGGCTCAGCCTGTCCTGAGTGTGTGTGTGTGTCTGTCTCTCTCTGTGCTGGGGCTCAGCCTGTCTTGAGAGTGTGTGTGTCTCTCTCTGTGCTGGGGCTCAGCCTGTCTTGAGAGTGTGTGTGTCTCTCTCTGTGCTGGGGCTCAGCCTGTCTTGAGAGTGTGTGTGTCTCTCTCTGTGCTGGGGCTCAGCCTGTCTTGAGAGTGTGTGTGTCTCTCTCTGTGCTGGGGCTCAGCCTGTCTTGAGAGTGTGTGTGTCTCTCTCTCTGCTGGGACTCAGCCTGTCCTGAGTGTGTGTGTGTGTCTCTCTCTCTCTCAACTGGGACGCAGCCTGTCCTGAGAGTGTGTGTGTCTCTCTCTCTCTCTCTACTGGGACGCAGCCTGTCCTGAGAGTGTGTGTGTGTGTGTGTGTCTCTCTCTCTCTCTCTACTGGGACGCAGCCTGTCCTGAGAGTGTGTGTGTGTGTGTCTCTCTCTCTCTCTACTGGGACGCAGCCTGTCCTGAGAGTGTGTGTCTCTCTCTCTCTCTACTGGGACGCAGCCTGTCCTGAGAGTGTGTGTGTGTGTGTCTCTCTCTCTCTCTACTGGGACGCAGCCTGTCCTGAGAGTGTGTGTGTGTGTCTCTCTCTCTCTCTCTCTCTCTCTCTCTCTCTACTGGGACTCAGCCTGTCCTGAGAGTGTGTGTGTGTCTCTCTCTCTCTCTACTGTGCTCAGCCTGTCCTGAGTGTGTGTGTGTGTCTCTCTCTCTCTCTCTCTACTGGGACGCAGCCTGTCCTGAGAGAGTGTGTGTGTGTGTGTCTCTCTCTCTCTCTACTGGGACGCAGCCTGTCCTGAGAGTGTGTGTGTGTGTGTCTCTCTCTCTCTCTCTACTGGGACGCAGCCTGTCCTGAGAGTGTGTGTGTGTGTCTCTCTCTCTCTACTGGGACGCAACCTGTCCTGAGAGTGTGTGTGTGTGTGTGTCTCTCTCTCTCTCTCTCTACTGGGACTCAGCCTGTCCTGAGAGTGTGTGTGTGTCTCTCTCTCTATACTGGGACTCAGCCTGTCCTGAGAGTGTGTGTGTGTCTCTCTCTCTCTACTGGGCTCAGCCTGTCCTGAGAGTGTGTGTGTGTCTCTCTCTCTCTCTACTGGGACGCAGCCTGTCCTGAGAGTGTGTGTGTGTGTGTGTGTGTCTCTCTCTCTCTCTACTGGGACGCAGCCTGTCCTGAGAGTGTGTGTGTGTCTCTCTCTCTCTCTACTGGGCTCAGCCTGTCCTGAGAGTGTGTGTGTGTCTCTCTCTCTCTCTACTGGGCTCAGCCTGTCCTGAGAGTGTGTGTGTGTCTGTCTGTCTGTCTCTCTGCTGGGACACAGCATCTTTTCTCCCTGTATGTATGCGTGCTTCTCTCTGCCAGGCCTGAGAGTGTGCGTGAGCGTCTATCTGCTGGGACTCAGCCTCTTGCCACCATATCTGTGTATATGTGTATCTCACACAACCTTTCATGATCCTGTTTGTCTATTTGCCAGGGCTTAGCTTGGTGCTGGCTCACACATTTGTATATTAATGTGGCCTCTCTCATCAGTACTTGCACCTCTGTATTTATACAAATATATTTTAACTTGTATGCCTCTTATACAACATTTGCAGGTGTCTTAGTGACAGTCCCAAGTACAGGCCTGTATTTTCCCCTCTCATTCTCCAATGTGATCTCTTGTCAGAAATGATCTTGGTTCTAAGCAAAGCCTGTTTCTTGGATTATATATCTTCACCTCTCTTTTCCTCGGCCTTGCAAATTTCTCATTGATAACATATAGATTTAGATATCTATTTCTTTCTTTCCCTTCTTGTCACTCAGTCTAACCACCTCCCGGCCGTGCCATGGCGCACATCCTGGAATCCATCCTCACCAACCTCCTACAGCCGGACAATGCCATCATACAGCAGGTACCCCATCACAGGGCATGGCATGACTGAGCGGCTGAGACTTCCATAGAGCACAGGCTCCACCAATGGGCACTGTTTGGAGGGAGGGGGTGATGCTATCATGTGGGCAAGCACCCTGTTGAGGGTGGTGAAATAGAGGTCAGTGGGAAGCCGGTGACCTTGTAACAGGTGCTGTATGGAGGGGAGGGCTGACATTGTCACTTAGAGGTGAAAGGGGAGGAGTGAAAATGGGAATGTATGAAGAGTGGAGGAGGGTTTCCTTAGGAAGCATAGTGAGTGGAAGTCATCACTGGATGTCGTGCGTTATTTCTGTATTCTCCCCTCCATGTCCGCAGGCCACGGCACAGCTGAAGGAGGCATTTAAAGACCCTGCAGTACTTGCCGTGATGTGTGAAGTGCTCACCACCTCATCCAATCCTCAGGTAAGGTCGTCTGGTGGGGTTGGGGGGTAATGAAGCTCTGGTGGAGTATCTATGTGTTAGAAGGGAAGAGGCCTCTGAAAGAATGGATTTAGTTGGGGGGGGGGGTCCCTGTATCCCCATGAATTAGTTTGATAGTGGTCTTGTGTTTGAGGACAGAATAATCCCTGTATCAATATGAGTGGGTTTGATACTTCCTTAGTCAGTAGGATAGGAAGGAGTCCTAATCTCAGAGTCATGGGTTTGAGTCCCACGTTGAGCACAGATAATATTTTTTATAAAGCTTTATAGGTAGACATGGGAAGAGAGAGGTGTTGGGAATTCATGATCCCCTATTCAGTTAACACTCATCTATCAAAGATGATGGGCTACAGAGGAGGAGGACAACCAAAACTATCTGGAATAAGGAGTGATAATATCTTAAAAGTGATCACACTGGCAGCATATCCTGGACTGGTCTAGAAGATTAAATGAAAGTAAATTATCAGGTATGGCAAATTTATCCTTTAGGAGAGCAGATAGGAATAACTGGGCAGAAATTGTGGGCCAGCTGACTTTCCATAGTGCCACTGTTAGACAAGTCCAGACCAGAGGGTTAACTCCACCAACTAGCAGATGTGAGACAGAGAAACAAAACAGGACAGTGCTGAGACGACATCCCTGCACAGCTAGGGGCACTGTTCAGTATTTTCTCTGTCTCAGCAGATGTTGGTTGTCTGCCATGATTCTGCTGCCCTTCAGGCCTGCCTCCCTTCGCCCGTTGGAGCTGGTCCAGGTTCTCCCTGAACTGCATGGCTTTCCTCTTCTGACGGCATTTGCAAGTGGTGCTGTTCTTTCCCGCCTTCTGCGTCAACGGCTGAGGCCTTTTCCCGTTCTCTGCTTGGAGACTTCCATCCCACCCTGATACATGGCGCACGTGCGTGCTTGCTGGCGGCATGACCTCTAAAGCGCCACAATGCCCCAGCTGTGGAAAGTGGAGGCACGGCTTGGTAGACAGGATGTGCATGACCTGTGCTGCAGACCCTGGGCAGCCATCGCAGACCAGCCCTAGGAAGTTTCACCGCACTTCCAGTCCCGCGTCGTCGTCAGACCTGAGAGCATGTCCCAATTCATCTCCACAATGGCTCCCGTTGTTCTTAGATTCTGCCGCTGGCAGCTGCGCCTTCTCCGGCGAAGAGAAGGGCAGAGCACCAGCAGAACTTCTCCCACAGAGGGAGACAGTCCCCTACGAAGACTCCCCTTCGCCCCTAGAGGCTTCAGGGGATGTGGCAGAATTTGCCACTCTCTTCAAATACGCCTGGGCCATTTGGAAGGGAAAACAGGCCCCCTGTGCTTGTAGGCAACTAATGCTGGCAGCAGCTCAGGTTCTGCGCGGAAGCGCAAGGTATCCCCAGTGGTGGCGGGGCCTTCCAGTAACCTCCTCAGGTTTAGAAACTGCTAACACCTAATCAGGTTTGCCTCTTGCAGATGATACCAAAATCTGCAATAGAGTAGACACCCAGGAAGGTGTAGATAACATGAGGAGGGATCTAGCTAAGCTTGAAGAATGGTCTAGAATTTGGCAGCCGGGATTTAATGTTAAAAAATGTAAGGTCATGCATTTGGGCTGCAGCAATCCAAGGGAGCAATACAGTATAGGAGGTGAAGTACTTTTGTCCACTAAAGAAGAGCGGGACCTAGGCGTGGTTGTGTCTGATGATCTTAAAGTAGCTAAACAGGTAGAAAAGGCGACAGCAAAAGCTAGAAGGATGCTTGGGTGCATACAGAGAGGAATGGCTAGCAGAAAAAAGGAGGTGATAATGCCTCTGTATAAGTCTTTGGTGCAACCTCATTTGGAGTATAGTGTGCAATTCTGGAGACCGCACCTTCAAAAGGATGTGGAGTCGGTGCAGAGGGTTGCTACTAAAATGATTAATGGGCTTCATTATAAAGCATATGAGGACAGACTTAAGGATCTTAATATGTACACCTTAGAGGAAAGGTGGGATAGAGGTGATATGATTGAGATGTTTAAATACCTCCGTGGCATAAATGTTCAGGGAGAGAGCCTCTTTCAATTGAAAGCAAGTTCTGCTACGAGGGGACATGGGATGAGGGTGAAGGGAGATAGATTCAGGAGTGATATGCGGAAATATTTCTTTACAGAAAGAGTAATAGTCTCCCAGTGCAGGTGGTATAGTCTCCCAGTGCAGGTGGTAGAGATGAGGACAGTAACTGAATTCAATAAAGCATGGGACCAACACAGAGGATCTCTAAAGGTAAAAAATGGACTGTTGTAGTTGTTGATATGGAAGGACAGACTAGATAGGCCATGTGGTCTTTTTCTGTCATCATGTTTCTATGTTTCCAAGCACTAGCATGAGCACTGGGGGACTTAGATGCTCCTGACAAGGAGGAGCTCAGTTGTGATCTGTGGCATCCTCTCCCACCGCCTCTAGTTTGGAGGAGGGGGAATATGCTTCCTCCATGGTTATCCGACTATTCCACAGAGCCGAGTTGCCTGCACTTATCAGCCAAGTGGTAGCCAAGCTCCAGGTTCCTGATCCCCTGAATCAGTCTACTTCTGACCCTATCCTTTGAAGGGTTAGGGCGCCAGCCAAGGCCTTTCCCTTTTTCTCCCAAACTTCAACAGCTAGTTTTTGATGAGTGGAATGTGCCGGATGTTTCCTTGTAGGCAGCTCGTTGCCTCAGCAGGATTTATCCCTGGTCTCAGCGCAACCAACGCTGAAATCGTCCTATCTGACAGTAGACTCCCTGGTGATCGCAGTGACCAAAAAGACTACCATCCCCATAGAGGGCGGGGTGGCCCTCTGAGACCTTCAGGACCACAAGGTCAAGAATCTCTTGAAGACTGCCTTTTCTGTGTTCTCCCTGGCAGACATCTGTGTGTAGCAGCTTGGCAGCCCGGACCTTGCTCCAGTGGATACAGCATGCGGATTCAGCCTGCTTGGAATCCGTGTCTGATGGCTTCTACGACCTGCTCCAGTTGGCAGCCTGGGCAGTGGGTGCGGCTAATGTGGCACAGAGATGGTTTTGGAATTGGTCAGCAGATAACGGCATCAGTCGTGTCTCACCAGCCTTCCCTTTAAAGGTGGTCTTCTCTTTGGGGAAGATTTGGCAAAGCTGGTGAAAGACCTGGGTGAGGTCAAGCTGCAGCGGCTATCAGAGGATAAGGCTATGGCTTTCTCTCAGCGTTCCAAAGCCACTGGCTCTGGATCTTCGAGGCCCAGATACCACGACTCATGCTACTATTGGTCAAGCCGGCGCTTTTCCATGTACCACTCTGCCAGCAGCCAGACACAGTCCTTTCAGGGCTCCCACAGGCCTCAGAATGCCACCAGAGGGTCTAAGAGGTCTTCCTTTCCGAGATGCTGTGGGTAGGAGGGTGCTTCCGCCTTTTCCACCAGGAATGGACTCGTATCACTTCGGACGCCTGGGTGTTGGAGATCGTCCGGAATGGCTATGCTCTCGAGCTTGCTCGACCTATTCATGATGCCTTTATGGTCTCACCCTGCAGTTCTGAGCACAAGCACAGTTCGATTCTCGCCAGCCTACTTCGCTTACGCCTCCTGGGGGCCCTAATGCCAACCCTACCAGGGGAACTAATATCTCAAAAATTACAAAGGCTCATGGGTCTCAGTATAAAACGTCGTGGTCTCATGCAAGAGTCCAAAAATCAACACTCTTGCTAGACTACTGTTTACATCAACAACCCAACCACTAATGCCTAAAATAACCACTAATTATAAAATAATTTCAAAGGCATTAGTGATTGGGTCGTTGATGTAAACAGTAGTCTAGCAAGAGTGTTGATTTTTGGACTCTTGCATGAGACCACGACGTTTTATACTGAGACCCATGAGCCTTTGTAATTTTTGAGATATTAGTTCCTAATAGGTGAAACTTTAAGCAATAAACCAAAGTTTTAGTTTTGTAGTGATTTGCTTAGTAAATTTGACCATACATAGTAAGGTAGTAAACCCTACCAGGGGAGCATGGGAGGGGCCAGTACTCCATCTATTTTGTAGTCCCCAAGAAGAATGGTTCCTTCGACCAATCCTCGATCTCCAGGGCGTCACTCACAATCTGCAATATCCTGTTTTCGCATGGAGATGCTCGGGGCTGTCATCCAGGCGGTCTGGCCGGGGAAATTCCTGGTGACCTTAGGCTTCTGTGACATCTATCTGCACATTTCCATCAGCACGGAACATCAGCGCTTCCTACGGTTCACGGTGCTGGGGCAACATTTCCAGTTTTGCGCCCTCCTCTTTGGCCTAGTGACCGCCCGGCAGACTTTTTTCCAAGATCATGGTTTTGGTGGTGACAGCTCTCCGATGTGAAGGCATTTATGTCCATCCCTACTTGGACAATTGGCTTACCTGGGTAATGACCCGCGCAGGTGCCGAACGCTCCATTCGCAGAGTGACTCCGTTCCTGGAGCATCTTGGATGAGAGATCAACTACTCCAAGAGCTGCCTGCTTCCAGTCCCAGGACCTGGCCTTTCTCGACACACGAGACAGCATAGTCATCCTCACCTTTTAGCACTGGCTCCGGTTTCGCCATTAACTGCATCCGCTTTCAGCAGCTCCCTGCTCCTAGAGCTTGGAACCCCCTGCAGCTCCTGGGGACAATGGCAGCGACTCTTGACATCGTGCCTTGGAACAGGGCGCACATGTGCCACCTACACTATGCCCTGTTGAACTGCTGATCACCGTCCTCGGAGGATTTTGAGGTCCACCTGCCAGTTCACACCAGTCTCCGCTGGCGGGCATCACGAGACAACATGCTGCGGAGAATCCCCCTTGAGCAGACAGATTGGGTGGCAGTCACTACCGATGCCAATCTCTCCAACTGGGGAGTGCACTGTCTTCATCGGTCTGTTCAGGGCACTTCATCTCCACTGGAACAACCTGGTCCATCAGCCACCTGGAAGCACCAGCAATCTGCCTCACTCTACACCATTTTTAGCCTCTCCTCTGCGGCAGAGCTGTGGGGATGATGTCCGACAGTGCTACTGTGGTGGTCTACGTGAACCACCAGGGCGGCACGAAGTGTGCAGGTGTGGCTTGGAAGATGAAATTCATTTTTCCCTGGGCTGAGTGCCTCCTCCAAGCTCTTACATCTCAGCACGTTGCGGGAGATGACAGTGCAAGTCGGATTATCTCAGCAGACATTGCGCTAATCCCCCTGGGCTTTCGACCGCATTGTGCATTGGTGAGGCCTCTCTCTTTGGAACCTGATGGCAACTCCTGCGAATGCCAAGGTACGGCCGCCATTTCCTGGTGCCAGGCCCCGGAGTTGAGGGGCGTGGATGTGCTGATTCAGCAAGGGCCGAGGAACCAGCTCCTGTATGTTTCTCCCCACCCCCCCCTGTGGCAACTGATTCACAGAGTCCTGTGGTGCATGGAACGACACTCCCACTGGGTCATCCTCCTGGCCCCCGACTGGCCCCATCATCCTTGGCATGTGAACCTCATATGTCTGCAGGTGGCATCCCTGCTTCCCCTGGATGACCCGGGTCCCTTCGCACTTACGACTTTGCTCTTGAGTGGCGTTATCTGGTCCGCAAGGGACAGTCCTCCGCAGTCGTTGCAGTGCTGTAGAGTGCATGCTACTGCTCCGCGTCGCTGGCCTACGTTCGTGCCCAAAGAGACCTATCTCCTTGGTGTGTGCATTACATCTCTTTTGGCTTTCCTGCAAGACTGCTTCCAGAGAGACCTGGCTTACAATTCTTTGCGAGTCCAGATTGCTGCATTGTCGGTGTTCCGTGGTCCAGTGCAGGGCCGATCTCTAGCGTCACATCAGGACATTAGATGTTTTCTTAAAGGTGTGCATGCCTTGCACCCAAGAGGGCCGCCTGTAGTTCCTCCCTGGCACCTTTTGCTCATTTTGCGGGCACTGGCGGCCACCTCCTTTGAGTCTTTGCAGCGTGCTACCCTCAGAGATGTCTTCCTCAAGATGGTGTTTCTCATTGTGATTACTTCAGTGCGTCGCATCTCTGAGCTGCAGGCTCTTTCGTGTCTGGTCCCCTTTTTGTCCTTTTCAGCAGAGCGCGTCTCCTTATGTTTGGTACCCTTGTTTCTGTCCAAGATCTTGACACCCTTCCATGTCAATCAAGCAATTGTCTTGCTGGCATTTCTCCCTGTAGCTCTGCTCTGGGCAGGACAAGGACCTGCAGAGGTTGGTTGTCCACAGAGTCCTCAGCCATTACTTGGAGGTCACAAACGTCTTTTGGCTATCCAATCACCTCTTTGTCCTTTTTGTGGGGCCCCGCAAGGGACAAGTTGTGTCCAAGGCAACCCTGGGACGCTGGTTAATAAAAGCCATTTCCTCGGCCTACCTGTTGGCAGGTAAGATGATATCTCGCAGGTTGAAAGCACAAGCTGCTTCCTGGACGGAACTCTCTGCGGTTGCCTCCATCGACATTTGCAAGGCGACCACCTGGGCATCTTTATCTACCTTTGTGTGGCACTATTGCTTGGATGTGCAAGCGAGGGCAGCAGCCATTTCGGCACACGGTTGCTGTCGGCTGCACTGTCTTCCCACTCCATTAGGTAGTAGCTTTGGTTCTACTCTCCTGTCTGGACTGGTCTAGCATTGGCGCTCTGGAAGGGGGAATTTTACTTGGAAATTATTTCCTTTCCTGGAGCACTGCTAGACCAGTCCAGGACCCTCCCTGTGGGGGCTGCGACGGCCTGCATTATGTCCTTCTGGAACACCAGAGTTCCTCGTTTCTGCTAACACCGTTGTATATAGTTCCTTTATTCAAAGCAACTTGGGTTAGGGGCGCACTTGATGGATTCTGTTGGGTCCATGGTTTGCTACATAATACTGAACAGTGCCCTAGCCTGTGCTATGTAAGCTGCAGGGATGATGTCACAGCACTGTCTTGTCTTTTTTGTGGAGGGAGGGGGGGGGGCTTTTTTTCTGTGTCTCACATCTGCTGGTTGGTGGAGTTAACCCTCTGGTCTGGACTGGTCTAGCAGTGCTCCAGGAAAGGAAATTATTGGTAAGTAAAATTTCCCCTAGTTTGCTATGATGGTAGTCTCTATATGTGAGGGGGTTCCCTGTGCCACTACAAATGGATTCAGTTATTGTCTTCTCTCAATGATACCTCTACTCCTGCTTCTTTCTCATCTTGTCTCTTTTCTCTCTGTTTAGATCCGACAGTTTGCTGCAGTGCTGGTGAGGAGACGTTTGACCAAACACTGGAAGCAAGTGAATGTTGCTCTCCGAGAGAAGTGAGTGTAGGCCAGCTGGGAGGCAGATGGTGAGAGAGAAATCTCTAGAGCAGGGTAGGAGGGGGAGACTTCCAGGTTCTGCTCCTGGAATCTTTCTTTCTCCTTCCCAAACACCGAGCAGTAAGCTTCTCTTCACTGCCCTCCTTGAGGACTGGGTAGGGATGCAGGGCTAGAGAGGCTGTACTTCCGTGGTTTCACTGGATCTGTAATATGCAAATGTCACTTCATTTTGTGTTTCAGCTTAAAGTCTCTGGTGCTGGAGGCCATACAACGGGAGCCAGAGTAAGTGTGGGGAGAGGAGAGGGAGGGTGGTGGTGGTGGTGGTGGTAACAAGTATATACCATAAAACATGGCAACTTCACTGATTCATTTCTGTTATATACCACAGAGAACACTCCAGCAGATGGAGACTGGGGATTCCAGGCTTTTGGTGATGTCATCTCATAAAGGCGACCGAATTCCTCCCACCAAGCCAGTATCCTCAGTCTCCAGCAGATGGGGGAAGAACTCTGTGTAGCTTGGACTACACTGTTGGTAATTCCTGTCAAATACAAAAAAAAGCTTCTCAGGTCTATGCTACAGGTATAGGGTTAGGTTAGGAGAGTGGGCTGCCCTAGAGCTGCTGATGAGAGCCTGTGTAAAGTCATACCTGGTGGGATCGGGTCTCTACCTTTTTCTCTCAAACCACACAACCAGCTTTTTTTCTCTGTCTTCAGTGGCTGGGAAACAGTGTTCAGCGGCTGCCCCTTTAAGTTTTGCTTCACATTCACTAGAGGCAGCTGCTGCAAGGGCAGTGTCCGACCTAGACTTCACCGGCTTGTTGGAGTAAGGCTTTTGTTTGAATGCTCTGGGGGTGGGAGATCTCAGAATGTTTTTTGCTTTCCTGTCTCTGTACCTTGGCAATCACATTGGGTTTGTCATTTTGATTTTTATTGACTTTCAGCAGTCTGCAGTGATGGTGGGGTGTTTTTTTTTCCCCCACCTTCGGAGCAACGCAAATCATGCCTTCAGGGAAGGCCATTTGTGTGGGCTGTAGTCTTCATCAGGGACGCCTTTCACTGGTTGGTCTCTACTGACCGTGTCAAAAGGCAGATAGAGAATTGGGGGAACATTTGCGAACCTTTCAGTCAGTCGGGGGGAGGTCAGAGACCATGCCTCTTCTTTTGGCAGAGGAGTCCTCGGTGCTGGTGCTTTCGGCGGTTTCTGTGGTTCTGGCGGGAGCCGTGGCCATGTCACCATCGAAGACCCTGCTTGAAGGGGAGAATCCTGAACGGTAGGATTTGGTCCTGGTGGGTTAGGACTCGTCTCCAGGGGCGACATTGCATTCGGATGAGGCTCCTTTCTCCTCGGATTTCTTCTGCTGATGCACCAGGCCTATTTAATGAAGAGAGGTCATGGGATGCAGTAGACCACTCCAGGGTGCAAGGTCTGGGCCCAAGCAGAACTGTGGTCCATTGGGACCTCTAGGGACATGCTTGTGCCACAGGAAGGGAGTGCTCCTCTTGTTATGGACCTTGACCACATCTCAGAGCACTCCAGGGGATCGGAGGGTCCCTTGGGGGGGGCTCTCAGGGCTAGATGCCACAGGTTCTTAGATAGTCCTCGAGAAAGGTGAGATTATGGCAGGGGAGGGCCTTCAGGTCATCAGTCTTCAACCGGAAAGAGCTGGGAATACTTATTTCTCATTCCCTGGGAGCTCTCAACATCCCTATTCAGACCCAGTTCCCAGGCCCTCCTGTCAAATATCCCCTGTTGTAAGGGTTCCGCACCTTCAAGACAGCCTTTCCAGTCCAGAGAGCCATCAAACAGATGATTGAGGCAGAGTGGGAGGTTCTAGAGGTTGGGTTGTGGGGGTATAAGCAATGGCCCGTCTGTATCCTGTTCGGGGGAGAAGGATCTGCTTCATTGTTTGTTGATACCTTGGTCTCCACTGTTACCAAAAAGATCACCATCCCTGTGGAAGGTAGGGCAGAACTGAAGGATCCACAGGACAAGAAGCTCGAAACATTGCTAAAGCAGGCCTTTGAACTAAATATGTTGGTATTATAGGCGGCATCTGTGGCCAGGGCTTGCTCGTGCAGGATGTAGGCACTTCCAGATTTCTCGACCTCTGGTTCGCAGCAGATGGCAGAAGTGGCCAGGTTGGAATCGGGAACAGTGTACATGGTGGACATGCACTATGACTTAGTTAGAGCATTGGTGAAGAGTATGGCCTCCATGGTTGCAGCTTGTCATCTGATCTGGCTGCAGAACTGGTTGGCAGATGTGTCCTCAAAGTCACGGTTGAGCAAGCTTCCCTTTTGGGGAAAACTCCTTTTTGAGGACCTGGAGAAGCTGGTGAAGGATTTGGGTGAGGCTAAAAACCGGTACATCTACTGGAGGATAAGCCTAAGGTAGGGAAGACCTTGTCGACGCCCAAGACGCAGCCTCGGGAATTTCATCCATCTGTATCGGACTATGTGTTGCTCTCTATCAATACTCCAGATACCCTTTGAGAGGTCAGCCTTTTTGGGGGGCCGAGGGTCTGGACAAAGCTTCTTTGCAGGCTCCAGGACTGGGGCCAAGAAAGCCCAGTGAAGGGTGGTGTGCTCAGGTGGAGATGGGTGGTCGTCTACGCCAGTTCTACTCTGCCTGGGTCCAGATAACATCTGACCAGTGGGTGCTGGAGGTGATTCACAACAACAATGTGTTGCAGTTCACAAGCTCCTGCAGGAAACCTTTGTAATCTCTCCCTGCAGAGCATCAAGCAAGCATGCAGCAGTTGAGTCGACTCTTCATTGACTTCTCCAGCTCCAGGCAGTTGTAGTCTTACCCATCCCTACTGACCAATTAGGTTGAGGTCGATACTCCATCTATTTCATGGTTCCCAAGAAAGAAGGGTCGTATCGTCCCATTTTGGACCTCAAGCATTTCAGTCGTACTCTGCAAGTGCCACATTTCTGCATGGAGATGTTGTGGTCAGTGATCATGGTGGTAAGAGCAGGCAAATTCTTGAACACCTTGGATCTCATGGAAACATATCTTCACATCCTGATTCATGCAGAACACCAGCAGTTCCTGCAATTTGCGGTCCCCTTGGGGCACTTCCAGTTTCAAGCCTTGTCCTTTGGACTTGAGACGGTGTTGCTCATGTTTATGATGATCATGGTTGTGATGTGGCGGCTCTTCATCAGGAGGGGTGCTAGTGCATCCCTATTTGGACGATTGACTAATCGGGGCCAAATCCCTTCCGGAAGAGTCGGGCTGTGATGGCCTGAGTTCTTGAAATGTTACAGGGGCTCGGTTGGGTGGTCAAAACAGTCAAGACTCATCTTGTTCCATCTCAGAGCCTCATATACTTGGGAGCATGGTTCGATATGCAGTTGGGGGCGGTCATTTTGCCAGAGGAGCGGACCTCAAAACTGTGAGGGCAGATCCATCAGTGTTTGTGGCGATGAGCTCCAAAAGTGTGGTCATATCTGCAAGTGCTGGGTTCCATGGCAGCGATTTGGACTTAATGCTGTGGGCTCGGGTGCACATGAGGCCTTTCCAGAAATGCTGCACTTGCATTGGTCTCTGCAATCCCATCTGCTATCATGTAAGTTGAGTTGCCTGCCGGAGGTGCGGAACAGTCTGGAGTGGTGGCTGCGGACAGAGACTCTGCTTGCGGGTATACCATTGGAGGTACCGGTGTGGACAGTGGTGACAACAGATGCCAGTCTCTCATGCTGGGGAGCGCATGGTCAGTCACAGATCGCCCAGGGAATGAGGGCTTCAGATCAGCAATCATGGTTCATCAACTGGTTGGAGATGACAGCGGTTTTTCTGGTGTTGCAGGAGTTTCAAGCATTGGAATGGAAGGTAGTGTGCATCTTTTCGGATAATGTGACCATGGTAGCGTACATCAATTGCCAAGGCAGCACAGGCAATCTGATGCTGGCTGAGGAGATTGCTCTGTTTACTTAATTGGGTGGAAACATATCTCTCGCCGATCTCTGTCACCCACATTGCGGGCAAGGAGAATGTAGAAGCCGACTTTCTCAGCCAGAATCGGGTCGATCCAGGAGAATGGATGTTGGCAGGCTCCGTGTTCCATTGTCTTATGCGGCGTTGGGGGCAGCCAGTGATGGATCTGATGGCCACCAACCTCAATGGCAAAGCTACTTATTTCTTCAGCCGACAGCAGGAGCTGATGTCTGAGGGGCTCAATGCTTGTATATATATCTCAATGCTTGTATATATATCTCTTTTGTATATAGTTTACCCCGGTTCTCCAAGTTTGTACTCCTGTTCGATGTAAACCAAACAGCTTGTTGTTATGGTCTTTATGTTATAATGTAAACCGCGCTGATGCCGAATAGTGCGGTATATAAGAACTTGTAATAAAATAAATAAATAAAATAATAAATAAATGCCTTGGCACAGCCATGGCCGACAGAGGGTCTTCTGTACATGTTTCCTCCATAGCATCAGATCGGTCAATTGGTTCAGCTGATAAAGGCCCATCAGGGGCTCGTTGCCCTGGTGGTGCCGGATTGGCCTCGAAGACCCTGGTATGCGTATCTCGTCTTGACTGTCGGTGGCCGAGCCATGGAACTTGCCAGAGAGGGACGATCTCCTGTCGCAGGGGCCAGTATGCATGTCGCAAGTGGATCGGTTCTTGCTTACGGCATGGCTCTTGAAAGGCCGCAGCTGAAAAGTAGAGGGTTCTTGCTGTTGCTCATTGTTACCCTCCTGAGGGCGCGTAAGTGTTCCTCGTCTTTAGCCTACATCCGTGTCTGGGGGTTCTTTGAAGCCTGGTGTGGTGAGAAGGGGTTGGAGACATGGTGGGCCTCTATTCCGAATATTCTGACCTTCCTGCAGGCCGGGGTGGAGAAGGGCCTAGCGATGAATTTGCTGCGGGTTCAGGTCGCAGCCCTAGCGTGCTACAGGAGTTGAGTTCAGAGTCTTGCTCTGGCCTCTTATCACGATGCGGTTCAGCAGATTTGTCCACCAATACGTATGCCCATTCTGAGTAGGGACCTTAACTTGGTCCTGTCGGACCTAATGGAGGTACTGCTTGAGCCCATGGGAGCAGCCACCTTGAAAGATCTTATCCTGAAGGTGGTGTTCCTGGTAGCGATTTGTTCAGCTAGATGGATTTCGGAGCTGCAGGCTTTATTTATTTTATTTATTTATGAGTTTTATATACTGCTTTTTCAGGTAGTCATAGTGGGTTACATTGGAACAGCAAATACATTAAAACAAGTTAACAATGTAACAGGTGCTCAATGAAGATCAGTTAATTTACATGATTCAACAAATCAAAACGGAGTAACTTATTTACATTTCAGTTAATTAGTAGGAAGGGCAGGGGTAAAGAGTTGGGAGTGACAAGGAATGCTATTAGTGAAATGCTATTTAGTGAAATAATAATGTTATTTAGTGAAAAAAACTTCCTCAGCCAGCTTTTGAATGAATTTTGGATAAGAGATGTTCTTATAAGGAGATTTACTTCTCGCTGGTGGTGGTGAAGGAGCAGAAAATAATTTTTGTAGAACCTTCCTCTACGTTTTCAGAGGAAGGTGGTTGCAAATCAAAGTTTATCTTGTAGGGAGCCGTTTCTCATACTCTCTAAGGAGCGAGTGATTTTTGCGGCCATTGCTGTCCTTCTTTCTAAGGTTCTATCCTCCTTCCACTTGAATCAGACAATGGTGTTGCCTGGCTTCCTGGAAGCGGAGGATCTGCAGCTGCGTTGTTGGGACATGCACCGGGTGCTCCGATGTTACTTGAAACTCCCTCAGCCATTTTTGACAATCTGCTCGTTTGGTGGACCCCATAAAGGGGAGGCAGTGTCAAAAGCCACCATTGCGCGATGGCTCAAGGAGGCTATTGCCTCTGCCTATCTCTTACGGTGTATGTTCTTGTCGTTAAGGCTGTGCATACTCTCAACAAGGATGCAGGTGGCTTCTTGGGCAGAGTTCAGCCTCGTTCCTCCTGCAGGGCAGTGACTTGGGCGTTGTTGCATACCTTTGTGAAGTATTATCGGTTGGATGTGCAAGTGAGATCAGATGCCTGCTTCGGAACTCGAGTCTTGGAGGCCGGGCTTATGGATCCTGCCCACATCTATATACTGCTCTTATACATACCGGTAGTTTGGACTGAACTGGAAGGACGCTATGGAAGGTTAAATTAGACCTTACCTGCTAATTTTCTTTCCTTTAATCCCTCCAGACCAGTCTAGAACCCTCCCAGTGCTTTTTTACAATCTTTGGCATTGCGCAAGCAGGGTTCAGAGTTAGGGTTAGCATTAGCTGGTGATCTTTGGAGGATACTGCTCCCACTTCGCAGTTCCCGGGGGTGCATTCTGGATGCTCGACGGTATGGGGTCTCCAGGGGGTGCAGGTTCTCCTCTTATGTATATAGTTGTACGTTTTTGGCAGGTACTCGTTGAATCTACTTTGTCATTAGGATACTGCCTTGGTTGGAGGAGTTTGGCCTCCTTTATAGGATAACATTACCAAAAGCCTGGAATTCTCAGTCTCCATCTGCTGGAAGGGGAGAAAACCCTATAGACTGGAAGGACTAAAGGAAAGAACATTAGCAGGTAAAGTCTAATTTCACAATTTTAAAGAAAAGTTGAAAAAAAAACCCAAAACAAAACTTATGTAGCTTTTATTCTAAACTCTAGATATTCTGTCCACTCTAAGACCAAATCCTAGCATATTTTTGTTTATACTACGGCTGTTGCTGTGCCCTGTTTCACATTTCTCATGTTGATCTCTCTTCAGACTCTGCTAGTGTAAGTTGCTAAAGATGTGGAGGCAAACCAAGCTTTGTTTCTCCCTCTGCTGCACTTCTACAACCCTTATTACAGGTGAGATTTCCATCTTTCGAAATTCTCTGCTGTCCTCACTCGCCCTTTTTTCTTTTCAGACACAAGGTGCGTCATGCTGTGGCTCAGCTTGCTGCCATCATCCTAAAAAATGAGACGCTGCAGAAATGGCCCCAGCTCTTCCATTTCTTGCAACAGTCATCCCGCAGCTCTGTCCCAGAGCAGAGACAGGTAGGGGAAGAAGAGGTCCTCTGGGTACACTGAAGGCAGGGAGAGGCCTGAGCTGTGTCATGGAGTACAGATAATTAATGAGAAGAAGGGTAGCTCTGAAAGATGATCTTAATGGGGGAGGGGGGCTCCTGAGTGTGTCTCTCTCATCTTCTGTGGAGTTCATGTTCCCCGTCCCTTCTGTTGTCGTGCAGGTGGGACTACTTCTTCTGAGCACTGTGGTGGAAGCCAGCACCGAGGCCTTCCAACCCCACTTCCGGGACCTCCTGCGGCTTTTCCATCAGACACTGACAGACCGCAGCAACAAGGTTGTACTTCATTACTCCATCCAGACCATCACTGTCATGGCATCATACATGGGCACTGATGAAATGGTGAGAGAACCCCCCTCAATTCCGCCCTTGTCTTCTAGCTACTTGCTGCTCTCTCCATGCTTACGATGGGATGCCACGGAAACCCTCGCTTCTCTGTCTCCTTGATTCTCGCTCTCGGGCCCCCTGCCGTGAGGGTCTCTGATGGCATGCCCCTCACTGCTCTCTCTCCCATGGAACTCTGCTCTTACTTTCCTGTTTTGTTCCAGAATCTCATGCGATCTCTGATTCCGAAGATCATCTCAGCCATTAGAGAGTTAATTAGACTGGACGAGGTAAGGATCTCACGGTGCACTTCTGTTCTGTAGAGCTCACCCTACTGTGTGTTTTGTTCAGTGTGACACAGGTTCTGTGTATAAGTGTGTCATATATAATTCTCAGAGGTGCACAGTGGTGTTTCGTGGTGGCCATGGGAAAGTGTCAGATTCTGGACTGACAACAGACATGTTTGACCCTCTCCTCTCCTCTCTTTTCTGGAGTTTATTTAATTTATTTATTTATTTAAAGTCTCTTCTATACCGCGCTATTCAGCATCAGTGCGGTTTACAATAAACAACGAACATACACATTTCCAATAGTACTTTGTGTTTACATATGAACAGGAGAATCAACTTGGCTAACAGGGTAACTATATACAATAACAATATATACAATTTACAGGCTGGTCATGTGTTCGTATGGTTTCAGACAGAGGAGCTTTGTGAGGTTTCGGTAATTGGTGCTGAGCTTTCATTGGTTTCCGGGTAATGTAGGAGGAAGAGGTAGTGTTTCACAGCCTTCCTGAATTGGAATATGTCTGGGATTGTTCGGATGTTGTGAGGGAGGCTGTTCCAGATCATTGGTGCATAAAGTTTGAATGCCCTGCTGGATGTTGACTTGGTGCATTGAGTCATTGATCTTGGGACTATCAAGGTGTTTTGTGCTACTGACCTTCTGTCCCTATTGTGGGGTGTCCTCTGGACTATCTCTGTTAGTGATGTTGACGAGAGACCATTGGTGGCTTTGAAGGTGAGTAGCAAGGTCTTGAATGTAATCCTACCTTGAATCGGGAGCCAGTGGAGTTGTTTCATAATGGGTGTGACATGGTCTTTCCTGGATGCTCCATGTAGTACTCTTGCTGCGGTGTTCATTGCCATTTGCAGTGGGTTCAGAGTGGTTTGGGGGAGTCCTTGTAGTATTGCATTCGCATAATCGAAATGCGGAATTATTAGTGCTTGAAAGATGGTCCTGAAATCATTAGTGCTTGAGCTCACACCTTTCTAAGTAGTTGCTCTAGAAGACTTACATTCAGGCAAAGTTGTTTTCGTGTTCCTAGAGGGCTTATCTTTCTCTTGGTTTGCAGCTTGTGCTGTGAGGGCTTGTGTGCATCAGTGCTGCTGAGAGAGTTACTGTCAGCAGCTTAATTACTAGCAGGGTCTTCCTTGATGGACAGTTTGCAGCTGAGGTGCCAAACTACCCATCTGGACAACAGCAGTAAGGGATGGTGTTGGTGGAGAAGGATCACATTTCTGTGACAGTGACAGCACTACTGACATTACATGCGTGGGAGAAAGGCCCGGTAATCTACTTCTGTATCGCGACATGAAAACCCAATGGATAGGCCAATCAAAACAAATTGCGATATGGTGCTGGAAGATGAGATCCCAAGATCGGAAAGCACTCAGTAGGCTACTGGGAAAGAACTGAAAACACTTCAGAGTAAAGCCAGCATTTATGATGTGGTTGGATCAAAGCCCTCGGGACATCCGATTGCTGATATAACTGCACATGAAATGAGACAGAAGCTGCAGAGATGTCTTACATATCGGGATATGGAACATACCGAGGGAAACTGGAGGTGGTCAAGAATGAAATGGATTGTGTACAACACAATAAGAAATGGACTGGCAATGGGCACCTTGAATCTGATGATCACTTGGTCAACTATCCCGGAAATGAAAGAAAAGAAGAAATGATGTTGCACTTATAATTAAGAAGAAACTTGCGAGATCTGTAATGAAATACACTGCATTCGGTGAACACTTGATTTTTATTCATGTATGAGGCGTGCCCATCAGCCCAATTATTATTCAGGTATATGTGCTAACAAGATGCATGAGAGGATGAAGTTCATCTGTTCTATAAACAAATGCAAGCTGAAACCGACCAGTCATGCAAGTAAGATTTTATTTATTTATTTATTTAACATCTTTTATATACTGCGCTATTTGTTATCAGTGCGGTTTACATTCAACAAAGGTTGCACAATTTGGTCAAGACTAGTTTGTGTTTACATTATAACAGGGAATAAAACTTGGGATAAACAGGGTAACTATATACATATTAACATAGAGAATAAGATTATAATATGGCCGGTGTTGTCATAAAACTATAGGCGGGGCAACATTTACTTGAGACCCCTTTGTTTATGAAGTATATGGAGAGTCTGTGAGGGTTGGTGGGTGAATGATCGGTGGTGGGGTGGGTGTTTGTGCAAAGTGTAGCAGGAAAATGTGATGTTTGATTGCCTTCCGGAACTGAATGAGGTCTTTAATCGATCTTATTTCAGGTGGGAGATCATTCCAGCATTTTGGGGCGTAGAAGGTGAAAGCTCTTCTCCTAGTTGTTTGGGTGCACTTAATGGAGTCTTTAGGGATGATCAAAGTGTTGTCTGTAATTGTCCTCCTCGTTCTGTTTTTCGGAGTAAGGGTGATGAGGTCGTTGAGTGATGTGGGGGCTAGATTGTTGATGATCTTGAATATAATGAGAAGAATTTTGTAAGTTAACCTGCAGTGTATTGGCAGCCAGTGGAGTTCCTTAAGTATCGGGGCGATATGGTCCGTTCTGGCAAGACCACAGAGAACGCGAGCCGCAGCGTTCATCACAAGTTGCAGTGCGTTGATGGTGTTCTTGGGGAGACCATACAGGATTACATTTGCTAAGTCGAAGTGTGGTAGAATGATGAGGGCCTGAAAAATGGTTCGGAAATCATTAGGGGGAAGCATGGGTCTAAGGTGCCTTAGTGTTCTGATTTTATTGTATATGGTCCTGGTAGTGTTTCGTATGTGCTCCTTAAAGTTAAGATGCTGGTCCAGAGTGATCCCGAGGTAGCGTATGGTGGGTTTACTTGGAAGCTCAGCATCTCTTACTTTTAGGGAAGGTGGGGGGGAGAATGTTTTGTTCCTTAAGATGAACAGAACTTCGGTTTTCTTGAAGTTTATGTGGAGATTTTGGGATAGTAGCCAGTCAGTGATGGCGTCGAAGCAGCTGACAAGGTTGGTGAAGTCTGGGTGTTTGACTTTGAATGACGTAAACAGCAGGACGTCATCTGCATAAATTAGAGTGGAAATATTGTAGGCGCGGATGATGTCACATATCGGCTGCATGTAGATATTGAACAGCAGCGCAGATAGAGATGAGCCTTGTGGCACACCTTGTTTTTGGAATGGTGCGGATGTGATGGATCCAACCCGGACATGTTGCCAACGATCAACGATAGCTGTCGGGCGACAGGAACACAAAAGTTGGGAACAAAGAAGAAGGTGAAAGTGTTTGAAAAATATGGGCTTGGCAACAGAAATGAAGCTGGAGAAAGACTGATTAGAATAGATTGTTGATCTTGCAGAATCGTATTTATTTTCACAAACTTCATATACATGCCTTCTCATAATGTGCAAGGCAAGTTACAATCGAATTAATCAAACAAAATGCAATACAAAAAATTGCATTACAGTAATTGTTTAAATCTCTTACTCCCCCCCCTTCTACCACTATAATTAACCAAGTTTCTTATGAAAGGTCATGTAAGACTCTTCATTATGAATAGATAAAGAAAGCATATCCCAAAGACAAGAACTGTGAACAGCAAAAGATCACAAATGAGCATCTTGCAATCAAACACCTGCAGGCACCACAAGAAGCGTCTGCTGAGAGGAACGCAAACTTCTGTGTGGGACATAAAAAGATTGTAAATAAACTGGCCTATTACAATGCAAAGCCTGATTTAAATTAAACACACTATTTTAAACAGGATATGAGCCTTCACAGGCACCCAATGAAGAGCAGCCAAGATTGGAGTAACATAGTCCTGAGCCACCTTAATTTTATTTTATTTTAATTTATTTTTATTCATTCATTCATTCCAATCAAAGTGGTTAGGAACATAACATGGGGATGTACATTCAACAGGAGGGGTTAACAGCCGAGCAGCTGTGTTTTGTACAGATTGTAACGCTTTCAGTTGGTTCTTTGGAAGTCAGACATAAAGGCTGTTACGGTAATCTAAACGCGTTGTTACAAACGAATGCACTAAGGTAGCAAGGCTGTAATTATCTAAGTAACCGCTGACTGGCAAAGGAGGTCTGGACCACCAAAGAAAAGATAATCCCTTGCCAAATGTAAAACACAAAATGGCCGCCGTTAAAAAGCCTGCGAAAACGTGGCGTGAAAGAATCCGCTGAAAAACAGCAGTGATCTGGAGGCAGACCGACGAAATATGGGTGGGAGAAGGGCTCCGGAGCCAGAGGCAGCTACGCTTGAAAGACAAGCCTGTTGAGACCCGGCGATTATGACTATTGTGCAATCACGGCAAAAGCGGCAGTTTGGCAACGGGGCGCTGCTACGGCGTATTTTGCCTCTAAAAATGTCCCCGCGGTGGTCGGAACGCTCTCTTTAAGCCCCTGGTCCTCCAGAGCCCGAGAATTCAGCGGCTCAAAAAATTGCCCCAAGCATGATCGCAACCAGAAGGAGTACAGTCAGCAAGCTTAAGTACTCACTGTTTGCAAGTCGAGCAGGGGAGCCACAAAAAAAGAACAAAGCTGGAGAGCTGGTGAGGGCAACCCCGTACGTCTGGCAGATCAGGCCCTCCTGGCCTGGAGCCAGTGAAGAGACCCCCGGAGGGTGGTAGGAGCTCAACTGATTCCACAACCAGGAGCTCCTACAGCTGAGGATCAGTGAGACTGGGCACCTCTTGTGAGCCCTGCAACTTCCAGGCAATTAGGTGGAAGGAGTGAAGCTAACAATTAAGCAAGAATTAGACAAGCGCTGTCATCTGCTGAGACAGAGAAAATACTGAGGGTGACCCCTAGGGGTAGACCTATATGAGCACCGGATCCTAGCCAATCGGCTTCTGGTGCAGTTTTTTTCTCTGTCTCCAACATCTGCTGGCAGTAGGGCATAACCCGATTGTCCGGACTGGTCTAGCAGGATTCCAGGAAAGGAAATTAACAGTAAGTGAAATTTCTCCTACTTTCTCTTTTTTTTTTAAAATAATTAGTCTTTCTTAAAGCAAAAACATGATCGACAGTACAAAACACCTCATAACCTCCTGATATATAAAACACGCCAATACAATTGAAAGCTTCATTCATATTTTCATATTTTTATTATTTTATCAAGTACCCCCTTCCTCTTCCCCTTCCCCCAGACTGGTTCACCCTCCCAGCTCACAAGAAGTCAAATCTAATTAAAGAAATCCGTTCAGTTCAAGCTCATGACACTTCAGTAACCCCCCACCCTCTATCCTGCCAATTCCCCCCATAAAATTTCAATCCCTACTCACAGCCCCCCTTTGCTCCCTTTCTTGCCACTCCAGGAAGGGTTTCCAAACACCCTCACATTTCTCCAGTCTCCCCCCTCCTTAAGGCAACTTAGGGATCGACTTATAATCTACCCAGGAACTTGGTCAGAGTTGGTGGTGAGGTTTGCTGCCAAGTTTTAGGTGGCTGACATGCTATCTAATGGTAGCACAATATCACCCATCCCTGTATCTCAGGAGACCAGTTATCTGGAGTCCCAAGCAACAAATACAGGTAAGGGCTGTCAACCGGGAGGTGCACCCACCACCTGGTGAATAAACTCTTGGACATCCCTCCAGTATCCCTGAATGACAGAGCGCCTCCAGCAGCATGCCCCCCACCCACCCACAGTTCTTCCAGCACCTATCAGAGTATCTTCCAGGAAAACTTATGCAACCTCTCCGGAATCAGATACCACTGGAACAAGACTTTTATATCCGTTCTCAATGATTGTTATTGGCACACAAAATTTAGAGAACACACAATTTTAACCAGTCTTGCGCTTCCTGAGGCGCCCCTATTGTCTTCTCCCACCGGCTCATTTTCGGGAGCTTGGTAGAAGTACACCCAGTCAGTTCTTTATATAGACAGGTCACCACTTTTTTATAGCCCAGTCTACCCAGCAGCAGCTGCTCAAATAGTGTCATGTCACTCGTGACGCTCTCCTCTTTACCCAAAGTACAAAGTGGCGAATCTGCAAACAAAAAAAATCCTCGTTGCTCATAGTATATTTCTCCCGTAGCTGTTCAAAGGACAGCAATACCCCCCCCCCCCCTTAAAAAGCTAATACAAATGGGTGATACCGTTGTCTCACCATCTCTCTAACACCAAACAATCCAGGGGTAGCTGCTGGATCCATAGCCCAAGAGGAGAACTGTCTCCCAAGAACGTGGTTTTTGTAATCCCCCAGACCCCTGTAAGGCTGTTAAGGAACAGATCTCCTATCCCAGAACCCCCCCCCCCCCCCCGCTCTTCCAAAGGATTTGCAGTGCTTGCCCCCCATGAATGGTCTCCACTATACGGACCCACTGTTTTTTAATGTCCCTCCCCTACTCTGCTAATGCAAAGTAATATCATCTATTCCATAGTGTCACTCCAGTCTAGTCCAGACTCCTGGTTTTATCCCCCCTCCAGCAGACTGAGACTGATAACTTCAGACTTTTGTGATGTCACCCCATAAGAGAGGCAGATCTATATCAGAAGTCAGTATTTCTCAGTTTCCAGCAGATAGGACAAGACCTGTGCAGTCTGGATGGGCTGCTGCGTTTAGTCACGGCCACCCACGGAGGGAGGAAGGGTGAGTCACAGAGCGCTGGGCTCAGCTGGGAGTGGCGATCGCTGAACAGACTGATGCTGTGAGTGCAGACAGTGCTTGGTGAGTGGAAGACAGTTTTTTGGGGGCTTGTGACAATTGCTTCCGAAGTTTCGGCGGGAGGCTAGGGTTCTGTTGTTTTGGCCAGTATTCTCATTGGGAGTGTGTGGCTGTGATGGCCAAAGACTGCATTTGCGGCCTGCGAGCTGAAAAAGGCGTGATTATCTCTTTTGGGCCTCTGCTGTGGCTGTGAATCTCAGGATCTTGCCACGGGGGTGACTTTAAACGGCTATGTTCAGGCAGCTGAAGGTACCTCTGGATAGCAGGATGCTGGGCTAGGCACTGAGGGTGCTCCTGCTAGGTCCACAGTTTTGGTGGGAACTACAGCCATTTTGTCCATCATACCCGCCATTTTCAACAACTGTGGGAAATCATGCTCCAGTCCCTGCTTCTTCCCGCAGGTTGGAAGATCACTCCAAAGGGGGTTCCTAAAAGGCAATTCCCGATTTCGATCTCATCCTCCACCAGGCCTATTGCCTAAAGCACGGCCTGGGGGACAGGATGCAGTCCACTTTGACACCTCCACAGTTAGTATGGGAGGCTCCACTTGAGGTGACTCCGGTATGGGCTCTCCTGGGAGCATACGAGAGCGAGGCGGGGGAGATTGGTCCCAAAGGGGCTTCTGAAGGCTCTGAGGATGTGCTGGAAGAGTCCTCAGGTCTCTGTTCAGGGCCTACAAAGATGGACTTTGAGGAGGATGAGATTCCTCCGAGAGAAGACCTTAGTATTGTGCGTGTTTTTAGGCAAGAGGAACTGCCTGCACTCATTGCTCATTCCTTAGTGGCACTAAACATCTCACAACCTGTGCCAGAGTAGGAGTTTCCCTTGGAAGATCCTCTTCTCCAGGGCATCAAGGTGCAGGAAACATCCTTCCCAGTCTATTTGGCTTTTAAGCAACTAATGGATTTGGAGTAGGAGGTGCCGGAGGCCAGGTTGAAGGGTGGGTGAGTTATAGCTTGCTTATATACCTTATCTCTTCCTCAGAAAAGGAGTTCTTCAAGGTTCTGAAGGTGGATGCTGTGGTCTCTGCCATTGCCAAAAAGACCACCATTCCCATGGAAGGTGGTGCTGTGCTTAAGGATATGCAGGACAAGACGTTAGAGACCTTGTTGAAGCAGGCGTTCGAGGTAAGCACTCTGGCTCTTCAGGCCTCTGTGTGTAGTGCCTACACCCACCCAGGAAAAAGATTTAGGCGTTGTCATGGATAACATGTTAAAACGCTCTGCCTAGTGTGCAGCAGCGGCGGCCAAGAGAGCAAATAGAATGCTAGATAAGGACAGGAATGGAGAATAAAACAAAGGATATTATAATGCCTCTGTATCGTTCCATGGTGTGACCGCACCTTGAATATTGTGTGCAATTCTGGTCGCTGTATCTTAAAAAGGATATAGCGTTATTAGAAAAGGTACAGAGAAGAGCCTCCGGGATGGAAGGATACCCCTATGAAGAGAGGCTAAAAAGGTTAGGGCTCTTCAACCTGGAAAAGAGACAGCTGAGGGGAGATATGATAGACGTCTATAAATTAATGAATGGAGTGGAATGGTAAGCGTAGATTGATTGTTTACTTCATCAGAATATAAAAGGACTAGGGGACATGCAATGAAACTACAGGGTAACCTATTTAAGACAAATAAGAGAACATATTTTTTCACTCAACGTGTAATGAAAAACTGGAATATGTTACAGGAGGATGTAGTAAAAGCTGTTATTGTAGTTAGGTTTAAAAAAGGTTTGGACACGTTCCTGGAGGAAAGGTCCATAAACCATTATTAAAAGGGATCCGGGATATCTCTTCTTGATCCAATACAAGCATTGTGGAACCTGTCTCTTTTGTGGAAACTGCTAGGTATTTATGACCTACATTGGTCACTGTTGGAAACAGGATACTGGGCTTGATGGACCTTGGTCTGACCCAGTATGGCATATCTTATGTTCTTATCTGGCGTGTGCCTGTTTGCAGTGGACGCAGGCGCTACCAGAGGTGGACAGCCCTGGAGTTTCGCTATCGGCGGAGGCCCCTGAGTTGGAGTCTGGGTGTGTCTACTTGGCGGATGCTTTTTATGATCTCATTCGTGCCTCAGCCAATGGTATAACTTCATTGGCGGTTTGGCGTTGTCTCTGGCTGTGTAATTGGGTAGCGGATGTCTCGTCTAAGGTGTGCCTTAGCAGCCTTCCCTTTAAGGGGAAGCTGTTGTTTGAGGACTCTCTAGATTGGTCAAGGATTTAGGGGAGGCTAAGCCAGCTAAGCTTCTGGAAGATAAGCCCAAGGGCTCCAAGGATGGCCCGGCCGGGCGGAGTCACTCAAAGGATTTCAGGCGCTTTCATGCAGTGTGTTTTGCCCCCTATCAGCATGGTCGATTATGCTCCTAGGGGGCAGTCCTTTAGGGGCGGTCTCGGAACCGGCTGCAGTTATTCAGCTAGAGCAGGGGATGGTGCCAAGAAGTCTCAATGAGATGAGGGGGGCTCAGGTGGAGGTTGTTCCAGTGGATGGTTGTTTTATTCCGCCTAGGTCCAACTTACCTCAGACTAGTGGTATTGGAGGTTATTCGGGAGGGGTATGTGCTAGAGTTTGCGTGTCCTCTTGCAGATGTTTTTCTATTGTCACCTTGCAAGGTTCCGGCCAAGTGGTAGGCTGTTCTGGACACCCTTCAACATCTCTTACAGTTGCAGGCGGTGGTACTGGTACCCGCAGACCAGTGCAGACAGAGTCGTCACTCCATTTGCTTCATGGTTCCCAAAGAGGAGGGTTCCTTTCGTCCTATTCTCAACCTGAAGTACATCAATTGAGCATTGCGGATCCCTCACTTTCATGTGGAGACCTGCGATCTGTGGTGATGGCCGTTCACAAGGGCGAGTTTCTGACCGCATAGGACCTCTTAGAGGCATATCTGCATGTGTCCATTTGGGAGGAGCATTGGCTTTACTTGCACTTCGCAGTTCTTATAGGTCTTTTTCAATTTCGAGCTCTGCCCTTCGGCCTGGCGACAGATAGATTCAGGAGTGATATGCGGAAATATTTTTTTATGGAAAGAGTGGTGGATCCATGGAATAGTCTCCCAGTGGAGGTGGTAGAGATGAGGACAGTATCTGAATCCAAAAAAGCATGGGACCAACACAGAGGATCTCTAAAGGAAAAAAGGGGACTGTTGTAGTTGTTGATATGGAAGGACAGACTAGATAAGCCATGTGGTCTTTTTTTGTCATATTTCTATGTTTCTCTGACAGCTCCATGAATGTTGCTTCACCCCTATCTGGACGACTGGTTTATCAGGGCAGAATCACTGGAAGAGAGTCTGGCCAGCACACAGTGATTTCCATCTTGGTGTGAACCTGCAAGCGTTCCACGTTTCTTGCGTTTTGTGAGAGTGTGGCGCATGTTTGAGGACCGGTGTGCAGACTGCGGCCTACAGGCACTGTCTATCTCGATCCCGCAAATCTTGACCTTCCTGTAATGCGGAGTAGAGAAGGGGTTAGCGCTCAACTCCTTACAGATTCATTTAGTGATGCTGGCTTGTTATTGGGGGCATGTGCAGAGGACTTCCTTGGCAGCGCACATGGATGTGGCCAGGTTCTTGCGAGCAGTGAAGCAGTTTCGTCTGCCGCAGCACTCTCTGGTACCGACCTAGAATCTCAACTTGGTGTTGTCCACATTGATGGATGCCCTGTTTGAGCCCTTGGGGGGGGGCTGATTCTGAAAAATCTTTCCCTGAAGGTGGTGGTCCTGGTGGCGATTTGTATGGCCAGGCGCATCTCAGAGTTGTAGGCTCTGTCATGTAAGGAGCCTTTTCTGTTGTTCTCCAAGAAGAAGGTGACTTTGCATACAGTGCCGTCCTTTCTGCTTAAGGTGGTCTTTGTGTTTCACGTGAAGCAGACCGTGGTCCTTCTGGCGCTTGGGGAATAGGCTTGCTGGATGTCTGCAGGGCTCTGTGTTGGCACATTAAGTGTATAGAGGTTTTCCATAAGTTGGATCGTCTGTTTGCCCTTTTTAAGGGGCCAAGACAGGGAGAGGCTACTTCCAAAGCTTCTATTTCCTGATGAGTGAAGGAGGCGATTTCTTCAGCCTATTTGCTACGTAAGAAGTCGGTGCCAAAGGGGTTTACAAGCGCACTTTACAAGGGCTCAAGTGGCTTTCTGGGCAGAGTTCGTTCTCATGCCTCTAGTGGAAATCTGCAGGGCAACTACCTGGTTGTCCTTACATACCTTTGCCTGTCATTGCTGGTTGGACATGCAGGTGCAGGGAGATGCATGGTTCGGGGCTTGGGTGTTGCAGGCCTGCCTCGCCGGTCCCTTCCTCTCTTGAGTACTGTTGTTACATCCCAGGACTCTAGACTGGACTGGAGGGACACTGTGGAAGGTGAAATTAGAGTTTACCTGCTAATTTCCTTTCCTCGAGTCTGTCCAGTCCAGTCCAGTCCAGAACCCCCCATCTGATGTGTCTGTGGCGAGGCTGTCCTGGTAGGTCTGGTGTTTCCTTCCGTTTACCCAATGTCCTTACTCAGGAATCGGTCAACACTGGTAGTGTGGTATCCTGACATGAAGTTTAGTTCTAGACTGACTGTCCTTTCAGTGAGAGTTTTTTGGGCCCAGAAGGATTCCTGTACATAGTTCGGTATCAGTTTTTCTGCTTTTGAGAAATGTTACTGACAGAGAGGATTAGGTCTGCTCCCTTTATGGTGTGACATTACACAAGTCTGATAGGCTCAGTCTCCATCTGTTGGAACTGGGACACAATCCAGGAATGTGGACTTGGCTGGAGGGACTCAAGGAAAAAAAATTAGCAGGTAAGCTCTAATTTCATCCTACCAACTGCTGTGCCTCGCAGCCTGCTAAGAAAGCCGCCTCCTCACTCCCCTGACACACCCCTCAGATGTGTATAATTCAGCATGGTATTTCACAAAGCAGTCCCTAATTCCCTCTGCATGAACCACTGCTTCACTATTCTACTGTCTAATTTGGAGAATATGGCGTCTCTTCCTCTGGGCATGCAACTGAGAGGCTAGACGTTTTCCTGCTCGATTACTAAATTCAGAAAACCTTTGCCCGATATCTCTGGGCAGATTAATCCTAGATGCCCAGAGGGGGCCTGGTGCGCCTGATCCAGCTTGACCACCACTGCCTTCTGGCCCTCCACATCCGTTTACAGAAGACTGTACACAATGCTGGTGACCACTTGAAACTGTTATCATAAGCCAGCTCCTTGGGGGGCCCCCCCCCAAAAGCGTAGATTGCTCTGCTGTGACCTGTTTTCAAGGTCTTCTGTTTTATCAGAAAGTTCTCCGTTAACTTCTCCAAATGAGCGACCTGCTTCTCCAATTCGACCACCGAGTCCCCTTGCTGTTCTACATGGGTGTCAAGGTCCTCCACGCGTCTCCCGACATCCTCCATTTCCACTTGGAGCTCGACCCTCTGTGCCGCAATGTAGCTCTACACAGAGCCAAAATCCACTTTGAGCTCCTGAAACCAATGCTGAAAATCCCTCTCTGAGATCCCCTCCTCCTCACTGGATTCTGAGTCGTTCGTTCCTGCTCTCCAAGCTCTATCGTCCTTCCCCAACTCTGGGGGCTCTGCCTCCGCCATTTTCTGTCACGCGTGGCTTGCTAGCACTTGAGTATGAAAAGTCTTTAAGATCTACTGACTGCTTTTTCTGCACCATCCAAAACAGCAAGTACCATGGGTTAGTATCGCACTTTCTCCGACTCTCATCAGCTGCAAGGTACCAAGGTTAATTGCGTTTTTTGACAGAGGGGCTGCGGAGCCTTAGAATTAGACCGCCATCTCCTTTGGTCATGTCACTTCCTCCAGTTTCTTTCTGTTGAATCAGTAGGATTCCTCCAATATCTGGCACAAAGGTCTATTAAAGTGACTAATCCAACGAGTTTTGGATTTTCAAACCTTTAATTTCAACTTAGACATCAGCAAACAACCTGCAGCTGCTTGATAACAAGCAGTCAGCCTATGCAGTGCTGACCCTTAATTTTCCTCCATTACAATCCCCAGCTGAATATCATCTGCAAACAAATAATGAAAAACATTAAATTACTGAAAATAAACCCTGTCAATTTGTTTTTTAAATTTTGTTTATTTATCCAATCAAGTGGTTGTGGTCCAAATGCACCCCTTCCCAAGTACATACTGCCTATGAGAGCCTAGATAAGAAGTAAACCACTATAGAGCAGAATCCTTCAACGCCAACTGATACAGTGTCTGAAGAAACGGGACCTGATCAATACTGTTACATGCCGATGATAGATCTGAAAACACTAATAACACATTCCTACTTTTATCAAGAGCCAAACATACCTCTCTCGATAATGATAACCATACATTATGGTCCCTATAGCAATGGACCTCCCTTGAGACAAAGAAACATTCTCCAGGAACAAGCTGGAAGTCAGTCCTCACTTATGGTACGACCACACCTTGAATATTGTGTGCAATTCTGGTCGCCGTATCTTAAAAAGGATATAGCGTTATTAGAAAAGGTTCAGAGAAGAGCCATCAAAATGGTAAAGGGGATGGAAGGCTACTCCTATGAAGAGAGGCTACAAAGGTTAGGGCTTTTCAACCTGGAAAAGAGATGGCTGAGGGGAGATATGCTAGAGGTCTATAAATTAATGAATGGAGTGGAACGGGTAAACGTAGATTGATTGTTTATGCTATTAGAATATAGAAAGACTAGGGGACATGTAATGAAGCTGCAGGGAAACTATTTAAGACAAATAAGAGAACATATTTTTTCACTCAACGTGTAATCAAACTCTGGAATTTGTTACCGGATGATGTAGTAGGGGCTGTTAGTGTAGCTGGGTTTGGAAAAGGTTTGGACAAGTTCCTGGAGGAAAGGTCCATAAACCATTATTAAGAAGGGACCCAGAATATCAATGCTTGACCCAATACAAGCACTGTGGAACCTGTGTCTCTTGGGGATACTCTAGGTACGTATGACCTAGATTGGCCACTGTTGGAAACAGGATGCTGGGCTTGATGGACCTTGGTCTGACCCAGTATGGCATATCTTATGTTCTTATGATACCATGACCAACTTGGAATCCATATTGTCTATTCATTTCAAACATCTTTTTCCAGCAACACAAGCGACAATGGACTTCGCCCATTGGATTGTACAAAAAATCAAATTGACTACATCTGTGGAAGTCAACAACAACAACAAAAATAAATAAATAAAAGTCTCAGCATCAGCAAAGACAAAACCGGAAGCTGATTGTTACAGATCGCCAACTACTAGTATGTGAACTCAAGTCAAAGCTGAAAAAAGAGCTAACAACTCATGAATGTAGCAAAATATGATCTTGAAAATATATCACCAGAATTTAAAGACTGCCTGCAAAATCAATTTGCCACTTTGGATACAAATGTCGGAGCACCAGAAGAGCTATGGGACGACATCAAGAAAGTTGGACTTGAAGAAAGCAAAAGGACTCTGCAAAAACAACCAAAATGAATAAACAAAGAAACTATGAAAATTGCTCAGAAACGCAGAGAAGCTAAAGCCAAAGGAGAGAGAGAGGCAATCGCAGAACTTAACAGAGATTTCCAATGTGCAGCAAGGCGAGACAGAGAAGTACTACAATGACACATGCAAGGAAATGGAATCAGAAACTATCAGAGGAAGAACGAGATCGGCTTTCCTAAAGCTATGCGAAAGAGAGAAAATTCTAGCCTTCAACTGGAATGTTCCCCAACCACTAGGCTACTCCTCCATTATGGCCTCACCACCTAGCACCTCCAGATATCAATTAGCACCCATAGCTCTACCAGGCCCCATACAGCAAGCACCTGAAGACTCATCTTTTCCAGGAACACTACAGCACATGTTAGCCCTCTTAAGGGACCATCAGACGGACTCCTTTGCCCACCTTGCTGAACCTCTTGTAACCACTACTGTCCTCATCACTGTGTTTACCTCTGCATCCACCTTGTACCCCACTCCCCATGGCGATTGATCTCGATGTACCCCCACCTCCTCCTCCCCCGTGTCTCCTCTGTTAAATGCTCACAGCTCTGACTGAATCTCGTTGTACCCTACTTACACTCTTGTCTCTCCATCCTTAATTGTTCATTGTTTTGACTAGAATAAATAAATAGATTGACAGCTATTTCAACCTGTACCTTATGAAAGGTGATAAAAGAAGTAAAAGCAGCTTTGAAAGCATTATCAAAGAACAAAGCACCAGGTATTGATGGCATTCTCATTGAAGTATTACAGCAATCGGATGTAGCTGTTACAATACTTACAAGGCTCTGCCAGGAAGTTTGGATGACAACATCATGGCCAACTGACTAGAAAAGATCTGAGCTCATACCAATACTGAAGAAAGGTGATCCAACTGATTAGAAATTATCATACAATTGTTCTGATTTCACGCGCCAGCAAGATTCTACTCAAGATCATTTAGTGAAGACTAGGGGCTCAGTTTTCATTTAGGCAGGCTATGCGCCGCATCAGCACATAGCCTGCCCACCATCCCCCTTAACCTGGATTTTCATTTCCGTGGCAACAGAAATTTAAAATCCGGGTGATGCAGCATAGGCCGCCAGCCGCTGAGGTTAAGTGGGTAGCAGCGATTTTCGATGCTGCCCATTTAGCCCCAGCGCCTTAAAGATAGGTGAGGGTTTTCCTCACCTATCTTTAAGGCGCAGAGTGCTGTGGGCAGCATCGAAAATCGCTGCTACCCGCTTAGTGCCATTCCCCGCTTTTGCCCCGCCCCACCCCGGAACGCCCCCAAACACGCCCCAGTGCTAAGTGGATAGCATCTGGGCACGTTAGTGACTTAACTGGCATTTTGCAAAAGCTCTACCCAAATAGGTGCCTTTGGAAAATCCCGGATAAGGCATTTACACAGGTAATATGGGCTGTTACCTCTGTAATTGCATCCGAAAATCGGGCCCTACAGCCATACCTGGAACAAAACTGTCTGAAATGCAAGCAGGGCTCAGGAAAAGGCAAGAAACAAGAGACGCCATCGCAAATGGAAGATGGATCCTTGAAAAGACAGATCCTGACTACTGACAAAATCAATCAATTCCCCCCTTGATGCGAGAAGAAATAGAAATAGTAGACAACTTTTAACCTGCTTGGATCAATAATCAATAAAGAAATGACAAGTAGCCAAGAAATCAGATGATACGTTGCTCTTGGCAAAAGGGCTATGAAGGACCTAGACAAGATTCTCAAGTGCAGAGACGTATCTCAACATACAGAGATTTGATTTGTCCAAGCCATGGTATTTTCAATAACACATGCGATGCTTTTGAATTATGGTGCTGGTGAAGAATACTGTCTATACCATGGACTGCCTGAAGAACAAATCAATTGATATTAGAGAAGATCAAACCTAAACTTTCTTTAGAAGCTCAAATGGCAAGACTTTGACTTTCATACTTTGGACTCATCATGCGACTGAAGAGCTTGGCAAGGTAAAGGTCAGTGCAAAAGAGAAAGCCAGCAATGAGATGGGTTGATACAATAACAGCAGCTATGGATGCCACTCTATCAACAATTAGCCACCTGATTGAAGACCAAACACAGTTTAGGGCAACTGTCCAGAGGGTCACCATGATTCGACATTGACTCGATGGCACTTAACAACAGAAGCCTTACAATCTAAGTTTGTACCCGAGGCAATGGAGGATTCAGTGACCTGTGCAAGATCATAAGGAGCAGCAGTGCTCTAACCATAAGGCTACTCCTCCACTCCCCCCTCCCATCTCAGCATGGGGGCCAAGCACTTAAGGTAGGCCATAGTCAAGTGGTCAAATGTTTGATATGGGAAGAAGCCCAGCATGTCCCCTGTCTTTGCCTCCGCTCACTTGTATACATCTGACATAAAGCAGACCTGTGGAGTATGGATAGAGACTGTCTCATGATTTTGTATGTTAAATGTTTCTGTATGTTATCCTTTCTCCACCCTCCCCTAGCTGCTTCTGTGATCTTATGGGCTGTCTCACCCACAGGTGCAGGCTATCGAGGCAATGGAGGTTTTTGATGAGCTGATGGAAAGTGAAGTGTCAATCATTGTTCAGCACCTTTCTGAAGTTGTTCACTTCTGCTTGGAGGTGAGATGGTGGAGGGGGAATATAGTGTCTGAAGAACCACCTCAACTCCTTCCAGCCCCACCCCTCACTTTCTCTGCTTCTGCCCCCTCTCTTCTAGCTCCTTCCCTCCTCCCTTACAGCTTGCCAATAAATGGGGAGAAATAGCATTTGTGATTTCTTGGTTTTTCATTTTTGTCTGTGTTAAACAGATTGCAACAAACCGGGAACTTGGGGACAACCTGCGGGTGAAAGCCCTCTCCTGCATTAGCTTCCTGATAAAACTCAAAAGCAAGGTGAGAGGTCAGGAGAAGGGAGAGGGAGCAGGAGACGGGGAATGATGTGGGGGTTATTGGTCTGGTTTTGGTGAAGTGAAGTAGTGGGCAGTCATGTTTATCATGCCCTCTCTCTGACCTCAAACCCTTTTCCACGAAGGGGAGTGATGGTGGAGTTACTGGTCTCTATTTTGTGGGCAGTGAATAATCTTGATGTATGTTTGACACTGCCCCTCCTACAGGGGATGACAGATGGGGGGTGGTGGATAGTTTTTGTTTCCTCTGATTCTCTCTCCTGGGCTACAGGCAATAGTGAAACAGAAGCTTTTGGCTCCTATCCTGAATACTCTCTTCCCAATCATGAGTGCTGAGCCTCCCCTTGGGGAGATGGATCCTGAGGATAACGAGGAGGTAGATTCCGACATCGAGGAGGATGCAGAGGTCCAAACGCCCAAACACTTCTCTGTTCAGGTAAATGGCAAGTGACGGCCTACGCCACTCACTGTTCTAGTTTGTCCCTTTGCCTGTCTGTGAGTTTTTCTTTCTCTTGCTGCTGCTGGGGATGGTCTCTCATGTTACCTTTCCTCCTCTCTGACTTTCTCAGGTTGTTGACATGTTGGCCCTTCACCTTCCACCAGAGAAGCTCTTCCCTCAACTGGTGAGTATCATGCTGCCTTCTCCTCTCCCCCCCCCCCCTCCCTCAACATGCAGAATGGTCCAGTTGGTGTGTGGTGTCAGGGGCTTGGCCTTTGCTGATGTCACTTCCTGTCTCTTTTGCTGCAGACGCCACTGATGGAGCCGGCACTGCTCAGTATGAATCCATATCAGCGTAAAGCTGGGCTGATGTGTCTGGCAGTGCTGTCTGAGGGCTGCGCAGACCATATCCGGCATAAGTAGGTGTGATGCATATGACAGGAGATAGCAAGCTATAGGTTTGTATCTGCACATCACCCCTATCTGATAGTCTTTCCTGGTCTCTCTCAGGCATCTCCAGCCCATGCTGCAGATCGTCTGTCAGGCACTGGGGGACGAGAGTCAGGTTGTCAGGAACGCTGCCCTCTTTGCTTTGGGACAATTTTCAGAGAACCTGCAGGTAACTGTTCAATGAACCTCAACTTTCCTTCCCCTCCTCTTTGTTCTCATATCTTCCCTCCTTGTCGCTTCCTTCTTTCACCAATCCATTTTCTATTCTTTGGGCTTTATTTTTGCCCCCCTCCTGCTCTGTGATTTCAGGTCTTACACCCTGCAGGTTCCTGTCTTCTCACCTCGCATCCTGTCTCTCTCTCACCCGTCACCCCCTTCTGATCTCTTTCTCTCCCTGAAGCCTGATATCAGTAACTTCTCGGAGGAAATCATGCCGCTGCTGCTGAACTACTTCTCCAGCCTGGAACCATCTCACATAGGGCACCTGGAGAAAGCCTATTACGCACTTGAGAACTTCGTGGAAAACCTGGGTAAGTCTTGCCCCTAGGTCTGAGAATTTTGTGCTGGATGCGGTTTATTAGATCAGAAATCCATGTGTGTGCGGGCTCTAAGTATTTTAGCATGATTTTATGTTGAAAATCTGCAAAATCTCTTCTGAAATTTTCACATCTGTAAAATAGCTCTGCAGAGCTTCAGAAACATGTGTATTAGCTAATTAGGTAAAATATATTTTTGGGCTAAATATCTGAAGTGAGCCACATTTGACCCACAGACTAGATGTTCCTGATTTAGATAATGAGCCTCCTATGTGGGATACTATTAAACTCTTTTAGAGAAGTGAAGGCTTGGATGGATCTGGGTATAGAGTCATGGTGGGAGCTAGGCTTTGGTGGGAAGTTGGTAGACTTAGGGGATCAGAAATTGGGAGACTGGGCAGCCAAATGGCAGATGAAGTCGCCACCTATACAAAGATCTAGGTGTCATCGTGGATAATAAATTTGCTGCTGAGTGTGCAGCAGCAGCCAAGAAAGTTAATAAAATGCTAAGAATTATCAGCAAAGGAATGAAGAATAAAACAAAGGATATCGTCATAATGCCTCTGTAAAAAGTACAAAGAGAATCTTAAAAGGTTAGGGCCCTCCAGCTAGGAAGGGAGATATGATAGAGGTCTATAAAATGACGAGTGGAGTGGAACGGGTAAATGTAGTTCAGTTGTTTACTCCTTCAAAAAGTACGAAGATTAGGGGGCATGCAATGAAGCTACAATGTAGCATATTTAGGACTAATAAGGAGAACCTATTTTTTCGTTGACTGTGTAATCAAACCCTGGAATTTGTTGCTGGAGGATGTAGTAAAAGCTGTTAGTGTAGCTGGGTTTAAAGAGGTTTCCATATCATCCCTCCAGTCCATTCTCGATGAATGAGTTCTCCCCCCACCTTCAGCAGCTGAGAACTGAGCATGATTGAATTCTTGGGGCCCCCCAAACCCACTAAAGGATCCTGGTGTTAGACAGGCCTCCTGTGGCTCTGTCAGCCCTTTCTCTCAACAGTTCTGAGTGAGAATAACCCAGCTTAAAGTTTGAAGACTTCTGTCTCCTTTCTTAGCCTTTTCTATCCAATTAATCCTAATGCTCCGAACCTAATTTGTGGGAGTTATTATTCAGTAAAATTCCCTAGCCTTAGGGATGTGTCTTCAGCTGCTGAGGATCCTGGATCCTGGAGGTGAAGAGGGAGCTCTTGTGAGGGAGATCAGAATTCTGACATGCTAATTTCTCAGCTGCTGAAGGTGGGGGAGAACCCATTCGTCGAGACTGGACTGGAGGGATTCATGGAAAGACAATTAGCAGGTAAGGTCTAATTTCGCCTTGGGCAAGTTCCTGGAGGAAAAGCCGCAAACCATTATTAAAGTGGCTTGGAGAAATCCACTGCTTACCACTGGAATAAGCAGCATGGAATCTGTCTACTTTTTGGGAACCTAACAGGCACTTATGATCTGGATTGACAGCTGTTGGAAAGAGGATCCTGGGCTTGATGGACCATTGGTCTGACCCAGTATGGCACATCTTATATTGTATTCCTGGGGTATAATGTTGTTTTTTATATTCTAAATCAGTTTGAAACGTAGTGCTGTGTTGGCAGTCATTTGACAACTATTTTTCTGATACAATATTTGGAAATGTTTATTGTATGCAGTGGTAAATAGTCATTAACCTGGGTTTTAATAATGAAGTATATATATTCAAATGGACCATTTTACACCTGACGTTTGAATTAGAAATGTTCCGAATAAATATTGATACAATGATTTTTTTTGTGCATTGGAGAGGGTTGATATTAAAATAAATAAATAAATAAAAGGTCTATTTTTCTTTTTTTAGTGCCATCAAGGTCTTTATTTCGACCAAAAAAAATAAAATATTTATATTTACCTTTTTTAGCTATATAGGGTCTTTATTTCAACAATTTCCGGTCGCTATCTTTTTTTTTTTTAAATTTGTCAATCGTTTACATCTGTCTTTTTGAATTTTTAAATAACTTATATGCTACGAGATGTTCTCACTTTTTTTGGGCCACCCTGTATATATAAATAAAACGGTTAAATATATAGTTTTAGCATTCAGTGACTACACCATGGTATTGGAAGGACAAGAAAGAGTAATGTCAGAGCTATTGTCTGTAGCTAGCTTGTGAGGTATCCAGATCCAGAGATCAATGTCTAGCTAATAGTATACATGAAGAAGGGGTCTGTCTGTGTGATTGGGAACTCGCCTAAGGCCAGACATGGTGCCAGGAGTCTACACGGACATCCTGCAGCTGGAATCGGGGTCCTGCCAGCAGGACAGCAGTTATCTTTCATGTTAGTATCAGTCTATTTGTGTTTATTTGTTTTATATTTTACTATATTTTTGTGTATAATAAAACTCTTTATGAGAAGTAAGTGTGCTTATTCACCGTGTTTCCACCGTATCCTGGAATGGTCAGGAAATATTCTTCATGGGAAGGGTGGTACATACCTGGAATACCCTCCCAGAATGGATGGTGAAATCCAGAATGCTAACAAACCTTTAAGAGTTGTGGGATAAACATAGAGGATCCTCACGCTTGCAAAAAAAGGAAAAACATGAATAGATAGTGGCAGCATCTATCGGGGCATCACAGATCATAGGGATAGCAGGAGTAGCCTGTATGAAGCAGTGGTGATGACCCTAACGCCAACGATATGGCTGAATCGAGCTTCCAAGAAGTCACTAGAGTACTTGGTGTTCCAGAAGCCCAAGGAGGTCAGATGTTTGAGAAAGTGGCTTCACTAGTTTTGGTAACAAATTAAATAAATAAGAATAAATACAAAGAAAACCAAAGTAGATAAAGATGATAATCTACATTAATGGCTGATAACTTAAAAAGAAAAAACAAAGGAAATAAAAAAAACTAACACAGCAACCGCGATTAGTATTAAGACATGAAGGGGGATGTGAATGTTGGATTTAGTGATGTTCTTATAAGACTCGGAGGAAGGTGATGAGGCCTGACGTAGCCGCCACTTCTTTGGCAGATTCTGATTGTGATGGATACGAAGGGCGGTGGTGGGGAAAAGGTTGATAGGTCAGATAAAACAAGATGGGGGGAAGGTGGTGGTGTGTCCAATATAGATTGATTCTATATGCTTATTTGCCTCATGGAAGAACTTCAACTGGGCAGACTGGATGGGTCAAATCTGTCTTTTTTTTATGCCATCATTTATTTCTGTTACTGCTGGGTTAATGTCTGGAGTTCTAATACCGGCACTGCCACACCTGTCCTTTGCCCCCCATTGATTGCATTGCGAAGGTGAGAGGACCAGGGCTGGTATGGGAGGATGGGCTTCCTGACTTATTTCCGAGTTAAAGGACATCTCTCTCTCTCCCCCAGGCCCAAAAATTGAGCCATATCTTCCCACACTCATGGAGCGAATGTTGGCATCGTTGCGTGACTCTGAGAGAAACCGTATCAAGGAGCTCTCCGTCAGTACCATTGGATCTATTGGTATGTTCATCCGTCTGAATTTCTCCAGGATGATCTCCTTTCTCAACTCCCTTTTTAATACTGCACGTAATATGCCCCTCTGCTTCCATGCTTATGCCGGTCATTATTTTCTTCTAGCTACAGCAGCAGAGTCGCTACTGCTTCCATATTTCCCAGCAGTGATCGAGCACCTGAAGGGCTACTTGGTAAACACACATGAGGATTTCCGGCCTGTTCAGATTCAGTCTCTGGGTAATTGAATTACTGGTGATGTTGTTAGGTGAATGGGGAGAAGGTTAAGAGTTGGGCAGGTGGAGTGGGGTGGAGGAAGACAGGCTGATGACTTATCTGCTAGTCCTGTGGTTGGTCAGAGAATGATAAGTGTCTTCATGGGTTGCAGAGACCTTGGGGCTTCTGGCCCGCACCTTGGGCAAAGATGTTTTTCTACCGCTTAGCGAAGAATGCTGCCAGCTGGGTCTGAATCTCTCTGATCAGGTGGATGACCCTGACTTGCGGCGCTGCACGTGAGTTAAAATCATATGGCTTCCTGGGTGGTGGGAGAGGTGTGGAAGGCAGGAGCGGTGTGAGGTGCAGCTTGGCCCATCCACAGACTGTCATGGCTTCCTCCTCACAGGTACAGCCTCTTCGCTGCTCTCTCTATGATGATGGGCGACAGCATTTCCCCACACTTGGAGAAGATGACCACACTCATGCGTCTTTCTCTGAAGTCCACAGAGGGTGTTGTGGTGAGTACCTGGGGGAGGGCCCGCTTCGCTTCTGCTTCCATTCAGCAGTATTAGATCTCCTGTGACAGAAATATTATTCTCCAGGAACAAGCAGGAAGAAAGTTCTCACATATGGATGATGTTGGCGCCGACAGAGTCCATACGGAGCATTTCCTCAGCTTTCAAAGAAAGCCTTTGGGATATGCTACCACGCATGCATGGTCCCCTTCCCGCCCAAGGGTGCCATCTTGCTCAGTCTCCTTTTTTATGGGGAACCCAACTGACGTCGGTCCAATTTCCACGGAAAAAAATCCATGCTATTCTCAAAAAAATAGTAGTTATTCCTGGTTTTCGTACCGGTTCCTCTTCCTGCCTCGAGCCGGCGCCGACCTCGGCGCTGTTCTCAGCTCCTTCCCACATTTTTGTTCAAGGTTAGCCTCGACCGCATTCACGCTGCCTGGAGGTCATCGACCTTGACCGGGTGTTCCCCCACCATGTCCCCCAGTGGGTTCAAAGAATGTGACTGCTGCAGTCAAACTATGTCTATCACGGACACCCATGACTGCTGCTTACGCTGCCTGGGACCATGATAGCATCTCCTGAGACCTGTGCCAGGCCATGACGCCTAAAACCAATAAAAAATGGTCGGAGTTGCAGGAGAAACTCTTCCCAAGGTTAGACTCTGCATCGATCTCCCCAACACCGAGCTCCAAGCCCAGCACTTCCCAAGAGGCTCGAGGGTTCTCAGAATCCCATGGCAGTGGCTCCTCCGAAAAGGCCTCAGACCCCGAGCGAAAGAAGTCCTCGAAGCCCGTCAAGATTCCACCGGGGAAACCCTGTAAGATGGCTCAGAGGGACTCGAGCGACTCCGAGAAGTGCCCTATCAAGGTCCTCAAAAAGGATTGCGCGAGGTTCCTCAGCCAGCGGAGACTGCGCCGAGGTTCCTCGGCCGGCACAGGGCCCGAGATCCTCAGTGCCCGAGATCCTCAGTGCCCCTGCTGAAAGCTGTGGAGCCTTGTGGCTTGGAATCCAGAATGGTGGCCATGAAGCAGAACATCACTGCTACCCTAGCTATGCAGCAAGCGATGATGGCTGGTTCTTCTGCATCATCTGCCCCGATGACTGACCTTCGACTGCAAGGAAGTCCCCGGTCGTTGAGTCAAGCTGTGAGCTTCACCGGCCTCTGGTAAGCCCTCTGTTCCTGGTCCCATTCCTTGGGCTGGTCCTTCCTGGCCAGTTTCCAAGACTCGGACCCCAGTTCCTCGGCAGGGCCCTGGCCCTTTGGTGCAGGCCTCAAAGCAAGGAGTCGCAGAGACTCATTGTCCCCCATTGACTCCGAGTGGGAGCCTGACAACGAGGCCTACCCCTAAACTAGACGGCACAGAGATGTCCCCTCAGACCTGTCTCCCCCGGCACCTAAGTGCCACTCTCCTTCAGAAGATGTGGCCTTCCATGATTTTGTAAAGAATATGGTCCGAGCCCTCCAGTTAGTCTCTACCCAAGGAAACTCTCGCGGTGCTGGTGCAGCCGATCCTCTAGCGGCTGCTGCTTCATATGTGGGAGATCCTGGTGTCTGCCGGTGGTCAGCCGACGCCTCAACACCATATACTGTATTAGGAAAGGGCCGGGTTTCACTAGCCCCAACTCCCACATAACTCCATGGTTGTCGAGTCAACCATGCAAAAACTCAAAAGCCAGAAGTCTTATTCTTCTGTTCCCTCTGGAAAGGATGTGAGAGCCCTCTACACCTTCGGGCACCAGTGCTACCAGGGCTCGATGCTGGGGTGCCGAATCCAGGCCTATGAGCTATACATAGGCATGTATTTGAAGGCCCTGACCCAAGAGTTGTCTGGGTTCTCATCAGGGCTGGCCGGGAAACCTCTCCAATTATTTCAAGCTCTAACTCCGGGATCAAGGACTGCTCGAAGTTCATCTCCCGGGCAGCCTACGATGGATTCGAGTAGCAGCGGCCGGCATCGGGGCTCGATGCCAGGCCTGGCTACAGTCCTTGGACCTCGAGCAGTGGATCCATTACAAGCTGCTTGACGTCCCCTACACCGGTGAAAACCTGTTCGCAAATCCATGGCCGACAAGGCGGCTGAGATAGAGGCTGACGTGGTGACCTGCCAAAGGCTCTCAAAGACTTCTTCCTTTCCCCGCAAGAGGCCCTTGGGGGGAAAAGGCCCTATTTCAAGGGTAAAAGGGGCACTAACATCAGGGTCACCGCTATCATCCCTTCTTGGGCCAGCAACAGGGTCTTCACCACCAAAGGTAGGGCCAGGGAGCCCAATGCTCAGAAGCTCCATCTCCAGCCCAACCAGGGGGGGAGCTTTTGACTCCCAGGGCAGGGCCTCCCCTCCCCCGGGAGGCCTTCATCAGCCCACAGTAAGACTGCCTGGCATTCTTTGCCCACAGTTGGGCCGAGGTCACCTCAGACCAGTGGGTACTGCAGGTGGTAAAGAAGGGATACTCCCTCCACTTACAACAAGTGCCACCCAGATTTTTTCCAGGAGAGCCAGTGCGACCCCCTCCTCCACCAGACCCTTCTGATCTCAGAGCTCACAGGTCAGCTCAGGGACAATGCAGTGGAACCTGTACCCAAACATCTGTGGGGAAAGGGCTTCTACTCAAGATACTTCCTTGTCCCCAAAAGAATAGGGGGCCTCAGGCCCATACTAGACCTGCAAAACTTAAACAGGTTTCTGGTGAGGGAGAAGTTCGGAACGCTGCTGCCCTACCTCCACCAGGGAGATTGGCTGTGCTCCTTGGACCCAAAGGATGCATATACCCACATCCTGATCCATCCCTCCCACAGACAGTACCTACAGTTTATGGTGGGAGAAGGGCACTACCAGTACAGAGTGCTGCCCTTCAGCCTGGCCTCCTCGCCAAGATCTTTACCAAGTGCTTGGCTGTGGTAGCCACCCACTTGCGCCTGCAAGGGGCTTTCGTCTTCCCCTACCTGGATGACTGGCTAATCAGAGGTGGTACGGCCTCTGAGGTCAGCCAGGCCACAGAGCGTACAACCCTTCTACAGCAGCACTTGGGGTTCATCATCAACTACTCCAAATCCAATCTCTCTCCAACCCAAAGCCTGGAGTTCATAGGAGCTCAGTTAGACACATTATAGGTCAGCGGTTCTCAACCTTTTACCATTGGTCAACTTGTGACGACCCCAATGATAAAATCAAATGCGTCTCTCTTCCTTTATTAACGCATAGTCGCTGTAATCATTTGTTGAATTATTAATATGTTATAGGCCTTTGCAATATGTTTTTATTTATAAAATGTACTTATTTAAACCACAATTAATCACAATAACAAGTAACAATATTTGTTTTTGAAATTATTATGATTTTGTATTCAACGGTTTTAGTATGCTTTATTCAAAAAGACTGACGAAGGGCAATGGTGTGAGCTTTCTTGGCTTTGGCGATTCTGAGAGCCACCATATATGAAGCTTCAACAGCGGCTATGTTTTGCTGGTGGAACTTTCTGCCAATATCAAGTCTGCTTTTCTTGATTCCATCAGCTTTGTTCTTAAAATACTAAATATCCTTGCCTACAAAGGTGGGATGCTTACTGTCAAAATGCCATTTCAGTTTGTTTGGCTTCATGGATTCCGCTGATAGAACTTCGTTACAAATAACACATTGTGGTTTCTCAATCCCTGCTGAAAATATGGAGGTGAAACCATACCTTAAAAAGTCATCGCAATATTTTCTTTTCTTGGTATTATTCTCTCTGTCATTCATTTTCAATGGAGTCGCTGGTGTTATATAATACATAGAAAGTTTTTAATTTTAGTAGTCCCATGTCCGCCATTACAAAACCGGAAGTGATCTAAATAACGTCTCGAGGTGCATCATTTCTGGCGAACAGGTAAAAGTAAGTAAGGATAACCTAAGTAATATATAAATTGATTAAATTCAAAGTATTTGGCATTTTAGGCTTTGCGATCAAATTAGAACAATAAATTAGAAAATAAAGAATATTTCCCGGGATTTGTCAGGCGACCCCTGGTAGATCCTGAGGCGACCTCCGTAGGGGTCCCGACCCACAGGTTGAGAACCGCTGTTATAGGTCAAGGCCGTTCTCCCAAGAGAAAGGACAGACCACCTCATATAACTGGCAGGAGAGGTACAAGGCCGCTGGTCAGTACCGGCCCGCCACCTCCTCTGCCTGTTGTGGACCATCGAGGCCATGTGTCCCATCACACCACTAGCCTGACAATGCATACGGATAGCCCAGTGGTGCCTCCGCTCACAGTGGACGTAAGCCCACGGGCAGGCTACAGGACAGGGTCAGAATCACCCGCCAACTAGCGGGGCCCCTCACCTGGTAGCAAAACATGCCACCTCCAGGCTGGGATGCCGTTCCAGGCACTGCACCGCAGAGGACCCTGACCACAGATGCCTCCCTCCTGGGTTGGGGGGTGCATTGTGGGGACTGCCGCACGCAAGGCAGCTGGTCCAAGGAGGAGTCACTCTTGCAGATCGGTCTCCTAGAACTTAGGGCAATCTTCCTGGCCCTGAGAGTATTCCTCCACCACCTGAGGCACTGACCGGTGCTGATCTAGACGGAAAACCAGGTGGCCATGTTTTATATCAACAAGCAGGGGGGCATAGGATCGTATTCCCTCTGCCAGGAAACGGTAGCCCTCCTCTCCTTCTCAGTACGCAATAGCATGCTCCTGAGGGTGCTTTTTCTGCCAGGCCAGGACAACTACTTAGCAGACAAGCTGAGCAGAGTCCTTTGCCCACACAAGTGGCGCTTGAACCCTAGGGTAGTGATGCAACTTTTCCACCACTGGGGCAGGCCCATGATGGACCTCATTCCCTCCCTGGGCAATGCTCAGCTCCCCCGCTTCTGCTCGCGTCAACTACACCTGGGGAGAGTGGCAGTAGACACCTTCCTGATCTTGTGGTCAGAGGGTCTACTATACACATTTCTGCCGACAACCCCCCCGGTTGCCAAGACCTTCTTCAAGGTCCAGAGTGAGGGGCGTCGGTGATACTAATCGCATCCAGGTGGCCCAGGCAACCCTGGTTCCCTCTGTTGCTCTCCCTGTCTGTGGCACTCCCAGTCCCGCTGGGCCAGGTCCCAGACCTCTTGTCCCAGGAGGAGGGCTTCCTTCTACAGCCCAACCTGGGGTCGCTATCGCTAATGGCATGGCTGCTGAAAGGGTAGTTTTTGGCCCCTTTCAACCTCCCAGGGGAAGTCGAGGAGATCCTTCTAGCTTCCCGAAAACCCTCCACCAGGAGGGCTTATGCCTTTAAGTGGAGGAAGTTGTCTGCCTGGTGTGTGGAAAAAGAGAACTCTTTCTCCTGTCAGGTGCAACTGGTTCTTCAGTACCTACTGCATCTGTCGCACACCGGACCAGCTCTGAGGGTGCATCTAGGCACCATAGCTGTGCATTATCACCCTATCGAGGGAAAGCACCTCTCTAGCCAGCCCCTGGCCTCTAGGTTCCTCTGGGATCTCCTGCTATCTAAGCCCCCCTCCGCCCTCTGTCGGTGGAATGGGACCTCAACGTGGTGCTCCCTCTAGCTCATTAAACCTGTTTTTGAGCTCCTAGCCACTTGCTACCTGAGATATCTGTCTTGGAAAGTGACCTTCCTGGTGGCCCTCATGTCCGCTTGAAGGGTGAATGAACTCCAGGCCCTGTTGGTGGATCCACCATATATGAGATTCTTTAAGAACAGGATGATGCTTCGCACACACTCCAAATTCTTCCCAAAAGTGATATCTCCTTTCCACCTCAACCAAGAGTGGTCCTCCCCACCTTTTTCCTGTGGCCGCATGCCGGCAGGGAGGAACTAATACTTCATATACTGGATTGCAAGCGGGCCCTGTCCTTCTGCTTGCAGTGGACTCGGGGCCCATCAGAAAGCTCCTCAGCTTTTCGTATCTTATGACCCCAGTAGGCTGTGGCTCCCTGTGACTTAGCAAACTCTGTCCACTTGGGTGGCAGACTGTATTGCCCTCACCTGCGAGGGAGCTGGCCTCTCCCTTGAACATCGGATCACAGCGCATCGCATGAAGGCAATGACCACATCGGTAACCAACCTCCACTCAGTGCCGGTGACGGAAATCTGCAGGGCTGCCACATGGTCTTCAATTCATACATTCACAGCTCACTACTGCCTGGAGAGTGAGTCCTGCAGGGACAGTGCCTTCAGATAGGCAGTACTCTGTATTATTCTCAGGTTGCAGGCAACTCCTGCCCTCCGACCCTTCTGTGTTCAGGCTACCGGAGTGATAGTGTCGCTGAACGCTAGGGTCTTGCAAAGTCTCTCAGTGGGGGCTCACCTTCTGCAACTCACGGCTACCCTATTGTTCACCGTTGGCGCTGTCTTGGTTCGGTCCTCAGCAGCCTAGAACTAGGGAGTCCCATATGTGAGGACTGATTTCCTGCTTGCTTCCTGGAGAAAGCGTAGTTACTCACTTGTAACAGGTGTTCTCCAGGGACAGCAGGAATCAGTAATCACATATGGGACTCCCTAGTTCCAGGCTGCTGAGGACCTCCCCTGGGAGTTGCCTCCCTATTTATTTATTTATTTATTTATTTAACATCTCTTATATACCGTGCTATTAAAATCAGCGCGGTGTACATCGAACAAAATATACTGCAATGTGTACAGGTAACATCGAGTTTACAGAGAACAAGGGAATATAAAACATGGAATAACAGGGATAACTATGTACAATAAACATTATACTATTTATATGCTTTAATTATGTACCATATTTAAACTCGAGTGAATATTGAACATGTATTCATGGGTAGCATGAGTCTATAGTAGTAAGGTAGATTTTCGTGGGGACTAACCGTTTTCTGGTTGGATTAAAGTGCTAGGGTGTTTGGTGTGAGTGGGAGGCCTGTTGGCTGTGTGAGTGTCCATGGACACTTCTGGGTAGTATTTTGTGAATAAGTGATGCTTTACGGCTTTGCGGAATTGTAATAGACTTTTGATGCCGCGGATTTCGTGGGGAAGTTTATTCCAATTCCTGGGTGCGAACAATGAAAAAGCTCTGTTTGATGTGGCTTTAGTACATGATGTCATCATCTTGGGAACTATTAAGGTGTTCATAGTTGTAGTCCTTCTGTTTCTATTTTCAGGGGTGTTATGGATTAGTTTTCTGATTGGTGGTGTTGGGTAGATATTCATGGCTTTGAAGGTCAAAACTAGTGACTTGTATGAGAGTCTGGCTTGTAGTGGTAGCCAGTGTAGGTCTTTCATGATAGGCGTTATATGAGCAGACCTTGGTGACCCAGAGAGGACTCTAGCAGCTGTATTCATAGCCAGACGTAGTGGATTTAAGGTTGATTGAGGGAGCCCGTGGAGGAGGATGTTTGCAAAATCTTGATGTGGCAGGACTAGTGCCTGGAAGGTTGACCGGTAATCAGTATAGTCCAGTAGTGGACGGAGGTGGCGTAGTGTTCTGATCTTATGGTATATATTCTTTGTCACATTCTTCACGTGCATTGTCATGTCCAGGTGTTGATCTAATGTTATGCCGAGGTATCGGATCGTGGGTTTGGACGTCAGTTCTGTGTTGTTGACCAGCAGTGACTGCGGAGGTACAAACTTAAGATTCCTTGTAACAAATAGGACATCAGTTTTGCTATGATTTATTCTTAGGTTTTGAGTCAGCAACCATTCAGCTACTGCTCCGAAACAGTTGGTGATTGGAGTAAACACTGGTTGGTCAGTTTTGAACGGCATGTATATGAGGATGTCATCAGCGTATGCCAAGCATTGCACGTTGAAGGATCTGATCAATTCACAAATCGGCTGCATATAAATATTGAACATTAACGCCGATAGTGAAGATCCTTGTGGTACGCCTTGAGACTGTAGGAACGGCTCTGAGGATTTCTGGCCTATTTTAACTTGTTGCCACCTGTTGGAAAGGTAGGATCTACACCATTCCAGTGCTGTGCTTCGAATCCCCTTCTCTCTGACGTTGAATTAGTATATCGTGGTTTACAGAATCGAAGGCAGCAGAAATGTCTAAAAAGATGAGAACAAATCCTTGTTTGATGTTGTTTATTCCTGTGATCAGATCGTTGAATAGGGTTGTAAGGATTGTGTCGACTCCATGTGCTTCTCTGAATCCATGTTGTGATTTGTCTAGGGGTGCTTCTGTGTCAATGTGATGCTGGAGTTGTTGTTGGCCAGCTTTCTCAATGATTTTTGCAAGCTGGGGGATGCTTGAGATTGGCCTAAATGATTCAACTTTGGATGGATCAAGCTTACTGTTTTTTAGTAGGGGCTTGATAGAGGTGTGTTTAAGACTCTGGGGGAATGAGCCTGTTAGGAAGGATTGGTTCAGAATTTTGCATAGGATTTGGCTTAGATCATGTCGCAGATCTTTGATCCAGTTAGCTGGGCATGGGTCGTTAGGTGCCGTGCTAGGATTGATGGAGGCGATAATTCTCTCAATTTCACTAGATGATATAGTATTGAAGTTGCAAAATGGAGTTATATGAGATTCCTTAGGTGATATAATGGGGTTGATGGTATTTATGCATGTGCTGGACTTAATCATTTTTGATTGCAGGTAGTTTGCGTAGTCCTGTGGCCGAGGTGTTGCAGGTTGGTCTGAAACTGGCTCTCTTGTTATGGATCTTACTAAGTTGAATAGAGCATGAGGTTTATTGATGGAGCGCTTCAGTAGGTTTGTGTGGTATAGCTTCCTGCTCAATGTTACCTTTTCACGGTGGGTAGCTAGGTGTGAGTTATATGTTTCAAGGGCTTCTGGTGAGTGGGTTTGGCGCCACTGTCTTTCAAGTTTGCGTAGATGAATGAGGGATGTACGAAGGTCAGCAGAGAACCATGGTGCGTGTTCTCGTTTTCTTATTTTCTTATCCATGTGCACTGGACATGAGGCGGCTCTGAGGTTCTCGTCCCATTTGGCTACCAGGTCATCTAAGTTGAGGGTAGTGTTGGTCAAGAGTGGATGGAGGTTATCTAGGACTTTGTCACGGTTGAGAGGTTGAAAACGGACTGCATGGGTTCCGGGTGAGTTAGATGGTATTTGACTCACATGTGAGGTATAGGTGGGTATATTGAATTGAATAAGATTGTGATCAGACCAAGGTACTGGTATAACCGATAGTTGAAGGGCTTGGTGTGTTAAGGTGTTGGAATGAGGTGCAAAGATGAGGTCTAGTTTGCCTCTAGTGTGGGTGGGAGAGTCGACATATTGTTTGTAACCTAGATCCTCTAGTGCGTCTAGAAATGCTTCTGAATGGCTGTCATGAAGAGAAGGGAGGTTGAAGTCACCAACTACCCAATTTGGAGAGCGTGATGTGGATGTTGCGCATGCAAGCTCAATTATTGTTGGAAGGTCATCCGGTAATGGGGATGGTGCTCGATAAAGCAGGTTGATTGAGCAGAGATCATTGGATATAGTGAGGGAGTCAAGGTGGGTTGAGCTGGAGGAGTTGCATAGCTTGAAGTTAAGATCTGTTTTAGCAAGGATGAGCGTTCCGCCTCCTTTTTGAGTGGATCTGTGGCATGTGTAGAGGTCGAATCCAGGAGGCAGCATCTGGTTCAGAAGGATGTTGTCGCTGTCAGATAGCCATGATTCTGTGACCATCAGGATGTCGAGCTTGTATTGAGGAATCAAGTCCATGACTACGGGCCATTTTGATCGTATGGATCTGGCATTTATCAATGCACATTTTAGGAGGCGTTGTCGATGGAGTTTCTCAGGTTGGGCTTTGTTGATGACTTGAAGGGGAATGCTAAGAAGATGGGAGTGGGATGTGTGGTTGCGTTTTGCATTTGTGTGGTGGGAGAATTCAAACCATCTCCTTCCATATGTACGCAGTATTGGTATGTAGCTAGTATCGTGGTTGAGGGCGTTTGTGATGCAGGGGAGCCCAAAGGTAAGGAGGGTAGTGATCGATAACAGGACCTTGTACATTTTTAGGTTAGATAGAAATAATGCAATGCCTATAATAGAGCAATAACTAGCAGCAGTGCAGTGATCCGCAATTGCTATCAACAATGCAATGACTAATTGATATTGGCAACAGTTAAAGGACTATAGGCAGTGGTGGAACAATGTGCTAATTTAGTATTGGCAATAGTATAAAGATTATTGATTTGCAGATAACAGTATAATAGCTTGTGAGATGCTAGTTTGTACTGATAACAGTATTGTAATGGCAGTAATAAGTAATAAGTAATAAGTTCTTACTGACAACAGTATTATAATGGCTGTAATAAGTTCTTACTGACAACAGTATTACCCTACCTTGTTTTATTTTTTACTACCGTCCTAGCTGTGTCATCTGACCGAGGAAGATGGCACCCTTGGGCGAGAAGGGGACCACACATGCATGGTAGCATATCCCAAAGGCTTTCTTTGAAAGCTGGAGAAATGCTCTGCATGGGCTTTGTCTATGCCGACATCACCCATATGTGAGGACTGATTCCTGCTGTTCCTGGAGAACACCAGTTACAGGTGAGTAACTCCGCTTTCCTAATAGTCCCTCCAGTCCAGTCCAGACTCATAGGTTATGCTCATCCACCAGCAGATGGAGACTGAGAAACACTGAGATGAAGCGCTCCCTCTTAAGTAGCCTGTGCTTATATGCTAAGCCAGTATTTTTCGGTCTGCAGCAGGTGGCTGAGCATAGCCTGTGCTGATGATTGGCACTGTTGTTGAGTGCTAGACTGCAGTTGGGATGCAGAACCCAGTGGATTTGGGTTCCTCCCTCGCTTCTCCCCTAGTGGCCCCTCAGTTGTGCCCTTGGGGTGAGCAGGTTGGTGGTAGCTCCCCCTTTCCTCCTCCCTAATGCTTGGGAGGGGGCCAGAGGTTGAGCTTGGTGTCCTGCCCATAAAGTTGATTTAAAAGGGGGGGGGGGAAAAGGATCTGAGCAGTGAAAAAGGGATTAGCAGCAGCAGCACAGGGACCTCTGTAATGGTAGTCTATCGGGTATGGGTGAGTGGAAGCCCAGACTGCGGCACACATGTCAGAAGGCATGTTGTGCTAGATGGCGTGACCTGAGGCAGCTGTCGAACTCAGCTCTCAGAGGCCGTGCTATGCTGCGGCTGGCTGAGAGAGAGCGCGGCTGCTGCAGATTGGAGCGACAGTAGCCTGGGAACATCAGAGGCAGGTTTTGAGGACCTGGGGGAGCACGATCGTGCAAGTGGTAATGCTGGCAGACCCATGGTTTTGGCATTAACGGCTGCCATTTTGGGGACAGCCTGTTCTCCTCTGGAGTGTTCTGAGCCTTCGGTTTTGCAGCCCATGGCTGTGGATCCGGGGGGGAGCTGTCAGGAGGTGGGGGGGCTCTCTTTTTTTTTTTCTTTATAATTTGTGCTTTTGTTGTATCAGGCCTTTTGTTTGAAGCAGGGCCTTGGTGCAGAGTTCTCCTTGTTGACTTCACCCCCCCCCCCACCCCTCGGTGGGGGGGAGGTTCTCTCGACATGGGCAAAGCATCTGCAAAGGGAGAGGTTGCTGGAGGATGATGGGGCTTTCATGGGTCCCTGGAGTCCTTAGGGCCATTGTAGGGTCCTTGGAAGCTTTTGGAGGACCAATTCCAGGATGAGCTTGAGGAGGGGGGGGACCTTTCTGCGGGTGAGAATTCGATTGCGGTGTGGATTTTCCATAGGGATGAGTTTCCGATCCTAATAGTGCAGATCTTGGCAGCCTTGCACATTGTGGAAAATCCGAGGCTGGAACCTGTGGAACCGGAGGAAGATCCTTTGCGAGAAGGCATTCATAAGTGAGCTCGGTCCTTTCCGAGTGTTGAAGGAGATGATTGACGCTGAGTGGAAGGTTCCTGATGTGGGGTTGCATGTTGGCTATAGTATGGTCAAGCTTTATCTTGTTCCGCCAGAGGAACGAGAGCAGTTCCATCTTCCTTGGATGGACATCTTGGTGGCAGTGATCACCAGAAAGAGTGTACCATCACAGTTGAAGGGGGTGTGGTCCTGAAGGGTCCACAGGACCAGCAGATGGAGGCCTTGCTTAAGCAGGCCCTGGCCTTGCAGGGGGCTATCTTTGGGTCCTGTGTAGCGCGGGCTTGTTTGAGATGGTCTCAGAGGATTGCAGGGAAGTTTCTGGGGGAGACTTCAGCCCAGGAGGAGACGCTGGCATCTGGGACAGCCATTTATTACTTCCCTAAATCTGATAGCTCCCTCTTTCTACAATCACTAGGAAATGTAATGCCAGATTTATGTTCCACGTGAAAACAGAGTGGAAAATAGGTGTCTGATGTTTACTGCACCAGGTCGCTGCATCTTTCACCAAAATAATTGATTTCCTGAGACATCTGGAAGGAGAATATTGCATAGACCGCTTATGTAAAAGGTAAAACTCTCCCCCTCGCTTTTTGTCACTCTTTCACATCACCTCTCTCTCTCTCCCTCCCTCCCTCCCTCCACCAGACTCACTACAATGAGAATAAATCATTCTTGCTCTTTGATGATGATGACGAAGCCGAGGAGGAAGAAGATTCCCAGATCCATGATGAGGAGATAGAGGAGGATGATCCAGACATTGAAGGGTGAGGTGGAAGCAAAATGTTTAACGTTTAAAAAAAAGAAAAATAAATTTTGGTTTGGGAGGAGAGGCTTCAGGCTGGGTTAGGAACAGGGGGGTGAGAAGGGTTGCTAGACGAGACCCAGAGGTGAGAAGCAGGGGGCGAAGGAAGGGAATCTGAATGGGGAGTCACATAAAGGATTATGGTTGGAGAGACGTGAGGGTCAAATCGCATGGTAATACCATTGTTGCTGTCATTTTTGAATAGGTTCACTGTGGAAAATGCTTATATTGATGAAAAGGAAGATGCGTGCATAGCCCTGGGAGAGATCGCCCTCAATGCCAGGTAAAATCATTCCCCAGCATAGCATTTGCCAAAATTTCTTATGGGAGGGGAGCATGAGTGAGTGGGTCCTTGTCCCAAGGGTATGGGATAGTGAGGGCTTTTTTATGGCTGGCTGTATGCAGCATAAAGTTCCTCATGATTGGTCATAGCTGTATCTGTAAGACAGTGGTTCCTCAACTGAGCGTCATGACCCGGAAAGGGGGTCACATAATCGTAGCGAGTCTCTACTCCCACCAGTAGTGGCAGTGCAGGGCCTGTGCCGGTCCTGCTCTCCTCTTCTGTTAGCGGGTGCAAAGACTGGCGGATATCGAATTCAGGTTTAAGAACCCCTTTTATTGACCCCCTACGCATTTTGGCCAACCGGCCTTCTTCAGGGTTTTTTTTTTTTTAAGGAAGCAAACCTTGAAGAAAATACAATAAATTAATGAATATTAACAATCATAAAACATAAGACATTTAAAATGTTAAAAACCATAAAATGGTATAACAGCATATAAAAGAATATAATGAATAAGAGCGTGTCCAGAGAGACAAAAGCCACTCAAACACATTTAAACGTAATAAATAATGTAATCTAGCATGAAAAGTGTTTTTTTGTATATGAGACATAATAAATATTGTGAAATATTAAAATACTGTTAATAATCAAGTCATAAACAGATATATTGTTCTAATTAATATTAATATATTATATTATGAAGCTCATAACTAGCACAGATATATGTGAGTCACATTAGAGGTAAAAAGAGAGATGAGGAGGACAGAACCAATACAATTAAATGCCAATGCCTTCTAAAGTCTCGTCAAATAAAAAAGACAATTGCCACTGAAAATTAAAGAATAAAAATATAAATAAACACTGTTGATATAAACCATAAACTTAAAAAAATAGATTAAAATAACCTATGTTGGTATGATATATATATATAGTTAAAAGCCATGGCTAAAAAACGTTGCAGCCAGGGCCTTGAGCAGATACTGACACTGACTCCCAAAGCCTGCCCCGACTGCTGCTTTTCCATGTTGGGTGAGTGGAGAAGGAAGGGGAACTGAGGCCTTTTACTTTCGTTTGGCTTTTCTGAGGCCATGTGCATTTTCAAGTGTAAAAATGGGGTCACATCGGATAAAAGTCTGGGAATCGCTGCTTTGAGAATTAGTGTTGTATGTCTTTCTTTTCATGGTCCCTCGGTGCTATCATTTCTGTCATATTGTAAAGTCTTTCTCCTCTTTCTCAGTGGTGCCTTCATGCCGTACCTTGAGCCCTGTTTTGAAGAAGTATTTAAGCAGCACGAGGTGAGTGTTTTCTCCCCAGCAGAGCTGCTTTTTGTACTTTGTATTAAGGGACACCCTAGGTCACAGCACTTCACTGCTAGCTGCAAGGATGGCACACTTTGAAGCTCATGCTTTAGTTATTCCCCAGGGAAGGGCAGGTCATGTTTGGAATTAGGATGGGTGGTGATTCTCTGTGTTGTAACCCAGCCATTTCCTTCTGCTCTCTTTGGGTTTCCAGCTCATTCAGAACCAGCCTTTACTAAGCCACAAAGAGCCTTTGCTCATTCCACTTCCTCACCACTAACCCTCTCCTTTCTATCCCAGCTGCTGCAGTGCAATCCATTAACCAAGGGCCTCGGACTTCAGTTTCCTTCAGAACCTGGTTTCCGTGCATCCCTGAGTCTGATGTTAGGTGTCTTTACTATCTCTTAGTTGAATCCTAGGAACAGTTTCTCTTGCAGTGTCTAGGGAAGTGTCTGTTACCTGGAATTCCATTAAATTTGTTCACTGTCAAATACTGACTGACCCTGTAGTCTTTGCATCTCTTCATCCATTTCTGTTCTCCTGTCGTTCCCACCCCTTTGTTTCCAATTTTCTAGTCCCCTCATATGAATATCAGGAAGGCTGTCTATGAAACACTTAGTCAGTTCTGCCGAGCCCTTCACCAGGTCTGCCAGAGTAGCCCTTCACAGCAGAATTCAACAGGTAACGGGGGCTGGAGTTGAGGGGAGGATGATGCAATATGACGTACTGTGGGAGAGGACTGTCTTGGTGTGGCACAGTCTGGGATTTGGAGAGCAGGATGTAAGAGGGGCCTATTGGTGTGGTGGGAAGTTGGGAGGCAGGATGTCTGGGATCTGGCAATCTGAGGGCCACATTATGTGGTGCTTCTTGAGATGTGAAGAGCAGGAGGTCAAGGGGGCCATTTGGTGTGGTGCAGTATGGGATTTGGAATGCAGGAGGTAAGGTGAGATTCTTAAAGTGGTGAGATCTAAAGAGAGCAAGAGCTTAACAGGGACCTTATAGCACGGTGTCTGTAACGCATTGCATCATAAACACACTTTGTGTGTGGCTGCCCCTTACAGCTCTTCAGAAAATGCTGGAGGTGGTCTTTCCTGTGTACTTCAAGGCTATCCAGGAAGACAAGGAGAGGCTAGTGGTGATGAGCATCTTGGAGGCCATGAATGACATCGTCAAGGACTGCAAGGCCGAGGCCATGCACGATGCTGGACGCTTGGGTGAGATGTGTCAGGTGGTCCGTCAGGTGCTACAGCAGAAGGTAGGGTGTGCAGAACTTGAAGAAAACAGTCTCTGTCTGCACTGCACTCTCTCTGTCTGGTCTCTCCCACTTTGTGAAGTCTTTCATGGACACAGTAGATCCCATTCACAGTGTGTCTTTTTTTGCTTGTCTGTCATTGTCAATCTCTCTGCTTTTCTCTTTCTCTCTTTGTGCCCTTCTCCTTTTCCGGGTCATTCTCTTCCCCTCTTTTTTTTGACATTTGTGAGATCTCTTCTAGATAGTGTGCACTCCCTGCCCGCTCTATTTCTCTGTTCTTTTGCATTACAATCTCACATATCTCTGAGATTCAGCCCCTGCTTATACACCCTCTTCCCTCTCTCCTCAACAGACATGTTGTCAAGACCCTGAGGCTGAAGATGGCGAGGATGATGATGGACAGCAGGTGAGCAAATCTGAGATGGCTGGTTACTGGTGGAACTGGAAAAGACGCATAGCCGTATAGGATGCTCTGCTAATCTTGGGGGGGAGGCCGTGCCTGCTTTGTGGTAAGCTGCTTTCTTTCAATGCATTTCTGTGTATGTGTTGCTTATCTTCATTTATTTGTCATTTGCAATACTGCACCACGTTCTCTCCCCCCCACCCCCACCCCCACCCCCACCCCCCCAGTTTGACACTTTCCTATATTAAGGATGGAGACGGTGATGTTTGAAAAGCTGGAGTCTTTATTGACATTTTCTATCAGTTGAACAGGGTCTTCCTGCCACCTGTACATTGTCTAAAGGGGCCCCGTTACACCATCCTTCTCCTCTCATGGAGGAACAGAGATGGCAGAGACATTGCCACAGATCATCTGCCGCTTGCTTGGGTAGTGTCTCTGAGGCCTGGCTCTTGGGCTGCGCTCACACATGCCTAGAGCTCCTCAGGGAAAATGAGACTGTCTTACTAATGTACCTTTCTAACCATGTCTGTCTCTCCCCCTCCTCTAGTCCTCCTTCAGATCATCTCTGGTGACTCCCCTACCCGTTCTGTTAAATGTCTCTGTCCCACTAATGCTGAGAGATCTGTCTCTCGTGCTTTGACTTTCTCTCTCTCTTCCCCCCTCTTGTTCTGAAATGTCCCTCAGGTTTTAACTCATCTTTGTCTTTCCCTCCTTTCTAGTTCTGAGATCTCTTGTACTTTGGCCCCTGGTTCTGAGATAGCGCTCTTTCTCTCTTTCCATCCCCAACCCTGGTTCTGAGATGTCTCATGCTCTGTGCTTCTCTCTCTTCTCAATCGTGACAGACTGGGAAGGGTCTCTCCAGTAGTCTGTGTATGTTGGATCAGGTTCATCATTCACACAATATCCTCACCAGCTGTGACCTTTTCTTCCTCTGTCCATCTCAAAGCGGTTTCTGGCCTGCTACTTGGGAACGGAGAGTCCAGTCCCAGGATCAGAGGCCCACTAAGTCCCCAGAATGGAGCAATTGAGCAGATGAAAGGGGCCACCGCCAGCCAGAGCAGACCCCAGGTGGTGACTTTGGAGGTTCTGGAGCACTGAGGGAGCTTGGGGTGACCCATGCGACTGCAAACATAGGTGGCAATTAGTAATAGTGCGATAGAGGGGAGCAGGGCGTCGGGAAGAGAGGGGGGTGTCAGGCAGCTGGAAATGTGGCAGTGGACCTCCCCCCATTCCAGGCAGAGCTCCCCCTGCAGCACTCCCCACAGGAAGTCCCGGCTGCCATAGGAGGCGCCCACCGCCCAGCAGCTGAGTGTCAAAAGACTGTTCACCAGAGGCAGTGAGGGTCCTAAGCCCCAGGCAGAGCAGAGACCCTCGCTGAGGAGCAGGCCCGGCAGCAGGAGCAGAATGCTGTTGTACGTCTGGTTCTGGAAGGCCAGGAAGCGCAGAGAGACTCTGTCCAAAGCCCGCTCCTCCAGGCAGGCAGAGGCCCATTGGATCAGGAGGTAACCTGTGGGGGAGACAGAGAGGGGATAGGATTAAGATGTGTAAATTCATGAGCGGGATGCAACAGATTAATAGGGAACTTGGAACAGTCGCCTCACACCCCCTAATAAGAACCTAAGATGTGCCATTCTGGCTCGGTCAAATGACCAATCGCATCCACTGTCCTTTGGCATTGGCTAGATTGGCTCAATAGGAAATATCTGAAGATCTGTTCCCTCTTTCTCAGTCCCAGAAAAAAGAGGAGGTGATGTCCCATGCCTGCCTAGTTGCTGGAGCTGTCCTCCAGAAATTTGCCCAAAACTAGCTCTGCCCCATCCTCTGGCCAGACGTTCCACCGCATAGTTGTTCATTATCTGAAAAACTACTTTCTCTGATATGCTTTAAATGTGCTGCCTATTAGTTTTGTGCAGTGTCCCCAAGTTTTAGTACCATTTGAAGGCGTAAATAACGACTCCCTATTAATCTCTTCCACCCCACTCATGAATTTATAGATCTGTCATCTCTTCTGCACGCTGAATAGCCCTAACATGTTCAGCCTCTCCTCACAAGTGACTCCTTCCATCCTCTCTATAAGTTTTGTTGCCCCTGTCTGTGTTTTTTCTAGTTCTGTTATGTTTTTTAAAATGTGATGGCCATAGATTCAAACAGGTGCAGTATAATAATCTCCATGACTTTCTGAATAATTCTTAAGAAACTATTTGATTTTTTTGGCCGCTGCTGCAAACCGAGCTAAAGGTTTCAGGGTATTGTCCAGTGACTCCAAGATCCTTTCCCTGGGTGGTGACTCCTAATCGGACTTTTTTCCAAAGTATAGATATTTAGATTTTTAATTTTAGTTTGATTTAATACAGATTTTTATATTCTGTTATATCCTAGTAGTTCATAGTGGATTGCATATTAGAAATAATGCAAAATTACAGTATCATAATTACCCCAAAACACTTATAAATTCCAAAAGAGATACAATAAAAAAAGTAAAATACCAAGAATATAAATATCAAAAAATAAGATAACTGTAAATAAAAGTTAATAAACATTATAAGAGTTTACTCGGTAACATTAAAATAATTTGGACATAAATGTGTTTTAAGATGAAAATACATAATTTTCAGTACACTTGATTTCAAGAGTTAATTTATTCCATTCAAGACAGGCTTGATAGATTCTTGATAAATTGGTTTCCTATCTAAAATGAAAATATTTCATAGAGGGAAGCCTGCCTTCAAATGCTTTATGACAAAAGACCACTGGCCATTTTAGTGATAGTGGTCTTCATCATAAAGCATATAGGAGAAGATTTAAAGATCTAAATATATAAACCCTTGAAAAAATGCAGGAGAGGGAAGACATGATAGAGACATTTAAATACCCCCGTGGTGTAAATACACAGGAGGCAGGCCTCTTTCAATGGAAGCAAAGCTCTGGAATTGAAAGGGTCATAGGACAATGGTGAAAGGGGATAGACACTCTGGAGTAATACAAGGGAATATTCCAGATCATCCTGCTAGGCCAGTCCAGACAAGTGAGTTATGCTCTCCTGCCAACAGATGATGGAAACAGAGAGACTAGAAAATTCCATTGACATCACTGATGACATCACCACTAGTATTAAGGTTAGTGCAGCTAGGCACTCTCCAGTATTTTCTCTGTCTCCAGCAGATGGTGGTTGCTGACCGGTGCAGCTGTTCTGGGCCCCTAGGCAGCTGTCCTGACGGATGCCTTCTGGTCAGGCCTTTCAGTGGAGGATTTTGTATGCCCCTCTGGAGTTTCCTGCTTCTGGTGAAGGAGGTTTCCCTGGTTAGGACCTTGCTAGCTTAATTTCTTTATTTTCTTTTACAACAACAACAAAAAAACCCAACAGTTTTTTGTTTTGCCTTCCTTCTCCCTCCTCCCCGCCACACTGTCAGTAGCAGATCTGCTTGCCTACAGCACTCCTGTACCTAAGAGAACAGTTAAGGTCCTGCCATGAGAGGAACTGCGCACCTACAGCACTCCTGTACCAAAGACTGGACAGTAGAGGTGCTGCTGTGAGAGAAAGCGTGCATTTCCAGCACTCCTGTGTCTAAGACTCCTGTACCTAGAGGGGACAGTAGAGGTGCTTCTACAAATGAACCATATGCCTACGGAAATGGCGCATTCCCAACTCTCCTGTGCCTAAGCGGGGACAGTTGAGGTGCAGTTAGAGAAGCACGCACGCCTTTAGCACTCTTGTGCCTAAGAGAGATCAGTTGAGATGCTTCAGAGGTAGGTTCAAACCCCTGTAAGAGCAGGTGCCTAAGAGCGGCCAGTGGAGTCATTTCTGTCCAACACTGCTGTAGTCAGAGCCTGTTCTAAGACACAGCCTGTGAGGTATTTGTGCGTTTACTGGCAAGGGCGGGTGTTGGAGCCTGTGAGGTATTTGTGCGTTTACCGGCAAAGGGCAGGTGTTGGAGCCTGTGAGGTATTTGTGCGTTTACTGGCAAAGGGCGGGCGTTGGAGCCTGTGAGGTATTTGTGCGTTTACTGGCAAGGGCGGGTGTTGGAGCCTGTGAGGTATTTGTGCGTTTACTAGTAAAGGGTGGGCGTTGGAGCCTTTGAGGTATTTGTGTGTTTACCAGTAAAGGGCGGGCGTTGGAGCCTGTGAGGTATTTGTGCGTTTACTGGCAAAGGGCGGGCGTTGGAGCCTGTGAGGTATTTGTGTGTTTACCGGCAAAGGGCAGAAACCCTGACTGTGCCACTCCCCACTGCTGCCGCCAGTTCTGTCTGGGGGAACAGGTGGCAGCATTTTAAAAGTGGTGGCTTTGTGTCGCTGATTTGTAGCTCATGGCAGCAGGCCATGTGCTTCAGCATACTGTATGTTGCATCGGAGGGGGATCAAAGCGACAGGTCACCTGTGCCGAAGCACATGGCCTGCCACAGGCAACAAAGTGGTAGCACAAAGCCATCCACCTGGGGCGACTGCCTAGCTCGCCTAGCGGACAAGCCAGCCTTGACCGTGGCACCATGATTTAAGCTGTCATGGCCCTATGCACTATGTCGACACAATGGCCTCAGCCACCCCGGCCCCCTTACAAGGTCATCAGGTGCATGGCTGAAAGCGTGAAGAAGAGATCATTAATGGATTTTTCATCTTCTGTGTCGTTTCCAGGGTTTTTTTCTCTGATTGGTGCGGCCTTTTTATTGTAGCTGCTGTCATTGTAGATGCGGCCGCAATTTTGTCAAGCACGGCTCCATCTTAATTGGTGTGGCATCTCCGTGTTCTCCACGGTTCAAGCCGTCATCCTATCAAGATGAGGATCCTGCAGTTCTCTGAGAACCTTGTGTTTCTACAGACACTGGTATTCGAGGAGGGGGAGTATAAGCCCCAGCTCAGAATGTCTTCCTGGCTTCTTCATTTGGCTATATACAGTTGTGGTCAACATTATTGGCACCCTTGAAGTCCGACCCCTTTGAGCCAGAAAGATCTAGAGGCTTGAAACACGGCGTTGTGTTGCATTTCCTGGGAAAAACCAGTGTTCATTGGCGTGGAACAGATGCAATGGAGGTTCATCTAAGGGTTTAATTGTAGCTAAAAAATACAATGGAAGGCTTACGAGTAACATCCTGCATCATACCTCCACAGGCTGAGAGAATTGTAAAGGCGACGCGAGGCTGCAAGATATTTCTAAGAAACATCTGAAGTTCGGCGTCCTGTGTGACATGAAGGGGCAGGACACGTTTAATAAGTACCTGGAGTTCAGTGTCTGGTATCTGATGAAGCGCAGATCTGAAGCAGCGCAGTACATCTTCATAAGCTAAGTATATCTGGGGGTTCGCATTTTGCGTTGTCCCTCCGATTGCTTTTAATTAGGCTTTGTTGCCTTACTATAAGAGAAAACGTAAGGCTTGCCACGAGAAAGGAAAATGTTCAAGGCATCCAATCCAACAAAAAAATATTTACAATGGTAGTTAACAGTTCATGTTATAGTGAATGAGTACATCAGATAGGGTTTTCACTTAATTTTTTGAATGTTATGGTAGTGGACCTGTTTAGTCTTTCTTTGAGGACATGAATATTAGCACTCTTATAAACAATTCAAATCAGTTTGAATAGAAGAACCGCATTCCCATAGCAGTAACATTACACACCTGTGATCAATTGTGGTACTCGCATGACTTGAATCAACCAATGAATGAAGGCTCTAATGTTTACAATGGCCACATTCACTCCCTATTCCATTTTCACAATGGTGAAGACAAGTGAGCTGCCTGAGACCATCAGAAAAATCATTATCACCAAACATCAAACTTCAAAGCAGTACAAAGCCATCTCCAAAGACCTTGGGATTCCTCCGTCTACAGTTTGCAATGTTTTCTGCTCATGGAACTGTCAAGAACTTCCCAGGACGTGGTGGGAAGAGGAAAATTTAATCCTATTAGTCTTCGAAGGTTAGTGCGAACTGTTGGAAAAGCACCATGTACAACATCCAAAGAGCTTAAGGCTGACCTGAAGCAATCTGGAGTAGTGGTTTCAACCTGCACCATATGCCGTGCAATAAACAAAGGCTTCATGGGCGAAGGCCAAGGAGGACCTCGCTGCTCAAAGACAGACATAAAAAGGCACACTTGATCTTTGCCCAAACCCGCCTTAAGAAACCACAATCCTTCTGGGAAAATGTTCTATAGACAGATGAAACCAAACTTGAGTTCCTTATCATTCCTTCAGTCCAGTCTCACACCTGTGGGTAGTGTCACCAGCAGCTTTGAGACGGAGCATGTCATGTTTGATGACATTGGGCATACATACCAGTGGCACCTCCCACCAGCTCCAGTATCTCAGTCTCCAAGCAGCTGGAGTGAGGTGATTCCACAGGTAGACACTAAAGGAACAGATAAGGAACAGGAAATAGAAAAATATTTGAAGAATCTGCTAAATTTGGGGTTTCCCTAAGATATCAGTCAGTGGAGCAACAGTCTAAATTACCTTGTTGCCTCCCATTGTGTCACAATTCAGGCTAAATCAAGTATTTAAAAAAAAATCAGACTAGCCGGGGCTGGAGGACCGGGAGAAGATTCAAGGGACTGGACTGGTGTCACTCAAGGAACGTCAATTAGCAGGTAAGGCCTAATTTCACCACCTTTGGCAGTGCAGACCAGCTATACATTTACGCAAAGAAATGAAGCTTATAAGGAAAAAAGCACCCTTCCTATAGTTAAATATGGTGGAGGTTCCATAATGTTGTGAGGCTGTTTTGCTGCCTCAGGAACTGGAGACCTGGAATGTATTAAAGGAATCATGAAGTCAGAGGACTACTAAGGTATTTTGGAGTGAAATGTGCTACCTAGTTTCAGAAAGCTAGATCTGGGTCAAAGGTTATGGGTCCTCCAGCAGGACAATGACTCAAAACATACATCCGAAAGTACAAAAAAATGATTAAAAAGGAACAAATTGGAAATATTCCAACTGTGTGTCACAATACTATTTTAATGGTATGTTCAGAGGTACACAACAACAACAAAAAAAAGATGTCTGTGCAACTTAGACATAGTAATTTCTGAGAAAAAAAATATAACCTGGTAAGGATTAATGACACACTTCACTAATATTTGGTTGCACAACACTTGGCAGTGATGACAGCCTCCAAATGTTCCTTGTAGTCATCTATAAGTTTCATACTGTCTGCTGGTAGTTTCTCCCATTCTTCAACTGTGATTTGTTCCAGCTCATGAATGTTTCCAGGCTTCCTTTACCAATGGCAGATTTCAGCTCTTTCCAAAGGTTCTCAATTAGATTGAGATCAGGACTCACTGCTGGCCAGTTTAAAACAGTCCATTATTTCTGAAGATGTTATCCGCCTAGGTTGTAGTACAGAATATAAATGCTTTCAAATAAATAAATAAGATATTGTACACAACATACCTAAAATGCAAAGATGCCAGTAATGTTGACCACAGCTGTACAGTATCATATGCACATATCAGAGGTCTATCGGGCCCAGTGTCCTTCCAGTGGTGGCCAAACCAGGTTACAAGTGCTAATCCTGTTCACAAATAAAATGCTGGTCATATCCCCAAAAGGTATACAGTTTCCATACTGTTTGTCATTTTTAAGAACAGACTTTCTGCCAGGAAGAAGGAAACCTTTTGATGCATGTTGAAAAGTTCCAGAACATGAAAGGCTGTTCCATGGGGGAAAGGTTTTCAGTCTTCGAACACAATGCTTTAGATGGGCGGATTGGGACGGGCAGCTTGACTTCCCGTTGGCACTGCCTTGATGGTAGCAGTTGTGAGGTGCCTTGCTGAAGTATACTGTCTTTCTGGTGGAGGGCAGAATAGTTTCTTTCCCCAGGGCCAAAGGGCGAACTTGTTGCAGAGCCTTTTGCTTTTAACATAGTAAATGGCAGCAGGTAAAGACCAGTATGGTCCGTCTAGTCTGCCCAGTAAGATGACAAGAGTTAGGTGCACCTGCCGCTCCATGCAGATCACCCCTTCCCATGCCTGTTTTAGGGGTGAACCCACTGCTTCATGTAGGACACCCCTGTATGTTGAGAAATTAATTAGTTAAGTTTATTTTGATGTTATCCTGTTGCTGTAAAGGGATCCACTGTGTCTGTCCCATGTCATTTTGAATTCCGTCACTGTGTTTGCCCCCACCACTTCCATCGGGAGGGCATTCCAAGCATCCACCACCCTTTCAGTGAAAAAGTATTCCCTGACATTGCCTTTCAGTTTACCCCTTTGCAGCTTCATGTTATGCCCTCTAGTTTTACAGCTTCCCCGTTTTTGGAAGAGGTTTGTTTGTTCATTAATATTTTTTAAGTATTTAAAGGTCTTAATCATATCTCCCCTGTTCCTCTTCTCCTCCAGAGTGTACATATTTAGGTCTTCAAGTCTCATAAGGCTTCTGACGCAGGCTCCAAATCATTTTGGTCGCCTTCCTCTGAACAGTTTCTGGTTTTCTACATTTCGCCCCCTTTTTTTTATGGAGGCACCCTGAGCAGTTAGACAGGTGGTCAGGCTGATATCGACCTCTCTTTTTCATCATGGGGGTTTGAGATTTTGATTGAGGGCTGCCAGTTTGGTGGAAGTCCCTCTGCCTGGGTTCCCCAGTGTAAGGTCAGGAGTCCACATTGCAAATGTGGTAAATAGTCTACTGCCTTAGGCTGCTGCCTTTTTGTTGCATCTTTCTAGAGCTGCTTCATGCCAGGCAGTGTGGATTTTTTCTGCTGTGCCATATGGTGGTTTATCTCTGCTTTGAGGGAGGATACTTCAGCAAGGGAGTTCTGTTCTTACTCTTTCTGGGACCAAATGTCTGCTGCACAAGCCTTCAGTCTGAGGTCTCTTAGTTGTCCCATCCTCCTCCTGAAGGAGTGGAGTCCCTCCATCCATAGGCCTTCTACGGCTCTCAGGGGATGGTAGTCGGTAGGTATTCATCTCCTAAGGGGTCAATTCTTTAATAGGTGGCAGTGGTTCTGTTTAAGTTTTCTGTCATTGGACCGAGGATCAACCATGACTTGCTGTATTAGTAGTGATATGCCCTCCTGGGACTTTCCTGGCAGCTCTCCCGTTATTCCTAGGCGGATTCTTGAGGACTTTTCGATTCTGCTATCGTGTTATACCTCAAAGATATAAGATGGACCTCGCTCTCATCCAGTTAGACTCTGACAGAGTAAAAGTTTACGTCTTTATTATAACTAATACGAATGGCTGGAAGGAGTACAGCTTACCTTAAAGCAATATCACAAATATAGTAGGTACAGAGTCTGGAGTAAGAGGCAAAGGATAATCATTGTCAGACTACTCACTGACCACAGACAGATGGAAGGATTTAATTTCTCTCTTCTCCACTGACTGTTTCTGTCTTTCCAGTTCTATACATTTCTTGGCTACAGGTGCTTCCTTTTTTTCACAGAACAAAACTATAGTCACACAAGCTACTGTATACATCAGCACTTTTTCCTGCTTTTCTTTCATTTATTTCTGTCTGACATTTTGCCTGACGCGCCTCAGGAAAAAGCCACAATGCTTAAGAAAGAATGTGTCTAAACCAACTGTCACTTACATCCCCTCACATCCGACCAGGCACAATGGCTATCTGAAATCTGCCCAGCAACAAGACATTGGCCACATTGAGTTAGGCTTTTGCTACAAGTCTGCATCAGGTCATTGTGCACTGAATAGGTTTCAAGCTGTATAGCACAAGGAATACTTAGGGATGTGTTATGAAGTGGGGTTCAGGTTGAAGGGGCCTATTCTGCCAAGGTCGTCGTCCTGTGAGATGACCTACTTTTCTTCTCACTTACAGTCTGATCCTGTTGTTCTGCATGGGGCTTAGGCATTTTATTTTTATTTATCTACCACCTTTTCCTTCCATCAAAGTGGTTACATAATAAGGTGGATACAAGGTAGGACATTTTTAGGGAGGGGAAAACAATATCTATTGCCATGGGGGGGCAAATGCCCTTTTTTTGTGGTCGACCTCCCTCCCTGTGATCACATGTCACCTTTTTGCGATGTTCTTTACTTATGAATGCTAGTCATTCGACAGTGCCACCTTCAGGAGCCTTTCCTAAAGTGGTCCTCTACAGTAGGATGCATTTCAAGGTACCAGTTCTTTTTCATGCTTCAGTCCATGCTTCTCTGCTTTCGACAGGATGCCGCATTTCAAGGTGGCAGTCTATTTCATGCTTCAGTTCGTACTTCCTTGTTGTTCGAGAGAGTTCTTTAGGGATGTGATCCATCCATTTTAGTCATTCTTTCACTGGGGAGAATGCCAGCGAGGATGGGGGTCTAGCCTTGTGGAGGCTCCGCAGAGTTCTGCTTTTCCTGCAAGGAATTTGTACACAGAGCAGATGGAATCCACCCAAAGAGTGGACGATTTACCAGATTCATGTTGGTATGTTGACTTGGTGAAGCTGCGGCTTTTACCTGTTCCTTTAGTGGTAGGTCTGTCCTTTCGCTCTGGTGTGGGGTAGTCCCAGGTGGGGTCCTTGGGGCCTTCTCCAAGCTGTCAAATGGTGACTTTGTCATCTCTCTCTGCCTATGAGGTGTTTCCGCCTTCTTACAGGGGCTGTTTTCATCCCTCCTAGTTGAGGAATAGCTTTGATACTTCCCACGTGTCTGGACTGGTCTAGCAGGATGATCTGGAAGGTGAAATTTTACTTGCTGCTAATTTCCTTTCCTGGAATCTTGCTAGACCAGTCCAGGATCTACCCTGTTCCTAGAGCTCTATGGGCTGATTCTGAGCTTCTCGTATCTGCTACCTGAGGTAGCAGTTCTAATTCAGAGGTTTTGATACTGTGACTTTGAGCAAGATTCGCTAGCAAGTAAGCTGAGGTATCTTCCATTTGCTTTAAGAAAATACTGGAGAGTGTCCCTAGCTGCACCATCCTTATACTAGAGGTGATGTCACTGGAATTTTCTAGTCTTTCTGTGTCTCCATCATCTGTTGCAGGGGAGCATAACCCACTTGTCTGGACTGGTCTAGCAGGATTCCAGGAAAGGAAACCAGCGGTAAGTAAAATGTCACCTCCCAATAGCAGTGGTGGAGGCAAAATCAAGTAGCTGAAATCAAGAAAGCATGGGGTAAGCACAGAGTATCTCAGAGGGAGCAGAAGGGATTGTAGGGGTGGGCAGATTGTATGTATGTACTGTGTGACCTTTATCTGCCGGCCTTTGCTATGTTTCTATCTGGCTAGCTTATCAGAAAATTCTAGTAGATTGATTAAGCAAGACTTCCCTTTGCTAAATCCATGTTGGCTTTGCCCCATTAAGTCATGTCTACCCATATGGCTAATAGTTGTGTTTTATAGCTTCTTCCATTTTGCTGGACACTGACCTCAGCTCAGCAGTCTGTAGTTTTCTGGGCCACCCCTGGAACCTTTTCGAAAAATTGGTGTTACATTCAAGTCTAGAGAATAGGATGGCCAAAGATAGGTTATGGTTTACCAGTTGCAATGGGAGAGCTGCTTTAGAGGAGGGGTTGAAAATGCTTCAAATTGGCTGCATGGGCTTCCTTTCAGCAGTCCCCTCCCCACCTTTCTTACAGCTGTGCCAAGTGTGGGACAACATGATTACCTGTGATAAGGAAGTCTGTGAGGCTGAGGATGAGGATGGAATAGGTACCAATGGAAGGCTTCCTTTTCCTGAGCAGCGGAAAAACCAGGAGATTGATCATATTCCTCAGGATCTCCAAGCAAAGCACAGATTCTGTCACACTCATGGCGGCTTTCCTCAAGAGCTCAGGCTCCTCTTTCACACTCAGGGAGCACGCTCTCTCCGTTTCTCTTACTTTGCAGCCTCTGTCCCATTCAGGGGCTTGGTCTATATCTTTTCCCTCTCTAGCTTCTGATCTCCTCGGAGGCCTACACTGTCTAGTCTCTCTTGCTGTCTTTCCCCATCCCTGCCTCTGTCACCCTTGGGGCCTGACCTTTGTCTCGTCTCACTGCTACATTCAGGAGCTTGGGCTCTTTCGCTGTCTGCTACCTCTGTCACACACGGGGCCTGGTCTCTCTCTCCCTCTCTGTCCTCCGTTTCATTTCATTTATTACTTTATATACCACACATCGTGGTTACATTTGTGCGGCTTACATAAAACATTCATAATTGCATAAAAGTACATAAATGCAAACACAAAATTTAAAGAAATCTGTAATATCCTCTATACTTTTCTTCTCATCCTAATGCCTCCGTTTAAACTTGGCAGCTTAGTCTCTTTCTTTTCTTTCTGTCTGCATCTGTCACACTCGGGGGCGTAGTATCTCTCGCTGTCCTCACCCTGCCACATTCAGGAACTTGAGCTGCCTCCCTCTCTCCTGACTCCGTTACACTTGGATGCTTAGTATCTCACACTTTCTCTCTCTCACTTTCCTCACTCTGTCACATTCAGGAGCTTGAGCTGCCTCTTGTACTCGAGGACCTGGTCTCTTCTCCTCCTGCTTCCTTTAGTCAGGGGCTTGGTCTCTTTTACCTCACTCTTACAGCGGGCTTGGTCTCTTACCACAGGGAGCACAGCAGCGGGGAGCTGAAAAGAGAAAGATAACACAAATTTACTCCATGTGCCTCATATATTTTGTCTAAATATCTTTTTTTTGTTTATTTTATCGCTCATTGCAATTATTAGTCTCATATTGCTAGATCTCTAAGGTTCTTTGCCATTTACACAAAACAGTAACAATAACAGGCAGTATAGACTGAGGGAAACCTAAAACTCTGGTGTTATAGTCTGTTACTCATTAAAAGTGTTTGCTAATGCCGTTATCACATTATGTACTGCACAGCTCATTTTATGCAGTGAGCCACAGTCCAGACGCATGAGTTTCTGCTTATCCCTCCAGCAGATGGAGACTGAGATGTTTATAAGGGTCCTGTGCAGCCATCCTCACATCGGGTTTTCTCAGTCTCCAGCAGATGGAGGTTGCCTTAACCTATGCAGGCTGGACTGGATTGGGCACAAGGTAGGAGAAGAATTTATAAGCAGGATAGGGCCAGTGGGCATAGGGCAGCAGTGGCGGGGTGCAGAGCCCAGCGGCACGGGGTGCTTCCCTCCCCCTTCATTAGTGTGTCCCAGGGAGCTTAGTCTAAGCATTGGGTGGCGTCCCTCTTCCCCCATGGGGGGGAGGGGGGGCTGGGAGAGTTAATAGTAGCAGGTAAGTAAAGCCACGTGCAGGTAATGCTAGTGTTGTTGCTGTTATCACAGAACTGTGATTTATTTATTTACATTCTCTTATATACTGTGCTATTCTGCATCGGCGCGGTTTACATTGAACAAACTGAAATTACATTGAACAGGGTATTATAACTTGGAGATAACTATTTTACAGGGAACATGGGCTATGGAGGGTTAAGTGGCTTGCCCAAGACCACAAGGAGCATCTGTGGGACTAGAAACCCCAGTCCTTCCGGCCCAAAGTTGCTGTCCTCTAGTGTGATTTGAACCCCCGACCTTCCGGCCTGAAGTACCTTGCCCCAACCACTAGGCCACTCCTCCACTCCAGTGATCCTCCGCTGCCAACACTGTACCATTCTGCTGCTGCCCAGATTGTGGTTCATCTTAGCGTGACACCTCAGCTGAGACCTGTCCATCTTGGGAGACCCTGCCAGTAATTAAAGGACTCAATCAAACTCAGTAAATTGTAAGGGTTTGGCACAACTGGATGGATGGTAACAACAGCTTCATTGACCTTCCGTAAATAGTTTTTGCAAATTCTGGGCCCCTCCTAAAGGACTCAGAGAGATTATATAGACTTCTTATCAGATTGTTACAGCATTTCTTCATGATTGGTCGCTTTATTACAGTATAGTCCCGATTGGAGAAAATCTACTGTACTCTTATCTCTAGCGAAGCAGAAGGAGAATAGTTATCTCTAGCAAGCAGAGAGAGCGAGCCACAGGACAAAGGAATAGGGGCGGGGCAAGCATGTGCCAGGGTATGACTTCACCAAGAGGGGTGTGTCTTCACTTAACCCTTCCAGCTCTCAGCCCTGCCTGGATTTCTACCTCGTTCCCCCCTTTTTAAAGGGAAAATTTGCCTTGTAGTGAAGGGGGCCAATTTTTTCCTCATAGCAGTTGATCTGACTGTGGAAGGGATTTGTATTTGCATACTGCCATCACAATTGAGTGAAAAAATATTTTCTCTTTTTACTCTTAAATGGATTACATTGCAGCTTCATTGTGTATCCCCTAGTCTTTCTACTTTTTGATGGCATAAACAACTGATCTATGTTTACCTGTTCTACTCCATTCATTTATAAACCTCTATCATATCTCCTTTCAGCCATCTCTTTTTCAAGATGAAGAGCCCTAACCTTTTAAACCTTTACTCATAGGGGTATCCTTCCATCCCCTTTACCATTTTGGTTGCTCTTCTCTGTATTCTCTAATAATGCTATATTCTTTTTAAGATACGGCAACCAGAATTGCACACAATATTCAAGGTGCGGTCGCACCATGGAACAATACAGAGGCATTATAATATCCTTTGTTTTATTCTCCATTCCTTTCCTTATGATTCCTAGCATTCTATTTGCCTTCTTGGCCACTGCTGCACACTGCGCATAGGGTTTCCACGATGATGCCTAAATCCTTTTTCCCAGGTGGTGGTTCCTAATGGTGGAACCTTGCATCATGTAACCATAGTTTATTCTTGGGATGTTCTTTCCTAGGTGCATTACTTTGCAGTTGGCCACATTAAATTTTATCTGCCATTTGAATGTCCAGTCTTCCAATTTATCAAGGTCCTCTTGCAATTTTCCACAATCCTTTTGGGTTTTAACAACTTCAAATAATTTTGTGTCATCTACAATATTGATTACATCACTTATTCTTCCCATTTCCAGGTCACCTATGAATATGTTAAAAAGCAGCAGGCCCAGCACTGATCCCTGGGGTACTCTACTATTCACCTTTCTCCAATGAGAAAATTGACCATTTAGCCCTACCCTCTGCTTTCTCTCTTTTAACCAGTTCCTGATCCACAGTAGTCTTTCAGGGGAGACCTTGTGAAAGACTTTCTGAAAATCCAGATACACTATATCAATCGGCTCGCCTTTGTTTACCTGTTTATTCACACCTTCAAAAAACATAAGAGATTAGTAAGACAAGACTTTCCTTGGCTAAATCCATGTTGGCTTTCTCCCATTATTCCATGACTATCTACATGTTCAGTAATTTTATTCTTCATAATGGTTTCTACTATTTTGCCCAGTACTGACATCAGACTCGCTGGTCTATAGTTTCCCGCATCACCCCTGGAACATTTTTTAAAATTTGGTGTTACATTAGCCATTCTCCAATCTTCAGTTACTATAGATGATTTTAATGATAGTTCACAGATCACTAATAGTAGGTCAGCAATCTCATTTTTCAGTTCTTTCAATGCCCTTAGATGTATACCATCCAGTCCAGGTGATTTGCTACTCTTCAGTTTATCAAATAGTTGTAATACATCTGGTTTATCAATATTTCTTTCAATTCTTTGGATACAACACCTTTTAAATATCATTTCAGGCATGGGTAACATCCCTACATCATCTTCAATAAAGACTGAAGCAAACAATTCATTCATTGTCTCTGCTCTATGTTATAATGGTCCAACTGACTCACAGGTTTTTTGCTATGAATGTACTTGAAAAAGTTTTTATGATGTGATTTTGCTTCTACGGCAAGCTTTTTTTTCACATTCTCTCTTTGCCTGTCTTATCAGTGCCTTGCATCTAACTTGCCAGTGCTTACTGTATGTTCCCATTTTTGTCATTTGGCTCCTTTTTTTTTTTTGCTGCAATAGCCTCCCTGACCTGACCTTTAAACCCTGCTGGCAGTTTTTTGGCCTTCCTTCTACTTTTTTTAAAGTGTGAAATAAATGTGGTCTGGGCTTACAAGATAGTATATTTAAACAATGCCCAAGCTTGGTGTAAATCTTCAACATTTGCAGCTGCTCCTTTTAGTTTTTTTCTTAAGTATTTTCCTCTTTTTATCATAGTCTCCCTTTTGAAAGTTAAAAGTAGTACTATGGTTTTCCTTGCCGTCCTTCCTCCATTTATTAAATCAAATGCGATCATGCTATGATCACTTTTGCCAAATGGCCCCAACGCCCTTAACTCTTGCACCAGATCCTGTGTTCCATTAAAAACTAGGTCCAGAATAGCTTGCTTCTTGGAGCAGCTGGTTCATGAACTGACAAGAGGGGTAATTTATTTCATCTAGAAACTTTATCTCCCTAGCATGTCCTGTTGTGACACTGACCCAGTTGATATCGGGGTACTTGAAATCACCCATTATGACTGTTTTGTAACTTTTGTTAGCTTTCCTAATTTCTTTTAGCATGACTTCTTCAGTCGCCACGCTCTGGATCTCAGAGGGTGGGAACTCACTCCCTGGGCATTTCAATGGATAGTACACCATTGGGGCCAGCCCAGCCTCGATCTAATGGCCACAGCTGCGAATGCGAAAGTACCCGCATTTTTCAGTCAAAGAAAAGAGAATGGATCAAGCGTACTGGATGCCAAAGATCCAACCCTGGCCGGTGACACTGCTTCTCTATTTCTTTCTGCATGGGAAATGATCAGGCGGAGTCTCCGTCGCATCAAATTGCACTCGGGCACTGCCATTATTGTGGTGCCTGATTGGCCTTGCTGCCTGTGGTACACTGATCTAGTGCAACGTCTCACTGTTATGCTCCTGCTACTTGAGTCCCGCAGGGGACTCCTGCGCCAAGGCCCAATACTAATGGGCGACCCGGCTCCCTACTCACTGAGATACTCGTGATAGGTGGTCAACACCCTTCTCGGGGCCCGCTGTCCTTCTACCTCCCTGGACTATGTCTGGGTTTGGCACCTCTTTGAGTCCTGGTGTTCTCAGCAGGATGTTTCAACTTGGCACATGCAGGTGTCAGATGTCCTAAGTTTCCTACAATATGGGTTTAAAAAAGGGATTAACTTTCAATTCCCTATGCGTTCAGGTCGCTGCCCTCACTTATTTTCGCAGTTCCATAGCAGACTGCTCCATCACTTCCCATACCGATAGAGTGCGTGCCTTACTCTCTCCTCTGCGGCCAGTGGTTCCTACCTTGGACCTTACCCTGGTGCTTAATAACCTGATGCGGGCCCCCTTTGAGCCCCTCAAGGCAGTTACGCTACATGATCTGTCCTTCAAGGCAGCCTTCCTGGTAGCTGTCACCTTGGCGGAATTGAATGAATAAATAAAAGTAATAAATGAATGATTGCATGAATGAATGAAAAAAGGGCTCTTGGTGAGTAGACGTCTCCTATTGAGCAAGAGAGGGTGGCACAGCCTGCAGTTGGTCTTTCCTCATGTTTCATCCTGAAAGTGTCCGGTGCCCTAGGCTGTCTAGGTTTATTGGCTTGGGGGAAGGTTCTGTTCCAGTGGCCCTCAGAGACTTACTTTGGGGGAGCAGACCTCTCTCTGGGGAGTCAAGTCAGTTACGATTAAAGGGTTTTCAGTTCCAGATAAGCTTTCTGGAAGTCCTAGTGGTGTACACTGCAACATAAATTTTTATATTGGTTGGGCTGCAGTCTGCACCTTCATACTGCAGATTCCATACATATGGACTGTGACATCTAGTGTTTGGTGTTGTCTGGGGCATAGTGCCCACCCTGGGGTCAATGAAGAGCAGGGCTCTATGGCTCAGGTTCTCTTATTTTGCCTCTTGGTGAACTCTCGATCAGGCAGGACCGTGATCTCTTATGGTCAAATTGCCCTTTCTCAAGCTGCATCGCCCTTGGTCTGCTCTTTTCTTGGTGGCCCAAAGTTAGCTTTTGGGGCTTGTTTAGGGGCTGGCCATCAGTGGTGCCATAGCTGGGGGACTGTCTGAGTCTTCAGAGCCCTAGACAGCTCTCGTGATTTGAGTAGAGCAGAACATGGAGAGCTGGGTTGCAGTATTCTCAGCTCTGCGTTTTGAGCAGACCCTGCATTTGAACCAGCGCTATTCCTTGTCCATTTGTGTGAGCAGGTGTCTTTGGCAGAGTTTCAGGTTTTATGGGCTGATGACTTGCCAACAGTTGGAGGTTCTGCCAGATCAGCATCCTGTTTCCAGATCATCCTGCTAGACCAGTCCAGACAAGTGGGTTATGTCCCCCTTCCAGCAGAGGTGAACACAGAGAACAAACTAGAAACGTCTAGTGATGACATTGCAGCTACTTGAGCTAGTGTAGCTACGGGCATACATCAGTATTTCTGTCTCCAGTAGACAGTGGATACAGGACTTGTGCAGCTTGTTTCCAGAGCATATCTTTCAGTTCTCCGGGAACAAGCAGGAAGTCATTTCTCACATATGGGTGATGTCGGCGCCGATGGAGCCCACACGGAAGCATCTCCCCAGCTTTCAAAGAGCCTCAGTCTCCATTTTTCTGCAGAGCCCACAGGACGTCTGTCCCATTTCCCTGGAAAACGTTTCTCTTTTTTGCCTTAAAATTATCCTTTTCCGGTACGCGTACCAGTTCCTCTTCCCATCCCCGAGCCAACTTGCCTCGGCGTCACTCCGTGGATTTGTGTTCTTGTTTTTTCTCAAAGTGTCCCTCAACTGGCACTTTGCACCCTTTTTAACCCATAGGCCTCAGACCCTCGCCCACTTTTCCCAATGGCCTCCAGTGGCTGGCTTTAAAAAATGTGATCGATGCAGCAAGATGATGTCTCTCACCGACTCATATGATTGCTGCTTCCATTGCCTCAGGCTGAACCATAACTCGGGCTGCAACCTTTGCAAGTCCATGTCTGCAAAGGCCATTAAGAGCCGTCAGTTGTAGCAGGAAAAGTTATTCTATAGATCAGACTCTGCATTGGAGCACCCGGCAACGCCATGCTCCAGGACACCCTCTGGTAACTCGGTGCTCCGCGATACCCAGGCTGCCTTGGAGTCCCTTGGCCACGGTTTCTCTGAGAGGAACTCCCCGGAGGTGGAACGCAAGAAGAGCTCAAAAACATCGAAGACCGCCTCAGAGGACGGGTCTGGAAAAGTGAATAAATCCCACACCAGACCCCACAATCCCTGGTGCGAATCTGAGGGGTTGGAGCAGGAGCGGCCACACAAGCTGTCCCGGAAGGAGCCGACAGCATCAGGCGACTGGCCTTGGACCCCTGAGACTATCCTGGTCAAGGACTCCCCCCTTGACGGAACTAATGTCAGGCCTGAAGCCATCAGTGCCTGCGTTGAAGGCTGCAGAGCAATCTGGCATAGTGACCAGGATGGTAGCCTTGGAGCACAGTATCACTGCCCTCTTGGCCCAGCAGCAGGCATTGATGTCTGGTTCCTTCGATTCATCTGCTCTGATAAAGGGGCCCTCAACCTCGAGGACTTCCCCAGTCGTCGAGCTGATCCTTGAGGGCCACTAGTCTCGACAGAGCCGTCCGTATCAGAGAAGGTCCCAGTCCCGTTCCTAAGGACACCAGTCCTCTCCAGTGAGTGCACGCGGCTCGGACTTCTGGTCCCTTGGGGGTTGAGGGCCTTCGGGCTTTGACTCGGACTGGGAGACCAAGGATGAGGTGTCCCTGGACACCCTGCAACACTGAGACGTTCTCTCGGACATCTTCTCCTGTGTCCTGTGCCATTCTCCGCCCAAGGAAGTAGCCTTCCTCGACTTTGTGTGAGATATGGCAAAGATGCCATTAGTCTTCACAACTCTCCCTCCCCCCCTTGGAATTGCTTCTTTACTGTATTTTAGCTATGTCGTTAGACTGAGGCAAGATGTCACCCTTGAGTGGGAAGGGGACCACGCATGCGTGATGCATCTCCCAAAGGCTTTCTTTGACAGCTGGGGAGATGCTTCTGCACGGGCTCCGTTGGCGCTGATGTCACCTATATGTGAGGACTGATTCCTGCTGTCCCTGGAGAACACCTGTTACAGATGAGTAACTATGCTTGCCCTACTGGAGTTTCCCTTTGTGGAGAGAGAAAAAAGAGCCATTCTCCCTGACAGTATTCATGACTGGTTGAGAACCTAGAATTGTGCTGGATCAAGACCCCTGCCTTCACACAGCCTTCTGTCCCCCCCCCCCTTTCTCCCCCAGAGCAGTAGCTTTGACAGAAGAGAGGCTTGTGGTCAACATTTTTGGCAGCCTTGCAGTTCAACCCCTTAATGTCCAACATCTCCTAAAAAAAAGAAAAAAGTGGCCACTGAAATGGCTTTGGACTATATATGCACATATGTTTGACACACAAAAGAACTAAATAAAAACGAGACCAATTAAAAAAAAGTACTACTACTACTGAGCATTTGTACAGCACTACAAGACATATGCAGCGCTGCAAAGACACATGTAAGAGAGAGTCCCTGCTCATCAGAGCTTACAATGTAGTCAAGACAAACAACACAGTAGCTATAGACACTGGATATGTCTAGGGGGAATGGTGAGGACACACAAAGGAGATCAGGTGAGTTAAGATCCGAAAGCAGCAGCGAAGAGGTGAGTTTTAAGCCTGGATTTGAAAAGGGCCAGATGGCACCTGACCTACAGACTCAGGTAGTTTGTTCCAAGAATAAGGAGCAGCAAGGTGAAAGGAGTGAAGTCTGGAGTTAGCAATAGAAAAGAAGGGCACAGATGGAAGGGATTTGCCAGAAGAGTGGAGTTCCTGAGGAGGAGTTAGGCAAAGATAAGAGAGTAAAGGTAGTGAGGAGCTGCAGAGTGAATGCATTTGTAGATCAGAAGGAGAAGTTTGAACTGGATGCAGAAACAAATAAGGAGCCAATGAAGTGACTTGAGAAGAGGGGTAATATGAGCATGATGAGGCTGGCGGAAGATTAGCAACACAGCAGAGTGTTGAACAGATTGAAGGTGAGAGAGATGATTCAGAGGGAGACCAGCAAGGAGTAGGTTACAATAGTCAAGACTGGAGGTGACTGAAGAGTGGATAAGTGTCTTAGTAGCATGTTCAGAAAGGAATGGGAGAATTTTGATGATCTTGTAGAGAAAGAAACGGCAGGTCTTAACTATCGGATAAGTGTGGAGGAGAGAGAGGAGTCAGACTTCTCTAAGGTTATGAGCTGAGGAATCAGGGAGGAGTAGAGTTATCCACAGAAAGTGAGAAAGGAGGAAGGAGAGAGGAGGGTTTAGCGGAAAAAATAAGAAGCTCAGTTTTGGCCATGTTCAATTTCAAGCGGTGGTGAGACATCCAAGCAGCAGTGTTAGAAAGGCAGGCAAAGATATGGGTCTGGATTGCTGGAGAGATTTCAGATGTAGAGCGGTAGAGCTGTGAGTCATCAGCATAAAGATGATACTGAAAGCCATGGGAAGAGATGAATGCACCAAGGGACTGGGTATAGAGAGAGAAAAGGAGTGGACCCAAGACAGATCCTTGGGGTACACTGACAGTGGGATAGAAGCAGAGGAGGATCCACCAGAACAAACAAAGAGCGATGGGAAAGATAAGATGAGAACCAGGATAGTACAGGACCCTTAAAACCAAGTGAGGACAAAGTATCAAGGAGAAGGTGGTGGTCAGTAATGTCAAAAGCAGCGGAAAGGTCAAGAAGAATGAGGATTGAGTAAAGGCCCTTGGTTTTTGCCAGGAACAGGTCACTGAAGACTTTGGCAAGAGCCGTTTCAGTAGAATGTAAAGGACAAAAGCCAGATTGAACGAGGGTTTGAGAGGAGAGAAAGTAGAGGCAACGGCGGTGAACCGCATGTTCAAGTAGTTTAGAAACGAAGTGGAGGAGGGAGATGGGTCCATAGTTAGGACAGGTAGAATCTAGTGAGGGTTTCTTGAGGAGAGGTGTAACTATAGCATGCTTGATTGAAGGCTGCAGGGATAGTTGCAGTGGAGAGCAATAGGTTAAGAATATGAGAGATGGAAGGGACAACAGTGGTGGAGATGGGGCTTAGGAGATGGGTGGGAATAGGATCAGAGTAGGTAGTGAGTTTGGAGAAGGAAAGAAGGGGTGTGGTTTCCTCCTCAGATCATAGAAAAGTAAGAAAAGGTTGCAGAGGTAGAGGAGGATGGGAAGTAGCTGACTTCATGGGGAATTGGAGGGTGATCTTGTGGATTTTGTCATGGAAATAATCAGCCAGGGTTTGAGCAAAAAGGGAGGGAGGGGTTGGAGGCGGAGGCACCTTGAAGAGAGAGTTGAGAGTAGTAAAGGGATGGTGAGGGTCAGAGGCAAGAGAATTAGAAGAACATAATAGTCTTGTTTGGCGAGTGCTATAACTGACTGTAAAGAGACGAGCATGAATTTAAAGTGTAGAAAAAAGGAAATAGTATAAAAACTGGGACATTGCCAGGATATGATTATTCCACAATACAAGAGAAACATACATTCAAACATACATATTTTTGTTGGAATTTTCACCGTGATGGAAAAACCTTCTCGTGGTGCAATATTCCTTTTTATTCTTTTAATTAGGGACGCAACCCTAACAAAGGTATTAAGGATATATTAAACTCCTCAACACCAACCGGTTATCATCCTGTGCAGTAGATATAAAATCAGTTTAAAAAGTCACTTATCTGGATGTAATCATTCAATGGCTCAAAAACGCCCATCAGCTCCACTTCTTATCGCATTCCACAACCATTAACTCAGTGTCCACGCACTTGGCGTCCTCCCAGGTGAAATCACTCAGAACGTAGAGCCTACTCAGACGATGCAGCCAAATATAGGGAGAAAAACATCCCTAGTGACTTTTAAAGATTTCTTTCAAGTAGCAACCATACGAGGCCCTTCCCTCGATCCAGTAACCCAACGTTGCATCTGTTTCAAGCCAACGATTCTCCTGGCTCTTTCTCAAACTGTGTTGCTCTAAATATCCACCCAGTAAGCTTTCTATTTTAAACATCCCGGCGTGGACACATGACCAGTCGATAACCAATGGCCATCGACCTTTTCTGAACCTCAGCCAGCCCCCTACACAATACTCCACCAATCCAAAGTAGCATTTAAACCGTGAGGTGCTACAGAGTCCAACTTATACACCCAAAATTGTTCCCGATGGGCTAAACGGAACATTCTGTCTCCCCCTCTATCATTTAGTGGAACATGATCCACCACTCTCCACCGCAAATCAGCAAAAACATGATGTTTGTCCTGACAATGTGATGTCATCTTGAGTAGCCTTAACAATATTGCACATAATTGCACGATTGGGGAATCTCATACCTATAAGCAATTGCAGCAGAAATGGAGCAAACAATTGGTTTCTCTAATAGTAACCAGGTTACTGTAAGGGTAAGGTCCACTTGGCTCCTTGTTTTAACATAAATGCCCCGTGATACCAGCTGAAGTCTGGAAAGTGGACCTCAACATGATCTTTGCTCGCTTTTAATTTTTTAGTGGCTATTCTTGGCGGTTTTCCTCGCTGTTTTCTGGATACAAACCCCCTCCCCCCCTTTGCTTGGCATAAATGGTTCTCTCTGGGGATATGGAACCTACGGCAACTAGTAGAGGGAGTCTCATGGAAACCGTTCCATAAACTACAAGCTGAATTTAATCTCCCTTCCGTATGTCATTATCAATGGCTGCAAATAAAACACTGTATCACTGCAACTAAGGTAGACATAGGGACATTAAAACAAGAATGGGATCTTCAGAAAACAGTCATTAACATTGGTAGCAATAAGGGTATAGTATCCAAATTCTACATTCTACTTAGAGATTATTCTTTGAGTAACTCTATAGGCCTAGAAAAAGCATGGGAGACCAAATTAGTGGTATCCCTCACCCCACACCATTGGTCATTTTTTTTGGGGCCCCTCAGAGTGGCTAAATCCGCCTCTCTTACACAGTCTTTGAACGTTTTAGCTCATCGGGCCTATGTCACACCAGTCTGCCTTACAAAATGGGATCCACTTGTCAGAAATAAATGTTGGTCCTGTTGCATGGGGATAGGAACATTAGCTCACATGATATACGAATGCCCTAACATTCAACAGTTTTCGAAAAGGGTTTGGGAAAGAATTCAATTAGTGCTAGGTTTCAGAGGCTCCTATATCTCTCTGAAAATTATAACGTTAAGATCTTTATCTCATCTCCCTGTGATATCAAAAGACCATGTCTATCTTCTAAATTTTATGTTGGGAATAGCTTTGAAAGTTGTAATTTCTCACTGGAAAGCCCCGGAGGCCCCAGATTGGTACTCATGATGGAGTATGGTGTGTCTCTACTCTAAGTATGAAAAAGCAAACGAGCTCCTATACAATAAAGACTGTCTGTATTTACAAAAATGGAAACCATTGGATGAGTTCTCATTGTGCACGCGAGTCTCAACAGATAAATACAGAGGGGCTTATGTATAGGCTGTTATGTACATTTTATTGATTTATTTATTTGTAAACTTTTATATACCGCCCCTTCCAGAGATCAGGGGCAGTTTACATTGAACAAAAGTAACAACAACAACATGTCTGTATTAATGTGCATATTTGTTACCATGGTTAGTACCAGTGGCAATAAGGTGTACTTAGTATAGGATAATTCACTGGGGCATGTAAACTCTTTCCCAGAGAGTCGGTGAGGGTGGGGGGTATCAAAGTTATATTAATTGTTATAAATATTGATATTTATTACATGTAGTTTCAAAAATGCTAAATAAAATTTAAACAAAACAAAACAAAGGGATACAAGACCATCTCCAAAGACCTTGGAATTCCTGTGTCTACTGTTCACAATGTTATTAAGATGTTTTCTACTCATGGAACTGTCAAACTCCCAGGACGTGGTGGGAAGAGGGAAATTAAGAAGTCTTGAAGGTTAGTGTGATCTGTTGGAAAAACACCATGTACAACATCCAAAGAGTTTAAGGTTGATCTGGAGCAATATGGAGTGGGGGTTTCAACCCGAACCATATGCTGTGCATTAAACAAAGGACTTCTTGGGCGAAGGCCAAGGAGAATGCCACTGCTCAAAGACAGACCAATCTTGAGAAACAGTCCTCCTGGGAAAATCGTCTGTGGACAGATGAAACCAAACTTGAGCTCTTTGGCAATGCAGACCAGCAATACATTTACAGGCGAAGATATGAAACCTATAAGGAAAAAACACCCTTCCTACAGTTAAATATGGTGGAGGTTCCATAATGTTGTGAGGCTGTTTTGCTGCCTCAGGAACTGGAGGCCTGCAATGTATTAAAGGAATCAAGAAGTCTGAGGACTACCAAGGTATTTTGGAGCGAAATATGCTACCTAATGTCAGAAAGCTAGGTCTGGGTCGAAGGTCATGGGTCTTCCAGCAGGACAATGACCCAAAACATACATCCAAAAATATAAAAGAATGGTTAAAAAGGAAAAAAAAAGGACTGTTTTAAACTGGCCAGCAATGAGTCTTGATTTCAATCTAATTGAGAACCTTTGGAAAGAGTTGAAATCTGTCATTGGTAAAAGGGAATCCTGGAAACATACAAGAGCTGGAACAAATCGCTGTTGAAGAGTGGGAGAAACTACCAGCAGATAGATGTATGAAACTTATAGATGGCTACAAGAAATGTTTGGAGGCCGTCATCACTGCCAAGGGTTGTGCAAACAAATATTAGTGAAGGGTGCCATTAATCCTGTCCAAGTCATATTTTTTTTAATCTCAGAAATTACTATGTCTAAGTTGCACAGACATCTTTTTTTTGTGTATACTGTCATGGGGTAGAGCAGTCAGAGCCTATGGAGATAGGAAACTCTGAGCAAAACAGAGCTAACACTGACAGCTCAGATCTGCACATGGCCCAAGGTTGCTATAGGCAACGTACACAAGCTGCTTCACGAGGTGTGAGGGAACGCCCAAACAGTAAGCTAGCTCATAGCTCATTAGGGAATGAGGGGCAGCTGGGAAGGGGTGGAACCCAAGCAAACACCAGGACATACGCAGTTAAAAATCACTTACCGGAGGGTAGTGGAGAGAGACCACCAGGGAATTCAAGAACCGTTGCTGACAGAGAGAGAGCACCGGGGAATTCAGGAGCCGTTGGTAACAGGGAGAGACTACCAGGGAAGTACAGAGCTGTTGAACCCACGAGGGACTGCTTTGGAAAGCAGTGCACAGCTGAACAGTATCCCAGGGAACCTTGCTACGGAGGGAGCAGAGGGAGGTAGTCCTGGAACCAGGCTGGGGAAAGCCAAGTTGCCCAGCATCAGGTACCAAGGGGGAGAGCTTCTCTCCTGAAGATAGTTTTATGCCAAGAGGAAAGCTGAATGAGAAACATAGTAAAAGGCTTCCGTACGGGCAAAGCTGTGCTCGGCTGAGAAACTCTGAAGAGAGAGTGCTGGAAGGTAGGCTTATTGATCCTAATAGAAGAGGAATAGAGTATAACGAATTGCCCTGTACTTATCAAGAGTTGTGTGGCTCTCCTAAAAGAAACTACAGAGAATATGGTAATTACCCATTCCACTCTAGTCGGGAGGAGGAAGGGAACTCTCTGAGCTGTAGGGAGGAACTCTGTAACAATAACGGAAGTTTCAGTCCAAAGGAAACTTACTCTGGTGTTGAAGAAATGCAGTGTGATTCCTATGAGGAACCTGCTTATGACAATTGCATGGACTGTACGTTTACCATGTCGGATGCCATCACTTCTTTGTGCTGAAGTGCTGTAAAAAGTGTTTGTAAAGAAAACAGGAAGAAAGTTATTTGGTTTGAAAGAGACTGTTTTTTTTTTTTTTTTCCTTTTTGGTCCATTGCAAAGCTGAAGTTAAGCAGAGTTTTTGTTCCAGTGTTTCTTTAATTTGGTACCAGACGAATGGTCTTTATGTTTGTTTCATTGTGCTTGAAATCCAACCCCGGGAAGGGGAATAAAAAATCCTGTCTTTAAACCTTACCACTTGACTGCAACTACATTCTTTTGCTAGTTTGTGGAACCACAACTCCCAGGGGGCACTGCACGCCTTTCTATAACACTCCATAGCTACTGAAGAACATGCCTCAATGAATTACCCACGCTTCTGGCCTCTGGGACCTTCACGGGTGACAATACCTTTGAACATGCTCTTAAAATATAATGGTGAAATAGTTGATATATTTCCAATTATTTCTCAAGATATTGTACACCACATACCTAAAATGCAAGGGTGCCAAAAGTGTGGACCAGAACTGTATGTGAGGAGAGAGCTGAGCACATGAAAGCGGCCTAAGCTCAGCAGAGACCTTTCCTGGGCTCCAGGGGGGTTAAGTGCAGGTTTTTTTTTTATTTATTTGTGCCTGTGTTTTGCAACCACTGCTGTGGGGGGCGGTTCAGCCTTTCTTGTTGGCACAGTCTGTCATTGGATTTGATTGGGTTTTTTTTGTGCTTTGAGTGCTAATATATCCTTTTCCAATGTATGTGTATTACTTGCGGAGGCACACATGCAAGAGTTGTGCTGCAGGATGCATTTGTAAAGTTACATGTACAAAAGTTGCATGTACATGTTTACATGTGCAAAGGTACACATGTTGGTCCGGTCAACATTGCTGCCTTGGATGTGTAAAGTGGGACACATGTCAACCATTAAGAAGTGCTGTTTGGTCTGTGGCAAATGGCAAGCGAGGTCCGTGGATCCCCTTTGCAAGTGTTGTACAAATGACCCAGGAGGAGCCACTGGAGGTTGATCCCATGAATAGAAGCACTCCTCAAGATCTGTATTCAAAGCAGACCTTAGCAAGTCCTGATCCTTCCCCACCTCATCTCCTCCCCTCAACAGATTTGGGGAGTGAGAAGCCATTGTCAATGACCGAGGGAGCAGCCAAGGGCTTGACTCGTTCAGGGCCCATATCAGAGTTCTTCTCATTCTTCCAGCAAGCATGGTCCTTCTGACAGAACAATGGCAATCAGATTCAGGAGACTCCAACTTTCAGCACAACTGGAGTCATGCTTCTTGGCAAAGAGCAGGTAGGTCCAGGCCCCAAATGTGCCCAGGAAGCAGAGGGTGGCATCAAGTGGTGACTCATGTCTCTCTCTTTCCCAGGAGCCCGAGTTAGATGTTTGGGAGAGGAGTCTGGGCTGGAGGTTGGGTAGTTCTCTCCACCGGAAGAAAAACAGGAAGACTCCCTCATTGTCTGCCTATTCAGGAGAGAGAAATTGGCAGCCCAGATTTCTCAGGAGACCTCCTCCCTACAGATTTCAAATGTTCCCACTGACAACGAACCACGATAGAGATGCCTCCTCTTGCAGGGAGTTACTATTAAGGCCTTTCGGTTTCCACAGATCCCTAAGAGCATGGTACCGGCTGGCGACAGCTTGTTTAACCTGCCTAAGGCCAGCCCTTTCCTCATGACACCTTTTAATAGAGCAGCCTCCCTAATCAGTATGCGGCTGCAGATCAAGGAATAAGAATTGAAGGGGATTGCAAGCAGGCTTCTAAGGTAGCTTGCAGACTTTGAATTTAACATGTTTGGAATGTTCCCTGTTAAACAGACTCAGGACAGGCAAAGACCCACTGTATAACTGGGAAGAGAGAAACTATCTGAACAAATAGGGCTGACCTACACGGAGCGGTGGGTACACCCCTAAACAAAGGCATGGGGAGGGGTGACCTGAACGGAGCGGCAGGTGCACCTACTCTTGCTACCTTGCTGGGCAGACTAGATGGACCATGCTGGTCTTTATCTGACGTCATAAACTATGTTAACTATGTATCATAGAAACACAAAAAAATTATGGCAGATGAAGACCATACCGCCTATCTAGCCTGCCCTTGCATTCTAACCACTAAGCGCTACAGTCCCCCGTTTTCCTTTAAATATCCTCTGGGCTTGTCCCATGCTTTGTTGAATTTAGATACTGTCCTCGTCTCTAGCACCTCCACTGGGAGACTATTCCATGCATCTAGCACTTTTTCCATAAAGAAATATTTCTTCAGATTACTCCCGAGTCCCTCCTACAAACCAACAGGCAGATAGATGAATAACTTTCAGCTCCGTTAACGAGGAGGCCATTGTTTCACTCCATGAATTTGCATTTCCTAGATAAACTACCTGGGTACATAACTGTACTAAACTGTTGTAATGACGCATTGATTGCTTCAGTGCTATTCAGTAGCGCTCTCAATGCACAACAGTAACATACACAGCCACCCACCTCCATCCTTAGTCTGAGTAAACAAGCACTTTGCATGGCCAGCCACTTGCTGCCTTCTCCTCTTATCTGCCCCAGTCGGGGAATCCTCTCTTCTCTCCATACACCTGTCATCAGGGAGTTATCACATGTCTTTCTCATCAGGGAGCTACAGTGCATGCTCTCTCCTTACGCCTCCCCATTCGGCTATCATCAGGGAATCCTCTCCCACAGGCTATAGTGTCCTCTTTTCCCTGTGCCTTAGAACATAACAGATTTACCTGCAGTAGGGCATTTGCCAGAGCTCAAAGGTCAGGATAAGATCCGTCTGCTCCTTCAGGTCTCCGATCGTCCAGCACATTATTCTAAGACAGTCCCAGGGTTCTGTCTTCCCTTTCCTTTCACTGTCTGTCTCTTTTGCCCCTTTCCCTCTCGCAGGCTTTCATGCTGTCTCTGAGCCCCCTTTCTCTGTCTCTTTGAAGGAGTGAGCTTTCTCCCCAGTGTTTGTGTGCTGGGAACCTGTTGGGCAGGTATAGCAGCCTTTGGCACTTACGATGGAGTCGGGGCGTGGAGCATCCTGGCCCTTAGTCACTGTGCCAGTCTGTCTTTAACCATACTGTCGCCTCTCTTAACCTGTAGCTTTGTGGCAAGCTCTCTTGCTTTCTGTCTGCAGGAGATTAGAGTTTAATGTTTTTATTATTGTGATCTGCTTAAAATGCTTTATTGCTGAATAGGTGGACGCGAGTCTGCTTAATAAGAAGCCGCAATAGAATATTTATCTATAGCGGTGCTAAATATGTGGCACACTCTACAGAGTATCTGTGTAAATAGATAGACGTTTAGAAATGCATGTGTGTAAATTCTCTCTTCATTCCTCTCTCCCATTTGGAGACACCAGAGTGTTTAGGTATGAAGCTCCTCTAATATTGCTCTGCATCTCATGAGTTCTGCTAATTTTGTGTCCAGTGAGAATGTTTTATAACTGAAATCCTGAGCTAGATCGAATGTGTTTGAAGTCTGTGTTCAGATTTTCCAAGCACATTGCGACTTAACAGAATACTGCATCTAAGTGCAAATTGATCTTTACATAAAATGTGCTGTCGACTCGATGGCACTTAACAACAACATAAAATGTGACTACAGATATTTGACCACAAACAGAGAGACAGAGAGAGATTGAAAGCTGCGAGTCAGTTAGGTCTGGCTTATCCTGGCTATAACAGGAGAAAAAGTCAGGGCTTGTCTCTCTTCCCCACACCTGAGCGTCAGAGAGACATGAGGCACTTTAATCCTGGTTACTGAGAGACAGGAGAGAAAGTGGAACTGTCTGGCCCCAATGCTCATAATGCTGCTGTCTGTCCCACAGGCGGAGTATGACTCTATGCTGATAGAATATGCCGGGGAGGGGATACCTCTCATAGCACTTGCAGTTGGAGGACAGGTGTTTGCCCCTTACTTCGCTGGATTCCTGCCCCTGCTCCTCAGTAAGATGGTAAGTTATCCCCTTCAACACCTTTCAAAACCCACTAGTGATAAATACATTAGTAAGATTTCTATGATATACCCAGTGCACCCAGAGATTATCAGTGATGTATCCCACGCCCACCTGTAAGCTGATAAGGATTTTTCAGCACTGGACTCTTACATCCCAGGACAATGAATCTGTTTGATAACAGAGAACCACTTAATACCAATATTCTTCCTTTGTTAGCTGTCTTGCTTAAGACGTACCAACTAAGCAATCACAGAGTCAAAAGCGATACTTCCTCACCAGCACCTCAGTTCTGGTCCCCTCAATGGCTGGTTATTTGGAGATCAGTGTTATGATTATTAGGTAATTGTTTTACTACTATAAGAAATTCACCTTTAGCCTAGTGCTGGCTTCTGAAAATGTCTTTAGTTTTAAAATAATTCGGGCCGCCCTTGCCTGGATAAAACGCCTCCCTCCACTAGAATCCTGTTGTTGGCATCTTTAGAATGAAGTTTGTGATGATCTCATGTTAGATGCTAGGAAGGTTCTTTCAGCAGTTTTGTAGGATGGTCAGAGGCTGCCGGAGCAGTGTCTGCATCCTGCGTGTCTCTGCGTTCCTCAGACTGGCTGTAAAGTTGTCAAGCTGTTAGCATACTCTGTGGGTGAAGATGGTCAAAAGCTGTGGTCTAGCCAGTAATACAGAGAATTAGAGAGCACCTGCAAATATTCTGAGCAAAGAACACCACATTTTTTTCCTTCCTTGGCTTGCTTTTAGGAAACCTCATTAGATAGAGCAATTATCCAGTTTGCCATTGTTATGCAGGTTTGGCTTCATGCAAGGTTCAGAGATCAAAAGACAAAACAGAGTTACTTACCTGTAACAGGAGTTCTCCGTGGACAGCAGGATAAGTCAGCCGCACTTGGCGACGTCATCCGACGGCGCCGAGACGGAAGTACTCTCCATAGCTCAGAAGGGCTTTTGCCCTTCTGAGCATGGGCCAACTGGCCCCACCCCCTGCCTGCCCCTAGCTAGCCAGTACGTCACTAGCTGAGCCTTTTTGCCGCTAGGAGGCGGGCACCAGGACGGAGGCCGACCCCTTCCCAGGGGAGGTGGGCGGGTATGTGTGGCTGAATTATCCTGCTGTCCACGGAGAACTCCTGTTACAGGTAAGTAACTCCGTTTTCTCCTAGGACAAGCAGGATGAGTTAGCCACACTTGGTGCCTCCCAAGCTGCCATGCGCTGTGGTGCATGGGGGGAGGCCGAGCTTCTTCAGGGTTAGTATGCGCCCTTGTCGTGCAGCACGTTGCAACAAACTTGTAGGCCTGTAGTGGCGACGCACGCAAGTGCAGTAGCAGCGTTGTGAGAAGGTGCAGTTACAAGGCACCGTACACCGGCTTGCAGTCGCAGAGGGTGTACAGGGGTGTAGGTACGTGGACCGCAATGAGGAAGCAACAACAGCAATATTGAGTGTGGTGCTGATGGAGCATTAGTACGTTACTAATGAGAGAGACCCTTTTTTTAACGTGTAGTCCACTCTGTAACTTGTTACTGGAGGATATTGAGGACCAAACCGTTAACGTAGCAGGATAACAGGGACAGGGACCGGGAATCGCTGGTTGGCCCAATACAAGCATTGGGGAACCTGTGTCTTAGTGGAGACATGACCTAGATTGGCCACTGTTGGGAACAGAAAATTGTGCATACCAATGCTACAGGCTTGGCAAACCAATCATACCCTGCATTCAGGGTGTGGTCCCATTCCCTGCATGCTTGTGCATCGCTGTTGGCATCTGTGCTGTGGTCAGGACTGCTCGGCCAAGGTGGTATTCCTCTGCACCCTAAGGCTTAGGCAGCGGTGTTGCCAGAAACTCAGGTGGCGGTCTCACCGATGTCGGTCACCTGCAGGATATGTCTCTTAAACCGGGATACGGAAACTTCGCCCCCCACATTTCGCCCCCGAGGAAACTTCGCCCCTGGGAAATTTCGTCCCTGCACATTTCGCCCTCGGAAAATTTCGTCCCTGCACATTTCGCCCCTGGGAAATTTCGCCCCTGCACATTTCGCTCCCGAAGTTCTAATACATTTGACATTGTGCAGTTATTGTTTATCTCTTGTTGCCGATGATCAGCCAATCATAAATGATGGTGGGGAAAGTTTTGCAGCCTATTGGTTGCCAAGATCGTCGGATGTGTAGCTGCGAAAAGCGATCGACGGAAACTGTGGAGTTATGGAGAGGACCATTGAGTTGAATGCAAATAATCCTAAAATGTTAAGTTTAGAAAATTTTATACGTACACATTAGGCATTTCGTATAATTTTGAATTTTAAACGGTAATTTTCTTTCAGTGGTGGATCCAGGATAATGCTGTGCAACAAAAAAATTCAGTATTTGCGCAACGTACAAACATAAATTTTGTGCAAAAATTGAAAAACATGAAAAATTAGCCAATTAGGCATGTGTGCAAATTGGATTGTGTTGGGCGCCAACGTCCTTCAGTTAGCGCCTTCGCAAATGAAGGTGGTGCTAAAACATGAACTATGGTAATATTCTGAATAAGTTTGTCTACTTCGGGGGCGAAATTTCCCGGGGGCGAAATGTGTGGGGACGAATTTTCCCGGGGGTGAGATGTGCAGGGGCGAAATGTGAGGGGCGATGTTTCCTTGGGGGCGAAATGTGGGGGGGGCGAAGTTCCCGTAAACCCTCTAAACCATTAGTAACCAGGCCCCGGGCAATCATTAATTGGTCCGAAGCATAGTTTGGTCCGAACCAAGCATAGAGGAACATGGCTTTTGAGGGACTGCTAGGTACTTATGACCTGGATTGGCCATTTTAAAATATCTGAGTTGGACAGGCATGAAGGAGGGAACAACGAGGAATTGGACCCATGACCACTGCCTAGAACATCATTGTACTAACCAGTATGCTATACCTCTATAGCTTGTTGCACCAGAGACGGAAACTGGTCTTGATGGGCCTTGTTCTGGTACGGCATATCTTGCGTTCTTGTGTTAGCAGCGAGGTGGTCACTGCGAGCGGGGGTAGCAAGCAGTATCATGTTCTTGTGTTAGCAGCGAGGTGGTCACTGCGAGCGGGGGTAGCAAGCAGTATCATGTTCTTGTGTTAGCAGCGAGGTGGTCGCTGCGTGTGCTACAAGAGTGGTGTGAGAGAGATCCATACGCCCGCCGTGGCCCAGTCAGTTCAGGCTGGGAGTGACAGTCGAGGTTGCCGTGACTGCTTGGTTGGGGTGTGTCCTGTTGCTAGGCCTAGGAGATGGGTCCACATGGACCCAGGACCTTATATGAGGTGTAGGAGCCGGTCCACATGAGCCCACGACTTTGTACTTCTCAGTACGGCTAGTATGTGAGGTGCCCCAAGTGCTGCCACCGGTGTCCTGGTTGGGGAAGTGATGGTCCCTGCTGCAGGGTCAAGGTGTCCTACATGAGCAGGACGCAGCCTGAGGAAGGCTTGAGCCCCTGCTTGTATCCAGGTAGGTTTGAGATGGGGGTGGAGTCACAGAGGTATAGTCTGCTGGAGGCAGCGGTAGCCAAGCCTTTAGTTGTTTAGTTGTTTACGCTTTGCTCTGTGCATGTCCCGGGCAAATAGCTGCATGGGGCCGTGCTGCTCTTCAGAGTTTGTAGAATCTGCTCCTCTTGGGAGGGTTCCCGCAGGAGGGGCGGTTCCCGCAGGAGGGTGGCTTGTGTGTGGTAGGGTAGCAGGTAGCGTAGCATGTGTGGTGGGGGGTGGCAGAGGGTGCCACCAGGATTTGCAGTTAAGATGTTATCTGAAATACATTCCTGGTTGTCAAGAGCACAGTGCTTGCATCAAAGAATGTGGTCACAAGGGTATTGGGTAATCTGCTCTGCTGTAAAGTCTCGCGCTAGGCGCTGAGGACTGCACTGCAGTCGATCATACGTAGTGCCATGGTAGGTAGACGAGAACATGGTCATGTCTGGAAGGCAGCCTGTCGACGGGGTCAGGCTCTAGAGTTGTGTGTTGTCTGCGTTTGAGGGTAAGAGTTGGCCCCAGACGTTGGGCTGGTTCTAAGGGGATCCATGGACTGGTGATCCCCCGACTGGCTTCGAACCTGCCACCACGGACACAGTGACCCTAGAGTTCAGTGTTGAGGGATTCTGTCTGTAGGATTATTCCCGAGGTCACATGTGCACAATGACCTCAGAGTTTTTGTCCCGCAGATTCTGTCTGCATGATTATCAGGCAATAGCCTGCTGTTCCCGTGGCCCCGTTCGGGTGAGCACAGCAGGTGTGCGGGTCCTGGTTCGGCCACTCCCCACTGTTTTGGACACTGTCTGTTGCTGCCTTGCCCATGGTCAGGGCACAGTGGGAGCTGTTGGGGTTTTTTTTGGTAAGTTGCCTACCAATGGTTGGCAGGGACCTTCAGAAGTATTCTCCTGGATCCTAAGGGGATGCGGGGCTGGCCAGAACCTGTTCACGAGCTTGCTGGCAGGGGCGAGTGGCCTGAGGGAGAGGGTCGTGTACCGTTCCCTGGTCTTCATGGCTACTAAGGTCTTCGTTACAGGCCAAGAATCTTGCATGGTCGGGTACACCTTGTCAGGAAGAGGCCCTTGTTCCTTGTCAGAAGGAGGTCCTCATTCAACTAAGTCTCCAGTGGATGAAAGTTATAGTGGGTGATCACCTCCGTGCCAGATGTCGTGGTTTTGCACGCAGCAGTCACGGTCAGCCGGGTGCTGAGGACGGGGGGTCTCTATCAGATGGTAACCGTATTGAGGGAGCCTTGATATAGCCTGTGTCCGGGCCATCCTATGTATGCATACCTTTAGTGAACCGACACTGTAGGTAAGAAGACCGTGGACACGCTGGACAGCGGCCTGACCCATCCTGTGGTTGCCCTGCGCGCGCCCCTTTCGTTGAGTGAGTTCCTCATTTCTGAGAGTCCCTGGGGCAGGATCAAGTCTGCTGGGCTAGAAGTTAGCTGAGTCGCCGAAGTTCGCCAAGCCGCCAGACGTTCTGTGGGGCAAGCCGGATCCAGAGGGGAAAGCAGGGCTTTCAACAGATGTGATATGATAGGTCGGTGTATTCATGCTCTCTGGCCCACCATGTCACCACAGGGGTATAGTTGAGACACCTGGTCCATTGACTGGACATGGACCCACATCTTTATTTCTGTATATAGCAACTGTACCAGGCGTACAGTGCTGCCGCGGTCAGTTGAATAATGTAGCTCTCCTGGTGCATGCCAATGCCGTCAGTTAGCCCTGTGAAAGTTTTGGATCAGGGTGAGGTTAGACTCCGGTGGTTGTAACCCAGGTGTGCGCCCTGACGGCTCATGCCAGCCCAGGTGTGACATGTACCCTCTGACCTATCGGTCTTAGGGAAGGACCTTGGAAGACCTACTGTTGGAGGGGACCGTGATTTGTTCATAGTCACAGGTCATAGGCCGTCTAGGTTTACCACTGGAGGGGCAAGGGACCTGTTCATGGTCTACTGCTCCCGCTGGAAGATGCCACAACTAGCAGCTCTTGATTAGGCCGGAACTGGCCGGAGGGCTCAATGGGTGCTGGCTGAAGAACCCATGCTCTGGTCTGTACCTGGGTCAGGACCAAAGCGCTGCAGTGGAGCAAACAAGTGTGATTCGGGCCATGGATCTTGCACCAACTAACTGGCTGGACTCCAACCCATCCCGAAGGGAAGGTCACGTTCAGAGGTCTCTGGGTTAGGAGGTAGGAACCATGCAAGAACAGGGGGGATGAATACCTTTGTCCCCTGTTTATGAAGAGAGCCCTAACCATTAGGCTACCCCACCATGAAGGCAGGATGCTGATGTGGAGGGTAAGGTGCAGGCATTGGGCAGGAAGCCTCTGTTGATATGGGACCCGCCATGGAGCAGCGAGTGTTATGGATGGGGCAGTGAGTGTAAAGGAAGGCAAGCACCTTCCATTGGGATGAGAAGCACAGTGCTTCCTCATCAAGACCTGGAGTGAGGTCTCGCCATCAGAGGAGGGAAATCCTTGTCCACCATGGTGGGTGTAAGAGCAGCGGAATCGGAGGTGACAGCTGATTCGATCATCTGTGGACCTGCATCTCACCTCTAGGTTACTTTACGTTTAAGCAGTGATTTCCCCAACAGCGCTGAGGCGGGTAAGAACACTGGTAGCGACTCCAGTAAGGTTCCGAGGCAGGAATGCCAGAAGTGACCTCACCCACTTTGGAGGGGTTTCCCCATCAGTGCTGAGGAAGAGGCTGATCAAGTGGACGGGCCGGATGTAGCCTAGTCAGCGGCTCCGTGACGCGCTAGTGGTGCTGAATGGGAGCCTGCCACTTTCCCGTTGCCCTGGCGTCGGCCGAGAGCGAGTTCACTGCCGGCCATGGTGACAGCCACTGGAGGTTCTAGGGGCCCAGGATTGGCGCCGTGGAGCTCATGGTCAGCGCCGTGGCGATCTCGGCGCTGAGTCGGTCGTGCTGCTGAGGATGAGGTAGATGACGCTTCGGAGAGGAGTGGCCTCTGGTGATGACGTGTCGAGAGGAGAGGCATTAGAGGCCTCCTCCAATGGCGATACAGACACTGAGTCACTTCCTGGCATGGCGACGTGCATCCAACCTACCAGCGCCATCTCGGCACCGAGGGCGGAGTTGTGCCTGAATTCTCCATGGACAAGCAGGGCCGGAGATGACATAGTAAGGAGGCAATGAAGACTGCGATGCAATGCAGCCACATTTCCAGATGGGCCCATGCTACCGGGAGTCAGGAAGGCTACCGGAGGCTTGCAGCTGGGGATGGAGGTGTCAAGGCACATCCTGAGCTGTGGCAGGAGTAGTGGCGGCAGTGACGCTGCAGTAGGTGTAGCAGGCAGTGAGCGACCCTGCTTCTGGGCCAGGAGCATTTGCAGGTTCCAAGCGGCGTTTGAAGGGCTTAAATCCGCGGCATCTGTGCATTGCCTGCTGGCCCGGCCAAGCTTGCGACGGGATAGAGGCCTTATAGGCACATGCTGAGTGACAGCAGTTGTAGCGGCAGCAGAGATCCATAGCCGATGTGCTGTTCCGGCTGAAGTCCAGAGGATCTTCAGAATATCTGCATTATTTTGTTATTGCCCTCCGCAGACTGCGAGCACATGACTGCGAGCGCATGGCTGGCAGGCACAGGAATTCCAGCCAGCTCCCTTTGAGGCACACCCTGAGCAGCGGCAGAGCTGGCGGCGGTGTGGCAGTGTTGCACGAAGGTGCGTGAGCCACGTGTCCCCATGCCCCTGGGTCGCAGCAGTGATTAGAGATTTTCCGCAGTCTGCTGAGAACACATGGCTAGTCTAGGATTCAGCCCTTTAGACAAATAGGACGATCTGAAACGAGAAGCTTGAACAAGGCATTAATTTCAAGTTTAAAATTGATAATACATATGTTGTAAGATGAGAAGTTTTTCCCTAAGTGATTTTAAAAGTTTAGATTTCGGTGGAGAGTAGCAAAGTCCGTCTTGCTGGCAAGGCGGAAAAACAAACTGGCTAGCTAGGGCCGGGCAGGGGGGTGGGGCCAGTTAGCCCATGCTCAGAAGGGAAAAAAAAGCCCTTCTGAGCTATGGAGAGTACTTCCGTCTTGGTGCCGTCGGATGACGTCACCAAGTGTGGCTGACTCATCCTGCTTGTCCTAGGAGAAAAGGGGGTCCAAGGAGTAGGTTCATGTGTCCCAACCCCCTCCAGTCAGCTGCTGTGGGTTTCTGTGCATTTCTTCAGATGACGAGGGGGTTAGCTTTGTCAAAGGTCTGGCACTGGATCATTAGTACACATCCCTGGATTTTTACCTACTTTGATGTAGTCACTCATTGGTTTGGCATGTTTTCTAAGGGCGGTGTATCTGAAGTAAAAGGTCAGAGATTCCTGCAGTTAAGGGATTACATGTAATGATATGCAGTAGCTTAAAAGATAAAAGGGAACATGTCTGGTAGAGATGCCTTGAGATTCTGAAGACAGAAGCTTATAGTTTTGCTTCTGTCTAGTCCATAGGTTCACAGTCCATTCTCTCTTTCCATATGGACAAAGGTGAGCCAGTTGATATTTTCTCTGCAGATGGCTGCAGATACACTTGTTGGTAACGTCCTGAACATTGCCAGTGTGTCTGAGCTGTCCTCCAGCTCAGAGAAGTCTTTTTGATTTTTCTGAGCATATGTTCGTCCTCCTGCCTTGACTGCCCTGCATTTGCGCACCAGTTTATTTCAGATGCTGCCAGAATCAGCTACAGCTCTCCCCCTCTCCCAGCTTGTCGATGTATCATTCCTCAAATGTACAAAAAAAAAAGTGCTGTTGCCACAGCACTGATCAAAGACTTAAAAAATAAAAATGAAGAAAAGTGTGGAAGAGGGAAGGAATCTGCTCTGCTGTCAGTGTGGTCCGCACAGCACTTGTCATGGCCACGGTGCTGTGGCGTTCAGCCTCTCCTCCCTGCCCATATCTCACTTGGCCCAGACAAGACACAGTCAGGGTCACATACTAAGGCAACTGCATGACTGGAAGCAGACCCCCTTCTGGCATCGGTAGATCGACTGCGAGTACAGATCCCTCACACTTGGGACGGTTGCTCCACGCCGCCGCCTTCTCCTCCTTCCAAGGTACATGACTACTCTTCAGCCCCCTCTTCCTCTTCAAAACTGGGACCTTCACAACACTCTAAACACCCCTCCAAGAGCAAGGGAAAGGCCTCCTCCAAGCAGTCTGAACAGCCTCATGAAGATGGGAACCAGCAAGGCAGCTCAGCCTTCCCTTTAGGTAAGGGAACGACCTGCTGCAGCCACAAGTGAAAGTCCATCTCTTTCCCCCCTCCCACCTCTTGGTGACACAATGTTCCATGCCTGCTGTCTCTCCTCCTGTGCTGCAGATTACCCCTGCCAGCTCTATCCCCTCTCTCATCACCCTCCTCAAGAGGTTTGTCCAAGACAGTGCTGCCATTCTACAGGCTGCAACCCTTGCTATAGCAGGTCACTCTGCAGACCGTGCACAAGCACCACTGACCACCCTAATAGTGGCATCTGACCTCGACAGTGCACCTCCGTGCTCTAGATCTCCGTGCTCTAGATCTCCCTCTTCCAGATCATCCTGCTAGACCAGTTCAGACAAACGGGTAATCGCCCCCAACCAGCAGATGATACAGAGAAAATACCAGAAGAGCTGTGACATCACCACTAGTATGATACTTAGTACAGCTAGGGACACTTTTCAGTATTTTTCTGTCTCAGCAGATGGTGGTTGGACATCAGTACAGCTCAGAATTTTAGAGGCTGCAGCTGCTGGACGTCTGTGGGCAGAAGGCAGTCCTGCTGATCCAGTTCCCGGGAGTATATGTGATACCCCATCTGGTCATCTGTGCTAGTGGAGGGGGTGGGGGGAAGCTTCTGGCTAAGAGCCAGTTCAGTTGCTGGAGTACCTCTTGGGTTTGCCTTGTCTGCCCTTTTGTTTCTTTGATTTAAAAAAAAAAAAGTAGTTATCTTCAAAGAAGGCATCTCCTTCAGGGACGCAGTCGGCAGCGCTCAAGGCATCTCGATTCCCTTATCTCCTTTCTCCCCCCTCCCACCATCTCTCCTGACTTAAGGAGGAGATGATGGTGAGGAGCTTTGCCTGGGCAGTGGTGAAGACAAGATTGTGAGTACCTGGGACTTCTGACCGATTGGCTGGGGATTGCTCTGGGTGCTCCGTTCCTTCCTCTATTGCAGCTCCCTGCTCTGAAGTAGCTCCGTGCCTCGTGGTGGGCCCCCCCCCCCCCGTCCTGCCCTTCAGCGGTCTGCTCACTCGCGGCCTAGTTCCTGCCCAGCAACCAATGGATCTGCAGCATGCTTGCTTCATTACTATTCTGCCTGGTGTGCAGAAAGAAGCATCGCTACTTGATTGATCAGATTTGTTCCACTTGATTGATCAGATTTGTTCCGCTTGTTCAGGACATCTGGGGGATTCTTCACTGATGCTGCTGCACTGGTTTAGCCGTGCAGACCATGCCATCAGCGCAGACAGCATTGGGGTCTCCGAGCATGGCTCCAGCTTTGGCTGACCTTGCCCCGCCCCGCCTGCTCTCTTGCCGCCTAGGACATGGGAAGAGCAGTGGGAGATATGGAGAAAGTGGTGGGAGAGGCGCTGAGAGTGCCCCTGGAGGCGGCTGAGTTTGCTGCCATTTTTCACCATACTCGTTCCCTTTGGAAGGGTAACCTGCCTTCGTCCATGCCTCCACTGGCTGTTGAATAGCCCACCATCAAAGCTAGTGGCGCTTGCAAGTACGTCCATGCACTGGCTGTTTCTCGGGGCGCTACCAAGGGCATGACCTGGAGTCCCTGGAGGAAGATGAGGGCGCTCCAGAGTCTGAGGCATCCATGGGAGATTCTGGGTTGGAGGACGATAAGGTCCCTCTCCCGGAGGAGGAGAGTGAAGCTTGGATTGTTTGTTCTTTCCGCAGGGAGAAGATGGCTCCACTGATTGCTCAAGTTACCACAGAGCTCTGTATCCCAGGGGTCGCCATGGCAGCCTCTCAATCTTGCGCTGACCCTATTCTTAAAGTCATCAAGGCTCCTTCGCGGGCTTTTGTCTTTCCAGCTGAGCTCCAACAAATGGTGATGGCGGGACAAGCTTGATGCCACTCCTTGAGCAACTGGGCGCAAGTATCCTTGGTCCCAGGATGATCTACAGTGCTGGCTGCGGTACCCCAAGGTTGACGCTTTGGTGATGGCCATCACCAAACACACGACCATCCTGGTAGAGGGCGATGCGGCCTTGGGTGACCCACATGAACAGAAAGTAGAGGAACTTCTGTAGACAGCCTTCGTTGCTTCCTTCTTGGGGCTGCAGATGTCTGCCTGTGGGGGACTTGCAGCCTGCGCTGGATCCAGCTACTACCGGAAGGGGAGACCACCACCTGCCTAGAGTTCATGGCCACCTTCCTTGGTGGATGCCTCACTGCTTGGGGGCGGCAGCTGCAAATGTTGCTTGGTGCTGGCTTTGGTTGCAGAATTGGTCAATTGACATGGCGTCAAAGTCCCATCTGGCCAGACTGCCATTCAAGGGGTCCCTCCTTTTTGGAGAAGCTGGTGAAAGACCTGGGCAAGATCAAGCCTCAGCACTTGAGGACAAGCCGAAGCCTAAGTGCTTGTCCTCCTCCACGACTTTGGCATCATCCCGGTCTGGATCTTGCGATGTGGGATTCCAGGTTGTGCGGCGCTACTACCAGGGTTGTTCATCTTCTTTCTATTCCTACTCGGGGGTGGGGTGGCCACTCCTACTCCTTTTGAGGAGTGCGCTCAAGGAGGCTCTGGGGCCCCTCAAAAGCCCCCCCCACCACATCCCGCTTTTCACACTGACAAGCGGGGACCCCTTCCATGGTGCCGCAGGTCAGGGGATGACTGCAGCTCTTTTGGAATGAGTGGGCCCAAGTCACATCGAATCACTGGGTCTTGGAGGTCATCAGTCAGGTCTACGCCTTAGACCTAGCCAGGCCCATCCGCGACTTCTTCCTCGTGTCTCCATGCGGCTCTGCTATGACACATGCAGCCATCTGCGACACTCTTCAATGTCTGCGCCTTCTATGAGCCAGTATGCTAGTGCACCAGGGGAGAGCACAGCACGGACTGCTACTCCATTTCGTGGTGCCCAAGAAGGACTGCACATTCTGTCCCATTCTGGACCTGCAGGGCATCAGTTGCAGCCTGCGCATGCCCTGCTTCTGCATGGAGACTTTGATAGGTCATGCAGTCCATTTGTTCTGGGGAATTTCTTGTTATGCTACACCTCACAGAAGCATATCTTCACATCCCTATTCAGCATGCCCAGCAGCATTACCTCTGGTTTACCGTTCTGGGCCAGCACGTCCAGTTCTGTGCGCTCCCCTTCGGGCTTGCAACGGCTCTGCAGATATTCTCCAAGGTTATGGTGGTAATCGCCATGGCTCTGTGGCGCAACAGCATCTGTGTCCACCCTTACCTGGAAGATTAGCTCATTTGGGCGCAGTCCTTGCCCAAGGCTGAGCAGGCCATTTGGTCCATGGTGGTGCTACTGGAGCAGCTCGGTTGGATCGTCAATTGCAAAAAGAGCTGCCTGTGCCTGTCCCAGACCCTCGAGTTTCTCGGCATCCACTTTGACACTGCGCAGTCCAGGGTGTACCTCACACAGGATCGTTGGCTCCACTTTCACCAACAGCTTCACAGCTTCCTGGCGATGACAGTCCTCAGAGCACGGGACTACCTGCAACTGTTTGGGGCCATGGCAGCAATTCTGGACATTGTACTATGGGCTGGAACCCATATGCACCCCTTGCAGAGTGCATTGCTAGCCTGGTAGTCTCCACACATGCAGGATTTCTCTATTCATCTTCCTCTTTCACGGTTAATGCGGAACAGCCTGTCCTGGTGGGCCTTCCACGAACATCTCCAGGGGGGTCCCGCTAGACACCCCCTCTTTGGTGGTAGTGATGACGGGTGCCAGCCTGTCGGGCTGGGGAGCTCATTGCCTGGATCGCTTTGCCTAAGGCTTTTCTGGTTGCTGGTGGAGGACAAGTAGCCGATCAGCCGCCTCGAAGCACGGGCCATTCGGCTAGCCCTTCTGCACTTCCGTCCCCTGGTGCAGAGGAAAGACCGTCAGAATATTTTCAGACAATGCTACGGCAGTAGCCTATGTCTATCACCAGGGCGGCACATGAAATGCAACCGCTTTTCCCTTTGGCAGAATCCCATCTCTTGGCTGTCTCGGCTCAGCACATTGTGGGAGAGGACAATGTGCAGGCCGACTATCTCAGCTGGCATCGCCTTGACCCCAGAGAATGGGGACTAGTCCTGTGGGCCTTCCAGCACATTGTACATTGGTGGGTGTTTCTGGAAATGGATCTCATGGCATCCCCCAGGAACAACAAAGCGGCAACCTACTTCAGCTGGCATAGAGCCACTAGCTTGGTTGGCATGACACACTCATGCAACTGTGATTGCTGGCTCGCCTGCTCTGTCTTTCCCCCATGTGTCATGCTTCCCTGAGTGCTCCGCTGGATAGAGCAACACTCGCAGTTGGTAGTCCAGGTAGCTACAGATTGGCCACGTTGCCTGTGGTATGCAGATCTGATATGGCTCCATGTGGCTGATGCTCTTCCATTCGGGAAGCGCCACAATCTCCTGTGCCAGGGGCCGGTTCTCCATGGATGACCCCGGTCCATTCTCGCTTACGGCCTAGCTCTTGAGAGGTGTCTCCTGAAATGTAGAGGCTACTCAGTGGCGATCATCGGCATCTTGTTAACACGCTAGGTGTCCTCTACCTCCATTGCTTATGTTCGGGTTTGGGCACATTTTGAGCAGTGTCGAGTGCGACAACTTTCTCCTTGGAAAGCCCATATCCCCACGATTCTCTTTCTTGCAGCAGGGCTTTCAGACTAGCCTCTCATGGAACTCCTTACGAGTCCATGTGGCGGCACTCAGGCCTTCTGGGGCCTGGTGGCTGGCCACTTGCTGGCCATGCATCGGGATGTTACCCTGTTCCTGAAGAATGTGCGGCCTTGAGGGCTTCAGTGTGCCCGGTGGTACCTCCTTGGCATCTCCCGGTAGTTTTATGGGCTCTCACTCAACTGCCCTTTGAGCCATTGAAATGAGCCATAAGCAAGGACCTCACTTTTAACACGATCTTCCTGGTGGCCGTCACATTGTCCTGGCGACTGTTGGAATTGCAGGTGCTGTCCTGTCGCAACCCATTCCTGGCATTTTCGGAGGAGGGCATGACATTGTGGACTGTACCCTCCTTCCTCCGTAGGTGCTGATGCCCTTTCATTTGAATCAGGCGATTTCCCTGCCATCTTTCTCCAGAGAGCAGTGCATCTGCAGGGACTGGCATCTCCGTTTTTCGGTTGTCTGATTTTTGATTCGGTACTTGGAGGTTACCAATCCCTTTTGCATGTCAGACCATCTCTTTGTCCTGTTTGCCAGACCCCGTCAGGACCACAGGGCGTCCCAGGCCACTCTTGGCCCTTGGGTAAAAGAGGCTATTTTTTCGACCTATCTCTGGCTGGGAAGTCCGTCCTGGCAGGATTGCGGGCGCATTCCACCCACGCCCAAGTAGCCGCCTGGGCGGAAGCCTCTTCTGGACATCTGTAGAATAGCGATGTGGTTGGCCCTTTCCACGTTTGCATGCCATTACTGTTTAGATGTGCATGTGTGTTCCGCGGCCCAGTTTGGCACAAGAGTACTGATAGCTGTTCTGTCAACCTGCCCAGAGGGGGAGTAGCTCTGGTACTTCCTGTTTGGTCTGGACTGGTCTAGCAAGATGATCCGGAAGGAGAAATCTTATCGAAAACTTCCTTTCCTGAAGTCCTGCTAGACCAGTCCAGGACCCTCCCCTCGAGAGGGAATCTAGTGCCTGTTCTGTATTTAGTTTTTCCCATCAGGTTTGACTTTATTTGTATATAATTGGGCTTGGGAAGCCCCTGAGGTATTCTTTCTGGAGTACCATTGCTTTGCATGCATACTGAAGAGTGCTCCTAGTTGTACTGAGTATCATACTAGTGGTGATGTTACGACTCTTCTGGTATTTTCTCTGTCTTATCATCTGCTGGTTGGGGGTGATTACCATTTGTCTGAACTGGTCTAGCAGGACCCCAGGAAAGGACATTTTTGTTAAGTAAAATCTCCCCCTATGTAGAAGGGGCCCCTGTTCCTTCAAGAATGACATCTGTTTTCCTGCTCTCATCACTGGGATCACATACCAGAGTCAGCTAGAATTGTGCCATCATCACCGCCACCTGATTCCACACCTGAAGACACTATGGAGCACTACTCATCCGCAGTTCTTGTAGAAGATAAGAGTAGTCCTCGATGATGTCTTCAGGTGTGGGGTCAGGAGGAGGAGGTGACGGCATAGTACTACCTGACTCCGGTATGGCTATTACAAAATATATATTTTTAAAAAGTTAAATATTTGTAAAATGAAGGGATTTGGACCAATGAATGCTAAAAGGCTGAATGCTGAATTTGATCTCTACTGGCTGACAGCATTCTAAAGTCTGAAAGGTGTTTCTCACAGACAAGCAGAGTGATGCAATTGCATTTGATAGGCAATGTCTCTGACGTCGCCTATGGTGCCGGGCTCTCCCCAGCTCAGAGAAGTCTTTTGATCTCTTTAAGTATGTGCTCACGATCCTTCCCACCCTGCCTTTGCCTCGATACTCCAGTTTCTTTTCTGACCACGAGCAAGTGCCAGTGGCTATCCCCTCTCTGTAGTCGTGCCTTTTTTCCCTCAGCGATCAACCCTTCAGTCTCATGACATGTTTCCACACCAAAAATAAAAAAAGACGAGTGATTGTGATCACTGGCAGCGCCACTTGACCCCCACCACCGCATGCTGTCATGGGTGGATCGCAGTTTAAAAAAAAAAAAAGAGCAAGAAACAAACAGAGGGAGATGGATTAAGCAGGACTGTAGACACCTCATAGTTGCAAACCCTCAACAATCTCCCCCTTCTCCCACCCTCCTCCCATCAGGCCCAGAGCTGGCACGATTGGGAGCCCACAGGGCAGCTGTGTGGCTGGAGGCAGACCTCCTACCGGTACTGGCTCATAACTTTTAAGCCCAGAGCCTGCAGTCCCAGATTCTGGCCCATGGCTCTACTCCCTCCCCACCTGGATCCTGCAGTCTTCCCTCATGTGGCTGCAGCGTCAGGGTCCTCTGCAGGAAAAGCCAAATCCAAATCTAAGCACAAGCAGCACAGACGCTGGAGGGTCCCTCCAGATCAAGCTTAAGTAGGAACGCCAAAGTGTAAGCATTCCCATGCAGTTTGGGGAACCTCTCCACATATTACCAAAGCATGGGGAACCCTCCAGGCTCGCGTTATCTGTTGAACAGCCTCCATGCATACTCGAAGTCTCTAACCCAACTCATGCATGCTTAGTCTCCTGCGGACACACGACCATCCTCCCAGCTAAAACCATGGTGGGGGGCTCCAGCTTTACATAGCGTCCCATTGATATTCTGGTGGACCCCTGGATACCACCTCTGTGCCCAGAATCCCCCTACCTTAGTCTTTATCTTTATCTTTCTTTATCTTTATTTCACACTTAATATACCACCCATTGCCAGGGCATGAGAGCGGTATACAATAAAAATATACTATTTGCCGACGCCAAAAGAAAGAAAAGAACTCCATTATAAAATAGAAAAAGAATGACCAAAGGGGTCAAATAGAGACAGATAGAGGAGCAATAACTAAGTAGAGCTACTGGGAGGGAGGTCATAAGCCTGCTGGAACAAATATGTTTTCAATAGAGTCTTGAAATTGTGGTATGAGGATTCCAACTGGATAGAAGATGGCAAAGTATTCCAAAGTAATGGTCCAAGGAAGAAAAATGCAGCATGACGTGTTTGCTCCAAGTGCACCTGTGAAGGGGAGGGAAGAGACAAACGGTTGGCATGCAATGAACGAAGTTGACGGTAGGGAGTGTGAAGTGAAACAAGATCTGCGAGATATAACGGATTTGATGTATGGATGGCCCTACGTGTTAAAATGAGGAGCTTATACTTAAACCTATAGCGGAGTGGTAACCAGTGTAATTGACAAAGAAGAGGTGTAACATGATCAGATCTCCAAGCGTATGTAACAAGACGGGCAGCTGTATTCTGTAATAGTCTATTGGAGGATGATACCTGCTCCCTCCTGAGTGCTCCTGTATCTTAGGGGGTGGACTCTCAAGTGGCCAAAGATGCTTCCTGCTTACACATGAACAGGGTTCAGAGGAGATGCCAGAGGATTGTTCAAATCCCACATTTCTGCAAAAAGTCTCACGAGCCCTCCCCCTAAGTGATTCTCAAATGCCCACCAACAAAAGAGACTTTCAGTCCATCTTAAAAACATGCAGTGCTCTCAAGGAGGCCATTGCCCTGCCAGTCCGTACCAGGATCTTCAGGCATCCATCTGGAAAACACCCATGCCAGTCCATGTGACCTCCAAGAGCCTGGACCTTAAGTATAAAGTCGTCCTGGTTCCAGGGTTTCAGCATCAGCAGCTTACACCAGCAATCATTCGTCTCAGAGGTGGTTCTCAAAAAATCTAAGACCACAAAATTAGGCTTCAAACACCACCAGGAAAGGAGCAAAGAATGTTAGATGCCATCGGTCAGATGTCCTATCAAAGTGGCTGCTCAGCAATGTGAACTTGCGCATCAGCTTCATACTGCCATCATGCAGGGCTGCGCCAAGGGTTTCTGCTGTCCTAAGCGGAAGCTCTGACCTCGCCCCTCTCCCCAGCTGCTGCCGCCACCACCGCCCCCCCCATCTGCTGCTGTCACTGCCCCCCACAGCTGTCACCAATTCCATCTCGGGAGGGGGAGGTGGGCAGTGGCGGCTTTAGAAGCCCTTACTTGCTGTTGCCGTGCTGGAGATCATCGGAGGTGCTGCTTTCTGCAAGCGCGTGGCTGGTGGCATAGACAAAGGGGTGTGGAAGAAGGGGCTTGATTCCTCAAGCATCGGTGCCACTCAGTTCTGTGATGAACCGGAGTAGCGAGGCAACGGCAGGACAGGAAGGATCATACGTACATGCTCAGAGAGGTCAAAATACTCTGAGCTGGGGAGAGGCCGGCACAGTAGGTGATGTTTAGAGACATCACCTATCAAGTACAGCTGCATACCCCTGCTGTCTACGGAGAACCTCTGTTACAGGTAAGCATTTCTGCTTTCCGAGATACTTTTTCCTTTAAAATATAAAACTGCAGTACTTAATATACAAGGGAATATTGTTAGTTTGGTAATTCTTGCCCTTGTACCTCATTGTCTTTCATGGGTGTCTTCATGCATACACACTTGTAGATCCATATTCAAAATGTTTGTCAAGATAAGTATATTTATTTGTGACTGGCAACTCAATATCTCTTTTTTATATTTACTCTGGTTATATGAAAGATGATTAATATAGTATTGGTAAAGCATACATTCAGTGATAACATATCTACACCCAGGATGTTGGTAATATATCAGATAATCTCACATAAATATGCAAATACAACAGTAAGGAAAGGTCCATAAACCATTATTAACCATTATTAAGAAGTGACCGAAGATATCAATGCTTGACCCAGTACAAGCATTGTGGAACCTGTGTCTCTTGGGGAAACTGCTAGGTACATATGACCTAGATTGGCCACTGTTGGAAACAGAATACTGGGCTTGATGGACCTTGGTCTGACCCAGTATGGCATATCTTATGTTCTTATGTTCTTATCTTGTACTGCCTGTTGCTAATGTATTATGTATTCATTAGTAGCTTAAGTTTTATTCAGGTTTTACAAACAGGAGATGAATAATGTTCAGATGGGAAATGAACACGTCATATGTGGTGCTTATCTGACATCTCATCTTTTCCACAGAAACCAAACAGCTCGTCGTCTGACAAATCGTTTGCTGTGGGCACGATTGCAGAGACGGTGCAGGAACTGGGTCCCTTTTCGGCGCAGTTCTTGCCCCGCCTCCTGCCGGTGCTACTTGCTGGTGCCAGGGAGGAGAATGATGAAGTGAGAAGCAATTCGGTTTTCGGCCTCGGCGTGGTGGTGGAACACGGGAAGGAGGCCGCATTTGAGTATCCTGTCGCGGTGTCCAGCTAAAAGTCTGTCTAGACCTCATGGTCACTGAACATGTTACATAGCATTGCCCGTTTCAGAAGAAATGTCCCTGCAGTTCTCGGGGCTGGCAATAGTTCCTGGTGCTGCTGGGATATGTCATCTAGGGTTGGGATTATTTTGTAGATGAAACATAAATACAGAAAAAATGATGGCAAACAGACCATATAGTCTATCGAGTCTGCCCGTCCCCACCATCTCTACATTCTTCTCTCTCAGATGCTCTGTGCTTGTCCTATGCTTTCTTGAATTCATATACGATCCTTGTCTCCACTGCCTTCACTGGGAGGCCAACACCCATTCTGTAAATAAATATTTCCTTGGGATTGCTTCTGCCTCCTTTTGCCATCATTCTATGAGCCCTTGTTTCAGAGCCTTCTATGCATTTATACCTTGGAGGTATTTAAATGTCTCTATCATATCTTTCTTATCCTGTCTGTCTTCTAGGGTTTACATATTTTGACCTTTAAGTCTGTCTCCATATGCTTTATGATGAAGACATTGACATTCTAGTAGCTGCCCTCTGGACTGATGCTATTGCTTTATATCCTTTTGAAGGTCTGACCAGAGACTTACACAAGGACATTACCATCTCTATTTTCTTGCTGGCCTTTCCCCCTCCCTGTGCACACAAGCATCCTTTTTCCATTGCTTTATCTACTCGTTTGGTCACCTTAAAATCATCAGATACAGTCGCCCCCAGATCCTGCTCTTTATTTTATGCGCCCCTTGTACTGTAGTGCAGTGCTTCTCAGCCAGGGTGTCGGGGTGCGCTGGTGTGTGGCTTGGGAAAGTCCTTGCTGTGCCTTGGTGGTGACCGCTGGAGATACGGCTAGGTATGGGCTTGCCTCTTCTCAGCTGGAGAGTAGCCTTGAAAATAGCCATCTGCTGCTTCTTCCAGCCCCATTTTCTCCCAAGCAGAACCCAGAGACGAGAAGAGGGTAAGCTTAGAGCAGATAGAGGGCTAGTCTGCTTCTTAATCCTCTCTCCCCCTACTGTAATTCAGGGATAGCAGGAGAGGAGTGTGACTGATTGGAGCACGCACTCCAGATCAAAGCAGAGCCCCTCTCTCCTATCCTAGATGTAGCAAAAACAACTTTTATTTTCAGGTTAGCGATTGTAACGGCTAATCTAGTAGCTGTAAGCGCCCTGGAGTAAGATGAATGCTCTAGAATCCAGTGCAAAATCTCTGATTTGAGCTTATTTCCTACATAGAATTTACATGTTGGGAATAGTTTGATTGTGTTAGATAATCAGATTCTTCTCTGGTGCATAATTAATTGTTGTGTAGACAGGACATATCCACCAGCCCTGAGACTTTTGTATTGAACCCAAAAATATTTTGTAGTAGCAAAATTGAAAAATGTGCTTTTAGGTGTAGTTTGAGAGCATATTACTATAATTTTTCATGGAGAGTGTCTCATCCGCACCAAACTGAACAGATTGCTTACTGCTAGCATTTCCTCCCATACATAGGACAGCAGCACTTGCAACCTAGCTACTAGGTTTTCTTACGGAGTAATTTCTCCAAATGGGTTAGTTTTGCACATAACAATTAAAGCTACCCTAAAAGTAAACGAATCCACAATTACAACTCTTAGTCTACCAGATATATCTAACTCATCCATAAAATATTATTCAAAATAACCTCATTAGTGACTAGACACTCCTTTACCTCTATTATTTTTTATGGAGAGACCCCTCAGGATAGCTATACAACCCTTCACACGACAAATCACTTTGCCATAGGGAATAGTGAGATACTCACATCACTGGTCTCCAACCCCCTCCATTTTAATATTAACAACAATTTTACCTTTACTACTTAATCTGAAAAAGTACTTTTCAAGATTTACAGCAGCCAATTATTTATCCCAATATTTTTCTTAGGCTCTAAAAATTTGTATCTCGAATCTACATATTCATTCTTAGGTTCTACACCTTAAGATATCTCCAATTCATACGGAACCGGCTTGCATCAAGATGCTCTATAAGAGCACACAACGGAGCTGCAGTCAGCTCCTCCACAACCCCTGCAAAAACAGAAGGTATGCGGTAACATTTATACTTAAATAATACAAAAAAGAATCCATAAGCACTTAGCTGTCGCTGAAGCTCTCAAAAATTCTTTATTTATTTAACAGGTCTTATATACCGCCTTATCATATACATTCAAAGTGGTTTACAATGAACAGTTATAGCAACAAGCTTTACATTGAACAGGGTTATTGAACTTGGAGGTTACATTGGGGTAAAACAAGCAATTGTCAGTTGCTAACTATATACAAGAACTCTAGCTGTGTTTCATGGTCCATTTGCTGTTACTGTTAATCATCATCTTCCGGGGTCGTTTCAAAGTATTCCAAGAACAGATGGGTTTTTATCGCCTTTCTAAAGTCTGTTAGGTCTTTGATCTCACGTGTTGATGTGGGGAGATCATTCAACAGCTTGGGTGCAAATAGGGAGAAGGCTCTGTTGCAAGTGGATTGGTTTGCTTTCCTGAAGTTTAGCGGGGTCTCTAGGATGATGTTGTCTGTTCCTCTCCTTGTTCTGGTAGGCGGTGTTTTCTTGCTCAGTGGTTGCAGTGCTGTAGGTGCGAGATTGTTTAGTGTTTGAAAGATTATTATGTTTTTGTACTAGGTGCGTACAGTCATAGGGAGCCAGTGCTGCTGATGGAGCATGGGTGTTTGTATTTTGCTGTTCCAGTGATGATTCTGGCCGCAGTGTTTTGTACCAGTTGCAAGGGGAGGGTTGTTTTCTTCAGGAGTCCATGGTAAATTGCATTGCAGAAATCTAATATAGTCGTCAGCAGCCCAACCCGACAAAGACCTTCGTTTCACCTCATCAGGGGCTTAGAAAACAGCTTCGACAACTGATAGTGAAAGCAACTATAGCGTCTGACATCACAGTATTTAAATACCCAACCACCAATGAGATCACCCAACTGAAACAACGTCATTGTTAATCCTACCATAACTTATAACTACATTTTAAAAAAACTCTACGGTAGCGTGCAGTTGGATTCACAGCTCAACTTCGCAGAACCTACAATGTACGACAATCATATTTAAAAAAAACAATGTCCATTAGATCTTATCATAGAGTCCCTCGGGTTCCAGAGTGTTCATTTGAAAGATCCATTGTTGCTCACGCTGTAATAAATAATCTCCAGGAACAAGCAGGAATGAGTCTTCACATATGGGTATCGTCGGTACCGACGGAGCCTGCGCGGGAACGCTCCCCAGCGTCCTTAAAGAAAGCTTTTGGGAGCATTCCCGCCTTTCCTAACTGCCTCTCTCCAGTTCTTCTTTTCCGCGGAGCCAGCAGGTCGTGTTTCCTGTCACCGCTGAAGAATTTCTTATTTTATTTTATTTTTCTTTAGTCGCGTGTCTGCCTTCTCGATTCCGCACCGGTACTACCGGTTCTTTTTCTTTCTTTAAAAAAAAACAAACCACCTACTTTTTCAGTGCATTTTTCTTCTGGGGCCTTAGGCCTACAGAGATATTTTTCCCTCATGGAAAAACCCGCCTCCGGGTTTAAAAAATGCACAAAGTGCAGTAGCACTATTTCTGTCACCGACACCCATGACTGGTGTCTAAAATGTTTAGGTCCTGACCACTCCATTGCGGATTGTGAGTCCTGTTCTATGATGTCCAAAAGAGGATTACAGAATCGGGTAGCTAAGCTCAGTACCCTGTTTCCCTCCGATGCAGCTTCTGTGGCATCGACGTCTTCCAGGGCTGCTTCTTCATCCCATGGATCTCAGGTAACCAAACTTAAATCTGGCCGGTCCTCAAAGAGTTCATCTCCCTCTAAATATCGAGATGCCCCCGGGCTTACTCTTGAGGATACCACACCGGCAAAGTTACCCCGACGGGAGGCTCCGGCTTCCAGAGCACTACCTATGGGGTCACAGGTTGACATCGATGGCACGGCCTCAACCGATCACCTGTTACAATGTTCTGGGGTACCGGCAGTTTCTACCGGTACCGATATCCAGACATTGGTGGCATCGATGGATCAGAATATTCTGACCATTGTCAGACGGCTGCCTGGGTGAGAATGTTCAGTCTTGGCAAGTGCATATATCAATATGATTTGCAAGGGATTGTGGGAAATGCAGTCCATTCACACCAGACACAGCTGCTCACAATAATTAGTTGTGCTTGAGTGTAAAGCCAATAAGATATTTATTTATGGGGTTATTTCTCCCAACACAGATATGCTTGGTAGCACATAAAACAGGATACTTGCTTTCAGTGTTAAACTTAGAAAAACAAAATCAGGAAAACAACAGCTGAACTTGTCAGGCAATCAAATCAAAAGAATAAAGACCTGGTTGGTAACAAACTGGTCTTTTCTGTAGGCTTTAGCTAATATTTTCTTAGCAGTGTTTCAGACAACAAGCAAAACCCACAAAGAAGGGAAAAACTGTTCTTTTCAGGTTAACTTCTTATATCTTCACACATAGATTCAGAAGTGATTCCCTCAGAGCTCACAAGCAATTAGGTAAGGCTCAATTGCTAGCAGTTATCCAGCTGAAACCCCTTAGCTGGCTTGCTTTCTACTGCGTGGCTCAAATCCTACTTCAGGAGCTTTTCTGAGTAGATTAAAGAACAAGTTTGTATTTCTTTGTGATGGTTGTTGTACTTTGTAACAGAAAATTACCAAAGGAGTTTAGACAGAGAGCAATCCATATATTCACAGCCTGTATCTAAGACCGCTCCCCCTTCTTCAACAATCATGGGTTCAATATCATGGATTGGCACAGAGGAATTTCTCAATGTAGCACTCTCAGGAGAATACTTGTTTCCCTGCTGTCTTTCAAGGTTATAGCTAGGGTATAGATCAGTGTTCATACCTGAGCTTCCATTGCTGTTAGAGTTCCTCTCTAAATAGCCTGGCCGGTATGTAGTCCAGTTCTTATGTCCAGCCTTCCAATCCAGATCCCTGGACACTGGATCTCTCTTCACATACCTTCTGGCACGGGTCTTAGGGTCCCTTCCACGTGCAGCCGTCTCCCTCACAGGTACCGTCTGGAGATTCCTAGCTCTGCAGCACCATTCCTCTGGCTTTCCCCAGTCCAATGGTGTATGCTGGCCTTTTGAATGTCTCCCAGTATACGTACTGCTCTGGACTCCTCTAGACCTCCCAAATGCTTTTCTCTTCTTTCTTCCAAAGGGTTTCTTGCCCTCTGTCCGTCCGCTCTGGCTTCTGCTTCTGATGATCCTCCAGATGATGAAGCTGTCCAAGATGAGGATCTCCAAGATCAAACTGAGGATCTCCCAGATGAAACTGAGGATCAGGATAATTCTCTGTAGAATAAACTCTACCTTTATTCTGCTTAGATGAGTGCTCTACCCTAGCACAGCACAGCTGTGCTGAATCAGGCCCTGCCCTTTGAGATGAGTGCTTGGGGATTACCTCATAGCCCTCCTGATTAAACACACGTTTCCCCACTTCAGCTCCTCTAATGGCTGTTGGAAACCTGGTGCATTCTGGGACTGGTAGTCTTTTATAGAAAAATTCTGTTTTCTTATTTCTACCAGAACTGACAGGTTGCTTGTTCAGAGTCACTTCACCTTTTCTATAGCTCCTTCCTGAGCTATGATAAGCTTCCTTATCACACCATGCAGCGTGCCATCACGGCATTTATTCAAGCTGCAACGCCTACGGTACCGCAACAAACCCCGTTGTCGGTACCCGTACCGATTCCGGTACAGGATCCGATTCCGGTTCCGATACCAGTACCGCTTGCATCGACATCAGCATTGATGGCAGCGGTACGCTATCCAGTGATGCCTATCAGTACCGGCCCGGTACCGATTACTCCCGATGTTGATACCTCCCGTTACGCGTATCGGGCTCTACGAGAGCATCCAGACAGTCGATACTTCGATTCTTCTGAAGACTCTGACTCTTCAGAGGCCTCAATTGAAGACCCTCTTCTCCAAAAAGGAGAATGTCTCCTCCTGAAGACTTGTCTTTTCAGGACTTTATTAGGGAGGTGGCCAAAGGCCTGTCCATCTCAGTGACCTCTGAGACTGAACCTAGAGCCAAAAAATTAGATATCCTACAATATCCTAAGGCTCCTAAAGAGGCAGCCACCTTACCAATACATGAGATTCTTTATGAACACATGTTGGGTATATGGGAGACTCCTCTTTCCACCTCCCCTCATTCCAGAAGGTTGGACACCATGTATCGTGTTCCACCTTGTCCTGGGTTTCATAAGACTCAGCTTCCTCACCACTCCATTGTGGTAGAGTCTGCCATGAAAAAGATCAAGAGTACAAAAAGGCACTCCTCTGCTCCTCCAGGAAGAGAATGCAGAACCCTAGATGCCTTTGGCAGGAAAATCTTCCAGGCCAGTATGCTTGTAGCCAGAATCAACTCCTATAGTCTCTATATGGGGATGTTTCTAAAAGAAGTTACAGATCATCTGCAAACCTTATCTCCTTTTATGTCAGAAGATAAGAGAGAAGAATATATCACCTGGCTTAAACATGCACAGGATGTATCCAAGTTTTCCAACCGGGCAGCCTTTGACTCTTTTGAGGGGGTCAGTAGAGCCTCGGCTATTGCCATAGGTGCACGCAGAGTTGCTTGGTAACAAGCCTCTGATTTGGAATCCTGGGTACAGGATGGTCTAGGTAACTTTCCCTGTACAGGCGAAAACCTGTTTGGCAAAGATTGGCAAGCAAAGGCCAACCAGATGGATGCTGAAAATTCTGTTTTAGATAGACTTTCAAAGTCTACTGCTGCTCCTTTCAAAAAGAGGTTGTTCAAAAAGGGATCTTTCCCAAAGAAAGGGAAATTTTCTTCTTATGGTCAGGCCTCTTCTCAAGGTCGTTTTGCTACAAAGAGGCAGCAACAACCAAAACAGGCCAAAACCCAGGCTGCGAGGACTGCTACGGCCCAACAGCCTCAGCCTCCTCAGGGCCTTTGACTTTCCACTAGAGAACTTAGTCTTTCTGGCTCTAGAACATCCAGAGCCCCTCACCATCCCAGGAAGGTTAGCTCACTTTGCTCCCAGAAGGGAACAAATCACAACAGAGCAGTGGACCCTCTCCATCATAAGGGAAGGGTACAAACTTCATTTCTTAAACCTTCCTCCTCACACCATGGTGAAACAGTTCAATTCTCCAACATCTCTCCTCACCCTTCTAGGTGAGGAGATTGCTACCCTTCTTGCCCAAGGAGCAATAGAAGAAGTACCCCTTCTTCAACAGGGTTCAGGGTTCTACTCCCCCTATTTTCTCATCCCAAAGAAAACAGGGGGCCACAGACCCATATTAGATCTCAGAGAATTGAACAAGTTTCTATGCAAGGAGAAATTCAAGATGACTTCTCTCGGAACTCTCCTTCCATACCTCCAGTCAGGACTGGCTTTGTTCTCTAGATCTCAAGGATGCGTACACCCAGGTTCTCATCCATCCAACACACAGAAGATTCCTTCGCTTCCTGTACCAAGGAAAGCACTACCAATACAAAGTGCTTCCTTTCGATCTGTCCTCTGCTCCAAGAGTGTTCACAAAATGCATGGCAGTAGTAGCTGCATTCCTACGCACTCTAGGGATATTCGTATTCCCGTATCTGGACGACTGGCTCATCCGAGCTCCATCCCAGTCAGAGGCCCAGACTTCTCTAGCATGCACAATGCGTGTTCTTCAGTATCTGGGACTGGTAATCAACATTCCAAAATCCCATCTTACCCCTACTCAGTCTCTAGAGTTCATAGGGGCCTTACTGGATACCACAACTGCAAGGGCCTATCTTCCCCAGGCCCGTTGCCTACGCTTGGTGCAGTTAGCCTCCCAGATTCAGTTAAAATCCCATTTAACTGCTCGAGAGATGTTGCAACTTTTAGGCCACATGGCATCCAAGGTGCATGTGGTTCCCTATGCTCGCCTTCACATGAGAGCAGCTCAGTGGACCCTATCCACCCAATGGACCCAGGCATCAGGTTGCCTGTCAGACAAAATAGCAACCTCCAGTCGCCTATTTTCGTCCCTCCACTGGTGGACGTCTACTCAGAATCTGTTGCTGGGGTCCCCCTTTCAACAGGTGTTACCCCAAGCAGCCCTTACAACAGATGCCTCTCCAAAGGGTTGGGGGGCTCATCTACAAGATCTCTCGACCCAGGGCATCTGGTCTCCACAGGAGACATATCTTCATATCAACCTCTTAGAGCTCAGAGCAATCTTCCTGGCTCTCAGAGTCTTCCACACCCTGCTCAGCTACAAGACAGTCCTCATCCACACGGACAACCAGGTAGCTATGTTCTACGTGAACAAGCAGGGGGGAACTGGCTCTCTGTCGCTTTGCAACGAAGCTCTGAGATTGTGGGCCTTCGCCAGAGAGCATCAAATCCATCTCATGGCAGTATATCTTCCAGGAGTTCAAAACTCTTGGGCAGACAGACTCAGTCGAGTTCTGCTTCCGCACAAATGGTCCCTCCATGGGGACCAGATAGCCAGAATGTTTCGGATTTGGGGTACCCCAGACATAGACCTGTTTGCAAGTCCGTGGAATGCCAAACTTCCCCGGTTCTGTTCCAGGATTCCATGTCAGGGAGTTCAGGCCAGGGATGCCTTCCTCCTTCAGTGGGGGCAAGACTTCCTTTATGCCTTTCCACCTATTCCCCTAATCCCCAAGACTCTGTTCAAGCTTCAGAGAGACAAAGGGACTATGATCCTCATAGCATCACTTTGGCCACGCCAAGTGTGGTACCCTCTACTTCTGCATCTCTCTCAAGCTCCCTCCCTAGACCTGGGGTCTGCTCCAGATCTCCTCTCCCAGGAGGAGGGAACTTTATGGCACCCAAATCCTCACTCTCTTCATCTCAGGGCCTGGTTGCTGAAGGCCTAGACCTTCAATATTTACAACTTTCTCAGCAAGTGAAGGATATCCTTCATGCTTCCAGAAAGCCTTCCACCAGACGTTCATATGCTTTTAAATGGAAAAGGTTTTCCATTTGGTGTGCAGAAAAGGGTCTCAACCCTCTTGCAATACCTTTGCATTCTTTACTAGACTATTTGCTGCATTTATCCCATGCAGGCCTTAAAACAAATTCAGTCAGAGTCCATTTGAGTGCTATTGCAGCATCCCTTAAGCCTCTCAATGGACAACCTATTTCCTCTCATCCTCTTATAGCAAGATTCATGAGAGGCCTTTTGACTAAACCTCCCATTAGACCACCTCCAGTGGCCTGGGACTTGAATCTGGTTCTTGGCCAGCTTATGAAGCCACCCTTTGAACCCTTAGCCACTACCTCCTTAAAATTCCTTTCTTGGAAGGTAATTTTTCTCATTGCAGTCACCTCAGCTCGCCGTATCAGTGAGCTGCAAGCTTTAGTGGCTAATCCTCCTTATACAAGGTTCCATAATGACAAGGTAGTCCTCAGAACTAATCCACACTTTATGCCTAAAGTGGTCTCACCTTTTCATCTGAACCAGGAGGTCTTTTTACCTGTCTTTTTTCCAGGACCTCATGCATCAAGTGCAGAGAGGAATCTTCATACCCTGGATTGTAAAAGAGCACTTGCTTTCTACTTACACAGAACACAGCAACATAGAAAGTCCTCTCAACTTTTTGTTGCTTTTGATCCTTCTCATTTAGGACTTCCAGTCTCTAAGAGAACTCTGTCCAATTGGATTGCTCAGTGCATTTCCTTTGCCTACCAAAGTAAAAACCTTTCTCTGGAGGGCCATGTCACAGCTCACAATGTGAGGGCCATGGCAACCTCTATGGCTCATCTAAACTCTGTGTCCATCGACCAAATCTGTCGAGCGGCCACTTGGGCATCGGTTCATACCTTCACAGCCCATTACTGCTTGGACAAGGACTCCCGCCGGGATGCCTTGTTTGGTCAGGCTGTTCTCAAACACCTGTTCCATACCTAATCAACTCCTACCCTCCATCCCTCAACTGGATGCCTGAGATTCATGGGTAGAGGTAGAGCCCTTCCCAGGGACTCACAATCTGGGTGATCTCCCAGGCATCTCTAGCTGGGGAGTCCCCATATGTGAAGACTCATTCCTGCTTGTTCCTGGAGATAGCACAGTTACTTACCTGTAACAGGTGATCTCTGGGAACAGCAGGAATAAGTCTTCACAACCCACCCACCTCCACTAGGAGTTGTATCCCTCTATCTTTCCTTTCCTCTCTCTCTCTCTTTGTCTCAGCTTTAAAACTCGAACTGGAGAGAGGCAGTTAGGAAAGGCGGGAAGGCAGCGCGCAGGCGCTGTGGGATGCTCCCAAAAGCTTTCTTTAAGGACGCTGGGGAGCGTTCCCGCGCAGGCTCCGTTGGTACCGACGATACCCATATGTGAAGACTTATTCCTGCTGTTCCCAGAGATCACCTGTTACAGGTAAGTAACTGTGCTTTTCCCACGATCTCCTCCACGTATAGTCAGTGGCACATGTTCACACTTTCGATGAATTACATTGTATTGTATTGGAACATGTGCCACTGAATATACAGACTCAGTCATCAGAGCGTCCTTTTACCTGCAGGAAGTAGTTTTTTCAAATCTCCCTAGTTATGCATAGATTTACAGGAAAAGTTTAATATTTAAAATTATGATGTCCAAATGTGCACTTTTATAGGATTGTTCGGGAAGGGATGGCGTTGACATGAATTCAGTTTGATAATCAAAAGTTTCTTTGGAAGGGTGCTGGGGGTCTGTGGTAAACTGTGGAAAAGCAATGATGCAAAGCTCCACAGTCAGTAGAAGGTTTAAAGAAAAATACACTTTATTTTTAGGATAAACACTTGGGCTTGCAATACGTACATGTAGAGTTAAAAACACACTCTTGCTCTAGGCTCTCCTCAGCTGTAACAGTTCCTTAATTAGTCTTGTTTGGACTGCTCTGCTGAGAAAGAGAACGCTGTTCCAGCACAGACAGTTCTAAGGTAAGAAAACAAACTACTTCTTCCCAAAGTTCCTTCATTTTAGGGCACAATTCAGTAGTACTCTTTCAGTCCTTAGCAGCAGGGCGGCATATCCATAATTAAAGGAAATGGCAGCTCTCTATAGCACAAGAGCCCTTCAGCTAGGTAGAAGTCTAACACAAAGCTGTATGCACAGTAGCAAACTTAAACACGTACATGGAGTTGTTCTTCTTTTTTTATGCTTGATTAAGCTATGTCATCGTCCTAAGGTAAGATGGCACCCTTGGGAGGGAAGATGACCGCACATGCACGGTGTAACTCCCAAAGACTTTCTTTGAAAGCTGGGGAGTGGATCTGTGTGGGCTCCATCGGCACCGATGTCACCCATATGTGAGGACTGATTCCTTCTATCCCTGGAGCATGCCTGTTACAGGTGAGTAACTATGCTTTCTCCAGGAACAAGCAGGAAGTCAATCCTCATATGGGACTCCCAAGCTACAGGCTACCGAACCTGTAAAAAGCGACTGGTGACCCAAAAAGCAGACAATAAAGGACAGCAGGGAACGCTGGTTGGTTGAAAGTCCAGTACTGCAGTACCAACATCGAAGATGAAATACCCTCTCTGGAAGCCTGGACACAAAGGGCTGGAGGGAAGGAGTTGCACTATTCCCCAAAGAGGTGACTAAGTACTGTCTGGCCGAAGGCACTATCACGCCGTGAGCTTTCCTTCAAGCAGTAGTGGACTGTGAAGGTGTGCACAGAGGGCCAGGTGGCAGCCTGGCAGATGTCCATTAAGGGCACTGAGTACAGGTTGGCCATAGAGGCTGACATGGCATGCATACTGTGCGCTGTGATGATGATCCAGAGAAATCCCAGCCTGCCCGTAGGCATAGGAAATGCAGTCGGCCAACCAGTTTGAGAGGGTGCACTTGGAGACTGCAACCCCAAGCTGACTGGGGTCAAAGGAGATGAAGAGCTGCACTGAGTGGCGGTGGATTTGCATCCTCTGGATGTAAAAGAATAGGGCTCTCTTGCAGTCAAGCGTGTGTAGGGAGGTCTCCTCTGGGAGGAATGAGGCCTGGGAAAGAAGGTGGGGAGTACCACCTCCTGATTCAGGTGGAACGCAGAAACCACCTTTGGCAGGAACTTGCAGTGGGTCTGAAAGATGACCCTGTTCCTGTGAAATCTAGTATAGGACGCATGGGCCACTAGCACCTGCAGCTTGCTCATGTGCCTGGCAGAGGTGAGCACCACAAGGAAAACGATTTTCCAGGAGAGATACTTGAGATGGCAAGTAGCCAAGGCTTCAAAGGGAGGGGGCCATGAGCTTCCCCAACACCACATTAATGTCCCATGCCACTGGCAATGGATGGATGGGGGGCCAGAACAGGAGGAGTCCTCTCATGAAGCAGCCCACCAGAGGGTGCAACGAGACGGCTTGGCCATCCACCAGGTGGTAGTGAGCCAAAATAGCACAGAGGGTGCACCCTGACAGTGTTGGACTTTAGGCCAGCTCCAGAAAGATGCAAGAGGTAACACAAGACATCATACACAGTGCAGGAGAAGTCCGCACACCACAGGGAGAATCTGTGCAACTTAAATGCATAAGCCTGACGTGTGGAATCCTTACGTGAGGCCAGCAAGACATCCTCCACCTCCCTCGAGAGACGGTGGTGCACTAAAGCTATCCTTTCAGCATCCAGACTGTCAGGGTGAGAAATGGAAGGTTGAGATGCAGCATCGTCCCATCCTCCTGAGACAGTAGGTCCAGAAAGCTCTCCAGCAGCAGTGGGTCCCTCTGGGACAGCTGCAGGAGCAGGGGGAACCAATGTTGCCTGGGCCACCTGGGAGTGACGAAGATGAGTGAGGCCGCCTCCACTTGTATCTTGAGCGCCCGAGGAACCAAGGGTGTAGGTGGGAACATGTACAGGAAACCCCTGGAAACACAGGAGGAGAGAGGTATCTGCTGCCTCCCGTCTCCAGGCCAGCCTTTGAGAACAGAAGCATGGTAGCTGCGCATTCTCCAGACTGGCAAAGAGGTCTATCTCTGGGGTTCCCCAGTGGCAAAAGACCTCCCCCAGCACCAGCAGGGTGCCGATGAACTCCAAGCACTGAGTGGGCAACAGGTGTGACTTCAGGACGTTGACCACAAACTCCAGGCACTGGAGCAGCCCTATGGTGCGATTTTCTGGGTTGTGCACCTCCGGTGAGCTGGCTCTTATGAGCCAGTTGTCCAGGTATGGGAAGATGAAGACCCCGAGGAGCTGGAGACGTGTGGCCATGACCACCAGAAACTTGGTGAACACCCAAGAGGCTGAGACTAGGCCAAAGGGGAGTACATTGTACTGGTAGTGACGGCTGCCAACCATGAACCGGAGGTACTGACAGTGCCTTGGATGTATCCGGATGTGGTATAAGTATCTTTGAGAACCAAGGAGAATAGCTAATCTCCCTGCAGGAGGTAAGGCAGCAAGGTTCCAAGGGATATCATTTTGAACTTTTCCTTGACCAGGAAGCAGTTAAGGTTCTGCAGATCCTGGATGGATCCAAAGCCCCTTGTTTTTTTGGGCACAAGGAAGTAGCAGGAGTAGAACCCCCGGCCCTACAGAGAAGGCTGGAGGACAGTTTCCACCGCCTGATCCTCGAGCAAGACCTCAAGCTCCCTTTGCAGAAGCTCCCTGTGCAAGGGGTCAATGGGTAGTTCCCCTGGGAAGAAGGGAGGAGGCAGTTGGAAGAAGTGGAGGAGATATCCCTCCCTGACCACCTGCAGCACCCAGGCTTCTGTGGTGAAGTCCGGGCCAGAGGTGTGCAAAGTAGACCAGCCATCCTCCTGTGAACCCTGGGTCTTGTACCTCCTGGGGGAAGGAGGCTATGTCCAAGAAGTCAAAAGCTCCCTCCAGGCTGTGGCTGGGGCGCTGTTTGGGTTTTGGGGTCTTTTGGTTTACGGGGGCCATGCCCCTGGGGGGGAGCGTGATAGGCCTGAAACTTGCAGTAGTTCCCATAAGCCTCTTGGTCTTCAAGTGGAAGGACTTTTCCACCAAAGTCTTCCTGCGGGAAGGTTCAGACGCTTTCTTGGACAGCCTGGTTCTGGTCATGAACTCTTTCTCCAGCTCGTCGGCCTTCTCAGTCATGGGCTTGCCAAAGAGGTTCTCTCCCAAGCAAGGGACGTTGGCCGACTTGTCCTGAACCCACTGCTCCAAGTCTGAGGACTGTAGCCAGGTGAGGCAGTGGGCACTAATGCCCACCATGGCTACCCGGGCCACTGACTCAAAGCCATCGAAGGCCACTTGAGTTTGAGACTTGGAGCACTCTTTGACCAATGAAACCAGGGTCCTGAAGCACTCAAGGGGTTCACCCGATAACCCAGCGAAGAACCCAGCGAACTCCTTCACCCGGTCCCTCCTGGTACATGCCCATGTACTACTACTATTACTACTACTGAGCATTTGTATAGCGCTACAAGACGTACGCAGCACTGAAGAGACGTAAGAAACAGTCCCTGCTCATCAGAGCTTACAATCTAGTCAAGACAGACAACACAGTAGCTTTAAACATGGGATACATCTAGGGGGAATGGTAAGGAAAACACAAAGGAGATTGAGTGAGTCAAGATCCAAAAGAGGCAGTACAGCTGGTATGCCTGGATCCGGGCTGTGAGCATGAAGCCCTGGAAGCACTTCCTGCCAAAAGCATCCATGGTGTGGGCCTCCCTACTGGGAGGCACTGAAGAGTGCGTCTTTTGGTATTGATTCGACGCATGGTCAACTCCACCACCATGGAATTATGTGGCAGTTGTGTCTTCTGGAAGCCGTGGCTCCAGCCGACTCTATACTGAGAATAGAGTCGACGGTTCACAGTCGGCACAGTCACCGGGGTCTCCCACATCCTGAACAGCAGCCACTCCAGGATGGGAAATATGGGCACCATCAGTGCCTCTCTCGGAGAAGCATTGTATTGGAGGATCTCTAGATCCTCGGTACACGGGTGGTCCTTGGGCACCACCATGAAGGTGACATCTCCCTCACAAAGCCTAGGTCCTCCAGAGGCAACCGCCACCGATGATGTGGTGGGGATGGGTTGGAGGAGACGTCCCAGTGAAGGATAGTGTCAGGCGACTTCTTTGTCCCCCCCCCTCCCAAGCTGATTTGGAGTCTGAGGAATTGGAGGGCACCCTGTGGTCGTCGGACCGACTTGGCATCGACAACTCCCATCATCAGTATTCTGGCACCGCCGCATCCAACACAGAGTCGTGCTTCTATATGGATGCCGACAGATTTGGCACTGATTGAGCCAATCTCTTGAGAATGGGTGGAGCATCCTCTGAGGAGGTCCTCCAGGAAGACGGCCCCGTGGTCTGCACCGATGATCCAGAGTTACCGGGAGTTGGGCCCTGCTGCGCCTCAAGGAATGCAATGAAGCTGTGCTTCAGGGCTGCCATTCTGGTCTCAATGCCAGTGGGTTCTACAGTGGCAGGCGCTGGTCTCTGTGACATTGAGGCCGACGCCGGGTCCCTCACAGGGGAATCTCTGATGGTGATTGTGTCAGTGGAACCGATTGGACTCCCCAATGCCATGGGGGTCTCCTCCCACCAGGGCTGCTTGGAGGGATGCTCCCGACTGTCGTCACCGGCGTTGGGTTGAGGACTCCGCTTCTGGGAACCAGAGGTCTTACCTACTGGGCCGGGGTTGGACCTCACTTTCGGCTTCAACCAAGCATGCAATGCATGGGGAAGGTCTTTTGAGGACGACACCGATGCTTTATGACTTCGAGACTCTGACAGAGCCCGGGCGCACAATGACGAGTTGCGGGACACTGGCATCAAAGGCAGGGATTCGACCCCCGATGCTGATCCCGAGGCAAACTTTCCAAACAGCTCCCCCTGTCGCCTTTCATGTTCCTTCTGGGTCTTAGCCAACATCCGAAGGCAGAGCGGGCAGACTGACACATTATCTGCCCCGAGGCACTTAAGGAAGGTATTGTGGCGGTCCATAAGGGACATAGTGTAGTTGCACTTGCCACACTGCTCAAATTTGCTGGTCAAAGACATAGTGGGAAAGAAGACCCCCATGAGATCATACTCTGATGTCTCAACCAACTAGGCCATGAGAAAAACACCTGCGCGCCAAAAAGTAAAAGAAAAATATATCTACTCAAGCGAAAAGCACGATGCCGAGGCAGTGGAATCGGGTAGTGGAAAGGTGATCGAACTGATCCCGGCAAAATACATGAAGAAATACCAAAGAAATGGTGGGAAAAATCAACTTTAACCAGGGGGGAGGGGGCACAGACAGACAGCGCTTCTGCAGGGCTCTGCAGAAACAAGAAGACTGAGGTAAGATGGCACCCTTGGGCAGGAAGGTGACCGCACATGCACGATGTAACTCTCAAAGGCTTTTTTAGAAAGTTGGGGAGTGGATCCTCCCAGGCTCCGTCAGTGCTGATGTTACCCATATGTGAGGACTGACTTCCTGCTTGTTCCCGTAGAAGAAGGAATTTGGGGTAGGTCCGTATCTAGATGAGTGGTTGATTCTCGAGGACTTGGCTTAAGAGAATCAAGCTAGGTATCCCTTTTGCTAGGAGTAAACTCATACCTCTCGGGCCTTGGAATTCCTGGGGATTCTTTCGACACCGAGGAAGGTAAAGTCCCTTTTAATGGATGGGCTCCAGATACGGGGAGAAGCCCGAGAGGGTGAGATCACTGGCAGGTCCATGGCTCGATGGCAGCGGGATTGTAGTTGGGTTCGTAGGCTTGGAGCCACATGTGTCTGCTTCAAAGGTCTCTTCTGGCTCAGTGGTCAGCGCTGTTGCAAGCCTTTGGGAAGAGCTTCTCTTACAAGGAGAAGCAAGGAACGGCTCAGTCTTTGTGGTTCCTAAGAATAAAGTAAGAGTGAAATTCCATTTGGGAAGCTGGGCTTGCTTTTAGTCTTTATGGCTGTGCATCTTTTGGGTTGAGGGCCCATAGTGAGGCCTAAGGATGGAGATCCCCAGACAAAATTGGAGGCCAGGTAGTTCATTTGACATTGCAGATCTTTCTGCCAATGATGCAGAATAGAGTGGTAGGGTCTCAGTCAGAGAGTGCAACTGTGGAATATTACATATTCTGTCCGGAATGCACCAGGAGTCCACAGATGGCTGAAGAAGGGACTCTGCAAAATAGGACAGAGATTTCTGGCAGATGAGGACAATGAGCAAGCAGATGATTCAGACAAGAAGGGGCTAGCTCCTGGAGAAAGGTGGCTAGCGGATACAGCTTACTTGCACATTAGGCAGCATGGAAGGCTCTCAAACATGGTTCTGCTGGCTTCAGTTGAGAACGTCTCTGTAACTAGGTTTTGAGTTGCAGAAAGGTAAATGGTACCTAGATGCCTGCTCTCCCAGAGGTATTCTCGGGAGGTCTGTGGTAGTGAGTTCATCCGTGACAATTGGTGTATTGAGTGATACAGAGGAGATGAATCAAATGGATCTGGTGCTTCTAGGAGCTCAGAATTTTCTGAGAAGGCCAGAGTATTTAAGTCAACAGTTGGCTGAAAGTGGAGTACTAGCTACCATTGTCAGCAGCAGACAATCTGTTGCAGTACAGGCCAGACAGGCAGCAAGCGATGGCTCAGTTTTTGCCTACAGTCTAGCTCATAAGAAGGGGGTACTCTGCTTGGATGTTTTCTACTTTGAAATTAGGAAGGAGCATTACCTCCTTAGCCTTTTGAGAATTTTTGGACGATTGATGTCAGGTCCACTTACGGCTTGGCTCTTGAAAGGGCTTAGCTAAAAAGTTACTCTCTCTCTGCAGGTCTTGGTGATGTAATTGAGGGCATGTAAGCATTCTACCTCTCTGACTGGTTTGTTTTGGTGGATTTTTAGAGTAGGAACAAGGAAAGGGATCTTTATCCTCTGAGGTCGATGCTGTCCTATGTGTTGGCTTTTTGCAAGTAGAGTTTGATGACTGGTTCGCTCTAAACTCTCTGCAGGAGCAGGTAGCAGCATTAGCTTATTTTCCAAGGTAGGATTCAGGGAGTGTCTATAGTCTCTCATCTGGATATCTTGCGTTTTTTGAGAGTGGTCATACTTGCCCCCCCCCCAAACTTATGAGTGGATGCTTCTGTGGGATCTTAATTTGGTCCGATCGGTGCCTCTCTTGGAAATCTCCCTCAAAGATGTCATGCTGAAGTTGGTGGCAGTTTGTTCTGCACATAGGACTGTCTTATGGGAGTCCCTTGCTTTTGATTTCCCTGGAAAAGGTGATCCTTCATCTAGTCTATTCATTTCTGCCCAGTGTGGTGTTGGAATTTTCATCTTTATCAGTCCATGACATTTAGTAGGTAAGGCCTAATTTCACCTTACTATTCTGCTCTGTAATCAGTCAAATGTTCTGTTTATCTTTTTTTTTCCTCTCATCTCCTTCCTATCTCTTGTCGTCTGTCTGTCACTCTTTGTCGTGTTTTCCTGAACATCCTTTATCATAGACACTACCCCAGGATCCTGGGAGTTCTTTCTTCCATCATTGCCCAAGAAGAAAATGCTCGTGTCAAGGACAATGTCTGTGGTGCAGTGTCGCGCTTGATCTTGACCAGTCCAGAACGTGTTCCAGTAGATCAGGTAAGGAGATAACCAGGTCTTCTCAACCAGAAAGAGGAAGAAGGGGAAAGAGCAGTGATGTATTATAGAGTCTCAGTATTCTGCTGTATTGTGTCTTGGTTCTTATGGTAAGAATGAGTTGAATAGACCAATTCGATGTTTTGGAATATTTTGAGGTCTTCCGGTGGTGATGGAATAGATGGACTGATAAGGTATTTTTGAATATATTAGATTCTCCTGGTGCTAATGTTGAGGTTTTTTTTAAGTATGTTAGATTGTACTCATGTTGCAGTGGATGAAGAGGTATTTGGATGTACAGAGTCTCCCAAAGATGATGGGATGGATAGATTAATGATGTATTTTTGGATTTATTAGGTTCTTCCAGTGATGTTGAGATCTATGCCTCTAAAGGATGATTTTGAAGAAAATGCAACATCCTTCAACTGCATTGCATTTTTGTATAAAGAGAACCCTCAACAGGTAACACATACATTTCTCCAGTAGTAACTGTATTTTTTCTCCATATCTTGCATCCACTGTCTAATCATGTCATGTATCTTCTCTCCAAATTCTACCTCCTAGCCCTATCATTGCTTCCTTTCTCTAATCATTCTTTCTATATCGTCTTGCTAGCCCAGTCCAGACAAGTGGGTTGTGTTCCCCTACCAGCAGGTTGGTGGAGACAGATAGCCAATGAAATACCCAGGTTTCAATGACATCACTCCCATGCCTTTATCAGTCTGAGCCACTAGAGGGCACCTCAGTATTCTTCTGTCTCCAGCAGATGGTGGTTCAGAGTAGAGAAAATCCAACCACCATCTTCTGGAATCAGAAGAATACTGAGGTGCCCTCTAGTGGCGCAGACTGATTTTCTTCAATCTGAACAATTGAGAGGAAAACAATTGATTTTTGCTTGTGAAGGACCCCCTTGAGGGTGACACTCTCAGTGGGAGGCTCCACTAGACTAAGGTTTTTTTAAGTTTTTAGGAGGGAAATTTGGTTCAGCTCCATATTCTTATCATAAGGGCCTGTTGAGCAGCCAGAAAATTGGAAGTATTTGAAAGAGATCAGCAGTCTCACACAACCTCAAAGCCCCCTCCCTCCTCCTCTGTCCCTCCTTGCTCTCCCTGAAGACAAGAAACAGCGTCTGGGGAGTAGCACTGAGCCTGGCACGGTTTGCCTTGCCTGAGGCTCCCAGGAGGGTGAATACTAAGGCTTGACTTCGTCATTATCCTTATTTTGGAGGCCTCCTGCATTTGTCCATTTTGGGGTGTAAGTCGGGATGGACCATGGGCAGCCATTGACTTGGCATTTTCTGCCATTTTCCAGCATGTGCTGTTAACGTTTTTTGCCTTTGTGCACATTGCCCCCAAGCGGTGCCTGAGCCGCTTCAATGCATGTTCCTGCCCAAGCACCCATAACACATGTTCTGTTAGTGCACGCTTTTGTGCCTGCATGGTCTTAATGTGTGCAAATGTTTGCCTTGCTTTAACTCTTTCTGTCGTCTTCCAGGAAGCTTTGTTTGAACTTTTGGCAAGTGAAGAGCCTTATCATTGGATTTATCTTGCATGGTAGACTCTGACTTTTCATTAGTGGACTTGTCTCCCTTCTTCCAACAAAAGGATTTGGCTAGCCCAGCATTTACCACCTCAAGGTAGGAGGCTACTGATGGCACTGTGGGTAAGAATAATAGCCTGGCCTTGAGTTCCGGTGACCATGCTTCTGGCCACTGCCCTTTGTCAGAGGGTTTGGTTCCCGCTGTGTCCCCTGTGTTGGGGATCATTCTCAGGGAAGCGAATTCCTGGAATCCGAGTTGTCCACCCCTGAATTATTTTCCTTTTTCAGCAAGCCTGGGTTTTGGTGCGGAAACTCAGACCCTGTAGCCTTTGGATTCCCCCAAGCTCAGTCACATGAGGGATGGGCAGAGTGTAGAAGCGTGGCTTGAGTGTGCATCCTTCTAAGCAACCAGATGGAGGGTACTTTCTGGAGATGTTGGTTTGTTGGGGTCTGTCCAAGACCTGGACTTGAGTGCTGGTTCTGACATCTTGGTTGAGGAGTCTGATGCAAACAAACCCAAAACTGCTTTCTCTGTCAAAGGTTCATGTGGAGGTTGGCATTTTCTGCCTGTCCCAGAAGGGAGATCCAGTGACATTGATTGCTCTACTTGGTATGTGGCTGATGCTCCAGTGACAGAGCAAGGGCTTCAGGTTCCCCACTTCTACAGGCAGTGTGGATATTCACGGCAGTCTTCCATTTCTGAAAATAAATCACAAACATGTTCTGGTTGGAATGGGTCCTTAACAATTTCCCACCTAGGGGGATTAAGGCATGTAAAGAAATGTGAGCTCTCCTCAAGAGGATGATCCAGCCTGCCCAAGGTGGAAGCAGAAGTCACAGTGGGCACAAAGCGGGCCTCACTCCTATGGAAGTCGGATTGGCTTTTGAAGAGCATTATGGATAGACTCTGCTGAAGAGCTAGTTCACAGTGGCAGCTGCTATTCTCCAGTTGCCAGTATTTGCAGGCCTGATGTCTCAAGTCCTGCTCTTGTGGATTCAGTCTGTCCTGTTGGATGATGCTACCCCTCTTTTGGAGTCAGTTACTGCCTTCATTCTGATGTCATGTATGTTCTAGCCAACTTGGCAGCTAGGGATCACTACTGAGCAACAGATACGTCCTCCAAAGCCTAGCTAACAGCTGGCCTTAATGGAAAGCTCCCACTTGGGGTTGGTTGGAGAAGTTGGTGAAGGACTTGGCTGAGACAGAGTTTTATCGCGTTCCAAAGGATAGACTGAAAGGACCTGGGAAGCAAGCAGGGTCTTTCTCCTATTTGGCCTTCGCCCGTCCATTGCAGGTACGCTGGCCTAACTTCCAGGGATCGCGGGACTCCTGGTGTTTCATCCTGGAAAGTCTTTCTTCTCTGCTTCTGAACTTTGGACCCATAGTTAGCCCTTTCAATGGGACTTGTGGGCCCAGAGACTTGGTCTCCAGAGGGGGTTCCTCCCATTCATCGCTATGTAGGTTTTGGGACCCATTCCCAAATGTCACAAACGATAGAAGTGTGCTAGACACTATTCAAAGTGGCTGTGTCCTGGACAGAAAGCTATTTGTCATCTCTCCATATAGTTTGGTGGACATGCGAGCCACCACATGGGCCACGTTGGACAAGTTACTATGCCTAAAGGTGGTAGTGCCAGTGCCCCCGGCCGAGTGGGGCAAGGGCAGATATTTGTTTTTCTATACCACTTCTTCATTTGAATTGAAGCAGTTTACAAAGAACAACAAAAATTACATGGAACTTGGTTAACATGAACTAAAGCATTGAATTACATGTAACTTAATACAGATGTTTCCATCTGATAAATATTAGTTGATGTTACTATCAGGTATAGAAGGGGCAATCAAGTTTGCAGATTATTTACATAGGGATATGGAGGGAAATGCAAGGTAGGGTAGAAGCTATGTGATCATCTGAGTACATGTTTGTACAATAACAGAGGAGAAATGTAATGGGTAGGACTTAAGGAATTTGGGATTTCAGATCCATGTTGATTCATGTTGGACTGGTATTTGGGAGGCCATAGTCCTTCACAAAGTGCTTTATAAATAGGTGAGTTTTGAGTTGCTTCCAGAAGGATGAGAGGTCTGCTATATTTCTTAGTGAGTCAGGGAAGGAATTGCAGTGTCAGTGTGTAGAGCGAGAATGCTCTCCAGCATGTCAACTGGTTACTTTTTCTGATTCAGCGGGTATTATAAATGTATTCTGTGAGCTGGTTCGTCTTTCTCCATTGTTTGCTCTAGATGTATGGCTGTTAAGTTGTGTAATGCCTTGAATGTGATGGTTAGTACTTTGAATTCGACTCTGCTAGCTATTGGAAGCCATTGTAATGAGTGTAAGATTGGAGTAATATGGTCATGTCTTATTGCCTTCTTGATGATTCTTGCCGCAGTGTGGAGGGCCATCTGGAGCTGGTATATGGCTTGCTTTGAAAGGCCTTGCAAGATGCTATTGCAAAAGTCAAAGTTGGGGAATATCATTGCTTGCATTACTGTACGGAAGTCCTTGGGATTTAGAGGGGCCTCAGGTGTTGCATAATCTTCATCTTGTAATAGATAGTATTGGCAATGTGCGAGGATAGGTTAAGCTTGGAGTCCAGTGTTCTTCCAAGGTACTTGACCTCTTGCTTGACTTGCAGCATTGTATCTGCTAGTTTTATAGTTGTCGGTGGGATGAAGGATTTTTCTTTTGTTGTGAAAAAGACTTCAGTCTTGCTATAGCTATTGACAAATTGTGGGCTGTAAACCATTGGGTCACTTCCTTGATGCAGATGACAATCTGTTTAAGATTGGGATTTCTAATAATATATGGCATGTATAACATCACGTCGTCAGCGTAGACGTGGTAGTATATGTTGTGTTTCTTGAAAATGTTGCAGACTGGATATATGTATATACTATATATACACACACACACACACATATATATATAATGATGATGACCCATTTCTCTTAGGATGCCAAAGAAGGATGGTTCATTCTGACCAGTGGCCTCAAGGCGGTCAATGCTTCTTTGTGCGTGTTGCGCTTCCGAATGGAAACTCTGAGATCTGTGATTTTGCAGTACTCCGAAGGGAGTTTCTAGTGACTCTGGTTTGGCTGAAGCATGTTTTTCACATCCCAATCCAGGGGGATCACCAGAGATATTTGCATTTTGCTGTGTTGGACTCGCACCATCAGTTCACCGCCCTCTCTTTGGACTCTCCATTGCCCTTAGAATGTTCTCCAGGATCATGGTGGTGATGGCTGCTGCGCTATGGACTATGTGCACACCCATTTCGGGATGACTGGCTCATTATCACTTTTCTCTGTCTGAGGCCTCTCTGGTTTCGGCCCAAGTGGTGCCCTTCTGGAAGGCCTCAGCCATTTCCATTCGGCCTGTGCCTTTCTTTTAGCCCTAGTTAGTATCTCCCTTTCATGTAAACTAGGTAGTTTGCTTGCCCTCCTTTTCTAAGGAGCGGTGTAGAGGGAAAGAGAAGGATCTTCACCTTGTGGATGTCCGGAGGATGCTTCTCTAGGACATCCATCATCTTTTTATGTTGTTTGCTGGCTTGTGCAAGGGTGTCGCGGCAGCCAGATCTACCTTGGGGTGCTGAATCAAAGAGCCAATTGCCTTGGTGTATCTGTGATGGAACCGGCTGGTTCCAGAGGGTTTGTGCAACCATTCTACTCGGGCGCAAGTATCCTCATGGGTGGAATGTAGTTTGGTAGCCCCTTCGGACTTTTTGTCAAGCATTACTACTTAGATGTCCATGCTTGGGCGGACATGGCTTTTGGCTCAAGGTTTACAAGCTACTGTGCTGTCTTCTCATCCATTGGCAGCATAGCTTTGGTACATCCCACTTGTCTGGACTGGTCTAGCAGGACGATATGGAAGGTGACATTTTACTTACCAGATAATGTCCTTTCCTTGAATCCTGCTAGACCAGTCCAGGATGCCACCCCTGGAACTGTGTTTGGTCTGTTATGTTGTGGCATTACTTTGGTCTGCTCTGATTTATATGCTTGACTCTGCAGGTCCAAATCCTATTGACAGCCTGTTGTTCGATTTCTCCTGTACATAATTTCTCTACTGTTTCATTCATCATTGTTGCCCACGTTGAGATTGTGTGAGGCTTTCCCATATGCTTTGGGATGAATACTGAGATGCCCTCTGGTAGCTCAGGCTAATAGAGGCTTGGGAGTGATATTAAAACTTGGGCATTTAATTGGCTATCTGTCTCCACCACTCTGCTGGTAGGGAAACAGAACTCACTTGTCTGGACTGGTCTAGCAGGACTCATGGAAAGGACATTATCTGGTAAGTAAAATGTCACCTTATCTTTCTACCTTCCTTATCTTTCACTCTTTATAACCCCCCTTCCTTTCTTCTCTTACTTACACTCAGCCTCTTCTGATTCTGCCCATTGCTTCCCTCCTAACCAACTTCCATTTCCTTATCATCCCTCTAGACCAATCCAGTTGAGTGGGTTATTCTCCCTTGCCAGCAGGTGGAGGCAGACTTGAGCAACTTTCAATGATGTCATCACCTGGTATATCATCTGGTGCAGCACTGAGAGAAGCCAGTATTGTCTGACTCCAGCAGGTAGCAAGGTGTGTGGACTGATGCAGCAGTGCAGATAGACTTGACTGACTCTCCTGTCCACGCTTTGGTGCAGTGGCCTTGGGATTGAGTTCAGAAGGGCCCTACAGTGCTCAGAATAAGGCTGCACCCTTGACTCCATGAGCTGAGGACTGCCCAGGATCCAGCACTGCTTCCTGCGGGTTGTTAGTGCTCAGCGGGCGGAAGAGGAGCAGGAAGGACCCTAAGGGGCTTCTGAGGGGGGGGGGGGGAGTCAGTAAGTTGGACCCAGGCCCCCCTTACTGTCCTTATCTGCATGCCCGTGTTTTTCCAATTTTCTAATTATATATGATATTTTTGATTGTTTATTTTTTTACATTTATTCAATGGTACCTATTTGCTCTCTGCTGCTTCAAATTGAGAAAAAAATACTTTGATCGGTAGCTGGACCTCTTCAGGCTTGTGTGGTCATTCGGGGGGGTCCCCAATCAGGTTTCCCCGGTCAGCCCAACAGGCCTCTTTATGCTGCAGCTAGGCTCTTTTTTTTCGGCGCCATTTTTTCATGGTTTTTTTTTCTTTGCTGCCATGGTTTTCAGCCATGAGGAATAAGCCCAAAGGATCCTGGAGATGTTTGTCGTCTTCTCACTTTTCTTGCCCCTGGTACTTGGGACTGTCAGCATTTCTGGCCAGGAAAACAGACAAACTCTTTTGCTAAGTCTCGAGCCAAACTCCAGCCCTTAGGCTCCAACGTTTCCTCCTCAAGAGCTACCACCGCCCATTCTGCTCAATGACGGGAAGGAGGACATTTCCAGGTTGCCTCCAGTGGGCGGCTGCCTCACCCTTTATCACCAAGAGTGGGCCCATGTTACCACAGATTTCTGGGTGCTCAACATTATTCAACATGGCTATGTCCTAGAGTGCAGGGAACCTATTTTGGATGCCTTCGTGGTTTTTACATGTGGCTCAAGTGCTAAACAGGTTGCTGTCCCGTCCACCTTGGAGAGGCTGGTGAGTTTCTAGGCCATTGTGCCTATTCCACCCACCCAAAGATGCAGAGAAAGGTACTCTTTTTATTTCATAAGGCCCAAGAAGGGTGGAACCTTCAATCTCATCCTGGATCAGAAGGGCATCAAGGCCTCCCTACAGGTGTCTTTTTTTTTTCAGATGGAAATGCTAATATTGGTCATTCATGCGGTCCAACAGTGGGAATTTCATATCACTGGACCTGGCAGAAGCTGGGAGGATCCAGCAGCATTTTCTGCGATTCACTGTTCTTGGCGCACACTGTCAATTCTGTGCCCTATCCTTCAGGCTTGCTATAGCCCCGAGAACCTTCCTGAGATCATGGTAGTCGTGGTTACAGCTCTATGGGGCGAGGGCATCTGTTTGCATTCTTATGTTGACAAGTTGGTTTATTTGGGCCAAATCTCTATCAAAAGTAGTTAGTGATGGCCCAAATAGTCCAGTTTCTAGAGAGTTTCAGTTGGGTAGTCGCAGCAAGAGACATCTTGACCCCTCTCAGATGGAGTATCCTGAGGCCCTTTTCAGCATAGACAGGGTCTTCATGACGGGCGAGAGAACTATCAAGCTGCTGGCTCATCTGACAGCCTTCCGGTGAGAGTGGGTTCCCAAGGTTTGGGATTATCTTCGGATCTGGGCTCAATGGCAGCGACAGTAGAATTGATCCTATGGGCACAGGCTCATATGAGACTGCTCCAGAGGGCCTTACTTTCTTGTTGGTCACCTTGCATGAAGAACTTGAAAATGAGGCTTCCACTCCTCCCGTCAGTAGTGAGCAGTCTTATTGGTAATGCTGGCCTCCAACTTGAACAAGGGCATGCTCCTGGAAAGTCCAACATAAGAAATGCCATACTGGGTCAGACCAAGGTCCATCGAGCCCAGTATCCAGTTTCCAATAGTGGCCAATCCAGGTCACAAGTACCTGTCAGGTTCCCAAAAGGTACACATTCCACAATGCTTATCCCGGAGTAAGCAGTGGATTTCCCTGGTAAACCATGAGAAACTCTGGGCCACATTAAGAAGCATGGGCATACCAGAACATCTGATAGTTCTCTTGTAGAACCTTTACATTAATCAAGAAGCAGCAGTTTGAATGTAACAAGGAGAAACAGAATGGTTTAAAATCAACAAAGGTGCATGACAAACCTGCATACTTCCCCCTACCTGCTTAATTTATATGCAGAACAAATCATCAGAGAAACAGGACTGTATGAAGACAATCAAAGTGTAAAAATTGGTGGAACACTCATCAGCAACCTTCGCTATGCTGATGATACCACAATACTGGTTGAAAGTGAAGACGGTATAAAACATTTGCTTCTCAAGATCAAGGAACATAGTCTTAAAATGTGTCTGTACCTTAATGTAAAGACGACAAAGATCCTGACAACTGGCAAAATCAATAAGTTCATCATTGATGGAGAAGAAATTGAAATAGTTGACAACTTTAACCTGCTTGGATCAATAATCAATAAAGAAACGACAAGCAGTCAAGAAATCAGACACATTGCTCTTGGCAGAACGGCCATGGAGGATCTAGACAAGATTCTCAAGAGTACAGATGTCTCTCTCCATACAAAGATTTGACTTGTCCAAGCCATGATATTTTCAATAATGTCATGTGCATGTGAAAGCTGGACAGTGAAAAAGATAAAGAAAATTGATGCCTTTGAATTACGACTATTACTACTACTAATACTACTACTAGTCATTTATATAGTGCTACAAGGCGCACACAGCACTGTACAAACAAACAAGACAGTCCCTGCTCATAGAACTTACAATCTAATCAAGACAGACAGAATGATACAAGAGAAACAAGGGGGGTTCAAATAGGGAAGTAGACACAAGGAGAACAGGGATAATGGTGCTGGCGAAGAATACTATGTGTAGCATGGTCTGCCGGAAGAACAAACCAGTCAGTACGACTGGAGATCAAATCTAAGTTGTCTTTAGACGCTCAGATGACAAGACTTTGACTTTTATACTTTGGACACATCATGCGAAGAGAGTGAACATTAGAGAGCGATGCCATACTTGGCAAGGTTGAAGGTCAATGCAAAAGAGGAAGACCAACAATAAGATGGGTCGATACAATAACAGCAGCTATGGATGCCACTCTATCAACAATGAGCCACACAACTGAAGACCAAAGACAGTTTACGACAACTATCCAGAGTCACCATGAGTCGACACAGAATCAAAGGCACTTAACAGCAACAACAACTTTAATTATGGTTTATGGACTTTTCCTCCAGGAAATCGTTCACGCCTTTTTAAGCCCAACTACTCTAATAGCTTTTACTACATCCTCCAGTAACAAATTCTAGAGTTTGATTATGCGTTGAGTGAAAAAAATATTTTCCATTAGTCTTAAATGTGCTATATTGTAGCTTCATTCCGTGTCCCCTAATCTCTCTACATTTTGATGAATAAACAACCAATCTGTTTACCCATTCCACTCCATTAATTAATTTGTAAACCTCTATAATCTCCCCTCAGCTATCTTTTTTTCCATGTTGAAGAGCCGTAACCTTTTTAGCCTTTCCTGATGTAGTATCCTTCCATTATTTTGGTGGCTCTTCTCTGTATCTTTTCTAATTCTGCTATATCCTTTTTAAGATATGGCAACCAGAATTGCATACAATATTCAAGGTGCGATCTCACCATGGAATGATACAGAGGCATTATGATGTCATCCTTTGTTTTATTCTCCATTCCTTTCCTTATGATTCCTAGCATTCTATTTGCATTCTTGGCTGCTGCTGCACACTGGACAGAAGATTTCAACATATTATCCACTATGACGCCTAAATCCTTTTCCTGGATGGTGTGACTGTAGTTTGGGTGGTTGTTCCCTAACAGGCCGATGCAGAGAGCCAGCTGGCACTGAAGTCACGCTCTATTGGCTTTTAATGCCTATTTGCAGCGCACCGATAGCACACGACTTCAGCGAGCGGATGCAGAAAGGGGTGAGCACGCAAATTAGCCATGCATTAAATTGTGGGCATGCAAATGAGCCACATGTTAAACTGGCGCAAAATAGCAGCATTAAATTGGCAGAGTAAGTCAAACACATGCGCACAAGAAGTCAGCGCTAGCTTGGCATGCTGTCCCAGAGAAATGGGCACTGCGTGGCTAATTTGCATGTCAGCCCCAACAGTAATTTGATGGCATTGGGGGCTTTCTCCGATGCCTGGATCATCTGAGGGGAAATTTCAAGCTCCCATGGATGATCCAGGTATCGGGGAAAGTCCCTGATGTCATCAAAATACTGTCAGGAGCTGGTGTCCCGAAAGAAAGCAAATCTCTGGTGGCCCCTCACCTGCCAAACCAAAAAAATCTCCAGTGGCCCTGAACCCCCACCCTCCAAAGTAAAAACCAACCCTGGTGGCCCAGCGACCCCAAACCTGTCTCCCAGTCCCTTCATAAATGAGCAAGCGTGCCGCCCACGTGCTCCCGCTCTTGCCACGCCATCTTGAAAAATGGTGGCGCCTGGTCCCACTTGGTGCATCCTGGGATGCAACAGGTGGGGTTTGACTGCCATATGAGGCATATTCTATTTATATGGCAGTCTGACCTCGCCCGGTGCATCCCAGGATGCACTGTGCGGGGCCAGGTGCTGCAGTTTTTCAAGATGGCGGGGCAAGAGCGAGAGTGCATGGACAGTGCTCCTGCTCATTTCTCTTTTTTTTAAAATTTTTGTCACAGGGAAATACTTACAGTAGAGTATATCATCCCAATTCAAAAACAATTTTCATCTCACAAAGAATTTTCCTCATTCCAGAGTATTTTACCATTGTCCCCTTATTCTTTCCCGTGACACCGATTTTTTTTTTTTTTTTTTAAATTTTCTCCCGCTCATTTCTGAAGGTACCAGGAGGCGGGTTCGGGGTCACTGGACCGCCAGGGTTGGTTTTTACTTTGGGGGGTGGGGATTCAGGGCTGCTGGGCCCTTGAGGATCTTTTTGGTTTGGTGGGTGGGGGAGTTCGGTGCCGCTGGGTCACTGGGATTTTTTTGGTTTGGCAGGTGGGAGTTTGGGGTCACTGAGCCACCAGGGAGTGTCTTTACTTGGCAGGTGGAGGGGGATCAGGGCCGCTGGGCCACAAGGGATTCGCTTTCTGTAGTTTGATGACATCGGGGAAAGCAGCTGATGCTATTAAAATACTGTCAGGGTCATGCACTAGTGTTTAAGCCATCTCAGACTTTGGCGTAGAGATATTAATGTTTAGGCTGGTTGCAAAATTCTGTACGCCTGTCTGCATCGCACAGCCATTATTTGCACACCATTTTATTATGTGCAGCTCATTAAATGCTCGTGGTGTTAATCGTGCACTAGTTTTTCCATCACTATTTACGCACACGTCCATCTCTTTTCTGCATTTGATGGTAGCAGTAAGTGTGCTTAAAAGTGGCGTGAGTTTTCTGCATCGGCCTGTAAGTGCATAGCTTTGCACTAGTCCACGTTACATTTCATCTGCGATTTGGATGTCCAGTCTTCCAGTTTATCAGGGTACTTTTGCAATTTTTCACAATCCTTTTGTGTTTTAACAACTTTGAATAACTCTGTATCATCTGCAGATTTGATCACCTCACTCATTATTCCCTTTTCCAGATTTTTAATGTATATGTCAAACAGTAGCGGACCCAGCACAGATCCCTGGGGTACTCCACTATTCACCTTTCTCCACTGGGAAAATTGGCCATTTAGCCCTGCCCTCTGTTTTCTATCTTTTAACCAGTTCCTGATCCACAGTAGTACACTGCCTCCTATCCCATGACTCTTTAGTTTTGCCAAAAGTCTCTGATGAGGGACCTTGTCAAAGGCTTTCTGAAAGTCCAGATGCACTATATCAACCGACTCACCTTTATCTACCTTTTATTCACAACTCAGTGGCTCATCATGTTGTTGAATTTCATGCTTGGGGCACATGTGTCGACATGGCTCATCAATTGCCTTAAAGCACGGGTCATTCGCTTAGTCCTCTTGCACTTCCACTGCCTGATTCAGAGCCAAATGGCCCACATATTCTTCAACAGGCAGGGAGGCACCAAGAACGTGGGCATTACTTAGGAGATTCCAGTGCATTTCTTTTTTTGAGTTTTGAATTAACTTTATTTAACTCTTTGACATACAATCAGTAACAACAGTCGGCACTCCAAGATTACAACAGTAACAGTACACCGTATATCGGAACTGAACTATGTTCCGTGAATTAAAGCCCCTATGGTTTTGGCAGGGCATTACAAGCATACAGTTAGTGCACAAAGATGTCAAATACTTGACTTCACAGCTGCCCCCTAAAATGCCCTGTTCTCCCCCCCTCCCCCCCAGGGAATTGTGACTGAAACTTGACCAAAGCCACTTGTAACAGGCCCACCGTGGTATTATGGCAGTTTTATACACATCGTTCAGCTTGGACTACATTGGGCATATTGTTCACCCATTGTGAAAATATTGGCGACTGATCCCCCACCCAGTTCTGAAGAATTGTTTTCTTCACCCTCCAGATACTTAAAAGAACAAATTTGCTGTCCGCCTTGCGAACGTTTTGCAGCTGCAATGGCCTCTTGTTCCCCAACATTAAAAGGCCGTAGGATCACTCAAGGTGCTTCCTTGTTCTATTTCCCAAGCCCTCCAGTGCTTTGCCCCAAAGTTCAGTGATTTCAGGACATTCTAGGAAGGCATGGTGGAAGGTCTGCTCGCCCACTCTGCATTTTTCACAGTGCCCAATGCTCTACCTCTTCTGCTCTCGTGAGGTAGCAGCAGTACAGGATCTGCTATTGCATCTCCAGGTTGCAGGCATTGCAAGTCACTTTAGCTATGCCTTGAAAGTAGTGTTCAAGGTGCTTGGCTCTCACCTCATCTGCAATATCATCGAGCCTAGCGACATGCCAGCTTGTTCAAATGCATCAAGCTCAGCATATTCCTAAGCATCTTGTTCCAGTGCGAGAGCGTATTCTACTGGGGAGCTAGATTGTGCAAGTCCTCATCCCCTTCTGTGCTCTCCAGTTTTCCAGGGGAACTGGCATCTACCTGGTGCCAGTAGTGACGCAGCTGCAGGTAGTGAAAATGGTGCAAAGCTGGCAGACCAAGCTCATCTCTCAAACACTCAAAGGTGGGAAAGGACCCTTGACCTCACTTCAAGAGCTGGCCAAAATCTAGCAGGCCTTCTCTCTCCCAGGCCACGAACTGTGTGGCGCCCACCCCCATGCACCCCCACTCTTCACACAGCCCACCAACTGCAGAGGAGTGCAATAAGCATCCCGAATTCCTTCCTCCGCAAGGCTCCTTGGGTGTAGGGGTGGCTCCAGCAGCCCAATAACTCTGGTGGACAGTACCTCTGTGCGCTGCAAGGCCTCATGTCCCACCATAGGAGAGAGGCTATGTTATACACTCTCAGGTCTGGCAGCCCTACTCCCTCCTCTTGTGACAGAATAAATTTAGCGTAGCTGATATGGGCTCTACGTCCCCACCAAAGAAAGATGCGAAGCACCCCCTTCAGCTGATCTTTCTCCCCCCGTTGCATCCAAAGTGGAAGCATCTGTAGCTGGTACAAGATTTTGGGAAAATTGCCATGCGAATCAGGGCCACCCATCCATAAAAGGATAAGGGGAGATCCCTCCACCTATCACATAGATGTTTCAATTGTCAAATCTTATCTTGAATGTTTTTCTGATAGACCACACGCTGATCACTGTGCAGATAAATGGCTAGATATTTGAGTGGCTACCAGCTGTTACCTCCTCCTCCCTTCCCCCAACATCTGCACATCCGACTTGTCGGTATTGATATGGAGGCCCGAGAAGCTGCCAAATTGTCCAAGATCAAGCAGCCCCCCGCAGCCCTTTGAGAGAGTAGGGCATGCTGACCAGCATGTCATCCCCAGCAGCTCCTCGGCCACTCACAGCTTGATGGCAAATGGTTGCAATGATAATATGAATAGCAGGGGATACATTGGGCACCCCTGCTTAGTCCTATGGTGCAACTCAAAAGCTTCCGTCAGTCGGCCGTTCACTAGAAATTGGGCCTACGGGCCTTCATAAAATGCCTGTATCCAGCTAACAAAGTGGTCCCCAGGCCGAAACCTTGCAAGAGCCAAAGTAAGTAGTCCCAGGCTACTTGGTCAAATGCTTTTTCAGTGTTTAGGCTTACCACCATCACCTCCTGTCCCTGCGGGCAGTGCTGGCAAAACAGTTATCGCACTGACCAGTGGCTGACCGTGCTGTGCACTTTCATGAAGCCCACCTGTCTGTATGGACCAAACTGGGCACCACCTGGCCTAAACGTTTTGCCAACACAGCTACCAAGATCTTAAGATCCTGGTTAAGCAGTGAAATTGGGCAGTAGGCCTCTCTCCTCTCCAGATCTTTGCCCGACTTCTCCAGGAGGACCACCGGTATGTGATTTACTCTAGTATGGAAACCCCCTCTCCCACATGTCTCCTCATCTATATCCCATAGTTCGGGGGCCACCGCTGCACCCTTCAGTCCCAGTCCATCTGGCTCCGGGGCCTTCGCTGGTTGCAGAGTGTTGATGCAGGTGAGGATCTCCCCGACTGAGGTGGGCTGATCGAGAGTGGCTCAGTCCTTCTCGCTAAGCTGCGGCAAGGGCAGACCACGGAAGAAGTCCTCCCGTGCCTCCTCATTTGAGGCCCCCTTTGATAGAGGGATTGGAAAAATTCCAAGAATTTGTAGGTGACAGCTTGAGTCTCAACAGCCAGAGTGCCAGCACCACTTCAGGTTTTGGTAACTGCGCATTGGACTCACGAAGGCCTAATACGATTTGCCAGCAATTTACCAGATCTATCGCCCCAGCGATGCAATTTGTACTTATATACTCTGATGCTTTGCAGCGCCCACTGTTGCAAAAAAGTGTTAATTTTGTTGCACTGCTCTTGAAGCTGTTTTTGATGCAGCACCACCCTTGAGGTGACATATTGCGCATGACGGTGCCTCAGTTCCTGCAGTTCCAGCAAAAGCTGGCGATTCTGTTTGTTTATAGCTCATAAAGCCAATGATGCAAACTCTCAACACCGCCTTATCGGCCTCCCAGTAAGTGATAGGCCCCACTTCCTCTCTGCCATTCTCTGCCTTATATTCCTGCCAGCACTTGCGTAGAAATTGACAGAATTTGGGATCCTGGCTCCACATGGGCTTCAGCTGCCAGATCCAATCTCCTTATTCGCTGGCACTCATTATATCTGTCTGTACAGCTGCATGGTCAGAGACCAGCCGAGACCGAATGTCACTTCCCGTGATCTTTCCAAAAAGGCGCTCTGACAGTAGTAGATAGTCAATACGTGCCTGTGATTTATGGAGACCAGAGTAGTGTGTATACTCCAGTTCAGAGGGATGAAAGGTACTCCACCCATCTATTAGTTCCAGTACATGGCTGAGGAAGTTGATCCCCTCAAGTTCTGCCCTCGCGGCCCCAGCCGTGGTGGTTGGCAATCTATTGTTGGGTATGCCACCGTATTGAAATCCCCGCCTTTTATTAAAGAGTAATCGGATTGGTCTGCCAGCTTCACCACCAGCTCCACAAAGAAAGAGTGCCTGTACACATCGGTGCATTTATACTGCATAGCAACACATGGGGCCCCTGCAATGTGCTCCACATAAGCAAAAATTGCCCCTCCACATCCCATACCACCCGGTGTGTTTCAAAGGAGATGTGCTTCCCCAATAGAATAGCAACTCTGTGTTGCCAGGATGTGTACACTGCAGAATGGACTTCACGCACCCAACCCCTCTTTAATTTGGCGTGTTCCCTATCAGTCAAATGGGTTTCCTGTAAAAGAACTACATCCGCCCCCAGTTTGCACAGGTATATGAGTTTTCTCGTGTTTGATTGGGGAATTAAAACCACCGACATTCAGGGTGATTCTGATCTTATCCAGTGCACAAAACACTCTGCAGGATATATCTATGATAACATGCAAGTAGTCGCTCCCCAGGGCGCCCAGCAGAGCCCTAATGGAGCACCTTCCACTAACAAGTATTGGTGAATCGTGCTTTCAGTTTCATTGATTCCCACTTGCTGGTCCTGGACCTTAGCCCCCTGCTTGACCCACCCTCCCACATGGAATGCTGACATCCTCCTTTCCCCTACTCCCCACTTGCCCCCGTCCTCCTACACCCCAGTCATTTGTCCACACACTTCAAAGCCACACCAACCACCATTCGACTATATTACTCTTGTTTCCCTTACCCCCTGGCTCCCACTCCCTCCTTATCCTCTTGGGCCTTCCCCTCTTAGCGCCATTTCCTGCTCCCCTTTCCCAGTTCACTGCCTTTTCCCTGCACCCTGGTTACACCCCGACATCATTATGTTTGAGACGCTTTACAGTTTGCAGCCCCAAATACCATCAGTCTTTTTAGCCTGCTTTCACTGCACCGACTGGCCGCATCACGGCCCGCCACCCTGGATAAGTCATTCCCTCTATCATCTGTTGTACTGTCCAGCTCGGCAGAAAACGTTTGCATTTTGTTTACCTGCTGATCATCCATGCTGCATGCAAGAAGGTAGCATTCAAGTCACTCATAATCCACCAAGCTCATCTACAGGGTCCTCTAAGCTTTATGTGTGAGCACTCTGTCATATACATGCTCTTTACAAAGAGTGGTGTCCGATACCCAGTGGCTGGAGGCTTTAGGCATCCTGGTAATGTCAGGGTTAAGTAAGAGAACATAAATCCCAAAAGACCTTGTCATTCACTGGGCTTCCAATGCCACCTGCTTATATGCACAATCAGCGGGCGCTTGTCGGAAATGAGGTTTAACCCTCAACAGTGTCCTCGGTCCAAGACCCAGCAAGCTCCTTAGTAGTCTTACCGCACCGGGCTGCTGCTGCTGTGCTTCAAAAATCTGCGGCCTTCCTCCACACTGTTCAGATTGGTAATTGTCCTCCCTGAATGACTTTGTGTGGGAACAAAAGGGCAAACTTAATCCCCCGTTGATGTAGGGCGGTGCAAATCGGCAAGAATTCTCTCTATTTCAAGACGACCCATGTGAAGTAGTCATTAAACAGCAGCAGTCTATGGTTCTCATAAGTTAGAGTTTTGCTCTGCCAATAAGCCCGCCGTATATTCTTTTTCTCCACCCAAACAAGATACCTTGCTATGACTGGTCAGGGCCTTGCACCATCTTCCCTCCGTGGGCCGATCTGGTGGGCCTGCTCACATCGCCATGCTGACCATTCGCCCTAGAGCCCCAGGGCTGTTGGGAGTCACTGCTCATAAAATTCATAGGGCTTAGCATCAGACAGAGATTCAGGTAGGCCCACCACTTGAAGGTTGTTACGCTGTGATCTGTTCTCCTGCTCATCTAGCCGTTCCAGTAATCGTTTCTGTTTGGCTGATATCTGCTCAAATTGCTCCACAAGGCGTTCTGTGGTAGTTTCCTGTGCCGCTAACTTTTGCTCTACTTCCATCAACCGGGTAAGTTGAGCCTCAAAAAAATCTTTGTCATCGACTGTAGAATGGAGCTTATTGAGGCGATCTTTTAACGCGGCGGAGACTACCTTTGAGATTTCCGCCTCCAGATCACCTGCGTTCGGAGAAGGCTTTTTGGCTGGTTCAGCAGCTGTTTTCTGCACTGAGCTGGGTTGTTTGGCAGGCCGTGTTTTCAGCAAGTATTTGGGAATACCCCACTGGTCCTTCACCTAATCCATTGCCCTGGGACAGTAGCACACCCTCTTCGTGCTCTTGTCCATGAGAGTAAGGAACAAGGACTTCCGAGTTACCTGATATCGAGCTGTTTTTGAGGCCCTAACTGGGGGCCCTAATCGTTTGCGCCCACCTTGTCTGCCTGCATCACATGACCCTGCATTCCAGTAGATTCTCAACAGATGGGGATGTCCTTGAATGGATTTGATGGCAACTCAGGCCATTACAAATCTGGAGAGGTTCATCCGTCATCGAAAGGAGGCTGGATCTGAGGATACCAATATCCTGGTGCAGCCTTGGCCTCGGTGGCTGCTTCTGTATGTGTTTCCTCCTTGGCTTCTCATTGGGCATGTGGTTTGCCGAATACATCACCTGGGTCTGGTAATTCTGGTGGCTCCAGATTGGCGATGACGCCCTGTTTCATGAATCTCATACGGCTTCTGGTGGAGAAACCCCTCCACTTCTCGCAAGACATGAGCCTGTTATTTCAAGGACCAGTCTTAATGGATGACCTGGCTGCCTTTCTGCTTACAGCTGGGCCCTTGAGCTGCAGCATCTAAGTTGCAAAGAATATTTTTCTTCTGTTATTTCCACTTTTGAAAGCAAAGCACGGTTCCATCTGCCTAGCATTTGTGCAGATCTGGTATCTTTTTGAGGATTGGTGTCACAGTCATGGTTTAGTACCTAGGAAAGCAGATGTCAAAACCTACCTAAAGGAAGGAAAGCAAGGAAGTGCAAGAGTCTGACTCTCAGTTAACTAAGGGTTCAGGTAGCAGCTTTGGTGTGTTATCGAGGACCTGTGGCTGTCCGTATAGCCTTGCACCCTGATACTGGATACTTCCTTTGGGGTGCGGCATTTACATCCTCCTGTGCCATCAATTGTTCCGCCTTGGAACCTGGCCCTAGTTCTTCAGGCTTTGATGTCTGAGCCCTTCGAGCCTCTAAAGCGAGCTACACTTAAAGATCTTATCTTCAAGATGGTTTTTCTAGTCACGATCTGTTCAGCACTTTGCATTTTGGAGCTGCAGGCTCGCTCTTGTTGGGATCTTTGACATTCTCAGAGGGATTTGTTTTTTGCCCACGGCAGTGTCTGCTTTTCATGTCAATCAGGTGGTCTATGTCCTATCTTTTTCTCTGGGGCAGTATCAGGAGAAAGACAAGAACCTGCATTTGGTTGATATACGCAGAGTGCTCTTCAGATATTTAAAGGTTACCAACTCATTCCACAGATTGAACAGATTGTGCTATATGCAGGGCCATGTAAAGGATGTCCATGCCAGGGCAGGTGCAGTTTTTGGGGCAGAGATTTTAAAGGCAGCTATGTCTTTTTCCCACCTGGTGAAGTCTTAGCTTTGATACTTCTCAATGGTCTGGTCTAGCAGGATGATCCGGAAGGTAAACTTTTACTTACCTGATGGTTTCCTTTCTGGAGTCCGGCTAGACTAGCCCAGGATCCACCCTGCTGTACTTTGCTTTCTTTGTGGTTTAGTTTTTGCAGACTTTGTCTTTGTGGCATATATCAGTACATAGTTTTACCCTTTTTCCTTACTTCTGTGCCATCCCCGCGGAGGTTGTGTTTAGACAGGGGATTCTTTGCGTTGTTCGTTGGCTTTGCCATATGCTTGGTTACTAATACTGAAGTGTGCCCCTAGCTGCATCAGCATAAATACCAGTGAGATATCACTGGAAGTTTGCAGTTCTTTCTCTTTTTCCATCATTTGCTGGCAGGAGTCACAAACCACTAGTCTGGATTGGTCTAGCAGGACTCAAGGAAAGGAAATTATCAGGTAAGTAAAATTTCATCTTTAAGTACCATCAGTGTGCCCTAAAATCAAAAGCACCCTACTCTTGTCATCTTTAAAGATTTTAAATTTATTACTCATTCTGGCAATATGCTCTTCCTTATAAGACACTATCTGAGACTAATTTCTGCCATTCTTTGAACAGATCTAAAGGAACCATTCCAACATTTTGAACCATTCTTTGGTCTAATACAAAAAGACCTTCTGTCTGTAGGGTTGACAACTGGCTCCAGATTTTCAAGACAGGTTGATCCCAGTCCTGGTTTTACTCCCACCTCCTCCCTCCCATTGCATGCAAGGACTTGCAGTCTTTTTCTTAGGGGGGTGCGGTAGGGACTGCTGAACTGCAGGTCTCTGCATGCAAGGAACTAAAATGAGGATAGGATCAACCCGTCCTCAAGATCTGGGGCCAGTTGGCAATCTTATCCCCCTGTGAAGCCATGTTGTTTGGTGTCCAGTAATATCTTCCTTTCAGTATAATGTAGTTTCCATGCCCTCTACTGGTTAGACTGATGGGTTTGTAGTTTCTTATTCCTAATTTGGTATAGAGGCGCTCTTACTTCTGCTGCCCCTCGGAACTTCTCCTGTATCCAGAGATCAAGATGAACAGATCAGGAAGGGGGAGGGGGGAAGTCTGTGCTTTCTTGAGTTCTTCCAATATTCTGCAATGTAGCCCATCTTTCATCTACTCTTATTTGCTTAAATAGCTCCACTGCTGCTGAGCGTTATCTGCTCTCCAACATTTTGCTTTTCCTTCACTTTCTAATTATATGATGTTTTGATAAGCTCTTAAAACAAATTTATTTAGGAGGTTTTTGTTCGATAGGAACTGCTGTTAAACAAATTGTAGTCTGAATTGTTTTTTATAATGGGCATTTGTGAATCATTTTTTAATGGTTTTTGTAATCCACTTAAAACTAGCTTTGTCTAGGCAGGCTATAAATGGCTGTATGAAATTAACTGATGTCTACTTTTGTCTCTGTTCCTTTTTTTATTCTTTCACCTTTCCTTCTCCTGGTCTCGCCTTCTCTCTCTCTCTCTCCCTCCGTCCCTCCTCCATTCTCCTGTTCCTCGTTCCTAGGTTGTCCAACATGTGAAGGAGGTTGTCCGGATTTTCAGCCATGTCTTGGGGACTGAAGAAATTAAACCAGGTAAGAAAACTGGGTCCTGAAATCAATTTTCAAAAGGGAATCAGCTTCCTAACTGCAGAGTGGGCTGAAAGTTTTCCTGCATGGCATAGCTAAATTAATTTTATTTATAAAATTTGATATCAAGCATCAGCCATATGGATACATACATAGTTTCAATACCCAGCTCCATTCAGCCGCTTCATAAATTGGGCCTTCCGGGAGGCGTGTTTGTGTTGAGGAAGCAAACCGTGTACCTATGCTGAAGTTTCAGCTATGCACATTTAGTTGTTCCCATGTTATCCTACCCACAGATGAAGCAGGACCAAAATACACATACTTTCCCTTTGTTCACATTTGATAGTCCACTTTTAATTGAAGAACCTCCAAGCAGGTTAGAATAAATAGGTTCTCCAAATACTGAAATACAGTACAAGCCAATAAAGCAATGTCCATAGCGGTTCTGGTAGAAAAGTACCCACTAGTCAGCTTAAAAATGTTGTCTCAGATCTATATTATATACATAATAGCCTTGGCTCCTGAAAGTGGCGTCTCTCAGGGACGGTGCTAGGGCAGTTCTGGCCACAAAGAGGCACCGTGTATCACTGCACATGTATATTTCTCCAAGCTGCAAGGTACAGTGGCCCCCAGGGACAGAAGGAAACTAAGCAGTAGGAAGGGAACAAGCACTCAGGATGGGCTGGGAAAAGGATTGAGAGTCATGGGGACAGGTGGAGAGTGATGGGGAGACTCGGCATCATTGCCCAGGAAATGTTTCATGGCTGTCGGCTAGTCTTACACACATGGGCAGATGTAGAAACTCTGCGTTGGCTCTACAGCAGCATTTTTCTGGAAACTTTCCCATATTAGGCTTGCTCTCCAGTGCAGAAAGCAAGCTAGTGCGGGAAAATCGCCATAAAACCCATTAAGCTAAACCATATTGTAGAGGACGTGCTGATTGCACACAAAGTGTTGCGAATATAATTGCACTCAATATAAAAAAATAAAACCAAGACTGTGCTGAAACCTTGCTCCAGCTTTGAACAGGCATAAAGATCCAGCTGGGAGCAAAAGGATCATCTGAGGTGAAGTTTGAAAGACCCCCCGCCCCCGATGCTGTGGTTGACGCCATCATGGGTCTTCCCCCAGTGCCTGGATCATCTGAGATGAAAGTATCAAACTTCACCTCAGATGACCTGCCGGCAGCATGCCAAAAACTTGTACTATATACAGGGGCAGCTAACACAGACCCCTGTGTGCATGTGTTTGGCTTGCTCTCCCATTTTAGTGCTCTTTGCGCACAGGTAATTTGCATGCTGTTTGCTTACAGGATCGCTGTGCAAACAGAGTTAAACTTGCGTTATGAAAGCCGCGCCAGAACTTTAAGCACTGGGCTCTAACGCAGGGTTTTTCCTGCATCGGCCCCATAATGTTTTTCTTTGATTTTTTTTTGTTGGCTCTGTTGAAAATAAAAAGTATCATATTATAGTATATACCTCTGAGTTTTGTACGTAATAGTCTTTTTAAGTCCGTTTTAAAGATTATTTCCTATGGATGCTGGCTAGTTATACGAGTGTATATAATTGTTCCAATCACTCGTTCCTTTTTCATAGGACTTCTCCACTGTGTATTTGGAGAGACAGATGGTACATGTGGGAGGGAAAGTGCTACACTCACAGCCTGATGTGTCTTCCTGGTATCGGCAGCTGTTTGTGACTCACTTTCTCTCTCATACCGTCTTTGAGGATGTTTATCAAGATCTATTGGTTCTGGAGAACACTACAACCTTTGTAGATTCTGATGCCTTTTCTTAATGATGATAATACAGTACGCAGATCACTTCATCAGATGTGTGTTCGAGTATCTTTCCATCCCCCCTCTCTCTCTTGCCCTGCCTTTTTATGTCCCCCACTCTTACACACATCTGTCCTCTTCTATATCCATCTCACTCCTGCAGCTCAAAATTATCTTTCTCACTCTTACAGAGACTGCGTCTACACTCCTCCTCCTGCTGAAGGACATGGCCCAGAGATTTCCTCAGGAACTTCAGAATGCAGTAATGTCACTTCCTGCAGACGAGGCCACCAAACTCAACAGCGCCCTGGCTGCCCCATGAGGTGAGGGTGAACTTATACGCACACTTCCCCCCCACTAATTCTGCATGTTCATGTCTGCATGCAGGTATATATGCACTGTGTGTGCTATGTATCCAAGTACACTCTATGACAGTGATTTCCAACTTTTACCCTCTTTCAGCAAGCAAACAATTCATGTGATACCAGATTAGGATATCCAAATACCAGGTTTCCAGCTTCTTTCCCTTCCTTTCACTCATCTAAAGCAAAAAGCAGCGGCAGTCAGCATAGGGTCTTTTGTGTCAATGTACAGTGCTGCTTACAGACCCCAGTACTCAGCATGGGTAGCAGCAGTCAGCACAGGGTCCCTTGTGTCAGTGTGCAGTGTGTGCTTACAGACCCCAGTACTCAGCATGGGCAGCAGCAGTCAGCATAGGGTCGCTTGTGTCAGTGTGCAGTGTGTGCTTACAGACCCCAGTACTCAGCATGGGCAGCAGCAGTCAGCACAGGGTCCCTCGTGTCAGTGTGCAGTGTGTGCTTACAGACCCCAGTACTCAGCATGGACAGCAGCTGTCAGCACAGGGTCGCTTGTGTCAGTGTGCAGTGTGTGCTTACAGACCCCAGTACTCAGCATGGGCAGCAGCAGTCAGCACAGGGTCGCTTGTGTCAGTGTGCAGTGTGTGCTTACAGACCCCAGTACTCGGCATGGACAGCAGCAGTCAGCACAGGGTCCCGTGTGCAGTGTGTGCTTACAGACCCCAGTACTCAGCATGGGTTTCCAGTCTAAGAGGAAGCTTACTCAGTGGGGGCAAGAGCCTATGAATATTCACTGGCTCACAGGCCACATGCTGACTGGTGACTGCCAGTACTTGACATAGGTCACAGCGAAAGCCCAGAGAGAAGGGACATGGCCATGTTTTTGTGACCACATCCACTGGTGATGTGACCCCATCCACTGGTGATGTGACCCCATTGGGGGTCCTGACCCAAAGTTTGGGAACCACTGCTCTATGGCTTTGGCAGATCCCTCAGACTAAAGTTCCATTGGGAGTACAGTTAATCTCCCATGCAGGTTCCAAAAAGAGATTTAATGCAGACATTGTCACAGTAACTTTGTAGGTACACAGCAACCACATTTGTTTATCCACTGGGTTCAGAAAGATTGTCAAGGTCCTTTTGCTCCCTTTTCTTCAGCATTTAGCTGCAACATTTTTCTTAAATTTGCCATTCTGGATCGACCTACTAGACCAGCTCAGACAAGTAGGTTATGTCCTCCTACCAGCAGATGATGGAGACAAACACCTAAAATGTAGTTACTTTGCTCGCTCCTCAGAAACGAACCGTCTCTACAGACTGTAAGTCTGTTGTAAGTCTGATACTGCACCTATAGGAACTGCATACTGCAAGAAAACAGCTGAACTAACCTATACCCAAGCAAAGTAACTACATTGCACTATCCATCAGTTTCTATAATACTACATTTGTATATTATATTGAGTAGAATTCCACCAGGACAGCCCCGCTACATGTTTATAAAGGCTGCATGTCTGTACAACTTTGCTACATGTCTATATATTGCTATATAATTAACACATGTCTATATGTTGCCATATAATTGCTACATGTCTATATAATGCTACAAGTATATATATTTGCTACATGTCTATATATTGCTACACGTCTATACATTGATATTTAGCCAAGCCAGGATAAAACAACTCACGCAGCATAGCCTATTAACCCCACTAGACTACTAAACAACCACAAGTAACACAACACATAGAATAAACACACCACTACCGATGCAGAACTACACATATAGGACCCACAGAATTACACCTACATGACCCAACTCAAGTTGAGCCCAGGTTAGTAAACCATAAACCTAATCCCAGGCCAGTAAAACACAAACCGCAAAATGCACTCTACTATCCACTACCTCATGATCTACCTCACACTCCTACATATGTTCGCACCCTGCACACATAGCATCAGACTCAACGAGCAAATCCCCTTGTTCAATATACATACCACCCAACCCAGATGCACGCCAGCATCACACCTATCCAAAGAACGCCAACAACCAACGCATACAGCCAACAAACCATACAATGCCACACGCTATACAACCACACACCACACAAATAATGAACATACAAACCCAATCATAACAACAAACATCAGGTGTGCTCTTCTAAACGCCAGATCTATCAGGAACAAACCAAATACTATCCTTGACTTAATCCACGACAAGAAGCTAGATATAATATGCATCACCGAGAACTGGCTAGATGACTCAGACCAGGTCATATTAAACCAAGTAACTTCAACAGGATACTCGGTATTTAACTGTATCAGAGCACAAAGGAGAGGAGGAGGAGTATTAATACTTACCAGAAAAGAATACAGATTCAAAACAATTGACACCACTAACACAACTGAATCCAACACACTCACTATAGCGAACAAGTACCTAAGCATATCCCTCACATACAGATCACCTGAAACAACAACTGAACAACTATCCACAGTAATCGAAACGATATGCGTACATAACAGAAGACATAAACCTCTCATTGTACTAGGACAGGGGTGGGCAATTCCGGTCCTGGAGGGCCGCAGACCAGTCAGGTTTTCATGATGTCCCTAATGAATATTCATGAGATCTATTTGCATCCACTGCCTTCCATTGTATGGAAATAGGTCCATGAATATTCATTAGGGTCATCATGAAAACCTGACTGGTCTGCGGCCCTCCAGGACCGGAATTGCCCACCCCTGCACTAGGAGACTACAACTTAACATCTGCTCCCACCAGAGAAACCGCAACGTTCTTAAAAGCCATGGAGTCAATAAAATACTGCCAGACAATTAACGCCCCAACACATCAGCATGGTACAACTCCAGATTTGGTCTTCATACCAATGCAATTAGTGGAACAGAACAAGACCACAAAACCAAAAATCACGCCAGTCCCTTGGTCAGACCACCATGTAATTGAATTCACCATGACTCTGAATAACCCCGCCCAATGCAAAGAAGATGAAAGAATAATCAGACTGTTCAAAACATTTAACAGAGACTCATTCATAAACGAAATCACTCCACAACTTCAACAGGAACACGACACCCTTGACCTAAATATAGAAGAATGGAACACAATAATATCCAACGCAGCATCTGCCCCAGTTATCAAAGAACCACAGACACGCAAGAGACTTAATGCCCCATGGTACTCACATGAAATCAGAGTTGCAAAACGCGCACTCAGAAGACTGGAAAGAAAATGGAGACAGAACAACCTCCTAACCCAATACAGAGACAAACAACGGGAATATAACAATCTAATAAATGAGCGTAGAGAGCAACACCATACCAACCTGATCATGAAAGCTACTAATAGACCAAGAGAACTCTTTAGCATTGTCCAAAAGCTCACCAAGGATGACACGCAACAAAGCACCCACCATCTTGACACACAAAAATATGCAGACTACATGAAGTCAAAAAACAACAACCAAACATGCTCTACTACACCACAAACAAACGATCACATGACAAATAAACAACATCAAACATGGGAGAGCTTCAACATACCAACAAAGCAGCAAGTAGAAGACATTATATCTGGACTAAACACCACAACTACACCGTCAGACCCATGCCCAGTAACATGACTCAAAGCTACAAAAAGCCAACTCTCTCATCACATTCAAAAATGGTCAAAGATTCACTCCAACAAGGATACATGCCGCAACCCCTAAAGCACACAGTGATACGACCAATACTCAAAAGTAGCAATCTGAGCCCCTTCGAACCAAAAATCATACCGTCCCATCTCCAGCCTGCCATTCCTTGCTAAAATCTTGGAAAAGGCAGTGCAAAAGCAACTTCAGGACCATATTGATATTAATGCCCCACTGGATATACATCAGCATGGATTTAAACCCCAACACGGCGTGGAAACACTACTAACCTCCCTCTTTGACAACCTTCTAAGAAGCATGGACAACATAAACGACTTCCTGCTACTGTTCATGGACATCTCGGCGGCCTTCGACACTGTCCCCCATACCAAGCTATTGCAACGCTTACAACAGATAGGACTATGTAAGAATACCTTGAAGTGGTTCACATCATACTTGGAAGGGCGAACGCAACAAGTCAAATGTGACCAAAAGAAATCACTACAATTCCCCGTCACGCAAGGAATACCTCAAGGTTCAGCCCTATCATCAGTGCTCTTTAACATCTACATACAGCCCATATGCAACATCATCAAGCACCACAAACTTCACTATCACATTTATGCTGACGACATCATGGTGTACGCTCCAATCAACACACTAGCACTAAACACAACAACAATAACCAAATGCCTTGAAGACGTGAATGACTGGCTCAGAGCCAACAACTTAACTGTCAACTACGATAAAACTGAAGCAATGTTCGTCACCAGGAACCCCACCTTCATACCTCCACAAACTATCAGCATCCTAGACAAACACATAGTAGTCAAAGAAGAAGTTAAATATCTGGGCATCACACTAGACAGAGCTTTAAACCTGAAATCCCACATCACCAAAACTGCAAACAAGGCCTATCAACGATTGAAAACAATCAGACAAATCAAACCAATGCTCCACCAGGACCACTTCCGCACAGTGTGCCAAGCACTCATCACACCACTGCTTGATTACGGAAACTCACTATATCAAGGCCTACCTCAGCAGACACTCCACCCACTGCAGATGGTACAAAACACCACAGCACGCATCATTACAGACACACCAAGGACCGAGCACATCACTCCTGTCCTACAGCAACTGCACTGGCTCCCAGTGGTGACGAGCTAAATACAAAACAATCATGATCATCTTCAAAGTCATTCACCATCTCTCAGCAGACGTACTCCAAAGCATCATAACAAGAGACATCAGCAATAGACCAAGAACCAATAACGACAACATGATCAGCACACCTGCAGGCTATCACAAAACCAAACGAACAACATCAAAAAGAGCACCATCACTACTGTCATCCACACTATGGAACTCCCTCCCAATGAGCCTGAGAGCATTAGATGACCTCAAAGACTTCCGCAAAGACCTCAAAATATATTTATTTATAGAAACATATGAGCATCCAGGCAACATCCCATACTCAAACTGAAATACCACCTACCCCGCCAACTAAACACGCACCCATCCTATCCACACACACAAGTTTATCATACCACGTTATTAAATACCCTCATGCTAAATGTTACCTTTAATTGTACTGTCTAAATGCTGTTATGTAACTGTACTGTCTAAATGTTTACATGTACCCTAATGTTAATTGTAACCCTCCAATTGTGATGTGACATGACTACCTTGATTGAAGGATAAGGTGGTATACAAGTCTGTCTAAAATAAATAAATAAATAAATAAAACCGCCTAGTACTAGTGGTGGTTCAATTAGGGGCACCCTTCAGTATTTCTTTGTCTCCAGCAGATGGTAGTTGCTGGACTGGTGCAGCTGTACATTCTAGGCCTTAAGCTCCTGGGTAGCCATTCTGAGGGGTGCTTTCCTGGTAGAACTGCAGACATCTTCAGGGCATATGAGGTTACCCTGCTGGAGTTTCCCACCTGAATGGGGGAGGGCTGAGCTCCCCATTATCTGAATGGCGGGTTCAGCAGTGCTGGACTTCCTGACACTGCCTTTTATTTCATTTCATTTAATTTATTTAGTTACTTAGTTGTTATTTGATGGCTGTCTGCTTTCACCCCTCTTTTCCCCATTGGACTCCCGCATGAGCCCTTTAAGGCACTTGTTTTAAAAAATAAAATGCTGAAGGAGTTACCACAAGGGGAAGTACCTTGGCCTGATCTAGTGCCACTCCAACTGCCTTAGTTTCAGCTTGAAGTTGGCGAGGCTGCTAAGCATGAGAGTGCAGCAGTTGGGGATAAGATCTCCCTCCTTTGCGCCTGCCATTTCGGGCAGCCGCAGCGAAATCCATCAGGGCCAAGACTGGTGTGTTGCTGGTTCAGAGACAGGCTGATGGCAAGGCCTAGAGCTGTTATGCGATTGGTGTATTGCTGCTAAGTGGGGGCCCTGAGCCCTGCTACCATGGCCACATGTCATTTGCAAGCCAGGATAGAAGCATGTGGCCTTACCAGTGCTTGCATCACAACCTCACCAGGAAGGAGATTTGTTTGCTGCTAATCAGGCGGCCCGCCAGGGGAGTCTGCTGTGCTTGCTACAGCATGCTCCATCCTGACAGCCTGCAGCAGCAGTACACTTCAACCCAACGGCCTGCGGCAGCTCATTTCAGCCCAACGGCCTGCGGCATCTCACTTCAACCCAACGGCCTGCGGCAGCTCACTTCAGCCCAACGGCCTGCAGCAGCTCATGTCAGCCCAACGGCCTGTAGTAGCAGCCGCAGAGTGCTTCAACCTGATTATCTGCAGCAGCATTCTTCAGCCAGAGGTCTACAGTGGCCTCGATGGCGGGAACAGCCGCCATTATGAGTCCTGCAGCACACTTCATCCCAGCAGGGCTGTCCCAAGGGTTTCTGCCGTGCCCCCCCCCTCCAGCATTTATCTACCCACTAGAGGGAGGGTGTTGCATGCCGATCCTTCCTTTTGAAGCTGCAGCAGACTTTAAAGTGCTCACACATGCTCATGGCCTGCTGTTCCTGCCCCTGGAGAAAGCGTAGTTACACAACTGTAACAGGTGTTCTCCGGGGACAGCAGGAATCAGTCCTCACAACCCTCCCTCCTCCCCTTGGAGTTGATTCTTTACCATCTTTTAATTTTTGCCGCCTTTAGCTATGTTATCTGACTTAGCAAGATGGCACCCTTGGGCAAGTAGGGGGCCATGCATGCACGGTAGCATCTCCAAAAGGCTTTCTTTGAAAGCTGAGGGGATGCTTCCGCAAGGGCTCCGTCAGTGCCGACGTCACCCATATGTGAAGACTGATTCCTGCTGTCCCTGGAGACCACCAATGCTAATTGGAAGACTGGTGATCCAAATGGCAGATGAAATTTAATGTGGACAAGTGCAAAGTTATTCACTTAGGAAAGAACCTAAACTATGATTACACAATAAAAGGTTCCACATTAGGAACCACTACCCAGGAAAAAGATTTAGGCGTCGTCATGGATAACATGTTGAAACCCTCCATCCAGTGTTCAGCGGCGGTCAAGAGAGCAAATAGAATGTTAAAGATCATAAGGAAAGGAATGGAGAATAAAACAAAGGGTATTATAATGCCTCTATATCGTTCCATGGTGAGACCGCACCTTGAATATTGTGTGCAATTCTGGTTGCTGCATCTTAAAAAGGATATAGCGATTTTAGAAAAGGTTCAGAGAAGAGCCACCAAAATGGTAAAGGGGATGGAAGGATACTCCTATGAAGAAAGGCTAAAAAGGTTGGGGCTCTTTAGCCTGGAGAAGAGACGGCTGAGGGGAGATATGATAGAAGTCTATAAATTAATGAACGGAGTGGAACGGGTAAACGTAGATCGATTGTTTACCTTATCAGAATATAGAAAGACTAGGGGACATGAAATGAAGCTACAGGGTAAACTATTTAAGACTAATAAAAGAAAATATTTTTTCACTCAATGTGTAATCAAACTCTAGAATTCGTTACCAGAGGATGTAGTAAAAGTTGTTAGTGTAGCTGGGTTTAAAAAAGGTTTGGACAAGTTCCTGGAGGAAAGGTCCATAAAGCATTATTAACGGGGACCCAGGAAATCCACTGCTTGCTCCAGTACAAGCATTGTGGAACCAATGTTTCCTCTAATTTTCTGTAGGCTGTGTGCGCATAAAATATCAGCTGTGCAGCTTTTGAAGGAAGGTTCAATTTTTGTGCGCCACATAACGACACTCGGAGTTATATACTTTAAAATTTGACTACACGTCAGAATACAGTATGTACACCACATTGATTGCACTAGAAAATATTGTAGGACTTGTGAAAACCATAAATACACAACAACTTTTCAATTTTAAGAACGTCTGTGTTTTCTATCAGAATCAGAACTGTAATTTTTGTGCGCTCTGTTGTAAAGTATGTGCGCTCACTCGGCGAGGTGTGTGCGCGCGCACACGCGCACAGCTTACAGGGAACAGTGTGTGGAACCTGTGTCTTTTGGGGAAACTGCTCAGTACTTGTGACCTAGATTGGCCACTGTTGGAAACAGGATACTGGACCTGATGGATCTTGGTCTGACCCAGTATGGCATATCTTATGTTCTTATATTCTTAGACCAAGGTCCATTAAGCCCAGTATCCTGTTTCCAACAGTGGCCAATCCAGGTCACAAATACCTGGCAGGTTCCCAAAAAGGAACACAGATTCCACAATGCTAATCCCGGGGTAAGCAGTGGATTTCTCGGGTCCTCTTTAATGTTTTATGGACCTTTCCTCCAGAAAGTTGTCCAAACCTTTTTTAAACCCACCTATACTAACAGCTTTTACTACATTAACCGGTAATGAATTCCAGAATTTGATTACACGTTGAGTAAAAAAATATTTTCTCTTATTAGTCTTTAATGGGTTACATTGTAGCTTCATTGTGTGTCCTCTAGTCCTTCTACTTTTTGATGGAGTAAACAACCACTCTACGTTTACCTGTTCCACACTATTCATTAATTTATAGACCTCTATCATATCCCTTCTCAGTTGTCTCTTTTCCAGAAGACCCCAACCTTTTTAAGCCTCTCCTCATAGGGGTATCCATTACATCCCCTTTACCATTTTTGTCACTTTTCTCTGTACCTTTTCTAATTCTGCTATATCCTTTTTAAGTTATGGTTACCAGAATGGCACACAATATTCAAGGTGCGGACACACCATGGAATTATAAAGAGGTGGCATAATAAACTTGGTTTTATTTTTCATTCCTTTCCTGATGATTCCTAGCATTCTATTTGCTTTCTTGGTTGCTGCTGCACACTGGGCAGAGGGTTTCAACGTGTTATCCACAATGATGCTTAAATCGTTTTCTTGGGTGGTTGTTTCAAAGGTGGTACTTTGCATCATGTAACCATACTTTGGGTTGTTCTTTCCTAGGTGCATAACTTTGCACTTGTTCACATTATGTTTCATCTGCTATTTGAATGTCCAGTCTTCCAATTTATCGAGGTCCTCTTTAAATTTTCATTATCCTTTTATGTTTTAACAACTTTGAATAATTTTGTGTCATCTTCAAATTTGATCACCTCACTCGTTATTTCTATTTCCAGGTAATTTATGAATGTTAAAAAGTAACGGGCCCAGCACAGATCCTGCGATACTCCACTATTTACCTTTCTCCATTGAGAAAATTGGCACTTGAACCCTACTCTCTGCTTTCTAGCTTTTAACCAGTTCCTGATCCACAATAGTACACTGCCTCCAATCCCATGACTTTTTAATTTTGTCAAGAGTCCCTCATGAGGGACCGTGTCAAAGGCTTTCTGAAAGTCCAGATATACTATATCAGCCGGCTCACCTTTGTCTGCCTGTTTATTCGCACCTTCAAAATGGAGGTTATGTTGGGTTCCAGATTTTGCCCTTGCTTTCTTCCTTCTTGGTTTCCATATGCTTTGGGTGCCCCTAGCTGCACTAACACTAGTACTAGTGATATCATCACTGGAAGCTTTTAGGTGGTTCTAGGTCTCCATTAGCTGCTAATAGGGGGATATAACTCACTTCTCTAGACTGGTTTAGCAGAAGGAAATGATCAGTTAAGTAAAATTTCACCTTGGATGATGTGCAAGTTTCTGCCTTGTAGAGCTACTTTGAAAAGGGCATTTTCTTAGTGCCCTCCTCTTTTCTCCCTCTGTTTGTTTCTATTTGCTCTAGGGTTCTGAAAACCACATAAGAGTGCTGCTCTTGCCCTGAGAGCAAGGGAACCTAGGGTGCTAGTCTTCTCGAACCGTGATGCTACTTAATAATACTGACCTCTGACATGAAACTGCCAAAGAAGAAAATGCTACAACCAAGAGCACCAGAGGCCATGGTACCAGCACCTATCAAGCACGTTCCAAGAGCAAGGGGTGCTGCTGCTTTCTGTATCTTTCAGTCTGTTACAAGGTGCTGATCAACCGTCCCACCCTGGTAGGACCTGCACAAATCCTACCCCTAGCACTACTGGGACAGCATGGACAATTGCTCTCTCCCTCTCCCCTGTTAGCTGTTATCTCTGCCAGCATTGTCCTTCACAATTCCTCATCAAAAAATATGGATGGTAGTTTGGTTGGATGATGCCAAGTTGAAATTTCCTCTGGTTGGTTGTATTTTTTAAAATACTTTTGTGCCATGTTTTTTGAAGTTGAAGGTTTGAGACTTTTTCACTGCATTTCACTGGGGACAACTTGAAGCACGGTCTCCGTCAGGTACTTGCAAACTGTTTTGAACATTTTCTAGGGTTCTGGTTTTATCCGCCCTGCCCTACCCTCATGGTTAAAGAGATGAAACAGTAAAATGAATTTCTAACAATTGTTTGTGAAGAATAGACAGGGACTCTGTGCTCTGCAATTAAAAAACAAAAACAAAAACAAAACAAAAAAATGGTTTTGCTTGAAACCAGGTGGCTATGTTTACTTTCATAAACGTTTTCTGGAGCACTATGTGTGTGTGTGTGTGCGCGCGTGTGCGTGTTAGGTTCTTTCTCTACAGGAGGTGACTTGTGTTGATGTGTAATGGGAACAGCTGTAATAAGGATTTTTTAAAAAATCCATGGTAATGTGGGGTGGGAGAGAAGAGTCTTGCAGCAAGATAAAACTGCATTATTGCTCAACAAATGAAACAAAACATTTACACAGTTCAGTAGCTAAGAACTTTTAATAATAGTACATTCATAGTATAAAACAATTCCAACACATTATTCCAAAATGCAGAGAACTAAAATAGATTAACATTATTTAAATATATAAAAGTTCAACACATCAACATTATTCTAAAGGTAGAAAAGGAACGGATTTTTGCTGTGATATTGGGCTATCAAAGAACTGAAGAACATTTTAACACCATTTCTGAAATCCTCCAAAAAAGCAGCTAAGGTTGGTGGTCTTCCAGGAGAGTAGGGGGCTGCCTTCTGCTTTATACAGCCCTGGGGAAGAGGGGGCCTGGCTTTATCAGGATATGTCCATACGCCTCCTCCTGCTTCAAGATTAGAACACGAGCCTTGCAGAGGACTGAAGGGGAGAAGAGCGAGGGAGGAAGACATCAGATCGCACGGGGGCAAGCAAACTAATATGGACTTAAGCACACAGATATCAACACATATCTACATATAATTACTCTCATAAACATATGCTACAATAGATTTCTAGCACAAAGAAAGTAAGAAAAGTACCACGTTCTCCGCTAGCCAAACTGTCAAGATGGGCTTAAGAAATATTCAAGAAATTATATATTCCAGATCTTCCTGCTAAACCAGTGGGTTATCTCCCCCTGCCAGCAGATGATGGAGACAGAGAAAAAAACAAAACATGCTGTGACATCATCACTCGCACACCACTCAATCATCTCTTATGCAGGAGAATGTGATCGCAACTCCCTCAATTAAACTCCTGTCATTCAACAAAATTTAATAGAATTTCTTACAGGGCTTTCTACGGCTGCAAAGTGCATTATAATATTACCAGCAATTGTATTTTGGGGTTTTTTTTTTGAGTGAATAGAAAGACCATCAGATTAAAGGGTTTCACGTATGGCATAAAATAACCATTATAACAACCCCATATTTCAGTTAACCATTTTTCATTTTGCATATAAAAGCGTTCACTTGAAAGTCCGTAAGTTCCAACTGTACTGACAGATTGACAAAGCTGTATTTAAGAGACTGAAATCATACTCCACATACCCTGGCTTAGAGATGACGTTCATGATTGTCATGTATGCGCAAAACTAACCCATTTGGAAAAACTGCCCCATATCCAACTATATTACATAAATATACAAACAATTTTTTTTTAAAAAAAGTATACAACAGTTAACAGAGATTACCACCATGTAATTGTACAGAAACATATATTCAGTTATACATTATAAATATGTAAATACACAAACAAAAAATAAAAACGAACCATAATTCCAGAAAGTGAAGGTTGTTCACAAAAGCACAAAACATACAAAAGAGAAATTGTCAAGGACCATAAAGAAAGACAGTAGAAATGTATGTGAGGGACGTTTATATTCATGGGATATGCTTAAAATCATGTTTAGCTGACAGAACTCCTGCACAATACAATCACTAAATGCACCTAGAGGTCGAGATTCAAAAGCTATATCCACCTAAAACCGGGCTTCACCAGTAAATAATCTGAATTAACGAGCTAAATTCATTAAGGCTAAAATCACAAGGCACCCAGATTTAGTTAGGTGATAAAGGCAGTTGGCTAGCAAATTTTACGCCCTCTGTGTGTGTTATGCAAAGAAATATCAATACATATATATGTTGGTATATTTATATGCATATACGTATACAAATACACTGGTGCATAAAGCTCGCACATAATATAAAAATAAATCCAAGGACATATATAGACACTGCAAAAGATTATGGATGTTAGACGCTGCACTGCATTGAATAATCAATGATTAAAGAGAGCAGCCTATAAATAGTTTTAAATAAATAAAATAATGGACAATATATATACATGAGGTATGCAAACATATTACATAGAGAGGGTTCCTTGGGAAGTTTATAGGCCGGGTGGATTACACACTGTTACAAGGTGTAACCAAAGTCCTTCAGATTTTAGCTAAATTTTAAGTTGAGTGTACTAACTTTTCTGTGGAGTCTTACAATTTTAAACTTACAAAACTGACAATGTTTTTCCTGTACTGGGTCATTAGCATACTGACTGACTACCAGTTGATGTCAGATTGCTCTAAGCTGGTTTCAGTACTCCTAGTAGTATATATGATGTTGACTGCAAAGAATGGTTGATTGTGTTTGAATCTCAAAGCAAATGCTACAGCCCAGTTTGATTTAATGCTAGACAGGATGCTGGTAAAGAGGTGCTCTGCTAAGGAGAATTACTTGTGCTTAGAAAAAGCCTGGAATAAATTAAAGTTAAAAAATAGATGGACGCCGTGCAGCTTCTGCCACGTAATGAACCCCAAATGCATATTTCAAATAGAAAACGGAAATGTATTTAACTACACACCCACAGCCTGTCTCTCTCTCCCTGACCACACTGCAATTCTCAAAAGTATTAAGTTAGTTCCATAAAAAATATCACATACAACGTCTTGTTGACTCGTTTTTCTCTTACCAAGACAGTTAAAGAACACCTTAGAGGCGATGAAACGAGAGAATGTATAAGGCACCAAACTCAGAAAATCTGTCTCTCCATATCGCTCAATCTGAGCTTGCACGATCCTGCGAGAGAAGAATGGGAGAGAGCCTGTCAGTACCCAACAGATGACTGTAGGAGAGTAAGGAAAGAGGAGACAGCCTGGGGTACAAGGAGAAACGAAGCAAGCCTGTCACTACTCAATAGATGCCTGTAAAGAGAGGGAGAAATGCCAAGCAAGCCTGTTGGTGCCCAATGGACATCTGGACGAGCAGAGGAATGGGGGTGAGCTTTTTGGTATCCAATAGATGCCTGTAAGCAAGAGAGGAATGGGGAGTGAGCTTGTCCGTGCCCAATGAACAGCTACAGCAGAGAAAGAAATGGGAATAAAGCCTGTTAACACCCCACAAATGCCTGTAACAGAGAAGGCAGCAGAAGGGCCCGTCCCTGGGTCAACTTTCACTCGCCTTTGCACAGCTGCTACTGTGATCTCGATGCTGTCCCACGGTAGTTCTGGTCCCAGTTCCGACAGCTCCTCTACAATGGGCAGAACGGCCTCATCCACCTCAGGGAGGAACCTGAAAAGAAAGCAAAGACATTAGGAAGGTGCCGTCTTCCAGGGATAAAGCTCCGCAGGCCCTTTCTAGTCGGTTTCTGTGATAAAGCCGGTCTTTAATGGATGAGCATTATGGTTGTGCAAGTCCACTTGGATATGTGGAAAATAAAGGTCAACAAACAAGTTTCAGTTTTATTTCAGATACTGCCTATCCAATATTACCTAAGTGGTTTACAGTGGAGTGGAGGAGTGGCCTAGTGGTTGGGGCAAGGTACTTCAGGCCGGAAGGTTGGAGGTTCAAATTCCACTAGAGGACAGTAACCTTGGGCCGGAAGGACTGGGGTTTCTAGTCCCACAGGTGCTCCTTGTGGTCTTGGGCAAGCCACTTAACCCTCCATAGCCCATGTTCCCTGTAAAATAGTTATCTCCAAGTTATAATGCCCTGTTCAATGTAATTTCAGTTTGTTCAATGTAAACTGCACTGATGCAGAATAGTGCAGTATATAAGAGAATGTAAATAAATAAATGCAAAAATGATAAAATAAAACACTACTGCTATATTTATATAGTGCTACAAGGCATATGCAGCACTGTACAGAGACATGTCATGTCTCAATGTATCTTTAGCAAGCTTTAGAGAGAGATCCTCTCTTAATCAAGTCCTGCGTCTGCCTTCGGGATAAGGCCAGTGACAACTCCTGGTACTGTGGTGATTACTGGGCCAGTAGTGACTTCTGCAGCAGCCTCATGTGCGCCCTCTGGCCCACAGAACCAAATCAAATGCTGCCACCATCAATCCCAACACATGCAACTCATTTAATGGATGAGGAAATGAGCTTAATTACTTGCTTTTTAAAGGCCATGTCGAATGACGTTCTCTACTATGTAAAAGGTTTTGCAAAAATGGATCAAGTATTCCAAATCACTGCCGCCTTGTGATAGGAAAATAACTGCTGTACCTGAATGTAACTAACTTTGTGTTACTCCTGAAAATAGGCATGAGCTAAATCCAAAATCTATTCCCCTTCCCCCTTCTGATTTGCCACAGATTTATGTTTGGGTTTTTTTTCAGCAAGCTTCTTTTCAAATCCTCTACTGCCTGCCTTACCAATGTTTTGCATTTAACTTGCCAGTGTTTTAACTATTTCCTCTTTTCTTCATTCAATTCAGTTTTCCATTTTTTTGAAGGATTTTTTTGGGCTATAATAGCCTCTTTCACCTCACCTTTTTAACCATGCTGGCAGCCATTCCACCTTCTTTTACACCTTTTTGTAAAGCACAGAATTTGCTGCTTTAATGTTACTCATTGCTCTTATACAAGTGAATTGTTTGGAACCCTCTATAACCATCCAAGTTTAGCACCCTTGTTCTATGTAAATTTCGTGGTTCATGTTACATGTAAACGGCTCTGAATTTTATGATACGACGGTATAAAAAAACCCCTGTTAAATAAATAGAATACATCTGATCTGAGCTTCCAAGACATCCATGCCTAATGTAAACGCTTAACTTTTATAGGTGTTCCTTTTATACTGCTTCTAACCATTTTTCTCATAGTTCCCCTTTTGAAAGTAAAATGCTAGGATAATAGATTTCCTTAGTGTTTTCCTTCCACTTATTAATTACAGTCAAACCTCTGTTTTCATGATTAATCCATTCAAAAAAGTCTGACTAAAACCGAAATGTATGAAAAATGAAGCAATATTTCCCATAAGAAATAATGTAAATCCTATTAATTCGTTCCAGACACCTAAAAATATTCACAAAAAATACATTTTATAGAGAATAACTATCTTTTTCATACAGAAAACAATGAGAAATAAATATAAATGACTAATGAAATGGATAAATGAACATTTAACATCACTTTTACCTTTATTGAAGACTCTTGTTGGCATATGGAAGACGGTGAGGAGGGGAGAGGGAGGAGAAGAGGTTATTGTTTGGAAGGGGAATCCCCCTCCATAAGGACCTCAGGTATCAAGGCCCTATCCGGGGTTACTTCCCTTCTTTGTCTTTTACTGGCACAGGAATTTTAAAAAAAGAAAAAACAAGAAGGATGCACAAAAAAAAAAGCCTCCAGTAAAGGCACCAGCCACAGCCACCGGAAACAGCACTCTCCCGCTCAGGCAACCTGGAACACAGAGCTGAGCATGCGTTCCAGAGCCATGTGGCAATGGCTGTAGCAGCACGGGCCCCCGAAGTCTCAGCCAAGCAGTAGAACAGCTCCTGTCACTTCTCTCACCTGCCCGATCGTCACAGGACAGCACACACACACCGATACAGCACTGTAATCTGATCGCCCACTCTCTCACCCACCTCCGATTCCGTCTCAAAAGTAAATTGCAAGCTGGAAGAAATGCTCAGCAGCAAGTTTGGAAGACCCATCAGGACTGGCATGTTTGGAAGACCCATCAAAGTTTCGCCGTCAGCAGAGAGTCCCAGCAGGGAGTCCTTTAATTGAGCGTGTCGGAAGCATCAGATCAGCCACACACTCACTCCTTGATTCTTGCTACTGTATTTCTCAAAGGATCGCTGAAATCAAAGAGGTCTGCATTGCAAAACAAGCTAAGTACTGTATTTTACTGAACGACCCCCCCCCCCCTGGAACGGACCATTTTAAAATTGTACGAAAACCGAGCAGATGTACGAAAACCGGGACAAAATCTCAATGAAAAAAGACGTCGAAAACTGGGGCAAACGAAAACCGAGGTTTGACTGTATTGCCAATGGGGCCCCCAATACCATTACCTTTTGCACCAAATCCTGTGTTCTGCTGAGAACTAGGTCTAAAATAGCTCCCCGTCTTGTTAGTTCTTGCATCAGTGGCTCCAAGAAGTAGTTATTCATTTCATTGAGGAACTTTATTATCTAACATGTCCTCGTGCATTTACCCGGTCAATACTGCTTTAATTCAAATTACTGTGTTACCAAATTTTTTAGCTTCCCTGATCGCTAAACATTTCATCTGTATTTATTCTGGTCAGATGAACAGTGGCATACCCTCACCACTATTGTCTTTCCATTCACACAGAAAAATTAGATATTACCTGTTAATTTTCTTTCCTTGAATCTTTCCAGACCAGGCCAGACATGTGGGTTTACGTTCTCCTACCAGCAGATGGAGATTAAGAACCATTGTTTTGATGATGTCACTGTATACAGGATCCCATGCAGCAGCCCATAACCAACTAATATTACTATAACAAAGAAGATAATCAATATCTGCATCCCCCCCCTTCACCAAGCAAAATGGTGAGGGACCAACCAAAAACTAGCAACAAGGGTAATCTCATAAAGGTCTACACACTAGGCAACCCCTATAGAGATTAGCACATTCAGGAACCAAAGCCTGTCTGCAGAGAAAGAAGACTTTGCATATATTCAGACTGATCAAAATACAGACCATTACCCATGCAGATCATGGACTGGTCTGGAGAGACTCAAGGAAATAAAATTAGCAGGTAAGATCTAATTTCTCCTTCATTGTCCCTCCAGACCACACTAGATGCGTAGGAAGTATGCAAGCAGTAATCACACAGGGAAAGGCCTTGCCAAACCAGACTTTAGAATCTTCTTTCCAAAGGCTGCATCCTGCTCGCCTGTAAAGTCAAATGACAGTGCCATACAAATTAATGAGAGACACCCAAGTGGCTATTCCACAGATATTTTGTGGCGGAATCGGCCATGCTCCACCAACGATGAACCCTGTGCTCTAGTTGAAAAAGGTTATAACCCTGCCAGTGCCTGATGGCCATGAACCGTTTAAGCAAAGATAATAGTTTATTTTAACTCATTGGGCAATAGAGGACTTAGAAGATACCATGCTCTTCCTGGGCCCCTGAACAGCACGAATAGATGATCTGAACTGTGACATTTTATCTCCAGGAACAAGCAGGAATGTAGTCTTCACATATGGGTATCGTCGGTACCAACGGAGCCTGCGTGGGAACGCTCCCCAGCGTCCAATAGGAAAGCTTTTGGGAGCATCCCACAGCACCTGCGTGCTGCCTTCCCGCCTTTCCCAACTGTCCCTCTCCAGTTCTTCGTTTTCCACGGAGCTGACAGATCGCACATCCTGTCACTGCAGAAAATAATTCCCTTCTAATCTTTTTTGTGGTCGCGTCCATAAGCGGCTCTATAATGAGGCCAAGTGAGGCGGTGGCTTCAGGCGGCAGCTTTTTGGGCTTTTTGGGGGCAGCAAAATTGCCCCCAAAAAGACCGCCGTCACCACCTCACTCAGCCTTCAAAATAAAAGAAAAAAACAAAACTCCGGCGCAAGAAGCAGCTGCCGCTGCTGCTCCAGCGGTGGTGGCGGCGGCAGAATGAGGAGCCCTGCGGCTGCCCGCCCCCTCGGAGAGCCTGCTGGTTTCCCTGGCTCCACTTTGCAGAGCCACGGCGAAGGGACAGTGCTTAACTGCAGCTCTGTTAAAGCTGAGCCCGAGGTGCTGATGGGAAACAGGATTTCCTGTTTCCCATCAGTGCTGTGGGCTCAGCTTTAACAGAGCCGCGGTTAAGGGAAGCACTGTCCCTTCGCCACGGCTCTGCAAAGCGGAGCCGGGGAAACCAGCAGGCTCTCCGAGGGGGCGGGTGGGCGGCCATGGGGCTCCTCAGTCTGCTGCCGCTGCTAGAGTAGCAGCAGCAGCAGCTGCTTCTTACACCAGAGTTTTTTTTTTTTTCAATTTCCCTGGGTTGGGGGGGAGGGGTCTAGGACTGGAACTGGGCTGATGGGGGGGGGGGGGTAGGACAGGAACTGGACTGATTGGGGGGTTCAGAACTGGAAATGGGCTGATGGGGGGTTAGGAATGGTAATGGGCTATGGGGGGGTTAGTACTGGAAATGGGCTGATCGGGAGGGGGGCTAGGACTGGTAATGGTCTATGGGGGGTTAGAATTGGAAATGGGCTGATAGGGGGGTTAGGACTGGAAATCGAATGATGGGGGTTTAGAACTGGAAATGGACTGATCAGGAGGGGGGGCTAGGACTGGTAATGGGCTATCGGGGGGGGGTTAGAACTGGAAATGGGCTGATGGGGGGGGTTAGGACTGATATTGGGTTATGGGGGGTTAGGACTGGAAATGGGCTGATGGGGGCTTAAGACTGGAAATGGGTGGATCGGAGGGGGCTAGGACTGGTAATGGGCTGTCGGGGGAGGGCTAGGACTGGAAATGGACTGATGGGGGTTTAGAACTGGAAATGGACTGATGGGGGGGTTAGGACTGGTAATGGGCTATGGGGGGATACTAGGACAGGAAATGGCTGATTGGGGTGCTAGGACTGAAAATGGACTTATTGGAGGGTTACGACTGGTAATGGGCTGATTGGGGGGCTAGGACTGGGGTGGGCTGATAAAGGGGATAGGACTAGAAATGGGCTGGGACAGGAAATGGGCTCATAGGGGAGGGGAGGAGAGTGCTGTTGGCCCTGGAAGGAAACTAGGGGCTAGGGCTACAAATGGGCTGATGCGGGGGGGGGGGGGGGAGGATGGTAGAATAGGACTGGAAGGGAGTGGATACTGAGAGGGTCTGCCAGGGGAAGGATGGGGCAGGAAGGGAAGGAGGGGGCTGGAAAGGAACTGACCACCTGGAATGTACCGAAGGGGAACTGGAAGGGAGCTGACACTTGGGGATGGGAGTGGTAGGTAGCTGGGTAATAGGGAGGAGGCTGGAAGGGAGATGACATGTGAATGGCACTAGAAGAGAGATGGACAGAGGGTAGGGTGGCTGGAAGGGAGCTGACTGGGGGGGGTGGCACTGAGAGTGAACCTGAGCTGATACCTGGGATGGTATTTGGACTAGAAGGGGCTGGACAGTGGGAAAGGAGGGGGACTGGAAGGGAATGGACACAAGTGGCAGTCATGGGAATGCAAGGTGGTTGACATTGGAGGGTACTGGGAGGGGAGGACTGGAAAGGGGACTGATACTGGGGAGGGTTACTGAAACTGGAAATGGGCTGATGGAAGGAAGTGAAGAAAACAAAAGAAGAGATAAGAAATGGCAGATGGACCATGGACCACAGAAAGAGAGCTAAGAGAAGACAGGAAAGCAGAAGCCTCAGATCGGGATCAGCATGATCAGAGAATAAAATGGTCAGACAACAAAGGTAGAAAAAATAATTTTATTTAATTTTGGTGATTGGACTTTGTGCTATTTTTATGTTTTACACAGTATTGGGGAACTGCATCTCTTATTTATCTGATGTTGCACTGCATGTGGACTCTGGCTTCTTGGGGTTTCAGTTTAAATTTTGTCCACATATTTTTATTTTTACTTTAGATTGTGGTTATTCTGTACTTGGTGAAGGTCGATGTTGTGCGTGTGTGACTGAGGTCAGGTGTTCTGTTAACATGCAGTCTGTATATAAAGATCTATACTATACTGTAGCAATTTGACTTGTTCAGCTTTTCAAATAGGTGGTATGGATGTTCCAGGGCCCACTGTAGTATTTACAGTGACGCTTTTTTTGGATGGGCTCCTTATGTGACTTTTGGAAGTTTGTGCTAATATGGTATGGTATGGTAGGTTTGCTTTTTGTTGTAAGGTTATTAGTTCACAATATGCCTGGTACTGGAGAATAGTGGTGGTGGTTGTTAATGAGATGATCAGAATCAGATTTCTTTTTTTAATATTGAGTTCTGTGGGTGAATGTCCTGGTTCTGCTCTGCACCTACTGTGGATGCAAAATATATGTTGAAAAAGAAAAAGGGAGAACCATAACGCAGTTTATAACAAAATAAAAATGGGTTATAATTTAGTTTTATAAACTGTGCTATTGATTCTTGCTGTCTTTTAGTTCCTTGGTGTGCAAAGAGGACCGTACCTAGCTAGCCCTGTGCAAGCAGTGCAGCTGCACAGGGCGCAAAGGCTTGGGGGGTGCATTTTGGCTCTCTGCTGTTGCCCTGCTGCCGCTGGCAGGACAATAGCAGGCAGTTAAAATGCGCCCAAAGCCTTTTTGCAGCATTTTAAGCAGGTCTGGTCCCTCCCTCCTCCGACACGATGTCAGAGCAGGGAGGGACAGATCTGCTTAGAGTGCCGGCGCCTTTCAGATTGGGTGCATGCCCCCCTCCTCCTCCCCATACCTCTGTCCAGTGCTGCCTGCTCTTTCCCTGCTGCCGGCGCCGCTGTGAAAAAAACAGAGGGCGGCAGCAGCAGGGAAAAAGGCAGCGCTGGATGGAGGGATGGGGGAGAGGGGGGCGTGCGCTCGAGTTGCAAGTCGCATAAGGCGTGATTGCAGTTTAATACGGCCCTGTGTGCAAACATCTTGCATTTCCTCCATATAATCTAATTGGCTTTTTGATTTGGTTCAGTCTCTGATTGGATTTCTGAAAAAGCCCCGCCCCCTCTAAGGTGATGGAGGGGGGGCACCATCTCATTCTTCGCCTCAGGCAGCAGACTGCCTTGAGCCGCCCCTGGTCGCGTCTGCCTTCCTTTGACGCTACACCAGTACTGCCGGTTCTTCTTTCTTTTTTTCCAAAAAAAAAAAACACCTTTTTCTTCTGGAGTCTTTTCCAGGTTTTTTCTCCTCAGGTGCCACGTGCCATTTTGGGCACTAGGCCCAAATTTTCCTTTAAAATGGAAAAACCCACTTCGGGTTTTGAAAAGTGTTCCAAGTGTGGCAGTACCATTTCCGTCACCGACACCCATGAGTGGTGCCTCAAATGTTTAGGTCCTGACCACTTTATTTCGGAGTGTGTTGCCTGTGGGATGATGTCGAAGAGGGGCCGGCAGAACCGAGCTGCTAAACTTAGCACCCTTTTTCCCTCCGATGCAGCCTCTGTGGCATCGACGTCTTCCAGGACTTCGTCTTCCTCCCATGGATCTCAGGTAACTAAACATAAATCTAGCCGGTCCTCAAAGGGTAGATCTCCCTCTAAGCATCGAGATGCCTCTGGCGTTGCCCTTGAGGGACTTTCACTGGCAAAATTGCCCCAGCGGGAGGCTTCGGCTTCCAAAGCATTAACGGGGCTCCAGGATGTTCTCGAGGCCTGAACCTCGGCAGAACTACTGGTGCCATGCTCTGGGGTACCGGCTGCTTCATCCAAGCATCGGCAGCGTCGACAGACCAGAGATTCTTGGCTATTGAACGCAGTCTGGCGGCTCTTCTCACGGCCTCGATGCCCTTGAAACTGCTTCAGACAATTCAACTGGTACTGGCACCGACTCCGGTACCGGTATCGACTGCATCGACATCAGTAGGTATTCTACCGGGACTGAGTCATGCTTATCCATCTGGTATCGACAAGTTGGTACCGGTACCGTGCCTTGCACGATCACCCAGATCGGAGGTACTTTGAATCCTCGGATGAGTCTGAAGACTCTGAAAGCTCTGCCGATACCAGAGTACTTCTTCCTGAGGATGATTCGTCTCCTCAGCGTAGGATGTCTCCACCAGAGGATATGTCCTCTCAGGATTTTATCCGAGAGGTGGCTTGAGGTCTTTCCATCACAGTGGCTCCTGAAAAAGAGCCTAGGGCAAAGGAATTATTTTATTATTTATTTTATTTTATTACAAATTCTTATATACCGCACTATTTTGAATCAGCGCGGTTTACATAAAACAAAATGACCATAACAACTGTTTCGCTTCACATAGAACAGGAGTAACAACTTGGATAACAAGGGGATACAAACTGAACTAATTAAAAATGTACAATGAGATTGAATGCTAAGAATTTAGGATGCTACATGTGTACAGTGAGGTTGTGTGCTAATATTGAGATGTTATCTCGAGGAGGTAAAAGGAGGGAAAGTTAGGAAGGGGTCAGGTTAATCTGGTAGTACTGTGTAAATAAATGGAATTTGAGAGCCTTTCTGAATTGTGTCAGGTCAGTAATTGCACGGATGCCTGGTGGTAAAGCGTTCCAACATTTTGGGGCATAGATGCTGAAAGCTCTGTTTGATGTAGCGATTGTGTACTTTGTTGATGCCTTTGGGATTACTAGCGCGTTTGTAGATGAGGTTCTTCTTGTTCTGATGGGAGGGATGAGCTGAATGATGTCAGTTAGTGAAGGGGAGGTGATACCATGGATGGATTTGAAAGTGAGTAGCAAGGATTTGAACATAAGCCTTCCTTGTATGGGGAGCCAGCGAAGCTGTATTAGGATAGGCGTTACATGGTCGCATCTTGCTGCTCCCACTAAGACTCTAGCAGCGGCATTCATGGCAAGTTGTAACGGATTAAGTGTTGACTGAGGGAGGCCTTGAAGAATCGCGTTGGCAAAGTCAAAGTGTGGTAAGATAAGGGATTGGTATATTCGGAAGTCTTCAGGGTTTAGCATGGATTGAAGGTGTCTGAGGGACCGGATTTTGAAATATATGGCTCTGACTATGTTGGATATATGGATTTTCATGTCTAAACGTTGATCAAGAGTAACCCCTAAGTATCGAATTGTTGGTTTGGTTTGGAGTTCAGCTTCTTTAACCTTTATATGGGGTGGAGGGGAGAAACTCTGGTCTCTGGTGATGAATAGCACTTCAGACTTTTTGTGTTGGATCCTAAGATTTTGGGACAGAAGCCATTCGGAGACTGCGTTGAAACATTCAATCAGTGGCGAGAGGTCCATTTGCTCTGTGGAGAATGGCATGAAGAGTAGGATGTCATCGGCGTATATTAAACAGTCGACCTTGAATGATCCGATAATGTTGAAAATGGGTTGCATGTAAATATTAAATAAGAGAGATGATAGGGATGACCCTTGTGGAACACCCTGTCGTTGATGGAAGGGTACGGAAGTTCCTGATCCTGATTTTACATGCTGCCATCAAGGTACGACCTGCACCAATCAAGGGCGACGCCATTTATGTCCTTTTCCTTTAGACGTTCTACTAGCAGACCATGGTGTACAGAATCAAAGGCTGCAGCGATGTCTATGAAGATGAGAGCGAAACCTCGGTGGATGTTGTCGATACCTGTGACGATTTTGTTGAAAAGGGAGATAAGCAGGGTTTCGACGCCATGGTATTCCCTGAAGCCATGTTGACGATGGTCTAGTGGGGAGGCGGTATCAATGTGATCTTGAATTTGTCTTTGTGCTTCCTTTTCAATTATTTTGGCTAGAAGAGGAATACTGGCTATGGGTCTATAGGATTCAACCTTGCTTGGGTCAAGTTTAGGGTTCTTCAGAAGGGGTCTGATGGATGTTTGCTTGAGTGCTGCAGGGAAGGATCCTGTTGTGAATGATAAGTTCATCATTCTTGTGATCAGTGGGCTGAGTTCTGTTCGTAAATTTTTAATCCAATATGCGGGGCAGGGGTCAGTTTGTGCAGTCGTGGTATTGAGGGCCGCAATGGTATCTTCCACCAGTTTCTTGGCTGGAGTAGAGAACTTAGATAGGGATATTAGATTGGAGGTGTCTTGCGCTATGAACGTAGTAATTTTGTCAGTTTGAAGTAGCTTGGATTGTAAATGGTTGGCAAACTCCTGTGGGTGGATCTCTTCAGGTCGACATGGAGATGGTTCCTTAGAGAATGATTTAACTAGTTCGAAAAGGTCACGTGGTTTATTTAGTGACCTTTTGAGGGTGTCGGTATGGTATTGTTTCATATTTGTTAGGATAGCTTCTCTGTAGATTGCAAGGTGAGTTCTGTAGGCTGCCTGGTCTTCTGCAGAGTGGGAACGCCTCCATCTTTTCTCAAGTTTCCGTAGGTGTGAGCGGGAGACACGTAGTTCCGGTGAGAACCATGGAGAATGTTTTCTTTTCTTTGAGATATTGTTCTTAGTTGGTTTTCGTGCAATAGAGCTAAGACTCTTATTCCATGAAGTGATTAAGTTGTCTAGGTTGAGAGTTGCATTGTTGTATAGAGGGAGAGTCTCTGCTAGTATGAGATCTTTGTTGAAGGCTCTGAAATTTTGAGAAGTTGTGTTTGTTGAGTTGAATGGTGTTCTATTGTTGTGTGGTAAATTGTTATTGATGGGTATAATGAAATTGATTAGCTTGTGATCTGACCATGGTACAGAGGTGAGAGATGTCACAAGTTCATCATTTGGTTCAAGTACTGGCAGGGGGGGCAAAAATCATGTCCAGGATGTTTCCTTTAGTGTGAGTGGGTTTGTTGATGATTTGTCTGTATCCCAGTTCATTAATCGCTTCTAAAAGGGCAGTGGCGTGACTGGAGTGGAGTGATGGGAGGTTGAAATCTCCTAGTATCCAGTTTGATAGGTTGGGATGGCGAGTGTTGGCAGCTAGGTCGAGGATGTTGGAGAGATCATCAATTGAGGGTGAGGGTGCTCTATATAGAAGGTTAATAGAGCACTGGTTATTTGCAATGGATAGTATATCCAAGTTGTTGGTACTGGTGGAGTCTGTTGTATGAAAATGCAGATCAGTCTTGGTCAGAGTGAGGGCCCCTCCTCCTCTTTTGCTTTCTCTATGACGGGAGTGGATGGCGAAATCCTACAATACCCTAAAGCTCCCAAGGAGGCAGCTACCTTACCTATTCATGAGATCTTGCATGATCTCATGTTAAGGATGTGGGAAACACCTCTAACCACATCTCCTCACTCTCGAAGACTCGACACCATGTATCGAGTTTCTCCCTGTCCTAGGTTTCAGAAGACTCAGCTACCACACCATTCCATGGTGGTGAAATCAGCTATGAGAAGGATCAAGAGTGCAAAAAGGCATGCATCTAATTCTCCAGGATGTGAGTGTAGGACTCTTGATGCCTTTGGACATCGAACCTTCCAGGCTTCCATGCTTTCTGCTAGGATCAGTTCCTATATTTTATATATGGGGATATTCCTTAAGGAAGTTACAGGAGATTTAGAGCTTAAGAGCCCTCTCCTTCCTGATGATAAGAGGCAGGATTACCCCGCCTTGTCAAACATGCTCAGGATGTTTCCAAGTTTGTCAATCGTGCAGCCTTTGACTGCTTTGAGTGCATAAGCAGAACCTCTGCTATTGCCATAGGTGCACATAGGATTGCCTGGCTCCAGGCATCTGACTTGGAACTTTGGGTACAGGATAAACTAGGAAATATTCCTTGCACAGGAGAGAATCTCTTTGGCAGGAAAAAGCTAATGAGATAGATGCTGACAATATCACCTTGGATAGATTGTCTAAATCTATAGCTGATCCTGCAAGGAAAAAATCCTACAAGAAACCATTCTTCAGTAAGAAGTTTTATCCCTCCTATACCCAACATGGACATCGTTTGGGTCAGTCTGCCCAAAAGGGACAGCAGCAACAACCTAGGCAAAGAAAAACAAAAGCTGCTAAGCCTCAACCGGCTCAGCAGACTCAGCCTCCACAGGGGCTTTGACTCCTATCTAGAAAACTTTGCCTTCCTGGCCCTGAACTGTCCAGAACCCTCCACCATTCCAGGAAGGTTATGTCATTTTGCCCTCAGATGGGGTCAGATAACAGCAGAAAATTGGACTCTGTCTGTTGTAAGAGAGGGGTACAAGCTTCATTTCCTCAGCATGCCCCCTCCTACAGTGGTAAGACAGTTCAATTCTCAGACCTCTCTCAACAACCAGTTAGGTCAAGAGGTCACTGTGCTTCTTGCCCAAGGGGCAATAGAAGAGGTACCCATTCTACAACAGGGTACAGGATTCTACTCCCCCTATTTCCTTATTCCAAAGAAAACAGGAGGACACAGACCCATTTTAGACCTCAGAGAATTGAACAAATTCCTGTTCAAAGAGAAGTTCAAAATGATTTCTCTAGGAACTCTGCTGCCATACCTTCAGAGTCAGGATTGGCTTTGTTCTCTAGATCTCAAGGATGCGTACACTCATGTTCTCATCCATCCAACTCATCGAAAGTTCCTTCGCTTCCTATTTCAAGGGAAGCACTACCAATACCAATACCAATACCTTTTGGCCTGGCCTCGGCACCAAGGGTGTTCACAAAATGCATGGCTGTGGTGGTAGCATTTCTTCGCACCCTAGGAATATTTGTCTTCCCTTACTTAGACGACTGGCTCATTCGAGCCCCTTCAGAGCCAGAGGCCAGGGTTGCTCTCTCTCGCACGATGTGCATCCTTCAGTATTTGGGACTTGTTATAAACTTCCCAAAATCCAACCTTGCTCCCACTCAGTCTCTAGAGTTTATAGGAGCTCTGCTGGATACCAGACAAGGGCCTACCTTCCACAGGCCCGCTGCCTCCGCATTGTGCAGTTGGCTTCCCAAGCAGTGTTAAAACCTCACCTCACTGCTCGAGAAATGTTACAGTTGCTAAGCCACATGGCATCCACCGTGCATGTGGTTCCTTATGCTCGCCTCCATATGAGGGCAGCCCAGTGGACTTTATCCACTCAGTGGGCTCAGGCGTCAGGTTGCCTGTCAGACAAAATAGCAAACTCAGATCGCCTTATTTTGTCCCTCCAATGGCGGCAGTCACCCCAGAACCTTTTGGTGGGGCCTCCTTTTCAGCAACCCCCACCCCAAGCCACTCTAACAACAGATGCTTCACAGGTGGGTTGGGGAGCCCACCTGCAAGGCCTCTTTACCCAGGGTACCTGGACTCCACAGGAGGCCTATCTACACATCAATCTCCTGGAACTCAGAGCAATCTTCCTTGCTCTTCGAGTATTCCATACCCAGCTCAGCTACAAAGACAGTCCTAGTTCAAATGGACAGTCAAGTAGCCATGTTCTATGTGAACAAGCAGGGTGGAACAGGCTCTCTGTCATTATGCAACGAAGCTTTGCGACTATGGGCCCTCGCCAGAGAGCATCAGATTCATCTCCTGCGGTGTATCTTCCAGGCATTCAAAACTCTTGGGCAGACAGACTCAGTCGAGTTCTGCTTCCACACGAATGGTCTCTCCATGCAGACCAGGTGGCCAATATTTTCCAAATTTGGGGAACCCCGGAAATAGACTTCTTCGCAAGTCCGCTGAATGCCAAACTTCCCTGGTTCTGTTCCAGAATTCCGGCTCAGGGTTGTCAGGCCAGGGATGCTTTCCTCCTCCATTGGGGCCAGGACTTCCAGTATGCTTTTCCACCCATTCCCCTAATTCCCAAAACCCTGTTCAAGCTTCAGAGACAGAGGTCATATGATTCTCATAGCTCCACATTGGCCACGGCAAATGTGGTACCCTCTGCTCCTACATCTCTCTGTCTCCGCCTCTGGAGTTAGGATCTGCTCCAGATCTCCTTTCTCAGGAGGACGGGATGCTGTGGCATCCCAATCCCCAGTCTCTGCATCTCAGGGCCTGGTTGCTGAAAGCCTAGAACTTCACGGTCTTAACCTTTCTCAACAGGTAAAGGATATCCTTTATGCTTCCAGGAAGCCTTCCACAAGACGCTCTTATGCTTTCAAGTGGAAAAGGTTTACCATATGGTGCTCGCAGAAGGGTCTTAACCCTCTGGTGATACCTCTGGAATCATTACTGGAGTATCTCCTTCATTTGTCTAATGCAGGGCTTAAGACCAATTCAGTGAGAGTTCATTTGAGTGCTATTGCAGCTTCTTTCAAGCCTCTAAAGGGGCAACCTATTTCCTCTCATCCTCTCATAGCGAGATTTATGAGAGGCCTTCTTTTAACTAAGCCTCCCATTAAGCCACCACCGGTGGCATGGGACTTAAATTTGGTTCTTGGGCAGCTTATGAAACCGTCTTTTGAACCATTAGCCACTACCTCTTTGAAATTTCTTTCCTGGAAGGTCATCTTTCTTATTGCAATCACATCAGCACGTCGCATCAGTGAATTGCAAGCATTGGTGGCTGATCCTCCTTATACAAGGTTCCATCACGATAAGGTAGTCCTTAGGACTCATCCACATTTTATGCCAAAGTTGGTGTCACCTTTTCATTTAAACCAAGCGGTTTACCTTTCTGTATTCTTCCCAAGGCCTCATGCCTCTTCATACTTTGGATTGTAAAAGGGCTCTAGCCTTTTACTTACAAAGGACACAGCAACATAGGAAGTCCTCTCAACTTTGTTGCTTTTGATCCTAGTCATTTGGGACTTCCAGTCTCCAAAAGAACACTGTCCAACTGGATTGCACAGTGTATATCTTTTGCCTATGAGAGTAAAAACCTTCCTCTGGAAGGCCATGTCACAGCTCACAATGTGAGAGCCATGGCAACCTCTATGGCTCATCTTCACTCTGTGTCTATCGATGACATCTGCCGAGCAGCTACTTGGGCTTCGGTTCATACCTTCACAGCCCATTACTGCTTAGACAAGGACTCACGCCGGGATGCCTTGTTTGGTCAGGCTGTTCTTCAACACTTGTTCCATACTTAATCAACTCCTACCCACCAGCCCTAGTAGGATGCCAGAGATCCATGGGGGGAAGTGGAGCCCTTTCCCAAGGGCACACAACTTCTGGGGTCTTCTCCCTGGCATATGTGAAGACTACATTCCTGCTTGTTCCTGGAGATAGCATAGTTACTCACCTGTAACAGGTGATCTCCGGGAACAGCAGGAATTTAGTCTTCGCAACCCACCCACCTCCCCTAGGTGTTGTATCTCTCTATCTCTTTCTCTTTCCCTCTCTCTTTTGCCTCAGCTATAAACTCAACTGGAGAGGGACAGTTGGGAAAGGTGGGAAGGCAGCACGCAGGCGCTGTGGGATGCTCCCAAAAATGTTCCTATTGGACGCTGGGGAGCGTTCCCGCGCAGGCTCCGTCAGTACCGACGATACCAATATGTGAAGACTAAATTCCTGCTGTTCCCGGAGATCACCTTTACAGGTGAGTAACTATGCTTTAGTTCACCTCAGATAATACTTCAAAACTCTGTGTACATCCAAACAATGAGGTTGCCATCTGGCTCCAACACTGTTAAGAATGACTGCCTGATTCACATGCAAACCAGAAACCACCTTGGGCAAAAATGAAGGCATTGGCCAAATCACCACTTTTTCCCTAGAGATCACCAAAAACAAGCTTCCTTCCTGATGGGGCATGAAGCTCCAAAATCTTTCTGGCTGAAAAGATTGCCACCAAGATGACCACTTTAAGGGTTAAATTTTTAAGGGAGACCTCCCTCAGAAGCTCAAATGGCGCCTTTGAGTGCCAAAAGCACCAGATTCAAATCTTGAGGGGCTGCACATTTCACTCCTCACAAGAAATGATTCACATCCTAGTATAGCAGCATGGGAGGATCCTGCATTGCCCCTTTAAAATGAACAATTGCTGCCATCTGAACTTTGAAGGAATTCAAGGCTAATCCCCTTTCCAGGCCATATCTGAGAAAGGCCAATATATCTGGCAGGGAGAATCTCAACATATTGACTCTGGTCCTGACACCATGCTTTGAAAATTCTCCATATCCTGACATAAGCCAAAGAGGTCCATCTCTTCTTAGACTACAGAAGAGTTGAAATTACTCCACCCAAGTAACCTCTTTTCAGAAGTCTTGCACTTTCAAGGGCTAAGCTGTAAGTGAGAATTGACTCGCGTCCGCCCATGCTTCCAGGAGAGCCCTTGATTTTTCCGGAGCCATGAGCATCACTAAGTCCGGAGGGCCCTCTATCTGCAGAAGAATTCTGCCCACGAGAGGCCACTGGGAAAAGACATACAGCAGCCCTTCGGTGGGCACGCTTGCATCAAATCATCTAAACCCTCCAACCACAGTTCTCTCTTGCAGCTGAAGAAATGGGCACCTGTGCGTTTTGCCTAATCACCATCAAATCCATGAGTGGAGGGCCCCAACATTCTGCTATCTGCTTGAAGGCTGAGTCCACCAGATGCCACTCTCTATGGTCCAGGGTGTGCCGGTTCAGGAAATCTGCCTGAATACAGTCCACCCCTGCTACATGGACCACTAGCAGGCTAAGTTCTCCTCTGCCCAGGAAAGCAACAGTTCCATCTCTTCCCAGGACAGCAACTTGCTGACTTCTTGTTCTGCCCTGTTGATTTATGTATGCTACTGCAATTGCATTGTCTGCCAGGACCCACACCACTTTTCTTTGTAGCCAAGGATGAAACACCTGCAGGGCTAATCTGATGGGCCTTATCTCCAGGCAGTTAACAGGCCACCAGGCTTCTTCATGGGATCACTGCTCTTGAGCCACTTTGCCTAGATGGTGGGCACCTCAGCACACAGGCTGGTATCCATGGTCCTAGAGTCCATTTGGGATACTCTAGATTTATTCCCAGATTGAAATTGTCTACTCTCAACCACCAGTTCAGACTTCTCCTTGTTACCTGCCTTGAGTGGCAAGACCAGTGAACTCCTGGTACTAGCGACCACCAGGCCAGTAGCAACTTTTCCAGTAGGCTCATGTGTATACTGGCCCACAAATCCAGATCTAAGACTACTGTCATAAATATCAACACCTGCAGGTAATCCCACGTGGTCAACCTCCGCATCCAGACGAAGCCCTAAATCTTTGACTGCAACTTTTGGATCCTCTCCTCTGTAAAGAACACTTTCCCAAGGTGAGTATCAAATCTTGCTCCTAGATACCCCAATGTCTGGGAGGGCACTAACTTGCTTTTGTCCAGGTTGGTCATCCAGCCCAAACTTTCTAGAAATTGGCAGATATGACTTCTCCCGAATGAGCTACTCTCCTGGTATGACTTCGCCCAATGAGCCAATCATCCAACTAGGGATGAAGCAACAGCCCTTGATGCCGAAGGGCAGCCGCTACTACCACCATGACCTTTGAGAAGGTCTGTAGAGTGGTTGCCAAACTGAAGGGCAAGGCCAGGAACTGAAAATGCTGCCCCAGGAGAGCAAAACACAGTTCCAAGATTGGGTGGAAGGTTCCTTCTTTCTTGGGTACCACAAAATAGATGAAATGTCTGCCTGAACTGCACTCCTTTTGAGGCACAGGCACCACTGCTCCCTGGGCCAAATGCCTGTCGAGCATAGATTACACTGCTGCGGCTTTCCTGGAAGACTTGCAAGGGGACTCCAAATAAGTATAGGGAATTGGACTAATTTGAGGGCATATCCTTTGTGGATTACCTCCAAAATCCACTGGTCTAAAATGATCTGGACCCACCTTCAGTAAAACTGTTGTAGCCAACCACCCATGGGCAGTACCAAAGGATGGGTCCAGAAACCCTCTTTGGGGAGGGTGAGAGTCAGAGGCATCTGATGTGCCCCCTTCCTGGCCCCCCTCAACAGGTGCCATGAAAGGACTGACTCTTGGTCAAGCACTTGCTCCTCTAACCCCGCCGACCTCCTCGGACAGAACCTCTAAGACTCCAAAACCAACTTCTTGCCACAAAATATCTCCCAGCTTATCCTCAAGCAACCTCAGTACCTTGTTGTCCCCCAACTCCTTCAACAACTTTTCCAAATCCTCTCCAAAATGTAGCTTGCTCTTATGGGTAGCTTGCTGAGGCACGTCTTTGAGGCCACATCTGCAGACCAATTCTGAAACCGCAATAATTGATGAGCAGTCACCACTGTGGTCATATTCTTCACCATTGATTGAATCAAATCATAGAGGGTATCAGCCAGAAAGGTTCACCCTGACTCTAAAAGCACCACCTCTGACAAACCTGCTGATAGGACAGCTGCAAGCATTCACTGTAAACAGGCTTGAGCTATATTTCCGCTGCAGCATGAAAGCTGATACCTACGTTTCAACAGGGACTCTATCCAATAGACCTGTGGATACTTCAGAGCTGCACTGTCTTTCACTAGAATGGTCGTCATCTCAGAGAACAGGGACACCAATGTATCCATTCCAGGAAGGCACAACCATTCCTTTACTTCCACGACCACAAGCTAAAGTCTGGTCATAGAGCAGGCCAAGTTAAGACCAGCAACAGAGGTATCCCATTCTGCTGTGACTGTGTCCTTAATTGCTCAGTGCATCAGAAAGGCCTTTGCAGGCTTCTTTATGCCCTCCACTGGCTGTCTTTCTGATATGACTTAAGTACTGCAAGAACCTGCAAAATAAGGGAACCAAGTTCCTCTTTCCTAAATATCCTCACAAGTGACATAGCTTCACCTGGAGGGACTCCAGAGGTGCTTTTAAGGGGCCTTTCAGGGGGTTTTCCTCTTCCCCCAGTGGAGACGAGGACTCCAGCAAGTCCTTGGATAAGTCCTCCAGCTCCTCCTCATCCAGGTACAGCCACCTGACTGCCCCTGGATCCTGCTTTCTTTACCTCAAATCCAGAAATACGAACTTCACTTACATCGTTCCCACAGTCACCGTGTAGAGTATCTCTGGAGGAAATCTCGTTCACCCACAGCTCTCCATATTTCAAAGATCATCATCTACAGTATCGCTTTTGTGTGCAACAGGCCAAGCACATATACTTTTCTAAGATTATCTCCACTGCCTCCAATCCTACACGCCAGCTCTATTCTGTCCTCATAGCCCTCTCTGACCTACACCCAGTTCCTCTTCGGCTATTCCCTGCCCAACTCCCAGCCCCTCCCAGCTAGCCTCCTTCTTTGCTACCAAAATCTATGACCTTCGGTCTTCATTGCCATGCCCGCTTCTGCTGTCTTCTCCTCCTCCCCCTTTCTTCCTCCTACTTCTCTGTTTCCCATGTTTGGGCCACATTTTGCCCTCTTAGTGCTGCAGAACTCACAAAATCTATTTCCACATCATGTAAGACTAGCTGCTCTCTTGATCCAGTACCATCACCTTGGCTTCTAGAACCTTCCCTTGCCCTCCATCCTTACCATGTTGTACGCTAGCCTTTCCTCTGGAACTTTTCCCGCCCCTTGGAACTATGCTTTGGTTCGCTCCCTCTTGAAGAAGCCCTCACTTGATCCCCTTGATCCAGCATATAGCCCAGTTTTGAATCTCCCCTTTCTCTCAAAAATCCTTGAAAAAGCTGTCTTTGCCCAACTCTCTCACCACCTTGACTCCATTCATTTTCTCCATTCCTGTCAATCAGGTTTCTGTCCAGGCCACAGTGTGGAAACTGTCCTACTTGTGTTTCTTAATGAGCTTCACACTGATCACAGTGATGTTTCTCTGGCAGTGTCTTTGGATCTCTCCGTGGATTTTGATCTTGTGGATCACTCAATTCTGTCTCAATTACAGTACATGATGTTAGTCTTCGGAGTTCAGTCTATCACTGTTTCTACTCTTTCCTTTTCTCTAGGTCTTTCACAGTCACCTCTTCTGATCCATTTCCTCTTTACTGTGGTGTACCTCAGGGTTCAGTTTTGGCACCCCTTCTATTCAATATTATTCTTGCACCATTTGCTCTACTTATTCAGCAGTCAGGGTTGTCGGCGTACTATTATGCCGATGACATCATTTTAGTCCACCATATCAATCCCTCTCAGCCTTTCCTTTCTCCTCTCAACGCTTGCCTCTCTCAAGTTTCTGACTGGCTAACCACAAACTGTCTTCATCTCAATTTGTTCAAAACATCAGCTATATGGTTTACACATGGAAGCACCTGTCCCACGATAGTTCCAGTTCTCTCTCCCATTCCTCTAGTGTCCTCCCTTCTCTATCTCAGAGTAATTCTCGACTCTGATCTCTCCTTTTAGGACGTTTACCAGCTTACCAAGAGAGCCTTCTATTACCTTCGTCACATCCATGCAATCCATCTGTTTTTCATACCCCAAGCACTAACTACTTTTCTATCCTTAGTCATGTCCCATCTAAACTTCAGTAATCTTCCACTCACTGGTACCCCTCAATTTCAACTCCACAGACTCCAACTGATCTAAAACATGGCAGCCCAAATTATTATGCCCATCACATGCTGAGACCATGTCAACCCTCTCCTTTTCTAGCTTCACTGGCTCCCCGTGGAATACTGTATTTGATACAAAATTCTTATTCTAGTCCATCAAGCTATCTATACTCATACCCCACAATATCTGGCAGATCTCCTTCAATTTCACACTCGTACACGCAGACTTCGCTCATTATACATCAACCGCCTCCATCTTCCATCACCATCCTGTGCCCATTTACAAACCACTCGCCACTTGGCTTTCTTTTTTCTGGGTCCATCCCTATGGAACTCCATCCCCACCACTCTCCGATTAGAACAAACCTACTCTAAATTCAAGTCCCTCTTAAAATCCATTTGTTTTCCTCTGCTTTCGATCTCCCATCCTCTATTGTCTGATTATACTTATTTATGTTTGCTTTTTGTCCTGCCTGACTGATTAGCTTCTCTCTCTTTCCGGTTTCAAATTGTAGTTTTTCCTTTTTCCTAGCCTTGGCCTTATCTGTATCTTTTTGGATTGTACACTGCCCTGATGTTACAAAGGAGCGGTATATCAAATATCCTAATAAACATAAACAGGAGAGAAGCTGAGAGGACCCCCAAGAATCTGATTCCAAACAAGCTGTAGCTGGGATCAGTTTTGGAGGAAGGTCCCTAGCAAGCACGTGTGCTTCCAAAATGGCAGCAGTTAACCACCAAATCTGGTGGTTGCACAGTGCTGAACTCAACTCCCCCCCTCCCCCCCCATGCCTTTTCATCGCTGTTGTCACCATGCTGGAGTTCTATTGCACTACCACCATCGGCTTTACTGTCCCCCAAGACACTGGTTTTTCCTCTAAATGGCCATGTAAATGCAGCAAAGCCTGCCTGCTGACAAAGAGCAATGGGAGCCATACGTCTTTCCACTCTCCTCCCTGAGCTACTCTACACTATAATTGCCAAAGCTCAGACAATTCCTGTACCACAACTCTTGTTTTGCCTTCTTTATTTCTATTTAAACTACACGTACCTTAATCGCTGGGCAATTCCAGAAAGTGACCCCATCCCCCTCTCAGGAGAGGGACAAGGGCACCACAAGCTGGCTGCCACCAAACTGGGCAAGAAGGGAATGAGGGACGGAACCAGACCAACCAGTTTAGTACCTCTGCACATCTGAAGCCAGTCCCAGCTGGCCCAAATCCTCTTGCTTAGAAATGGACTATAGCAATTACTGTCTCACACCGAATACAGAACCCAGAGTTGCTCCAGCACTAGAGCTTGTGCTTGCTTGCTTTTTTTTTTAAAGATCCTTTAGACCAGGCTGCACAGACCTACCATCTGCTGGAGACAGAAATACTGGTTTGCTATGAGCTGTACAGGACCCTGTATACAATGACATCATCGAACCAGTGGTTCTTAGTCTCCATCTGCTGGTAGGAGAGCGTAAACCTACACGTCTGGAAGGATGAGGAGGAAATAAGATTTCTATCTATAAAGACTCCATGTGCATTTAGTTAACTGAAGAACATTTATTCTGCACCAATTTAATCTGCCATTGTGATATAATTTGTCCCCTGGTATCAAAAGCCCCATGGTTATCCTCTTTCCACCAGGTCTCTGAGATGCCTATTATTTAGTGCTATATATTGTAACTCTCCCTTCTTCTATTTTAGACTTCTAGCAAATGTACAGAGACATTTCAAAGTATATGTTTGTTTTTATTTACAACTTACTAGGCAGTTGACAGAGGTAATTTGGAATTGTTTTAAACTTTCTCTGCCCTTTTGTTAAAGGCACCTTTGCCTTTATTGCAACCTCTCTATTGGGATGCCGTACTTTCCCTGTCGTGATACTATCCTTCCAAAATAATTCATTCTGAAACCATACACTCTTGAACAACTATTGACTTTCCCCTGTGACCTAGTTTGAAAGCTGCACTATCTCCATTTTAAAGGTCTGTGCCAGCAGCCTGGTTTCGCTCTGGTTAAGGTAGAGGTCATTCTTTCAGAAAAGGCTCCGCTTTCCCAAAATGTTCTCCAGTTCCTAATCAATCTAAATCCCTTGTTCCTGTACTGTCTCATCCACGTGCTGAAACTCCACTGCTCTAGCTGCCTCTTGGTTCCTGCACATGGAATGGGAAACATTTCTCAGAAGCCCTAGATTTCAACTTTCTACCTAAAATCCTAAATTTGGCCTTCAGAGCCTCTCACATTTTCCTATGTCGCCGGTACCCACGTGTATCAAGGCAGCTGACTCCTCCCCAAAAATGTCTGTAAAATCCTATCTAAGAGATGCATGAGATCCTCCGATACCAAGAGAACATAAGAACTGTCCTACTGGGTCAGACCAAGGTCCATCAAGCCCAGTATCTGGTTTCTAACAGTTGCCAGTCCAGGTCACAAGTACTTGGCAGGTTCCTAAAAAGGCACATAGGTTCCACAATGCTTGTCCTGGGGTAAACAGTGTATTTCCTGGATTATCTTTAATAATAGTTTATGGACCTTTCCTCCAGGAACTTGTTCAAACTGTTTTTAAACCCAGCTACGAATGCTTTTAGTACATCCTCCAGTAACAAATTCCAGAGTTTAATCATGCATTGAGTGAAAAAATATTTTCTCTTATTAGTCTTACATGAGTTACATTTTAGCTTCATTGCATGTCCTCTAGCCTTTCTACTTTTTGATGGAGTAAACAACCGATCTACGTTTACCTGTTCTACTCATTATTATATAGACCTCTATCATATCTCCCCTCATCAGTCTCTTTTCCAAGTTGAAGAGTCCTAACCCTGTAAGCCTTTCCTCATCGGGGTATCCTTCTAACCCCTTTACCATTTTGATAGTTCTCCATACCTTTTCTAATTCTACTATATCCTTGTTAATATATGGTGACCAAAATTGCACACAGTATTCAAGGTGCAGTCGCACCATGGAACGATACAGAGATGACATCATATCCTTGGTTTTATTCTCCATTCCTTTCCTTATCATTCCTAGCATTCTATTTGCTTTCTTGGCTGCCGCTGCACACTGGGTGGAGGGTTTCAAGGTATTATATATGATGCCTAAATCCTTTTCCTGGGTGGTGATTGCTAATATGGAACCTTGCATTGTGTAACTGTAGTTTGGGTTGTTCTTTCTTAGGAGCATAGCTTTGCACTTGTCCACATTAGTTCTCATTTGCCATTTGAATGTCCAGACTTCCAATTATCAAGATCCTTTTGCAATTTTTCACAATTCTTTTGTGTTTTAATAACTTGAATGATTTTGTGTCATCTGCAAATCTGATCACCTCACTCATTATTCCCATTGCCAGGTCATTTATGCAGATGTTAAAAAGCAGTGGGCCCAGCACAGTTCCCTTGGGTACTCTCCATTATTCATCTTTCTCCATTTGGAAAATTAACTATTTAGCTCTACTCTCTGCCTTCTGTCTTTTAACCAGTTCCTGATCTACAATAGTACACTGCCTCCTATCCCATGACTTTTTAGTTTCACCAAGAGTATCTCATTGAGGGATCTTGTCAAATGCTTTCTGAAAATCCAGATACACTATATCAACCTGCTCACCTTTGTCTACCTGTTTATTCACACCTTCAAAAACAAATATGACTCATTGGTAAGACAGAATCTTCCTTATCTAAATCCATGTTGGCTTTCTCTCATTATCTACATGTTCAGTAATTTTATTCTTTATAATGGTTTCTACCATTTTGCCTGGTACTGACGTCAGGCTCACTGGTCTGTATTTTCCTGGATCACCCCTGGAACCCTTTTTAACAATTGGTGTTACACTGGCCATTCTCCAGTCTTGAGAGTACTACAGATGATTTTAATGATAGTTCACAGATTACTAATAGTAGCTCTGAAATCTTATATTTCAGTTCTTTCAGCACTTTTGGATTTATACCATCTGGGCAAGGTGATCTGCTACTCTTTTTAGTTTATCAAATAGTTGTAATACATCTTCCCTGTTTATTGAAATTTGTTTCAATTCTTCTGATACATCGCCTTTAAATACCATTTCAGGCATGAGTAATTTCTCTACAACTTCTTCAGCAAGAATTCATTCAGTCTCTCTGCTATATCCTTGACTTCCCTTAGCACCCCTTTTACCCCTCTATCATCTAATGATCCAACTGACTCTCACAGATTATTTTGCTAGGAATGTACTTAAAAAATAATTTTGTGTGTTTTTGTTTCCACGGCAAGCAAGACCCTCATACCCACTTACTTACATGCCTAATGACTGAATTGCAAACTACAATGGCTATCCTAATCCCTATTCTTGGAATAAAAATTACAACCGCTCCCACAACTGCTTTATTTTGAAAATCACGGAACAGCATTGGAAAGGTGTACTCCTCGACGTATACAAAATGTTCAAAGCATGTGTTGTGGTATGAGAGGCTGTCTTTCTGCACAGCAGGTGTGAACTTTGAGGGTTTGATGTGTGTAGGAGCTTGAATTTCTTTGTATATGTGTGTTTTTACTGGTGAAAGAAATTGTCATTGGTATGAGTATGGGAGTGAGCAATTGTATTTTGGTATGTATCTGAATAAAATAAGGAAGTTATGTGTGTCTTAGCCAATTTTCAACTTTACTATTTTTTCAGTCTTCTCCTCCATAATCTTCCTAATAGAAAGTTGTGTGTGGAAGTTCAAAAAGAACATGTTGGCATAAGAGAACTAGTAGCAGCTAGAGTTCTTATAGAAACCAAATTGAAAACTTATCAGTGCATAGATGCAGGCAAGAAACCTTTCTGTACAAGAATACAGTCTGAGAGACTCCATAAGCATTCTCTGTTTTCTTTTCTTTTCTAGTGGGGTGCTGGAGAAGAGCCCCTTGTGTCAGCCTGTCTCATAGTCTGAGCCTTCCTTTTTCCATGTTGGTTGGTAATGTTTTGTTTGTGCATGAGCAGGTGACAAGTCTTGCTGTTCAATGGATGAAAAAGACTGACAGATAATGGGAGCTGCATCAGTGCAGATCTGTCTGTGGTTCGGTGTGATTATGTTGCCATTCATATGGCTACATGTACCCTGCTTGTCAACAGAGAACTGCCTAGTGCCACAGTCCAAGAGACTCCATTCCTTGTTCCACACCCTCTGCTTGTTCTTACACATCAATGACATGAAACTGTTTGACCATTGGCACTCTTACATTCATGTGCAATAGCCAAGAAAACCCAGGGGCTTTCCAATTTCCCTTAGTGTAAAACATGTTAGGAATGGCTCCTCAGTCAAAAGACAAAGCCAGCCATCTCCTTTTTAAATTTTCCTCTCATCCTCTATCATCATGTTCCTATGCTGATTCTAAAGCATAGTTCTCAACCCAGTACTTGGGGTGCACCTAAGCAAGTTGGGTTTTCAGGATTCCTACAATGAATATGCATGAGATACTGTAGATGTGCATGTATTGCCTTCATTGTATGCAAATCGATCTCATGCATATTCATTGTAGGAATCCTGAAAACCCGACTTGTCTAGGTGCGCCCTGAGGTCGGGGTTGAGAACCACTGCTCTAAAGCAGGGGTCTCCAAATCCAGCCCTGGAGGGCTGCAAACCAGTCAGGTTTTCAGTATATACCTAATGAATATGCATGAGAGAGATTTGCGTGCACTGCCTCCACTGCATAAGAACATAAGAGATGCCATACTGGGTCATACAAAGGTTAAGACCAAAGATCCATCAAGTCCAGTATCCTGTTTCCAACAGTGGCCAATATGGGTCGTAAGTACCTGTCAGGTTCCCCTAAAGTAGACAGATTCCATGGTGCTTATCCCAAGGATCTATGCAGGGTTTTCCCCCCAGTCCACTTTAATATAATGGTTTATGGAATATGCACGCAAATCTTTTTAATGCATATTCATTCTGGATATCCTAAAAACCAGACTGGATATCCTAAAAACCAGAAATGGCATGAGAAACACTGTATTAAGTGAATTTTCAGCCTTGTGCCCCTAGTCAATTAACTTTCAGGCCTCTGAACCTTCATGAGATTTTGATAATTACACTCAGCAATCATAACCACCCAACACACTTTCCCAGAACAATCCTGTAAAAATGCATAATTCCTTTTTGTCCTGATAGACCAGTCCAGACAAATGGGTTGTGTTCCCCTACCAGAAGATTGATGGAGACAAAGAATCAATGAAAAGCCCAGGTTTCAATGACATCACTCCTAAGCCTCTATTCGCTTCAGTCACCGGAAGTCTGTTCAGTATTTCTTTGTCTCCAGCAGATGGTGGATGGATTTTCTCCTTTCTGAAGATTGAAAGGAAAAGATTGATTAAATGCTCGTGGATGACCTTGAGTGTGATGTGGGAGGCTCCACTAGACTGCGGTCTTTACGGTAGCCATAGGAGGAGGGAAAATTGGTTCAGTACCACGTGCTTATCATGGTAAGAGTCTGTTGAGCAGCCAGAAATTGGAAGAATCTGGAAGAGTGCAGCAACCACACACAACCTCAAGCTCCCTCCCTCCTTCTCTGTCCCCCACTCCCCCCTGCTCTCTATTAAAGACTGCAGAAGGCTCTCAGAGAGATCTGTCTTCCAGTCACCCTAACAATGGTGCTGCAAAAGCCAGTAAAACAGTTTCAGGGGAGTAGAGCTGAGCCCAGCATGGATTCTCTGCCTGGGGCTCTCAGGGGGTGAGTACAAAGGCTTCATCACTGTCCTTGTTGGGGGCTCCTGTGATGTAATTTGGGATGTTTTGCTGGCACAGTGTGGGGGTTTCCTGTCATTTTCTGCACGCATTAGTAGCGTTTTTACCTATTGTGCACCTGGCGGTTGAGCAGTCCTCGCAATAAAAGCAAAGTAAACACGTGCCTTTTGGGCTGCCGCGGCCTTAGTGCATGCTGTTGTGATACTTGCCTTAACTCTGTCGTCTTCCAGGAAACATTGTTTGACCTGTGACAAGTGAGGCAGATTCTGCTCTTCTTGCATGGCAGCTTCTGAGTCATCCCTGGAGGGCCTGCTCCCCCTCTCTCAGCCAGAGGATGCAGTTAGTTCAGCCTTGCCTGCCTCAGGACAGGAGGTGACGGATGGTGCTATGGGTAAGAATATCCCGCCAGCCGGAGAGTCCAGCTACCGTGCTGTGAGCTTCTCCTTGTCCTCTAGGGGGTCTGCTAGAGCTGTGCCCCCTGGTGCTGGGGGGTCATTTCCGAAAGGAGAACGTCCGGATTCCAGATGTCCACCCCAGAATTATTTTCTCTTTTGCAGCAGGCCTGGTCCTTCTGGCATGGAAATTGAGACCCTGTGGCTTCTGGGTGGCCCCAAGTGCAGTTTCATGTGGGGCAGGCTGAGAGGAAGCCTTATTCGATTGCCTTCGGCTAAGCATCCTCAGCGAGGGGTGCCCCTTGGAGATGAGGAACAGCTGGGAGCAGTCCAAGACTTTGGCTAGAACTTGGAATGCAATTCCCTGCCACTCCTGCCCCCTCCAACAACAAGTTGTATCAGAGGGGGGCAGGAGCAGCAGGCCGTGAGCATGCTAGTGCAGGCACTTTAAAGCCCAACACAGCGGAGGCATCGCCATGCCACCCCCTCCCTCCTGTTGGGAAGATGGGTGCTGGGAGGGGGAGTGGCATGGCGATTCTGCAATCTTCAGGACGGCATGGAGGGCAATGTTCCCTCTAATTTTCTGTAGGCTGTGTGCGCATAAAATATCAGCTGTGTGCTGCTTTTGAAGGAAGGTTAAATTTTTGTGTGCCACATAACGACACTCGGAGTTATATACTTTAAAATTTGACTACATGTCAGAATACAGTATGTACACCACATTGATTTTAATCAAATTAAATGAAAATAGTCGATTACTAAATGAAGCAGGAAATTTCTAGTAATTACAATCATAGCTGTTAAATTTTAAAACGTCTGTTTTCTATCAGAATCAGAGCTGTAATTTTTGTGTGCTCTGTTGTAAAGTATGTGCGCTCGCTCGGCGAGGTGTGTGCGCGCGCACAGCTTAGAGGGAACAGTGATGGAGGGTCTGCCTAGGGTGACAGAAACCCTCAGGCCGGTTCTGGGTGTATAGAATGCCTCCCCGGGCACGATTGTCCTGGTGGCGCCGGATTAGCCAAGGAGAGTGTGGTTCAGGGACCTGATGTGGCTCCTGCAGGCTTCTCCTCTTTGGTTGCCTCCATCTCGGTGCCTATTGTGGCAGGGACCCATTGTCCTGGAGGACCTGGTTTCCTTCTCGCTTATGGCTTGGCTCTTGAAAGAGACAGCTAGAGCATAAGGGCTATTCCCCAGCGGTGGTCTCCATTCTGCTCAGAGCCTGGAGGTGGTTTACCAAGCTAGCATACGTGCGAGTCTGATGCCTCTTTGAGCGATGGTGCAGTGGTTGGAAGTTGGCTCCTGAGGCAGCCAAGGTGCTATCTCTGTTGGCTTTTCTACAGGATGGCCTGGAGAAGGGCCTTTCCCTTAACTCCTTGAAAGTTCAGGTGGCAGCTTTGACCTGTTTCCAAGGTCCAATGGCTGGCAAGTTTCTGGCCTTGCACCCAGATGTCTCGGGCTTTCTCCAGGGGGTTCGGCATCTGCATCCTCCCCTTTGGTCTCTGGTCCCTTCCTGGGATCCTGATGTCAGTGTCCTTTGAGCTGTTGAAGCACGCTATTTTGAAAGATTTGATGCTCAGAACAGTCTTCTAGGTTGCAATTTGTTCCGCAAGGCAGATTTCCGAGCTGCAGGCTCTATCTTGCTAAGATCCTTATCTGTCTTTTTCAAAGGAGGCTGTTTCCATTCAGCCTGTGCCTTCCTTTTTGCCTAAGGTGATTTCTTCCTTTCATGTGAACCAGGTAGTCTGCCTTCCCTCCTTCACTAAGGAGCGGTGTCAGGGGAAGGATAAGGATCTTTGCCTTGTGGATGGCTGGAGGATGCTTCTCCAGTACTTGGAGTTACAAATTCTTTTCATAAGTCCAAACATCTTTTTGTGCTGTTTGCTGGCCTGCGCAAAGGTGATGCAGCGACTAAGTCAACATTGGGGCACTGGATTAAGGAGGCCATTGCTTCAGCGTATCTGTTGTGGAACTGGTCAGCTCTGGAGGGTTTGTGCGCCCATTCTATTGAGCACAAGCATCCTCGAGGGTGGGGCAGAGCTTGGTAGTCCCTGCAGACATTTGTTGGGCGGCAATAATACTTCTGTCAAGCATTACCGCTTGGATGTCCATGTGTGGGTGGACATGGCCTTTAGCTCAAGGGTTTTGTGAGCTGCTGTCGTCTTCCCACCCAATGGAGTTGTAGCTTTGGTACATCCCACTTGTCTGGACTCGTTTAGCAGGACTATATGGAAGTTGACATTTTACTTAAGGTTTAAGGTTTAATCATTTGATAAAAACCGCCTTTCTGGAACAATCAAGGCGGTGTACAATAATAAAATACATAAAATTCATAAAATACATAAATTACACAAAACGTAAAACATAATACATAAAAACTTTGGCCAAAGCCAGAGAGAAAAAGAAATATACAATCTATAAAGGACAGAAGGCTAAAGTGAAAGAAATACAGGACAGGATACAAAAGGCAGGTAGGTACAGTGGGAGCAGACTCATACAAAAGGGGAGGGGCGATTGAATGCTAGGGAGAAGAAGTGAGTTTTGAGGTTTTGTTTGAAGACTGTAAATTGTGGTTCCAGGCGGAGGGAAGAGAGGAGGGAGTTCCAGTGTGCAGGACCGGCAAAATAAAATGCAGAATGACGCGTGAGCTGGAGATGGGCACGGGAAGGGGAGGGAAGGGCGAGACGGTTAAGGTGAAAAGAGCGGGGAGTGTACCGAGGGGAATGGAAGGATAGAAGGTCGGTCAGATAGGATGGAGTACCGGCATGATAGGCCTTGTGAAGCAGGGTCAATAACTTAAACTGAGAACGAAATGAAACTGGCAACCAATGAAGATGAAAAAGTAAGGGAGTGACATGATCTCGAAGAGTGGAGTGTGTGACAAGACGTGCGGCAGTATTCTGTATTCTTTGAAGCCTAACCATCTGGTTTTTGGGAAGACCGAGAAATAGTGCATTAGAAAAGTCCACCCGTGACATAACTAAGGACAACACCAGTGTAGACAGAGCAGAAGGAGAAAGGAAAGGACGGATTGAGCGGATTTGCCGAAGAAAAAAGAAAGAGGTTTTAGTGATATGGGAAATGTGAGAATGGAAGGAAAGATCTGAATCAAAGTGAACACCTAAATACCGAAATGTAGAGATCAGTGGGACCGGGGAGTTGGAGAAAGAAGGGGCTAGAATAGGGGGGGGGGCACCATGAGTAAACCAAATAGCAAGAGTCTTAGTAAGATTAAGGTGAAGACAATTGGTAGTAAGCCAGCTAGCAACAGAGGAAAGGCAGAAAGGAGAAGTGTGATGGAATAAGAGAATATCATCGGCGTAGAAAAAAGCTGAGATACCTGACTGCTGGATAAGGAGAGCGAGAGGGGCAAGAAAAAGATTGAATAGAAGGGGGGCAAGAACGGAACCCTGCGGAACCCCACAAGGAAGGTGCTGTGGATCAGAGGGAGGGAAAGCAGATGTGGAAGGAAGGACTGTGCAAGAGCGAGAGGAGAGAAAGGAGTGAAACCAGTGATGAACAGTGCTACAAAGACCGGCTTCCCGAAGCCGGTGAAGAAGAAGAAGAGTGATCGACTAAATCAAACGCTGCTGAAAGGTCTAAGGCAACCGCCACCGAGATATCACATCGATCGTGAGCTACATGCAGTGCATTAGTGAAAGCCAAAAGAACGGTGTTGACACTATGCCCAGAATGGAAACCTGATTGACGGGGGTGAAGAAAATTGATAGAATCAAGATGATGAGAAAGTTGTGCAAAGACAAACTTCTCCAGAAGCTTAGACAGAAAAGGAAGATTAGAAACAGGATGATAGTTGGACGGAAGAGAAGAGTCAAGAGAGGGATTCTTCAAGATGGGACGGACCAATGCGTGCTTCCAGGCGTTAGGAAAAATCCCAGTGGAAAGACTAGAATTGAACATAGTGAGGATATAAGGGAGGACACCTAGGGAGGGAGTGAGGAGCCAAGAGGAGGGAATGGGATCCAGCGAACAAGAGGTCTTTCGAGAAGAGGAGATAAGGTGATGAAGTTCAGATGCAGTAATGGGTGAAAAAGTAGCCCAGAAATGAGAGCTGAGAGACAGGCGGTGGCGAAGGAAGAGGAGGGGGGGAAGTGACAGGAGCAGGGCAGGAGGGCAAGGAGTCCCTCAGGGAAACAACCTTTGAGATAAAGAAAGAGGCCAGTTGTGAGGGGGAAGGAGAAGACTGGATGGTAGTAGTTGATGAAGGAGTGTGTAGAGAAATGAGAGAGTGGAGGGTGGAATACAGATGACGGGTTTGCTCTGTTAATGTTCTTTCCTTCAGTCCAGCTTAGACCAATCCAAGGCCTGCCCCTGAAACTGTATTTGCTCTGTTCTTCTGCTGTGATACCCTGGGGTCCGCTATGATATTTATACTTGACACTGCAGGTTCATCTCCTACTAATAGCCTTCTGTTTATGCTTTTTTGCACATAGTTCTTTATTGTTGATAACCTTGATCATGGGCAACAATAAGTAATGTGAAGCTTGCCATGTTTCTCCCATATGCTTTGGGATGAATACTTTAGAGACCTCTGGTGGCTGAGGCAAATAGAAGCATAGGAGTGATGTCATTGAAATCTCGGCTTTTCATTGGTTCTTTGTCTCCACCAATCTGCTGGTAGGGGAACACAACCCACTTGTCTGGACTGGTCTAGCAGGACTCAAGAAAAGGACATTACCAGTAAGTAAAATGTCACCTTGTACATCACTGGGCTGTTTGGAAACTGCCCACCTTCCCTGTGGGTAAAAGCACATGCTAATGGTTCCTCTGAATTGGTGCACTGACTGCAGCTGATCTTTGCTCCTCCAGAAGCTCCTGCCCTAAGTGATTTCCCTCTCTGCCTATGGTTAAGAAGATAAGAACAAGATATGCCAGATTGGGTTAGACAAAGGATCCATTAAGCCCAGTATCCTGTTTCCAAGAACAGCCAATCCAGATCACAAGTACCTGTCAGGTTTCCAAAAAGGTACATAGATTCCACGTTGCTTATTCCAGGGAAAGCAGTGGATTTACTTGGCCCTCTTTAATAATGGTTTATGGATTTTTCCTCCAGAAACTTGTCCAAACTTTTTAAAATCTAGCTACACTAACAGCTTTTACTACATCCTCCAGTAATGCATTCCAGAGTTTGATTATATACTCAGTGAAAAAACATTTTCTACGATTAGTCTTAAATGCCCTGTTCAATGTAATTTCAGCTTGTTCAATGTAAACTGCACTGATGCAGAATAGTGTGGTATATAAGAGAATGTAAATAAATAAAATAAAAATAAATAAATTAAATGGGCTACACGGTAGCTTCAATACATGTCCTCTAGTCTTTCTACTTTTTGAAAGAGTAAACAACCGATTTACATTTACCCATTCCACTCCATTCATTATTTTATAGATCTCTATCATATCTTCCCTGAGCCATCTTTTTTCTAAGTGGAAGAGCCCTAACCTTTTATGTCTTCCTCATAGGGGTATCCTTCTATCCCCTATACCATTATTGTGGCTTTTGTCTGTACGTTTTCTAATTCTGCTATATAATTTTTAAGTTGTTTGCACCATGAAATGTCAGACAGCAAGCAAAGATTAGTCCAAGGATATCAAACTACAAACCAGTCAGATTTTCAGGATATCACTGATGAATATTAATACAAATGCCAAAAGAAACACTCAGAACTCCAAATGTTTAAATAGACAACATTTCCAAAGAAAATATTTTAAAGTTTTCCATACCTTTCAACATCCAACACCTACTCAAATTTGGAACCTTCAAAATAGCAAAGGCAGCATTGGAACATTTAAGACACATAGTTGGGAGCATGAGATGGGGCTGTTTAAAGCTGGTGTGATGATAACCCTTGCAATATGGTGAAATTAGACTTACCTGCTAATTGTAGTTCCTGGAGTAGCTCCAGTCTAGTCCCAAACCATTAGAGTTATGTACTCCCGCAGCTAGGAGACTGAGCATGTCACTCTTTCAGTGACCCTAGTATAAGTAGTCCAGGGACCGTCCCCTTGAACCAGTTTTCCTATTGTCAAAGCTGACTCACCAGAGCAAAAAGTAAGTTAAACTCTATACCGAACCAAAACTTCTAACCAAGAAACTTGAGCTTCTGCAACTTTACTCATACCAATATAATGCTGGATATATGAGCCGCCCCTTCTCCCATGCCTCCGAAGAGGCACTGTTCTCTTAGCAAGAAGCTGCCGACGCAAAACGTCTGGTATGCAGACCAGGCAGTGGCTGACATCCTTCCTCCTCCCCAGTGCTCAGGCTACCTCCTAGCAGAATACCTACGGGGGGGAAAGCGGGACTAGACTGGAGCTACTCCAGGAACTACAATTAGCAAGTAAGTCTAATTTCACCTTCCTTATCGTATCTCCAGTCTAGTCCCGAACCATTAGAGATGTAGCAGAGCAGTGAACAGTCCTAACAGGAGGGACCTGCCAGACCAGCCTGTAGCACCGCTGATCCAAACCTTGCATCCCCCTCTGCCTGCACATCAATCCGGTAATGCTTAACAAATGTGTGCAAAGACGACCAAGTCGCTGCCCTCCATATGTCCGCTGCCGGGACCAAGCTACACTCCGCCCAGGATGCTGCCTGAGACCTAGTAGAATGCGCCCTTAAACCGTGCGGCACCACTTTGCCATTCCAAAGATACGCTGCCGCAATCGCTTCTTTAATCCACCTAGCAATAGACGCCTTTGAAGCTGGCTCTCCTTGCCTAGAGCTTCCAAACAGGACAAACAACCTATCGGACTTGCGCAACGCTGCTGTCCTCTGCAAATACACCTTTAGAGCTCTGCCTATGTCCAGTCTATGCAATTTGCCCATTCACCTGGCCTTGCAAAAATGGGCAAGGACACCACCTGGTTGACATGAAATGCCGAGACTACTTTAGGCAAAAAGGACGGCACCGTCCGAAGCATTACCTTCGCACTTGAGAAGGACAAAAAAGGCTCCCTACACGACAGTGCCTGCAATTCCGAGATTCTCCTTGCCGAGGCAATAGCTACCAAAAACACCACCTTTAGCGTAAGGCCCTTCAAAGTTGCCTGAGACAACGGCTCAAAAGGCTCCTTTACCAGCGCCTCTAACACCATTTTAAGGTCCCACCCCAGAACCACCTTCCTGCAGGGGGGTCTCAACAAAGAGGCTGCTCGCAAAAACCTTTTGACATCCATGTGAGCTCCCAGCGTCTTCCCCTGCACCTTACCTCGGTAACAGGCTAAGGCCACTAACTGCACCCTAAGGGAAGCCCTTATCCAATCTATCCTGCAGAAAGGACAACACTTGCGCCACCGTAGACTTCAACGCTCGCAACTGCCTATCCTCGCACCAGGCCTCAAACAGCCTCCACACTCTCACATATGCCATGGATGTGGCTCGTCGCCTAGACCTCAACAATGTAGCAATCACCGCTGACGAGTAGCCCTTACCCATCAGCCTTGCCCTTTCAAGAGCCAAGCCGTAAGCGAAAATCGATGCGTCTGGGGCATGCTTAATGGACCCTGCATCAGCAGATCCTCCTTGTCCGGCAACCGCATCAAGTCGGCATACCACGGCCTTCTTGGCCAATCCGGCGCCACTGGTCCTCTGGTTCTGTTATCTCACCTTCTTCTTCTGCTCTATATCTGAATCCTCTACCAGGTCTGAGTGCTCCTCCAAATCCTCATCCTCTCCATCCAAGCGTAGTTTGGGTCTCTTGCCTGTACTACTACCAGCTACCTGTTCCAACATCGCCCCTGGTCGCTTTGACCCTCAGGCCTCAGCTCCCGAAGGCTCGTCTACCCTGTCACCAGGCCCCCCAAGCGCCTGCTGCAACAGCGACAAGAACTGTGGCGAAAAAATTGCCCCCAGTCCCCCCGGTATAGAGGAGACTGGGGCAAAAGTCCATCCGGAGCTGACGACGGTCCCGGCATGGGCTCTTGACCTGTCTCCGGGGACATAGAAGAATCCTTCTGCACCACTATCTCTCCCGCCTCAGACCCTCCTCTGAGATCACTGTCCACCATGGAAGCTTCAAAGGTACAGCCCCTGCACACCCCCGAAGCAGAGACTGTCCCTCTGCGTGCCCCACACAAGAGGCACCTAGGCTTGCTAGGTATAAGTTCGCTCCCAGCCCCTTGCCGTACAGAACAACCGCGGACAAGCTTGAGACACCGGGATACTTAAAATCCCTTTTTACTTTTTTTTTTTTTTAATAAGCCCCTTGTCTTATTCTCCCCGACAAGTGCTGTGCTCCAAAGGGTTAAGCAAGGCCCCTCCGGGAAGTTTTTCGCATGTTTCCCGTTTCCCACGCTTTCCCATGTGACCTGGGCCTGCTGCACTAGGTTTGCCTCAAAACGCTGGCTTCCACCACACAGCCCGGAACAAAAGCGCTGTGTCCAACGCCCAGCAGCACTTACCTGCTGGCTGCCTCAACAAGGAACTGCCCCACTCACGCTGACAGCGGTGCGGGTCCCGATCTGTGCTCCGCCATGCTGCTGCAGCCTGAACCGCCGCTCTTCAAAACCGCTAGAGGCGCGTGGTCGTGGTATAGCCCTCAACGGCTTCTGTCCTGCCTCAGGGAAACAGAAGTCGGAGGCCCCTGCTCAACCCCCGCACTCACCCCCGTCAGCTCTTCCCGCTACGGGGGGGGGGGGGGAGGGAAAGCTCACCAGCTTTTCACCACAAATTTGAGGTAACCAATCCACTCGCCAATTTAAAGGGGCAGAGACCCCTTTGTTTATGTCTTCTTTTCTTTTTTTTTTTTTTTTAAACTAGTTTAACACTAACTAAGTCCTAAACTAACTACAGCCTTAATCTTTGCTCCAGTGAGTCCTGGACCACTGGACTCACACCTCCTTCCGCTGCACGGAGACTGAGCAAAACTGGTTCAAGGGGGCGATCCCTGGACTACTTATACTAGGGTCACTGAAAGAGTGACATGCTCAGTCTCCTAGCTGCGGGAGGACGTACACAACTCTAATGGTTCGGGACTAGACTGGAGATACGATAAGGACTTACTCCCTTACTAGTGCCTCTTTTCCCCCTAAAATACAATGAAAAAAAGAAAGGAAGAGAATCTAAAATTCAAATTCAAAGTGCAATTCATTTTTTATTTCAAGGAGGAAGGTTCAGCTCAGGGCCACTAATGTGTGTCTGTGATGAGTCCCTGTTCTGTGATGGGGTGACTCCTATTTTAAATCCTTTAGCGGTAGGCATGGAATCGGGGAATGACAAATGTACAGGAGCGACACTAGCTCACTGATGGTTTAGTGGGTCCTCTTCTACATTCAGGAGGCTGTGAATTCAAATCCTTTAAGTGTGCTCATGGTCTCTGGGAGCTCCCCCGACTGCCCCTTGTGCTACTGGGCTGCTTAAAAGGAGATCCGTGGCAGCTGTGCCACAGTCCTGCTTCAGAAAGCTGAGTTTGATGGCAGTGGTCCCTGTGGTGAACACTCCTTGCTGGCATGCGCCCCTGCTGACGCTGAACTGGCGTTTATCAGGCAGCCATGCCAAGAAGCCCACTGTACTGCTCCTTGGAAACAGGTTCCGGAGCTTCTTCACTTCTTTTTTAGGTTTTAATAACAGAGCCGACGATGCTCAGAAAGAAAAAGGCTCATGCTCTGGCCCCCTCCAAAACTTTGGAGAGGAGGAAAAAGGGAGATAGAAAGTGCGGCTAGGAGAGGGACCTGGACCTCTGGGTTCTGTATCCTCAGGCCTGCTTATGGCCCAACACCACCACCAGAATTCCAGAACCAGTCTGCATAGGTCAAGCTCACCACCATCTGCTGGAGACTGAAAAATGCTGGCTGAGGACAGCTTGCACAGGCTTCTTATGGGGCTGGGATTTCAGCTGGGTGTGGCTCCGTTTCCATCTGCTGGTAGGTGAGCATAACCCATACGTCTAAACTGGACTGGACTGCAGGGACTATTAGGAATGTTTAATTGTTCATTTCTCTGTTTGTTTTACAGCTAAGCCCAGGAAAGAGAGGTATAAGGGAATGAAAAAGCCCACCATGTTTTAGAGGATAACTGCTGCCTAGCGATAAAAGGGCCTTGCTTTGTACTAGAGTCTGTGGGTTCAAATCCCATACTTACTGGGCTGTTTGTTGTTTTACAGCTGAGTCCAGGAAAGCAGAGTTGCTTATCTGTAACAGGGGTTCTCTGCAGACAGTAGGGGTATGCAGCTGCACTGATACGCGACATCTCTGACACTGCCAACAAGCCAGTTTCTCGCTCTGCTTCCCATCGTGCCAGTTCCCTGTTACTTTACAAAGCAGAGCAGCTGTCAGGCAAGAGGAGCCCATGAAGGAAACACTGAAGCTGTCCCTTCTCATGCGGCTTTGGTGGCCTGAACATTCTTGTATAAACCTCTTGGGGGGTTTTTATTGATTGGGGAAGGCGGGCAGCTATGGGTGGCTGCTTGCCCCTGCTGTCTACGAAGAACCCGTTACAGGTAAGCAACGCTGCAGACAAGCAGGGGGATGCAGCTGCACTTGATAGGTGAGTCCGGAAGAGAATTGCTGTTTCAGAATATCACTGCAGGATTGCAGAGGGAGTGGCAGTGAAATTGTTGGTAAAACTGAGTGAAGGATGCGCGAGGCTGCTGAGGAAGGGAGAGCCACGGCAGCTTTTGCACGGTCAGAAGAAAAACTGAACTAGAAGTGGCAGGGCGGGAAATGGAGGGAGAGCCCAGCACATCTCTAATGTCAGAGATGTCACCCGTCAAGTGCGGCTGCATCCCCATGCTTGTCTGTGGAGAAAGAGAGGTATAAGGGGGAGAAAAAAGAAGCTTGGGTATTGTCACTTAAAGAGTGGCTTAGTGGAACTTAGACCCTGCATTATACTGTTGAGTCCGTGGGTTCAAATCCCCCACTTCCTTGGCTGTCCCTACCCATTTTACAGCTGAACTCAGAGCAAAGAGGTATAAAGGGAAGAAAAAGTCAAGCACCTGCAACTGGCTGACTGGTGGCCCAGCAGCTAGAGAACTTTGATCAAATATAGGAGGTTGTGGGTTCTAGTCTAGCTTCATCAGAAGCTAGGTGGGGCCGGTGGAGGGGGTTAGACAGACCTGCATTCTGAGTATATTTGGTAAAAACTCAATAACTGCAGAGGGGCCACCAGCAGCCAGGGTTATGCTACTTCCCCCCCCCCCCCCCATGAAAAATACTAAAGCTACCTGAGGCAACAGTGGGTCTTGAACCCAGAATCTTAGTATTACTAAGGCTGCACCAAACCTCTGTGCCAGCAAGACTTTCATACAAAGAGCTTTTTGGAACTTCTCTTTCACCCGGTCTGGGTGCGGAGCATTGCACGGAGTAAATAAGAGCTGGACAAATCCTCACTACCAAGAGCTACAGGTGGCTCACAGATCAGATAAAATTCACTGCCTACAGAGTAGGTAGCCATGAGTTCTAGTCTCAAGTGTTATTTCAGTTTAAAAATTATCTGTGTGTTTCCATAGCAAAATAATTTTACATTTTTTCTTCAATTAACAATGTTTTCTAATAATTATATATAATTTATTATTCATTTCTAGCATTTTAATGATTTGTTTTTAGAAATTGTTAGGGGATTTTGTTTGTTGTAGAGTAGAATATAAACTACTTTAATAAATAATGATGGAAGCATGATATGGCGTGGGGTGGAGGAATTGGTGAGGTGTCTTTTCCATTAGAGACGGTTGTTTTCCCGAGGCTTGTTGCCTGGTGCTCCACACCTACTTCCACAGGGAGAAAAAGGATCTCAGAACCAATGAGCATTTCAGCTTCAACAGTGTCAATCTGATTAGTACCCACTGCTATTATGCTTGGTTTTTGGCAAGCTGTGGAAAAAAACCACATGAATGTTGCAGGCTGGGTGAACAAGGTCTAGAAGACTATTGAATTTTGTGGTTGCAATGAATGAAATACTGAGAACTCTGTGATTTTTGAATGAGTTTTCTATAAAAGCCTGATGTACTTGAGCTTGGTCTGAGGCTAGTGTTTTAGACCTGGATCTGAAATGCTCATTGGCTCTGAGATCCTTTTTCTCTCTGTGGTTGTAGGATGAGGTTTTTGCTTTGGATGATTCTTCCTTCTGACATTGGGACTTGTAGTTTTTGCATTTCTCTTTCAGCCTCAGGAAGTGCAGTAGCTTTAAACTAGTCGCTGGAGCATTCCAGGGTTCTGAGTGTGCGGCAGGCTTCCTTGGAGTGCTGGAGCCTGGGGTTTGGGCTGTGCCTCCCTGTGGAGCCTTAATGGGGCTGGGAGCAGCATGTGGAGGACTGGACATTGAGCATCAGGCTTAATTTGGGGGGGGGGGGGCATATGTCTCCTTAACCTTTGCCGCTGTTGGTATGGATTGAGCATCCAGTTGGGCGGTTGATTTGGTGGTCAGTGTGATTCCTCCCATGGGTGCAAAAGCCAGACCCATTGGGAGGAGGCTGGTACTTGAAGGTACCTCAAGTGGCCCCGGAGGGTGATGGTTTTATCCATGTGCTCGCAGTGCCTTTGTAGGTAAGGCAGACTTGTTTCACTATTTGACCTCCTCTGCCTTTTGGGGTTTTTTTATTTTTGTTTTTGTGATGGAGGCATCTGACCAGCAGCTGTGTCAAAACTAGACTGAGAAGGAAGGGCAGTGCTCACTAACACAGAACCATCTGTGCTTGCTTGCCAAAGGCTTCCCTAAAATACAGGATAGTGCCTGCACACTGCAACTGTTAAGATGACTCCACTATGAAATGTTTCTGCGTCTCCCCTGACTGGCAACACACACGCAGACATAATAAGGGCGATTTCCAAAACCTTTTATCTGGGTAAATGAGTTAGTTGAACATTTCTCAACCTCCTTGTGTGGAAAAGGACATACTGATGGTTCTTTGGCGTTTGTATACTTGTGAGGGCTGCAGCTCTTCTTTGCTGCCCCTCAGGATACCAACTAGGCAGGGTCAGTGCAAGAACTCATCCTTACACCCCCCCATTCATGAGATTTTCATAATCAAACTCAGTAATCATGTTCATCCCAACATCACCCCTCCCAAAATAATCCTGTGAAAATACATAATTGGGCATCATGTTGTTGTGCCGTGAGTCAGTCTTGACTCATGGCGACCCTCTGGCTAGCTGTCCTAAACTGTATTCGGTCTTCAGTAAGGCAGCTCATTACTGTTAAGAGTGGGATCCATAGCTGCTGTTATTGTACTGATTCATATCATTGTTGGCCTTCCTCTTTTACACTGACCTTCAACCTTGCCAAGCGTGATCTCTCTCTGCGCATGTGTCCAAAGTATGAAAGTCAGTCTTTATTTAACATGTTTTTTATAAGCTTTATCATTTCAGTCAAAACGGTTAACTTAAACTTGGTAATGTACATTAAACAGGGCATTGATAACTTGAATGTTTCTTAAGCAATGAAGGGTTAAGTGACTCGCCCAAAGTCACTAGGAGTGCTAGTGGGAATCAAACCCTGGTCTCTTGGGGCCCGATTTTCCACAGAGGCACATAGCCTGCCTGCCGATTCCCCTTAACCCAGATTTTCACTTCCATGGTGGCAGAAGTGAAAATCTGCATCTGGGCACATTAGGGACTTACCTGTGTAGGTGCCCTTCGAAAATCCCAGATAGGGCCTTTACCCAGGTAACTAGGGAAGATACCCAGGTAAAGACCTTCAAAAATCAGGCCCTTGGTTCCCACACCAGTGCTCTAACCATTAGGCTACTCTTCTTTGTCATCTGAGCTTCTAAAGAAAGCTTAGGTTTGATCTCCTCTAGTACAGACTGGTTTGTTCTTCGGGCAGTCCATGGTATACACAGTATTCGCCGCCAGCACCATAATTCAAAGGCATCAGTTTTCTTCCTATCTTTTTCACTGTCCAACTTTCACATCCATATGACGTCATTGAAAATACCATGGCTTGAACGAGTCGAATCTTTGTATGGAGAGAGACATCTCTGCTCTTGAGAATCCTGTCTAGGTCCTTCATAGCCATTCTGCCAAGAGCAATACGTCATCAGATTTCTTGACTGCTTGTCATTTCTATTGATGATCCAAGCAGATTAAAATTGTCCACTATTTCAACTTCTTGCCCATCAACAATGAACTTAATGATTTTGCCAGTTGCCAGGATCTGTGTCTTCTTTATGATGAGGTCCAGCCCATTTTAAAACTATGTTCCTTGATCTTGAGAAGCAAATGTTTCAGATCGTCTTCACTTTCAGCCAGTAATGTGGTATCATCAGCATAGCGAAGGTTGTTGATGAGTCTTCCACCAATCTTCACACCTCTGTTGTCTTCATACAGTCCTGCTTCTTTGATGATTTGTTCTGCATATAAATTAAACTCAATCAAATAGTCCAATCTAAAGATAAGTAAATATAGTACCATGTTGTGTTTATATAAGTAGTGGATCAGAGGAGGTTTTTTTTATGACCCGTGATGTGGGTATCTAAATGCCATTTTGATGGCTGAATGTGTATGTGAAGTTGGAACTGACTTCTTATAGCACTGAAGTATTTTTCCTCCTTTTGGACTTTTGGTTGTTTATGCTAATAGTCCATATATGTTGCCATAAAATATACTCCAGATTCATTGATTGTAAGAGTTGGCTTTTCTGAACTGCATATAAATTAAACAGGTAGGAGGAAACTATGCAGCCTTGTCATACTCGTTTGCTGATTTCTGTTTCTCCTTCTGTTCGAACTGTTGCTTCTTGATCAATGTAAAGGTTGTGCAAGAGAATGATCAGGTGTTCTGGTATACCTATGCTTCTCAATGTGGCTCAGTTTCTCATGGTTTACACAGTCAAAAGCCTTGCTGTAGTCAAAACACATACAGAAATCCTTTTGGTATTCTTTAGTCTTTTCAAGGATCCATCTCACATCCACATTGATGTCTCTCGCTCTTCAACTTTTCCTGAACCCTGCTTGCACTTCAGGCAACTCTCGTTCTAGGTATGGTAGTAGTCTCTGCTAGATGATCTTGCTGGCATGTGGGATCAAGGCGATTGTGTGATAATTTCCACAGTCAATTGGATCACCTTTCTTCAGTACTGGCATAAACACAGATTTTTTCCAGTCAGTTGGCTATGATGTTGTCTTCCAAATTTCCTGTCAGACTCTTGTAAGTATGGCAACAGCCGCATCCGATTGCTGTAATACTTCAATAGGAATGCCATCAATACCCGGTGCTTTGTTCTTTGATAATGCTTTCAATGCTGCTTCGACTTCTTTCATCACCAAAGGTACCTGATCATAAGGTACAGGTTGAAATGGCCATTGGTCCACTTGATCTTTATGATAAGTGGAAAGAATATACAGAACATAAGAACATAAGATATGCCATACTGGGTCAGACCAAGGTCCATCAAGCCCAGTATTCTGTTTCCAACAGTGGCCAATCTAGGTCATATGTACCTAGCAGTTTCCCCAAGAGACACAAGTTCCACAATGCTTGTTCTGGGTCAAGCATTGATATCTTCGGTCACTTCTTAATAATGGTTTATGGACCTTTCCTCCAGGAACTTGTCCAAACCTTTTTTAAACCCAGGTACACTAACAGCCTTTACTACATCCTCCGGTAACAAATTCCAGAGTTTGATTACACGTTGAGTGAAAAAATATTTTCTTTTATTAGTCTTAAATAGTTTACCCTGTAGTTTCATTGCATGTCCCCTAGTCTTTCTATATTCTGATAAGGTAAACAATCGATCTACGTTTACCCGTTCCACTCCGTTCATTAATTTATAGACTTCTATCATATCTCCCCTCAGCCGTCTCTTTTCCAGGTTAAAGAGCCCTAACCTTTTTAGCCTTTCTTCATAGGAGTATCCTTCCATCCCCTTTACCATTTTGGTGGCTCTTCTCTGTACCTTTTCTAAAATCGCTATATCCTTTTTAAGATACGGCGACCAGAATTGCACACAATATTCAAGGTGCGGTCTCACCATGGAACGATATAGAGGCATTATAATATCTTTTGTTTTATTTTCCATTCCTTTCCTTATCATACCTAGCATTCTATTTGCTCTCTTGGCCGCCGCTGCACACTGGGCCGAGGGTTTTAACATGGTATCCACAATGACGCCTAAATCTTTTTCCTGGGTGGTGGTTCCCAATGTGGAACCCCGCATCGTGTAACCACAGTTTGGGTTGTTCTTCCCTAGGTGCATAACCTTGCACTTGTCCACATTAAATTTCATCTGCCATTTTGATGCCCAGTCTTCCAATTTATCAAGATCCTCTTGCAATTTTTCACAATCCTCTTGGGTTTTAACAACTTTAAATAGTTTTGTGTCATCTGCAAATCTGATAACCTCACTCGTTATTCCATTTTCCAGGTCATTTATGAATATGTCAAAAAGCAGCGGACCCAGCACAGATCCCTGGGGTACACCACTATTCACCTTTCTCCATTGGGAAAATTGGCCATTTAGCCCTACCCTCTGCTTTCTATCTTTTAACCAGTTCCTGATCCACAATAGTACACTGCCTCCTATCCCATGACTCTTTAGTTTTGCCAAAAGTCTCTGATGAGGGACCTTGTCAAAGGCTTTCTGAAAGTCCAGATACACAATATCAACCGACTCACCTTTGTCCACCTGTTTATTCACTCCTTCAAAAAAACATAATAGATTAGTAAGACAAGATCTTCCTTGTCTAAAGCCATGTTGGCTGTCTCCCATTAGGTTGTGACTATCTACATGCTGAGTAATTTTATTCTTTATGATGGTTTCTACCATTTTTCCCGGTACTGACATCAGGCTCACCGGTCTGTAGTTTCCCGGATCACCCCTGGAACGCTTTTTAAAAATTGGTGTTACATTGGCGATCCTCCAATCTTCAGGTATTAGAGATGATTTTAATGATAGTTCACAGATTACTGATAGCAGGTCTGCAATTTCATATTTCAGTTCTTTCAATACCCTTGGATGTATACCATCCGGCCCAGGTGATTTTCTACTCTTCAGTTTATCTAATAGTTGTAAGACATCTTCCTGATGTATCGATATTTCCTTCAATTCTTCCGCACCTTTAAATACCACTTCAGTCATGGGTAACATCCCTACATCTTCCTCAGTAAAGACCGAAGCAAAGAATTCATTCAGTCTCTCCGCTATCGCCTTGTCGCCTCTTAGTGCTCCTTTAACCCTTTATCATCTAATGGACCAACTGACTCTCTCACAGGTTTTTTGCTACGAATGTACTTGAAAAGGTCTTTATTTCGCTTTTTTTCTTCCGCAGCAAGCTTCTTCTCAAATTCTCTCTTTGCCTGCCTTATCAATGCCTTGAATTTGACTTGCCAGTGCTTGTGCTGTTTCCAGGTTTCATCGTTTGGCTCTTTTTTCCATTTCCTGAAAGATGCTTTTTTGGCAACAACAGCCTCTCTGACCTCACCTTTAAACCATGCTGGCAGTTTTTTGGACTTCCTTCCACTTTTCTTAAAGCGTGGAATACAGCTGGTCTGGGCTTCCAAGATAGTATTTTTCAACAACACCCAAGCTTGATGTACGTCTTTAACCTTCGCAACTGCTCCTTTTAGTTCCTTTTGCTCCTTCAGAGCCACTATATCTTGATCTTCTCAGCATCATTCAACATGGATCCCTGAGCATCTTGTAGCATTCCAATTTGAGAATGGAATTTTCTCTTTGGCTTTCCTAAAGCTATGAGAGTTAATCTTGTTCTTCCTCTAATACCTTCTGAGTCTATTCCCTTGCATGCATCATTGCAGTACTTTTCCTTGTCTCATCTTGCTGTGTGTTGGAAATCTCTGTTGAGTTCTGTGATTGTCTCTTTTTCTCCTCTGACTTTAGCTTCTCTGCATTTCTGGACAATTTTCAGAGTTTCTTCGGTCATCCATTTTGTTTGTTTTTGCTTTTTCCCCTTTTATAAAGACTTTTCACTTTCTTCAAGCACAACTTTCTTGATGTAATCCTATAACTCTTCTGGTGCTCTGTCATTTGTATCCAAAGCAGCAAATTGATTTTGCAGTCTTTAAATTCTCAAGGTCATATTTTGCTACATTCATGAGTGGCTTGCTCTTTTTCAGCTTTCGCTCCAGGTTTTGTCTTTGTTGATGTTATTGAGCTTTTCCAAAATGAAATCCATTGGATGAAGTCCATGTGTACAGTCGCCACTTGTGTTGCTGGAAGAAGGTGTTTGAGATGAATAGATTATTGGTCTTGTAGAATTCTATCAATCTTTCTTCAGCTTCATTATAAACGGAATACCATTTCTTCTTTGTCTTTCATTTCCAGCATAGTATACCATGGGGGTTATTCTGTCCCCCAAATAGTGGAGATGGACATCCCAACTATTCGTGGGCCTCCCTGCCAGTGTCTAACTTCCCCGCTGGTTGTACAGGGAAGTTAGATAGGGGCGGGAAGGGAACAGGAAGGGGTGGATCGGGGCTGGCCCTGGAAGTACAGGGCCGATTCTAATGTCCTCCAAGGTGGAATAACTTCCCTGGACGTAAGTGATTGGTGGGCCCAGGGTGCCGATGGGGCGAGAGGAGCCAAGGACATTCCCTGCAGCCTGACCCTGGCCGTAGGTGGCTGGATCGGGGGTCGGGCTGCAGAGAATCAGCTGCAGGAGTCAGTGGCCTGGTTCGCAGCTTTTAAATGGAGCCATTGTGCCACAGCAACAGGATGCCATGGCGCTGCAGCTTCATTTAAAAGCCCTGACTGAGTTAGTTGGGCTTGTCCTGTACGTGCAGGCTGGGCTGAATCGTAGTCCTGGCCTGTATGTACAGGACTGTTCATGATTCTGATCCTGTGGGGCTAGACGTGCCCTGTGGGATCAGAATTGCGACACCTTCTGTATTTCTGATTCAGACCGGATGCACAGAGGGCTTCAATGTCTGGGACAGAATTGGGCTCCATGGGATCATCAGATGCAAAGTGCCCGATGCCAATCCATTTCACTTCGCTGACACCCAACAGATGAAGTGGTACACATTCCATTTCCTTCTTGACCACCTCCAACTTCCCTTGGTTCATGCTTTGTACGTTCCATGTCCCAATATTTAAGACCACTGCACCTTCTGACTCTCATTTCATGCACAGCTACATCAGCAGTCAGACATCCTGAGGGCTTTGATCCAACCACATCATACATGCTGGCTTTACTCTGAAAAGTTTTCAGCTCATCCCCAGTAGCCAGTTCTGTGCCTTCCGACCTGGGGGTCTCATCTTCCAGCACTATAGTGCAATTTGTTTTGTTGTCACTATCCATTGGACTTTTGTGCTAAGATATGGAAATAGACTGCCAAGCCTTTCTTCTGAGGACGTAATGCTAATGTTGGTACCTTTGTCACAGGAATGTAATCCTCCACTGCCATTGTTGGCAGTCACGGGAATGTGATCCTCTGCCACCAACACCGTCCCATTCCGCTGCTGCCCAAATAGGTGGTCTGTCTTAGTCTGGCATCTTAGCTGAGACCTGTCCATCTTGGGAGACCCTGCCAGTAGTTACACTACCGATAGTTTAGCACTTTGCATCACTGATACACACAAGCCCTCACAGCATAACAAGCTAACTTATCAAGATGTACTTGGAAATTATTCTTAATCAAGCCTGTGGCAACCAACATGATGAGAAATAACTCCCCCCCCCCCCCCCATTGTGGGAGGGGGGAGGGGGAGAAGTGTTTGTTCTGGGGAGGACTCTTTCTGTTTCTGCACCGTTTCAAGAACAGTAGCACTATGTTTTGTAAGCACCATCAGATTGGTCAGACAAATGCAATACCGCCCAATTACAGTTCTCAGTCCAATGATCCAAAGAGATACATTTGTCTTGAGTCCACTATGATGCAGTGGGTGTGAAAATGACACAGAAGGGCTGAATCTGTTAGAAGCATTTTATAGCCCCTTACCCATCTGTGCTACTAGAAAAGGGAACCCTCTCCCAGAAATAGGGAAAAGGATGTAGGGTCTCTCACCAGCTGCAGTATCTTTATACAAGTAGACAAAGCACTGGAATCTATATGAAAAATATATCTCTGGAAATGCCTTCCCCGGTCACTGTACTACTTTTATATAGGAGAGGGAACCTGTATTCTATCCTCTACATTTGAGATCTGGGATTGTTGGACCCACCTTCTCTCCTCTGGAGTCATCAAAGATACCCGCAGCTTCTCCTCCTCCGATATCTCTAGTGAGATTTCTGCAGGGTGCACACAGAGAAATACAATGAAACACATCAGAAAAGATCATGAAAGCTACAAAGCTGAGGCAGATGTTCTCAAACTTGGGATCCTCGGAGGACCCTATTAGCCCAAATAAACACAAAGGGGCCGATCTTCTTCTGGGCAGGCTATGCATTGCTACGGCACATAGCCCTGCCCTCTGACCCTTACACCTGGATATTCAATGCACCCGGTTAGCTCCTATGCCAAAAGATAGACAAAGGTTTTCCTTGCCTCTCTTTTTGGCAAAGATCGCTAACTGGGTAGCATGCAATATCGCTGCTATCCGGTTATTGATTGTCACTGCCTCCGCTCCACCCCAGAATGCTCCTGACAAACCTCAATGCTAACCAAAAAGCATCAGGGCAGATAGGGGAGTTAGCAGGGGGTATTCCGATGAAAAGCGGGATGTAAATACAGTTAAATAAATAAAATAAATATTCAATGGCACTAACCATGTAAGTGCTGTTGAATATCCCGATTTTAAGGCATTTACACGGTTTACTGAGCTGTAAACCATGTAAATGCCTTTCGAATATTGGGCTCAAAATGTCTAATGGCCCAATAACTCACCAGATGAGATCAGGGCAGCACTGGGTTCCAGTCCTTCACGAAGAATCTGCCGAATGGGAAGAAATGAGAAAAGGCATCAGCAAGGTGACATTTTACTTATCAGATAATGTCCTTTCCTGGAGTAATGCTAGACCATCCCAGACAAGTAGGTTGTGTCCTCCTGCTAGCAGAGGTGGAAACACAGAAAAACCTAGAAACTTCTAGTTATATCATCAATTCTACTTGAGCTGCTGCAGGTAGGGGCATGCTTCAGTATTCGTACTCAAGCAAATGGTCAAGAACCTGACCGCGCACTACATTGAGAGCAACAAGAGAGAACTATGTATAACTATGTACAGAACAGAGCAAGTGTCAGAAGATCAAAGCCTGGAAGGCTAAACTGCAGAGATAACAGAGCACGCGGGGCATGTCCTGGACTGGTCTAGCAGGATGGCAGGAAAGGACATTATCTAGCAACTAAAATGTCACCTTCCAGATCATCCTGCTAGACCAGTTCAGACAAGTGGGAAGTGCCAAAACACTACTCCACTGGGTGGAAAGAAGACACAGTTGCCTTCAAAATCTCACCAAAGGCTACGTCACCCTGACTTGTATGTCCAAGTGGTAATGCTTGACAAAATGTTTAAAGGGATGACCAAGTCACCTTCCAAAAAATGTCAGTAGGGTGACTGAACTGTGCTCTGCCCAGGAAGAGGCCTGAGTCCAATCAGAGTGCACCTGCAATCACTCTGGGACCAACAGATTCCACAAAGGACTGGCTGAGGACACTGCTTCTTTTATCCAGCTGGCCAAGGTAGCCTTAGAAGCTGCTTCATCCTTATGCAGACCCACAAATAGCGCAATAATCTGTCCAACTTTCGGAAAGAATTAGTGATCTTCGGGTACATTAAATGAAGAGCTTTCTCCTTCCCCTTATACTGTTCACCTGAAAAGGAAGGAGGACAGATCACCTGATTGACATGAAACTACCTTAGGCAAGAAAGAGGACCAGCCATACAGACATGGTCTCCTCTCAGGAAAGACAGGTAAGGATCTCTGCACGAGAGAACAAGCAACTCCAAAATGTGATGCACTGCACAAATGGTAACCAAATAGACACTGTTGAAGGAAGGATCCTTAAGAATAGTCCGCTTCAACTGTTCAAAGAGAGTAGACAACAGGGTCTGAAGAATGAGACCGAAATCCCATGATAGCATTATCGAAAGGAAAGAGCGATGCAAGTGATGCACCTCCTCTGAAGAAATGGATTACATCCATGTGTGATTATGGAGCCACTTGCTACCAGTCCTTGAAATAAAGACAGGGCTGCAACCTGTACTCTCAAGGAACTTAGGGCCAGACCTTTTTCAAACCTGGCCTGCAGGTAGGCCAGCAAGGAGGCAACTCTGCTTTCTGAGGAAACAAGTGGCACTTCTTACACCAGGTCTCAAAAAGGCACCATACTCACACATAGGAAAGGCAGGTGAAACCTTGCTTTGCCTTCAAGAGGGTCAAAAGCACAGCCTGCAAGTAGTCTTTGCCTGCTAAATGCTGTCTCTCGAGGGTCAAGCCACAAGTGAGAAGGGAGTTGGATCATCCATTAGGATGGGCCCCTGGCACAATAGACCCTGGACCTACGGAAGGTACAGAGGAGGCCTCTCCAAGGGCCACATCAGGTTCACAAACCAAGATCTCTGCGGCCAATCCAGTGCCACCAGAATTACAAGTTCTAGGTGATGCTCTATCTGGCAAATCGCCACCTTACAAGAGGCCACAACAAAAACATATACATATAAGCAAGGATCAAATACAAATCTGCCCTACTTATCACAAAGCCCTCTATCAAACGCAGACTTCCCAACTACGCTCTCTACTACCCCAGCCCACCCTCAACAGGACAACCAGACAAACCACCAGCAACACCCTCACTATCCCCCACGAATGAATTAAATACAATCAAAGAACCTGCAACAGAGCTTTCGAACTGTACGCACCCTTCCTTTGGAACTCCCTACCGAGCCAAATCAGAAACAATGGAGACCTTTCCACATTCCAGAAACAACTAAAAACCATCCTGTTTCATAAATACTTTGGACCAGAATCAGACATCCATCACTGACAACTCCTCCAGACCTTTTGACATATCCCCAGAACTACCTACATCTATTTATTTATTTATATTCTCTTATATACCGCGCTATTCTGCATCAGTGCGGTTTACATTGAACAAACTGAAATTACATTGAACAGGGCATTATAACTTGGAGATAACAATTTTACAGGGAACATGGGCTATGGAGGGTTAAGTGGCTTGCCCAAGACCACAAGGAGCACCTGTGGGACTAGAAACCCCAATCCTTCCGGCCCAAGGTTGCTGTCCTCTAGTGGGATTTGAACCCCCGACCTTCCGGCCTGAAGTACCTTGCCCCAACCACTAGGCCACTCCTCCACTCCACTCTATTGTCTAAGTCGTTACTTTCTGTTCAGGTCATCAATGTTGGACCCCTTGGTGATGGCCCCACCCTCTCTGTGAATTGATTACTGTCGTCCCCCCTCTTTTTTGTTGAACTGTTTTGACCCGGTGAAAAGCGGGATATAAATACAGTTAAATAAAAATAAATAAAATAAATAAATACAAATGAGGTTTCTGAGGCCAAGGATGAACCAGGGCATCAATGCCTTTTGCGCCCAGTTCCTTACATTAACTGAAGAATCTCTACTCTGGTATTGGATCATGTTGCCATCAGATCCACCCAGGGACTGCCCCATCAGTCCAGGATCCGCTGAAATGCAGATGGCGTTAGCTCCCTCTTCCTGGGATCGAGGCAGTGGTGACTGAGAAAATCCAGCTCTACATTGTCCGTGTCTGCAATGTGCTGCACCAACAGCACCAGAAGATATTGCCCCACCCATTGAAACAAGAGTACCAGGGCCATTCCTCACATATTTGGTGCCACCCTGGTTGTTGACATATGGCATTGCCTGAGAAGATCCAGACTGTTTGGCCCTTGACCAGATGGCAAAAGTACCAAAGGGCCAAGTGAATGGCACAGGTTTTGAGGTGACTGATGGGCCAAGCCAAACTGCGACTGGTCCAGCATCCCTGAACCAATTGTCCCTTGCACTGAGCCCCCCAAACAGACTGGCATCCAACATCACGATGAGCCACAGGGGATTATCCAGGGACATGCCCTTGCTAAAATTGGTGGATTGAGACCACCAAATCAGAATGGACATTACTGATAGCAGAAGAGAGAGCCTGATCTGGAAGTCCCGCAAACGAGGCGACCAACATGACAGAAGAGTGCTTTGAAGCATCCTTATGTGAGCCCTTGCCCAAGGGATTAATTCCAGGGTGGCTGCCATTGAGCCTAGGAGCTGAAGATAGTTCCAAATCTTGAGAGTTCGCTGTCGCCAGAAGGCCACCAACCGCACCAGAAACGTAGGTATTCTCTTAGCGGTTAGGAAGACTCTTCCGGTACATGTATTGAATAGGATCCCAAGATTTTCCAACAACTGAGAGGGTTCCAGGTGACTCTTGCTTCAATTCACCACTTAGCTGAGGCCCTCCAGAAACTGGACCGCTCTCACGGTCACCTTGACTGCTTCCAACTGTGAGCTGGCATGAATAAGCTAATCATCGAGATAAGCGTGCACAGAGATACCCTTGTGCTGCAGAGTCGTAGCCGCAATTACCATGACCTATGAGAAGGTTCTCGGGGTCATGGTGAGGCCAAAGACAGAGAACGGAATTGAAAGTGATCGCCCAGAATGGCATAGAATCCTTTGCTGGTCCTCCCGAATGGAAATGTGTAAATGCATCTCCTCCAGATCCAGAGAGAAGAGCCACTCCCCCTGCGAACCGCCTAAATAAATGACTGGACAGTCTCCAACTGGAAGCAAGGAACTATCAGGAGGCATTAATCTCTTTCAGGTCAAGGATGGGCCAGAAGGAAAATTAAATTTTATTTACTGATAATTTCTTTTCCTGGGTTCCTCATAGACCAGTCCAGACAAATGGGTTATTTTCTCCTACCAGCAGATGATGGAGACAGAGAAAGTACCGGAACTGCCATGACATCATTACTGGCATAAATATTGGTACAGCTAGGGGCGGTCTCCAGTATTTGCATAACAAAGCAAATGTTATACCCGGGCGAATTCCCTGAAGGGCTCCCAGACCAAAACAGTAAGCATAACTAGAATTATGTACAAGACCATAGGACAGGCCAAATAGAACTCTGCTGTGGTCAAATTCCCTAGAAATGGTATGAAACTGAAAGAGTGGTCTATCAGGATTCCAGGAAATTATTGGTAAGTAAAATTTCACCTTCCAGAGCATCCTGCTAGACCAGTCCAGACAAGTGGATAGTCCCAAAGCTAGTCCAGCACTGGGCAGGAAGACCCTGCAGCTGCAAGCACCTGGAGCCAAAGCGGGCCATCCCCATAAGCGAGAAGAGAGTGGGGTCGTCCATGAGGACACGTCCCTGCTGAAGCAAGCCCCTGCAAGATCCCAAACTCAGAGGCTGAGATACCAGTAGGTGAATGAGGTCAGCATACTATGGGCGATGGGGCCAATCCAGAGCTACCAGGATCACCAGGCGAGGATGCACCTCTATCTTCCAGAGTATGTATGCAATCATGGCCCATGGAGGAAAGACATACAGCAGGGGAGACAGGGGCCATGCCTAAACTAGCACATCGACCCTCTGGATCTGCTGTCTTTTCAGCGACTGCAAAGGACTGGCACCTTGGCATTGTCTTCCATGGCTGTGAGTCCACTGTCGGAAGTCCCCAACAGTCCACTATGCGCTGAAAGACCCACGGAGCCATGTCCCATTCTCCGGGAACGAGCACATGACGGCTGAGAAAGTCAATTCCACGTTATCCACACCCAGGCTCTGGGTGCCGGTCTCCTCTGAAATGCCTGAAGCTGAAGGAGGAACTTGTTCATTGCTCCACTGTCAGAAATACGCACCCTGGCACTGTGTCGAAAAGAGTCCTGAGAAACCAAGCACTGGGAAGGAACAAGGCAGCTCTTGGCGTGACTGACCACCCAGCCGAGATCCACTAACAACTGTACTACTCAAGGCACTACTCGGAGAGCACTGGGCTGGGACTTGGCCAAGATGAGCCAGTTGTCTAGGTAAGGGTGCATACAAATCCCTTTGCGACAAAATGCTACCGCCACCATCACCATGAACTTCAAAAAGGTTCTGGAATCAGTTGCCAAACCAAAGGACAAAGCGCAAAACTGGAAGTGTTCTCCAAGAGCCGCAAACCTCAGGAAGCACTGGTTCAGAAGGATGTATCTTTGAAGGATATTAGCAAAAGAAGCAAGTTAGGGCATCCTGACAGAGAGGTTCCAATAAAGATAAAAGTAACCCAGATGCTCTTAAGTACAGAGCAGACAGAGCTGAAAGATTCCAAATTACCCCTATCAACTGATAACCAGATTAAGATGAATAAAATAAAATCTCTAAAATGCCTGTATGCAAATGCTAGAAGTCTAAAAAAATAAGATAGGAGAGCTAGAATATATAGCACTAAATGAAAGGTTAGATATGATTGGCATCTCAGAAATCTGGTAGAAGGAGGATTACCAATGGGACACAGTGATACGTGGTTACAAACTATATCGCAATGATAGGGTAGATCAAATTGGTGGAGGGCTGCACTCTGTGTTAGAAAGGGCATTGAGTCACATAGGATTAAAATTTTGCAGGAAACAAAATAAACTGTAGAATCTCTATGGATAGAAATCCCATGTAAAAAAGGGGAGGCAATGGTAGTAGGAGTGGTACTACCGACCGTCTGGTGAGAACGAACAGATGGATAATGAAATGCTAAAAGAAATCAGGGAAGCAACAAAAATTACAACACAGTAATAATGGGTGATTTCAATTATCTCATTATCGACTGGGTCAGTGTCACAGCAGGATATACTAGGGAGATAAAGTTTCTAGATGAAATAAATGGCTGCTTCTTGGAGCAGATGGTTCATGAACTGACAGGAGTGGAAGCCATTTATACTTAGTACTTAGTGGAACACCAGATCTGGTGCAAGAGATAAGGGTGTTGGCAATAGTGATCATAACATGTTCACATTTATTTAATAAATGGAGGGAAGGAAATCCACAGTACTACCTTTTAACTTTCAAAAGGGAGACTATGATAAAATGAGGAAAACCGTTAAAAAAAGGAGAAGCTGCAAAGGTTAAAGATTTACATCAAGCATGGGTATTGTTTAAAAGTATTATTTTAAACTGCGCGGAAGGAAGGCCCGGCAATCTACTTCTGTATCTTGCCATGAAAACCCAATGGATAGTTACAACAAAACAAATTGCACTATAGTGCTGGAAGATGAGACCCCCCCAGGTCGGAAGGCACACAACTAGCTACTGGGGAAGAGATGAAGACTCTTCAGAGTAAAGCCAGCATTTATGATGTGGTTGTATCAAAGCCCTCGGGACGTCTGACTGCTGATGTAGCTGCACATGAAATGAGAGTCAGAAGCTGTAAAGATGTCTTACACATTGGAACATGGAACATACAAAGCATGAACCAAGGGAAGTTGGAGGTGGTCAAGAATGAAATGGAACGTGTACAACTTGATCTGTTGGGTATAACATCAACAAAGACAAAACCTGGAGCTGACTGTGGTACAGATCATAAACTACTAGTATGCAAACTCAAGCTAAAGCTGAAAAAGAGCAAACCACTCATGAATGCAGCAAAATATGACCTTGAGAATATACCACTGGAATTTAAAGACTGCCTGCAAAATCGATTTGCTGCTTTAGATACAAATGACAGAGCTCCAGAAGAGTTATGGAATGACATCAAGAAGGTTGTGTTGGAAGAAAGCGAGAAGTCTCTACAAAAGGTGAAAAAGAAAAAACAGCCAAAATGGATGACGGAAGAAAATTGCCCAGAAACACAGAGAAGCTAAAGCCAGAGGAGAAAGAAAGACAATCACAAAACTCAGAGATTTCCAATGTGCAGCAAGACAGGACAAGGAAAAGTACTACAACGACGCATGCAAGGAAATAGAAGCAGAAACTATTAGAGGAAGAACAAGATTGGCTTTCCTGAAGCTACAAGAGTTAAAGAAAAAGTTCCAGCCTCGAATTGGAATGTTACAAGATGCTCAAGGTTTTATGTTGAATGATGCTGAGAAGATCAAGAAAAGGTGGAAGGAATATACAGAGTTTTTATATGATAAAGATCAAGTGGACCAACAGCCGTTTCAACCTGTACCTTACGATCGGGAACCATTGGTGATGAAAGAAGAAGTTGAAGCAGCATTGAAAGCCTTATCAAAGAACAAAGCACCAGGCATTGATAGCATTCCTATAAAAGTATTACAGCAATCTGATGCAGCTGTTACTGTACTTACAAGGCTTTGCCAAGAAATATGGAAGGACAAGATATCATAGCCAACTGACTGGAAAAGATCTGTGTTTATACCAATACTAAAGAAAGGTGATCCAACTGACTGGAAATTATCGCACAATCGCTCTGATCCCACATGCCAGCAAGATTCTACTGAAGATTATTCAAAAGAGACTACAACCATACCTTGAACAAGAACTACCTGAAGTGCAAGCAGGGTTCAGGAAAGGGCAAGGAACAAGAGAAATCATTGCGGATGTGAGATAGATCCTTGAAAAGACTAAAGAATACCAAAATGATCTCTATTTGTGCTTTATCGACTATAGCAAGGCTTTTGACTCTGTAAACCATGAGAAACTCTGGGCCACATTAAGAAGCATGGGTATACCAGAACACCTGATCGTACTCTTGCACAATCTGTACATTGATCAAGAAGCAACAGTTCGAACAGAACAAGGAGAAACAGAATGTTTTAAAATAAGCAAAGGTGTAAGACAAGGCTGCATACTTTCCCCCTACCTGTTTAATTTATATGCAGAACAAATCATCAGAGAAGCAGGATTGTATGAAGACAACAGAGGTGTGAAGATTGGTGGAAGACTCATCAACAACCTTCGCTATGCTGATGATACCACATTACTGGCTGAAAGTGAAGATGATCTGAAACATTTGCTTCTCACAATCAAAGAACATAGTCTCAAAATGGGCCTGCACCTTAATGTAAAGAAGACAAAGATCATGACAACTGGCATAATCAACAGGCTCAACGTTGAAGGAGAAGAAATTGAAATCGTGAACAACTTTAACCTACTTGGATCAACTATCAAAAAAGAAGCAACAAGCAGTCAAGAAATCAGACGCCGCATTGCTCTTGACAGAATGACTATGAAAGACCTAGATAAGATTCTCAAGAGCAGAGATGTCTCTCTCCATACAAAGATTCGACTTGTTCAAGCCATGGTATTTTCAACAACATCATATGGATGTGAAAGCTGGACAGTGAAAAAGATAGACAGGAAGAAAATTGATGCCTTTGAATTATGGTGCTGGCGGCGAATACTGTGTATACCATGGACTGCCTGAACAACAAACCAGTCGGTACTAGAGGAGATCAAACCTAAGCTTTCTTTAGAAGCTCAGATGACAAGATTTTGACTTTCATACTTTGGACATATCATGCGAAGAGAGATATCATTAGAGAAAGACATCATGCTTGGCAAGATAGAAGGTCAACGCAAAAGAGGAAGGCCAGCAATGAGATAGATCCATACAATAACAGCAGCTATGGGTACCAGTCTGTCAACAATGAGCCGCCTGACTGAAGACCGAACACAATTTAGGATAGCTATCCAGAGGGTTGCCATGAGTCGACTCCGACTCGATGGCACTTAACAACAACAACAACAACAACATTATTTTGGAAGCCCGGACCAGCTGTATTCCACACTTTAAGAAAGGTGGAAGGAAGTCCAAAAAACTGCCAGTATGGTTAAAGGTGAGGTCAGAGAGGCTGCTGCTGTCAAAAAAAAAAAAAAAAGCATCTTTCAGGAAATGGAAAAAGGAGCCAAATGACAAAAGCTGGAAACAATATAAGCACTGACAGGTTAGATGCAAGGCATTGATAAGGCATACAAAGAGAGAATTTGAAAAGAAGCTTGCTGTAGAAGCAAAAACACGTAATAAAAACTTTTTCAAGTACATTTGTAGCAAAAAACCTGTGAGCACTGTTCCTTCTAAGCTGTGCGCGTGTGCGCGCGCACACACCTCGCCGAGCAAGCGCACATAGTTTACAACAGAGTGCACAAAAATTACGGTTCTGATTCTGATAGAAAACACAGACTTCTTAAAATTTAGAAGTTGTGATTGTAATTACTAAACATTTTCTGCTTCATTTAGTAATCGTCTATTTTCATTTAATTTGATTAAAATCAATGTGGTGTACATACTGTATTCTGACGTGTAGTCAAATTTTAAAGTATATAACTCCGAGTGTTGATATGTGGTGCACAAAAATTTAACCTTTTTTCAAAAGCTGAACAGCTGATATTTTATGCCCACACAGCCTACAGAAAATTAGAGGGAACATTGCCTGTGAGAGAGTCAGTTGCGTTATTAGATGATAGAGGGGTAAAAGGGACACTAAGAGGGGGACAACGCCATAGCGGAGAGACTGAATGAATTCTTTGCTTCGGTCTTTACTGAGGAAGATGTAGGGATGTTACCCATGACTGAAATGATATTGAAAGGTGATGCCGCAGAAGAATTGAAAGAAATATTGATTCACCAGGAAGATGTATTACAACTATTTGATAAACTAAAGAGTAGCAAATCACCTGGACCAGATGGTATACATCCAAGGGTGAAAGAACTGAAATATTAAATTGGAGACCTACTATTAGTAGTCCGTGAACTATCATTTAAATCAATGTACCGAAAGATTGGAGAATGGCCATTGTAACACTAATTTTTAAAAAGGGTTCCAGGGGTGATCCATGAAACTACAAACCGGTGATCCTGATGTCAGTACTGGGCAAAATGGTACTAATAATTATAAAGAATAAAATTACTGAACATGCAGATAGTCGTGGTTTAATGGGAGAAAGCCAACATGGATTTAGCCAAGGAAAGTCTTGTCTTAATAATCTGTTATATTTTTTTGAAAGTGTGAATAAACAAGTAGAGCTACGTGAGCTGGTTGACAGTTTATCTGAATTTTCAGAAAGCCTTTGACAAGATCCCTCATGAGAGACTCAGCAAAATTAAAAAGTCATGAAATAGGAGGCATTGTACTACTGTGGATCAGGAACTGGTTAAAAGATAGAAAACAAAGCGTATGGCAAAATAGCCAATTTTCTCAATGGAGAAAGGTAAATAGTAGAGTATTCCAGGGATCTGTGCTGGGCCCACTGCTTTTTAACATATTCATAAATGACCTGGAAATAGGAATAACAAGTGAGGTGATGAAATCTGCAGATGACACAAAATTATTCAAAGTTGTTAAAAACAAGAGGATTGTGAAAAATTGCAAGAGGACCTTGATAAACTGGAAGACTGGGCGTCCGAATGGCAGATGAAAATTAATGTGAACAAGTATAAAGTTACAGTATGCACTTAGTAAAGAACAACCTAAACTATGATTTCACGATGCAAGGTTTCACATTACAAACCACCACCCAGGAAAACGATTTAGGCATCATACCTGTTTTTTTGTAAAGTTCAATGTATGTTTTCAGCCTGCATTGTACAATTTGATGTTACGTGTAAACCGCACTGATTCTAAAGAGCGCGGTATAAAAAAAAAATCGAAATAACTAAATAAAATAAATCATCGTGGATAATACTTTGAAACCCTCCACTCAGTGTGCAGCAGCAGCAGCCAAGAAAGCAAATAGAATGCTCGGAATCATAAGGAAAGGAATGGAAAATAAAATCAAGAATATTATAATGCCCTCTGTACTGTTCCATGGTGCGACTGCACCTTGAATACTGTGTGCAATTCTGGTCGCCATATCTTAGAAAGTATATAGCAGAATTAGAAAAGGTACAGAGAGGAGACACTAAAATGGTAAAAGGGATAGGATACCCGTTGAGGAAAGGCTTAAAAAGGGCTCTTCAACTTGGAAAAGAGACAGCTGAGAGGAGATATGATACAGGTCTATGAATAGAGTCAAATGGGTAAACGTAAATCAGTTGTTTACACCATCAAAAAGTAGAAAGATTAGGGGACATGCAATGAAGCTACAATGTAACCCATTTAAAACTAATAAGAGAACATATTTTTTCACTCTACGCATAATCAAATTCTGGAATTCATTACCGGAGGATGTAGCAAAAGCTGTTAGTGTAGCTGGGTTTAAAAAAGGTTTGGATAAGTTCCTGGAGGAAAGGTAATCCACCTCTTACCCCAGGACAAGCATTGTGGAATCTGTGTACTTTTTGGGGACCTGCCAGGTACTTGTGACCTGGATTGGTCACTGTTGGAAACAGGATACTGGGCTTGATGGAGCTTGGTCTGATCCAGTATGACATCTCTTATGTTCTTATGATCCTCCCTGATGGGGATATTGAAGTAGGCCTCGGCCAGATTTAGAGAAGCAAGAAACTCCCCCTGTTGAACCGAATAGATAACAGTGCGCAAATCACCCTCAAACAACAATTAATCCCTTAAAGACTGAGAATGGGTCGAAAGGAACCGTCCTTTTTGGGAACCACAAAGTAGATAGAATATCTTCTTATGCCCTTTTCCGAAGGCTGCCTGGGGAGAATGGATGGCAGACTGAGCAAATGTTGCAAGGTCGAACACACTGTCTTCTATTTTGAGAGCAGAGCTGCACAGAGACCACAAAGGTTTCTCAAAATGGCTTTGAACACTCCAGAACATAACCCTGCTGAATGATCTCTAGCACCCACCGATCTGTCATAATTTGGGCCCCTTTGCAGTAAAAATGATGAAGCCAGCCGCCCACCTGCGGCACCCTGAAATGGGCCCTCGACCCGTAAACAGGAGGGGCAGGATGAGGATGGAGATTGCTGATGGAGGAGGAGGCATCTCTCTACCATCTGACCCCTTGAAATGGCTGCAACTTTGCTGATGAGCTGGAAAAGACAGACGCCTGCCCCATAGAATGGTATCTTTTGCGGTACGCTTGGAGGAAACCTTGGACTTATCCTCAGGAAGCCACTGAGACTTAACCTCCCAGGTCTTTAACCAGTTTTTTGAGATCCTTCCCAAAAAGAAGGTTACCCTTAAATGGCAATTGTGCCAGCCAAGCCTTAGAGGCCACATCAGCAGACCAATTACGAAGCCATGACCATTGTCTAACGACGGTGGCTGCCGCCATTCCCCAAGTGACCAAACGCAGAAGATCGTAGAAAACGCTAGCCAAAAAAGCCGCCATGGACTCCAAATGAGCTGAGGCATCATCCTCCATCAAGAGCTGGACACAATGCAAAAGCGTGTGAGCACCTAAGCCACCACTTAAACTGACAAGGACGAGGTGGAAAATGATGTCTTCAAGAGGCCCTCCACATTACGGTCCTGCTGGTCTCAGAGAGCCACTCTGTCCTCTTCTGGGATAGTTGTGTGCTTAGTCACTGCTATAATTAGAGTGTCTACCTTGGGAAAACACAACCACTTACCCAGATCACTCCAAGACCAAGTAGATCCTACCCAGTCATCTGGCACTCTTCAAGGCCTTCTCCAGGCAGCTCCACTCCTCTGAGACCATCTACTGCAGTTCCAGCAGGAAAGGAAAAGCCCAAGAGGGCTTTTGTATGCCCGCCAGGATAGAGTCGGACTGCGATTGACTGGACTGAATCTTCTTTGAGTCAGGGATACAAAGCTCCGAAGCAACCTGAGTAATCAAGGGAGGGATCTCCTCTCTCCAGAAAAGCTGAACAACCCAATCACGGTCATCTGCAGGAGGGGACATCTCCCCTTCCTCTCGACTAGAGACGCTGGTGGAATCAAGAAGCTCCCGATCCGTTTCGTCAAACTCTGTGTCCTCCAGAGACCAAGGCCTTGGAAATGTGCCCTCCTCCACGAATGCTATCCTCGAAGAGGGAGCGCTTATGCCATGCTCCCACGGGCTTAGCATTTCCATGCTCTCCTAACTTACCTTGCTCCCCTTTCCAAAAAGCCCATGCATGCTGGAAGAGCGCAGCAAACTCAGCTGCAGCTGGCTCCAAAACATAGGAAACGACACCTTAAGGTTGGGGCTGAGGCAGTAGAAGAAGCGGAGAAAGGTCAGGGTACTCCTCCAGACCAATCCCTGTGGTACCACTCTCGAAGCTGGAGAAGGTACAGATACAACGGGAGAGGGTGGCATTTGGGTTGGTAAGGTAGATTTCTGCACATTTTCTGCACGATGAGAATTCCTCCCGGGATCGGCTGCGCAAGTGGCACAGAGACAATCCACTGAGAAGTGCCGCCGCTTGCTGCAGCCGAGACATTGGGGCAAGGAAGACAACATTTCTGAACTGAGCAAGCTTGATGCCAATGTGATCAGTGACGTGTATGCATGTACTCACCGACGCATTCGCATGAACCAACGCAAGTGTACGTGCTCACTGAAGTGATCACACATGCACACAACTGACACAAACCCATGCACACATGGCCTGCACATGCAGCTGGAAGAGAGATGCGGGAACTAGGCCTCAAGTGCAATAGACTGGCTTGCTCTGGACACTCACAGTCCCTTGGCAAGACACGGCAATCAACAGCTTGTTGCTCCTCCACAGATCACAGGAAGTAAGACCTGGTAGTCACGACACAGTCCCGATGGAGTCTTGCAGTGGGGGTGGGGGGGGGCCCACCACAGTCCGCCAAGAGCCAGCAGAAGCTTTTAACTAACTGTTTTATAAAAAGAAATCAGCTATGCTAGCAGTCTGGCCCAGGGCACCCTCACAGAGGATCTGCCTGATCCAGACTACCCCCTAAGGCTCAACCAGTCCTGACTGGAAGCACAGTTCCCAAAAGTGGAAGGGATAATCCCAGAGGGGTACTCAAACATGCCCTGGGATTCCCAAAGAGCTGAGCTCTACTAAAAACTGCCTCCAAGATGGTTAGAAGAGCTCATGGCCTCAGGTGCATTGGCTAACAACCACCATCTGCTGGAGACAGAGAAAATACTCTAGGCTGTACTAGTATTTATGCCAGTGATGATGTCATGGCAGTTCTGGTACTTTCTCGGTCTCCATCATTTGCTGGTGGGAGGATATTACCCACTTGTCTGGACTGGTTTAGCAGGATGCTCTGGAACCATCCTTTTTGACACAACAAAGCATATGGAGTATCTTCCTTGCCCCTTTGGGTCGAAGGCCTGGAGGTACACTAGCTTCTCCAGGGTGGCCAGAATTGCAGCCTTCTTGGTTTTAGAACCACAGAGACCACAAAGACATCAAAGATAGGCTCCTGCACTCCAGAACATAACCGTTCTGAATAACATTAAGCACCTACCAATCTGCAGTAATCTGGGCCCATTCCTAGTGAAAAAGATGGAGACAGCTGCCCGCTGGAAGCATCTCAGAATGAGCCCCCCTGCCCATCATTGTGCTGGATGGGAGGGGTTTGTCTTTGAAAAGGAAGAGTCATTGGCCTACAGGCTCCACAAAAGGGTCGAGTCCTGGCTCAGGAACTGGAGAAATCAAGGGCCGCTTTCCCCGGGTAGTACCACCGAGAATTCCAAGAATCTCGGGCATTCCGGAACCAAGAGTGAGGGAAACATGAAGAGGAAGATGAAGACGACACATGCCCCCAGGATCCTTTAGGCGAATCCTTTAGGAGGCACTGGGGTTTGGAATCTGCTGGGTCTTTTATGAGCTTCTTGAGGTCCTCGCTGAATAGGAGCTTTCTCTTAAAGGTAAACTTGGTCAGTCGAGACTTAGAAGCTGTCTGCCACCGAATTCCAAAACCAAAGCCACCTTCTTGCTACAGTGGCCTGTAATGTCCCTGGTCACTATCTGGACAAGATCATACATGGCATCAGCAATTAGGCCACAGCTAATGCCAACCAAGTTGAGGCATCATCCTCCGAGAGTAACTGCACCCACTGGAGAGGAGTTTGAGCAGTCAAGCCTCCATATATCGCTGCCTGAAGATGAGATCAAGAATCCAGTCTGAGGAGCACTTACACCTTATGATCCAACTAGTCTTTAAGAGCGGCCCCTCCTTCTATCGGATGGTGGTATGCCTTGTGACAACATCAGCATGTGCATCTACCCTAAGAAAAAACAACCACTTATCCAATTCCTGCTGAGGAAGGGCATACAGTTTGTTCAGGACTCGAACTCCTTTCACTGGGGAGTCTGGTGAACCCCACTTCTCAGAGATCATGTCCTGGAAGACCTGTGGAAATGGGAAGGCTTTGACAGGTCTACAGATCCCCTGAATGCAAGGGTGTCCCTATGATTCCACACCACCCACGAGAACATCTGAAATCTGTAGGGAAGAAGGCACCTGAGAGATCAGGGCTGCCAATTCATCTCTCCTGAAGAAACGGACAATGTGCAAATCTTCCTGCCCTTCTTCCAGTGGGAAATCCTCGTTCACCAGTCCAGGCTCCTCTTCTGAGCTAACCTCAGACTCGGGTTCCTGAGGGAGATGCGAGTTACATGAGACATCCTGTTGGCAAAGGCACTTTCTTGGTGTAGCAGATACCTGATCCCAGCTGCTCCTTTCTGAGGCACATAAGCCTGGCTGGGCTGGAGATTGGGAAGTCTCCCTGCTCTGACTTATGCTGCTTTGCCAGAAGGACTAAGCTTGCAGAAAGGAGAAGTCATCTGATGACAAGGGCCTTGAACCCAAAAGGTAGGGCCTTAGCTGTTCCCCCATCCACTGAAGAATTCTTCTCTTTCCCCGGCCCTATCTGGGGAAGCAGAAGAGGTAGGGAGAATTGCCCAGGGCTGTGTGAGGACTTCGCACCAGCCTTCCTCTGCTCCAAATCTAGACTTTGAGAAATGCTCTTAACTGCAGTATTTGACTTCCAACTGCTCGCCTTGATCCTTTGTGCAAAGGGGATCCATGGGTCCAGCTTGGTGTTTACCACAAACCAGACAGTGCTTTTTATGTGCTGACATGTGGAGCTCTCTCATTCGATATGGCAGTTCATCGGACTTACATGTGTAACTTTACATGTGGACTCTTTTCACATGTAAATATGCATGTGTTGCTTTGCACATGCATCTTACATGTGCACGCAGTGGCACACCAGTTAAATGTGTGCAGCTGCAGGAATATATGTCATCAGGAAAATAAAAAAATTACACTTAAAAAAACACATATATGTGCCAAACCAGACAACAAAATGCACACATGTAAGGTTGGGTCACCTCCCATGGTTATGGCTGACAACAGTAGGCACAAAAAAGTCAAAGACTGCATTTACTCCCATGGAGCCCAGGACCGAAGACAGTGCTGGCCCTGGCCATTCCCAGGTTCTTTGCTCACATACCTGCTCTCCTTCAGAAAGCTGCTCTGAGGGGTTGAGGGAGGGAGGCTGAAGGCTGTATGAAGACAAGATCTTGATCCGGCCGAATCTCAGGCTCTCAACCAATATTGACGGGGAGGATGGCCCTTTCTCCCCCTCCACGCCAGAAACTGCAGCAGGGTATCCTTAGATAGGCTCTGGAGACATTCGCTGTCAAGCTCTAATGGGTCCACAGCGCCCTTTTGTACAGCTGCTCAAGAGATAATCAATTTCCAAAACTGTGCTGCAGCAGTCCTGCAACCATCATTTGCTGGAGACAGAAAAATACTGAAGTATGACCCTAGCTGCATTGGCTCAAGTAGCAGTGATGATGTCACTAGAAGCTTCTAGTTTTTTCTATCTCCACCTCTGCTGCCAAGGGGACACAACCCAATTGTCTGGACTGTGTCTAGCAGGATGATCTGAAAAGGGGATTTGCTCTCCTAGCTTCATGGATGAGGAAGACAACCCAAGGAGGACCAGAGGGATCAGGAGATGAGGGGCTTTCTTCCTTATTGATTTATTTATTTTATTTAAAAATATTTATACCAGCTGTCATGAAATTCAAACAGGTTTACAAAATGACAATCAAATACCCACAACATAGATAACACAACACATATTTCTTCAAATCCAAATAGCAAAATTACAACTGATATACCTTTTTTTAAAAAACAGGTTTTCCCCATCTTTTGAAAATCTTTAATATCATTCATAAGTTAAATTGAATGGGGGAGGGTGTTCCAAATATATCACAGCCACTAGTTTCCAGTAGTAAGTCAGGGACAGATTCTGTGACAAAGTTAATGAAATTCTGCAGCAATTATGTGGCACATTTGTGTATCTTTTTGTATATTTTATTTTTATTACAAAAGTAATGTAGTTTGCCATCCTATAGCACTCTAGCCTCAGCTGACCCAGGAGATAGAAAACCAGACGCAGGAACTAAAGTAAAATTAGACCTTACCTGCTAATTAGCTTTCCTTGAGGAACTCCAATCCAGTCCCGCACTGCTGGGTAGTCAACCCCCTCCAGCAGCTTGGAGACTGAGCATGCCATGTTCTTGATGACATCAGTATACTTAGGCAGCCGGCTCCACCTCCAAGCCCCACTAACCTACTGACAAAGCTGACTCATAGGAGCAACAAATAAGTAGTCAAACTTTAATAACCATCTCTAACTAAACTCGCCCCCCCCCCCTCCCCAAAAAAGCCCTGGTCTTTAGTCCCGGGGTCATGACATTCAATCAACAAACTATCCAACTTTTGAAACAGAGCTGTCCTCTTCAAACAACGCTTCAACACTCGCCGTACATCCAGCAGGCATAACTGCTGATCTGTGCTTCTCCCCAGCGCACCCCACAGGGCCGGCAGAGAAACCAGCTGATTCAAGTAAAAAACTGATACTACCTTGGGCAAAAAGGAAGGCACTGGACGAAGCACCACTTTTTTCTTTGATATAAAGAGGAATGGCTCCTTGCATGACAAAGCTTGCAGTTCTGAAATTCTCCAAGCCGAGCAAATCACCACAAGAAATACTGTCTTAAAGGTCAGGTCCTTCAATGTGCAGGAGCTCAGGAGCTCAAATGGCTCCTTTGCTAAGGCCAATAACACCAAATTGAGATCTCAGGGTGGATCTACTGACCGCAATGAGGAACGCAGCTGCTTCACCGCTCTGAGGAACCAGACCACATCCGAATGAGCTCCTAATGACATCCCCCCAATATCTTGCTGACTTACTTTCTCTCCACTCCCCTCGGTACACTCCCTGTTCCTTTCATCTTCACCGTCTAGCCCTTCCTTCCCCCTCCCGTGCTCATCTACAGACCACCCGCTCCTCTGCTTTTTTCTTTATTGGCCCCGCCCTCTGGAACTCTCTACCTCCCTCCCTCCGTCTCGAAACACTTTTCTCAACTTTTAAGCAAAACCTAAAAACACACCTTTTCTCTCTGGCTTTCGATGTGCCCTCTCCTTTTGTGTAATTTCCTTTTCCCGTCCCTAACCTCCCCTTGTTGTCTCTGCCCTACCCCCTCCATGTCTCTTCTGTCTACTCTTTTAAACAGAAATTGTACTCTTTTAAACGGATATTGTATTTCTTTTCCTTTCCAGGCTTCGGCCTCTTTTTAGACAATTGTTTTTATACTGTACATCGCTTTGATTTATGTAGAAAGGCGATTTTATCAAAACTAATAAACATAAACATAAACATTCCCTGGATCTGACCTCGATAACAAGTAATGGCTGCCACCTGCACCCTCAAGGAACTAGCAGCCAATCCTTTTTCAAAACCCACCTGTAGAAAGGCTAGCACTTGTGGTATAATAGTCAAGAAAGGCCTACAGTGTCTCTCTCCACACCAGGCCTCAAAGATATAAGATAGAGAGGGGGATTTCTTCTGAGCTTTCAGTAATGTGGCAATCACCAATCCTGAATAGTCGTGCCTTCTTAACCGAGCCCATTCAAGAGCAATGCCGCAAACGAGAATTGATTTACCTGAGGCATTTGCACCGGCCCCTGCGATAAGTTCTGCCCTGGTCAGCAGATGCCAAGGCCAATCCACCTTTAGTCTTACTAGGTCCGCATAACAGGGGCGCCTCGGCCAATCCGGGGCAATGAGAATGACTCTTCCCTGGTGAGCCTCGATTCACTGTACCACTCTGCCTGTCAGTGCCCATAGTGGGAGGACATAAAGAATGCCTTGCATGGGCCACCTCTGCACCAGGGTGTCCAAGCCCTCTGACATCCGTTCTCTTCTCCTGCTGAAAAACCGGCTTGCTTTTGCGATGGCAAACATTGCCATGAGATCCATAATCGGTTGGCCCCATCTTTGCACTATCTGGCAGAAGACTGCCTGACAGGGCGTCCACTCCCCCGGATCCATGTGGAATCTGCTCAAGTAATTGGTAGTCACATTTTCCATTCCCGCCACGTGAGCCGCTGACAGTGCCTGGAGATGTTCCTCCGCCCACGTTAATAGGATTTCAGCCTCTGTTTCCAATTGCATGCTGTCTGTGCCCCCTTGCTGATTGATGTAGGCCACTGTGGTAGCACTGTCCGAGAAGACTCATACTGCCTTCCCTTGCAGTCAGGGCTGAAATCGCTGCAGCGCTACTAAGACCACGCTCATTTCCAGCCTTTTGATCAGCCAAACCACTTCCTCTGGGCTCCAGCACCCCTGAGCAAAAATTTCCTTCGCAGTGTACCCCCACCCGAGAGGCTGGCGTTCGTTGTCAAGGGTATCCACTGCAGCGACTCAAGAGACATCCCCGCCGACAACTTTTCAAGCACCATCTGATCACCATCCTTGTCTCTGTCGAGCATGGTAGAGGTTGCAACAAGGGATGCCGCTGGTGCGACCATCTACGCAGCAGCGCTCTCTGCAATGGCTGCATGTGTGCTCGTGCCCACGGGACAGCTCGATGGTCGCTGCCATGGTTCTTATCAGCTGCAGATAATGCCATGCAGTCGGTCACTTCATAAGGAGGAACTGACATAACAGTTGTCAAAGCCTGTGTGCCCTTTGGTCCAGCAGAAACATTCTTCTGCTGTGGGTGTTGAAGCAAGCACCCAGGTACTTGAGCACCTGGGATGGTACCAAGCAGTTCTTGGACATGTTGATTACCCATCTGAGACTATGCAGGAACTCCACCACCCCTACCGTGGCCTGTTTGCTTTCTAACTTTGACTTTGCCTGGATGAGCCAGTCGCCCAGGTAAAGGTGGACCAAGATCCCTTCCTGGTGGAGCGCCGCCACTACCACCACCATCACCTTGGTGAAGGTACGGGGAGCTGTAGCTAGGCTGAAGGGCAATGCCCGAAACTGGAAGTGCCCCATGGGCATCGCAAATCACAGGAATTGGTGATGTGGACAGATAGGACTATGTAAATACGCCTCTGTGAGATCGAGGGATGTCAAGTACTCTCCCCCCCCCCCCTTACCACCACTATAATGGATCGTAGCATTTCCATGTGAAAATGGGATACCCGCAGACATCCGTTTATACGCTTGAGATCTAGAATGGGTCGAAAACAGCCCCCTTTCTTTGGGGCCACAAAATAAATCAAATATCGACCGGAGCTGCATTGGGCCTTGGGAACCCACACTACAGCACCTAACTGCAGCAGCTGAACCAGGCTGTCTCTTACCACCCCGGCCTTGCCGCATGCCCTGCAGGGCGACTGCATGAAAGAGGGAGTCAGCGGCCTGGCGAATTCTAACGCATAACCCTCTCTGATGACCTCCAGTACCCATTGGTAGGATGTGATTTGGGCCCAGGCAGGGTAAAACTCCCGCAGCCATCTCTTTGGGTTGCAATGCCTGGGCCTCCCTCGCTTCATTGTGTCTTCTTAGGCCCCGAAGAGGGCGAGGAGGAGAAATAGCCCTGCCTGTTCTTCGAAACCCACGCAAATCTTGCCCCAAGAGGAAAAACGACTCCGCTGGTATGGGGCAAATCTCATTGAACAAAACCACCAGAAGTCTCTCGATTGATCACTAGGAGGTGCCAAGGAGTAGGCCTGTTTCTGCTTATCCTCCGGGAGGCGCCCTCCTTTTGTCTCACCTAATTCCTTCACCAACTTTTCCAACTGCTCCATGAACAAAAGCTTTCCCTTGAATGGAAATTTACTAAGCCGGGATTTGGAGAAGACATCCGCTGCCCAATTCCGCAGCCACAGGTTGCGGCAGGCCGCCACCACGAAGGCCATAACCTTGGAGAGACTTCTAATTAGATTGTAGAAGGCGTCTGTCAGGTAGGCGGCACCCGACTCTAGTCTAGACACCGCTGCAGTCATATCCTGAGGCTCACCCCCGGTTCCAGTACCTCCTGCGCCCAGCGCAGGCAGGCCCTGGCTACTAAGGCCCCACAAACCAAAGCCTGCAGCGACAGAGCATTGATGTCGAAAGTTTGCTTTCTATTCTGAGTATCCTTGAGCGCCACACTACCCTCAATCGGGATCATAGTCTTTTTAGTAACCGCCGACACAGCGGCATCTATTTTTGGAGAATGGAGTATCTCTTTCTCCTGTTCCGGCAGAGGGTAGAGGCGCTTCATGGATCGAACCCCTCTGAGACCGGCCTCCAGGAGGTCCCATTCATTCTGGACCCTTTGATTGACCACTCTATGCACTAGAAACACCTTCTGTGGCCATCTAACAGCCTGTAGTAGAGGATCCTCCAAGGATTCCTCCTCTGGAGGGAGATCTGGAAACATATTTAATGCCTTCAAAGACTCCGCAATAAGCACCACCAACTCCTCCCTGCGGAAAACCCGGACTATTTGGGACCCCTCCTCCTTCCAGCTCTTCAGCGTCTGCATCAGAGTCCATCCGCCTGCAGGGAGTTTTCCTCCAAGCCACTTTCGAGCCCATGCTATCACTTAGCGGGCCTCTCTTCCGCCTCCTGCTCCATGGAAGTTGCCTGCCTCTTTGTGCCTTGCTCCTGCGCAGATGACTGACCATCAGCCCCCTAGAGCTTCATTCAGAGCTTTGTGCAGTAGGACTTATGCAAGAAAAGAATGAATTCTGGTGAACCCCCCCCCCCAGGGGTCCTACAGTTTCCTAGCCCCTGGGAAGTAGAGGGGGTAGGAGGAGCTTGCTCACGGTTGTAGGGCTCTAATAGAGGAAGCGTTGACCCCATTACCGCCCCTGCAGCCAAGCCCTGTGTGTCCTGGGCTTTCAAGGAGCCTCCAGCTGGCCCCGAGAAGACTGCTCACCCTGACACGTCTGCTACCCCCCCAAATCTTTATCCGCCATACGTGTTTCTTTGTCACAACCGCAACATGGGATGGGGACATAGGATGAGGGTGAAAGAGTAGTTACTCACCTGTAACAGGTGTTCTCCAGGAGCAGCAGGAATCCGTCCTCACAATGCAACCAGAGCAGGAGTAATATGATCAAATTTCTTTAAATGTTGAATCACGCGTGCTGTGGCATTCCAAGCCAACTGCAAAGGCTTAAGTATACATTGCGGCAGGCCCAAATATTACAATAGTCAAGATGGCGAAGTGCCAGCATTTGAATGATAGCGCAGTAATGCAGGCTGTTTACCTGGTCCCATACCACCTGCTAGTCATGTAGAGCAGTTTAATAATAGCTTTCCAAGCCCCCTCAAATTCTCCCCCACTACAAAGGTAGCACATTATTTGCCAGAGTTTCTACCTGTTCTCCAGGACCAAACAGGAAGTCAGTCCTCACATATGGGTGTCATCGGCGCCGATGAAGCCCCAGCGGAGCATTTCCCCAGCTTTCCATGAAAGCCTTTGGGAATGCCGGCACGCATGCGCGGTTCCCTTCCCGCCTAAATGTGCCATCTTACCTCAGTCTCTTTTTTTCCCACCGGATGTGTGTCCTGTTCTCCCGGATAAAAGTAATTTTTTCTTCGGCGATTTTTCGCTATTTTTCTCCGGTTCGACGCCGGTTCCCCTCCCACCGGGTTCGGTACACCAGTATCGAGCCCGCTTATTTCTTTTTCGGTTTTTGCCCTTCGTGGCTGGCGTTCGCGCCCCTTTTTTCATTTTTCCCTGGAAGGCCGGTCTTTTGACCTTGCAGGGGCTCTTTTTTCCCCCGATGGCTTCCAGTGGTTTCAAAAAGTGTCATCGGTGTAAGAAACTTATGTCTCTCACCGACACACACGACTGCTGCCTTCGGTGCCTCGGCCCTGACCACGACCCCAAGTCGTGTGTGCCATGTGGGAAGATGTCTTCCAAGGCACTCAAAAGTCGACAGCATCAGAAGGAGAGGTTTTTCTCGGACTCTGCCTCCGGCTGGGCTCGGACCTTGTCTGAGGCCTCGACATCTCGGGATTCCGATCCCGAGCGCCGTCGAAGCTCCTCGGACAGGGGGTCCCCCGACCGGGAACGCAAGAGGACGAAGTGGCTCGCGAGGGCGTCGTCTGAGGAGGTCCCTGGTCCCTCGAGGGCCAGGTCTAAGACCCCCGACCGCCGTCCCGGGCCCGTGGACCAAGAGAAGCCTGCCAAAGTTCCTCGCGTGGAGCCGGAGTCTGCTGGACACATAAGCCCCGTAGTCCTCGTGGACTCTCCTCCCAGAGAGCCGCCGCCGCCGGGGCCCGAGTCGGTGACTGCTGCGTCTCCCGAGCTGAGTCTCAGGATGACAGTCTTGGAGTGCAGATTGTCTGCCTTCATGGAGCAGCAGTGGGCACTGATGGCCAGCCTGTCTGGTGCATCTGCCCCGACCACCGGGACGTCGACTTCAAAGTCAACCCTGGAGACCGAGCCGATACTCGAGACCCTCGTGGCTCGAAGTCATCCTCGGTCAAGGTCTCCCTCGACCTCCCGTTCGGGACTGAGGGTGTCGACGCCGGTGCCCCCGGCGTCGGGGCGGGTGCCTCGGGGCCCCGCGGCGTCGGACCCTGACTCCTCCTCGGATGAGTCCGCCTGGGAGACGGAGGACGAGGAGTCTCCCGATACTTTTAAGACTCGGTGCGTCCCGGACTCACCGCAGTCTGAGCCCTGGAGTAGATCCCCTCCGGAGGACACTAGGTTCTCAGAGTTCGTCCGGGATATGGCCGCTGCCTTGGCTATCCCTGCCGATCCCGAGGAAGAGCCTCGAGCCGAGGAGCTCGATGCTCTACAGTACGACTCTCCTCTGAAGGAGGCCTTTGCTGTCCCGGTTCCTCTGATGCTGGAACGGCTCCTCTTCTGGATGTGGGAGGCACCGGCCTCGGCGCCGGTTTTGAGCAAGCGAGTCGATTCCATCTATCGACTCTGCAAAAGCCCTGGTTTCCAGAAAGCACAGCTACCACACACCATTCCATGGTTGTGGAATCGGCCATGCATTGTCTGAAGAGCCAGAAGATGCACTCTGCGGTGCCCCCCGGCAGGGAGACCCACAACCTCGATGGCGTCGGTAGAAAGTGCTTCCAGGGGTCTATGCTTGCTTGCCGTGTCCAGTCTTACCAGCTGTACATGGGCATGTACTTGCGAGACCTGGCCAAGGAATTTGCCGGATTCTCTGCTGGTCTCTCCGGGGAACCCTTGCAGAGATTTAAGACCTTGTCCTCGGGGATTCGGGAATGCTCAAAGTTCATTTCCCGCGCCGCCTACGATGGCTTTGAGGCTTCGGCCCGAGTTGCGGCTGACGGCATCGCGGCTCGACGCCAGGCGTGGCTGCAGTCATCGGACCTCGAGCCATGGGTTCAGGACAAGTTGGTCGATGTCCCCTGCCGAGGTGAGAACCTTTTTGGCAAACCCGTGACCGAGAAGGCCGCTCAGCTCGAGACCGAGCACCTTACCTGGACAAGGCTGTCGAGGAAGACCTCTGCCCCTTCACATAAAAAGAAGGGCTCAGGTAAAAAGTCCTTTTGCCCGAGGAAGGGCACTGCCTACAAACAGTACCCTCAGTATCAGGCTGCCCAAACTGCCCCCCAGGGTCAGCAAGCCAAAGGCCAGGGTAATGGGCCCCGTAGGCAGAGGACCCCCAAGCCTTCTGCCCCTGCTTCCACTCAGCAGGGTGGGGGTTTTTGACTCCTTGAGCGTAGCCACTCCATCCCTGCTTTCCCAGCCCTGCACAGGTGGTCGCCTTGTACTCTTTGCCCACCAGTGGCCTCTCATTACCACCGACAGTTGGGTGCTGGACTTAGTCCAAAAGGGCTATGCCCTGCATTTTCATCAACTGCCTCCTCCTTACTTCCCATGGGAGCCCTTGAGGCCTCCCCTGCACACAGACCTTCTCCTTCGAGAGCTCCAAGGTCTGTTGATGGACAGGGCGGTGGAGCCTGTGCCTCCCCACTTGCAAGGTCAGGGATTCTACTCCAGGTATTTCCTGGTACCCAAAAGGACTGGTGGCCTTCGACCCATTCTGGACCTCAGGAACCTCAACAAGTTCCTAGAGAAAGAAAAGTTCAAGATGCTTACTCTTGGAACACTTCTGCCCTACCTCCAGCAGGGAGATTGGCTATGCTCCTTAGATCTAAAGGATGCGTACACTCACATCCTCATTCATCCAGACCACAGAAAGTACCTCAGGTTCATTGTGGGAGGAAACCATTATCAGTACAGAGTACTACCTTTTGGCCTGACCTCCGCTCCCAGGGTCTTTACCAAGTGCCTGGCAGTGGTTGCGGCCTACCTGAGAAATCAAGGCATCTTTATCTTTCCCTATCTGGACAACTGGCTCATCAGGGGTCAGACGTCCCTGGAGGCCAGACAAGCCACCCTCAGAACCATTGCTCTGCTTCAAAACGTGGGCTTTGTCATAAACTTTGCAAAGTCCACTTTGCTCCCCTCCCAGAACTTGGAGTTCATAGGGGCAAGGTTGGATTCTCAACTGGCAAAGGCATTCTTGCCAGAAGACAGGGCTCAAAGACTGATGGACGTGGCCAAACAGTTTCTAAACAGGTCCCTGGTCTCCGCCAGACTCTGCCTCAGGCTTCTGGGCCACATGGCTTCGACAGTGCATGTGACTCCCAATGCCAGGCTCCATATGAGGCCTGCACAGTGGTGCCTTCGGACTCAGTGGTCTCAGGCCAGAGGCCGCCTACGAGACAGGATAAGAGTGTCCAGACCCCTTTTGGCCTCCCTCAGCTGGTGGCTACATCCACCCAATCTGCTGAAGGGGATGCCCTTCCAAATGCCAGAATACTCGGTGGTCCTTACCACCGACGCCTCTCTGCAGGGCTGGGGTGCTCATTGTCTGGACAAGTGCACTCAAGGCCTCTGGTCTCCCTGGGAGGCAGCCCAACAGATCAATCTCCTAGAACTTCAAGCTATCCGCTTAGCTCTCAAGGCTTTTTCTCCTGCCCTAGCTCACCGCTCAGTCTTGATTCAAACAGACAACCAGGTAGCCATGTTTTATGTGAACAAACAGGGCGGGACTGGGTCAAAGCTCCTTTGTCGGGAGACTCAAGACCTTTGTTCCTTTGCCCTAAAGCACAATATGCTTCTCAAGGCGGTGTACCTTCCAGGCCAGGAGAACTGCCTGGCCGACCGATTGAGCAGAATTCTGCAGCCCCACGAATGGCAGCTGGATCCCTTGGTCGTTCAGAAGATCTTCCTGAAGTGGGGTCTCCCTTGGATAGATCTCTTTGCCAGTCTGCTGAACAAGCAACTGCCCAAGTTCTGCTCCAGGCAACCGCATCCTTTGAGGATAGCACCAGATGCTTTTCTGATGTCCTGGTCTCAGGGCCTCCTGTATGCATTTCCTCCCACACCCTTGGTGGCCCGAACTCTTTTCAAGACTCTTCAGGACAAGGCCTCAGTCCTGCTGGTAGCTCCCAGGTGGCCGAGGCAGCCTTGGTTTCCACTTCTGCTTCAACTGGCAGTGGATTCCCCACTACCTCTGGGGTTGCAGCCCGACCTTCTCTCACAGGAGCAGGGTTCCCTTCTGCACCCCAATCTCAAAGCTCTCAATTTGATGGCCTGGAGGCTGCAAGGGTAGTTTTGGCTCCCTGGGGCCTGCCTCAGGACTTTGAGGAGGTTGTCCTAGCCTCTAGGAAACAGTCCACTAGGAAAACCTATGCCCTCAAATGGAAGAGGTTTTCTGTGTGGTGTCAGCTTCATACAGAGGATCCTTTCTTCTGTACTGTGCCAGTAGTGCTTCAGTACTTACTGCACTTATCAAATCAGGGACTTAAGTCCAATTCTGTTCGGGTCCACCTCTCAGCTCTAGCAGCTCACCACTCACTGGTGGAGGGACATTCTCTGTCAGGTCACCCCTTGGTGTCCCGCTTTCTCAGGGGCTTGCTTTTGCTCAAGCCCCCCATCCGTCCTCCTGCTCCTGAGTGGGAGCTGAATGTGGTCTTGCAGCAACTGACTCGCCCACCCTTTGAGCCGATGGCTACTTGCCCTCTATGCTTCCTTTCCTGGAAGACTCTCTTCCTGATAGCCTTCACCTCGGCTAGGCGAGTGATTGAGCTTCAGGCCCTGGTCTGTGATAGACCTTACACCAGGATTTATAGGAACAGGGTAGTCCTTAGGACTCATCCAAAGTTCCTCCCTAAAGTTGTCTCCTCTTTCCACCTCAACCAGGAGGTGGTTCTTCCAACATTCTTCCCTAGGCCTCATGCTAGCCAGGCTGAAGCAGTCCTGCATACCCTGGACTGTAGGAGGGCCTTATCCTTCTACCTTGACCGTACGCAGGGACATAGAAGGGCTACTCAGCTCTTCATCTCCTTTGACCCCAATAAGTTGGGGTTGGCTGTGTCCAAGCGTACCTTGTCCATCTGGGTGGCTGACTGTATCACCTGGGCTTACAAGGCGGCTGACCTTCCTTTGCAGGGTAGGGTCACGGCCCATCGTGTCAGGGTAATGGCTGCCTCAGTGGCTCATCTCCGCTCTGTGCCCTTGGTAGACATCTGCAGGGCTGCAACTTGGTCTTCAAGCCAGACTTTTGCGGCCCATTACTGTCTGGAGAGGGAGTCCCGTAGGGACAGTGCTTTTGGCCAAGCAGTACTCCGGAATCTCTTTGAGGTTTAGGCAACTCCTGCCCTCTGTTGGGCTACCGGTGGAGGTTGTGTCCTTGAAAAGCCTTTCTTTGATGCTGTGACTAGAGGGAGTTCTCTTGTTCAGCCTGGGTTCCTGGTAGCCCAGAGCTAGGGAGTCACCCATATGTGAGGACTGACTTCCTGCTTGGTCCTGGAGAAAGAGTAGTTACTCACCTGTAACAGGTGTTCTCCAGGAGCAGCAGGAATCAGTCCTCACAACCCTCCCTCCTCCCCTTGGAGTTGCAGTTGTGCATAGTTTGTTTTACATTTTTGTGCGCTGTTCTTAGCTATGTCATTTGACTGAGGTAAGATGGCACCTTTAGGCGGGAAGGGAACCGCGCATGCGTGCCAGCATTCCCAAAGGCTTTCATGGAAAGCTGGGGAAATGCTCCGCTGGGGCTTCATCGGCGCCCATGACACCCATATGTGAGGACTGATTCCTGCTGCTCCTGGAGAACACCTGTTACAGGTGAGTAACTACTCTTCCTTGTAAATTGTCTGTATTAGCAATCTCGTATGGGTACAGAGCAATCATACCATTACAGTCATTGTCCCATCCTAATGGAGTCTCCAGAGATGCAGCACGATCGTGGTTATCTGTGTTATGGAATCACTCTAATTTTGCGGGATCCCCAGGGCGGTTGCAGCTTGGAATACAAGCACTTGGAATTGACAATGTTGAGTCCCGTCCAGAAAAAGGGAGTGCTTAGTTACATCCCATTTGTTCTGGACTGGTCTGGTGAGATGATAAGGAAGGAAAAATGGGATCTTACCTGTGAATTTTCTTTCTTTGAGTCTACCAGACCAGTCTAGAGGCCCACCCAAAATGTTCTTGTTGGTGATTTTACTTTCACCATTTTCTATTGCTTTGTGTATTTCTTCATATCATGAAAGATTTCTGTGGACTCTCGGGTGCATATATGGAAGTTGGAGTGTGCCACCCTCCCTCCCTGGGTGTTGGTTGATATTTGCAAATTGTATCTCTCTGCTTTGTTACAAGAAATACTGAGCAACATGTGGCTGCATGGTGCCTGTATAGGGCAGAGTTCACAAGTTTTTGATCTCTGTTTCCATCTCTTGGTAGAAGGGCATAACCCACTCATTCTGGTCTGGTAGATTCAAGGAAAGAGGTTGAGGACTGTATGGCCCATTTTGTCTGCCCAGTTTAGTTTCCAGTGCAACTGATTTCAGCCTTCCCCTTCATTCCATGCCTTTCCCTGGCTTTTTGGAATTCTTTCAAACTTTGTTTTTATTCAATTTTTCCAATAGTTATTAACAGCTCATTGTTACATAGCACAGCAAATATAACAACCTCAAAATATCTTTGCACAGTAGATTCATTTCCCATATCCAATCATCTTACAACACTTTCCCAGCAAAGCAAAACTGGTCATTAAGTAGAAAAGAAGGAATACCGACAACCAACATTGACCCACATTGGTCCCCCTCACTCCTCCCTACCCTACCCATCTTCCCTTAGAGCCTTTCCACCTTCCCCCAGAAAGGTCCAGATCTCAAATGTAGCCATTCTGGGCCCGATATTGAGTTGGGTGAGCTATGCGCCGCATTGGTGCATAGCCCTGCCCATTCACCCTTAACCCCGAATATTCAGTGCTGCACTGATGGCATTGAATATCTGGTTTGGGCACCCTGGGGAAACTGCTACACAGCCTAACCGGGTAGTGGCGATATTGGACCGCTACCCAGTTAGCATCCATGGCTAAGACTAGGCGAGCCAAAAACGTGCCTAGTTTTAGCTGTGGAGCGCTAACCGGGTAACTGTCCAATATTGCTGCTACCCTGTTACTGCCATTCTCAATTAGGAGGTGGTTCTTCCAACATTCTTCCCTAGGCCTCATGCAAGCCAGGCTGAAGCAGTCCTGCATACCCTGGACTGTAGGAGGGCCTTATCCTTCTACCTTGACCGTACGCAGGGGCATAGGAGGGCTACTCAGCTCTTCGTCTCCTTTGACCCCAATAAGTTGGGGTTGGCTGTGTCCAAGTGTACCTTGTCCATCTGGGTGGCTGACTGTATCACCTGGGCTTACAAGGCGGCTGACCTTCCCTTGCAGGGTCGGGTCACGGCCCATAGTGTCAGGGCAATGGCTGCCTCAGTGGCTCATCTCCGCTCTGTGCCCTTGGTAGACATCTGCAGGGCTGCAACTTGGTCTTCAAGCCAGACTTTTGCGGCCCATTACTGTCTGGAGAGGGAGTCCCATAGGGACAGTGCTTTTGGCCAAGCAGTACTCCGGAATCTCTTTGAGGTTTAGGCAACTCCTGCCCTCCGTTGGGCTACCGGTGGAGGTTGTGTCCTTGAAAAGCCTTTCTTTGCTGCTGAGACTAGAGGGAGTTCTCTTGTTCAGCCTGGGTTCCTCGGTAGCCCAGAGCTATGGAGTCACCCATATGTGAGGACTGACTTCCTGCTTGGTCCTGGAGAAAGAGTAGTTCCTTATCGTCACTCCAGTCCAGTCCCTTTACTTCTGGGTTACGCAACCCTTCCAGCAGCTTGGAGGCTGAGCCCAACCTTTTTGGAGGTGGAGCGGTATAAATACCACTGGGACCACCCACCAACTCCAGTATTCTCAGCCTCCAAGCAGCTGGAGGGTTCCGTAAGCCTAGGGCTTACTGGAGCCTTTCCTTTTAGTTAGGATTTACTTACTTATTTATTTCTCATTTATTTCTTATTTGTCTGCTGTTTTCCTTTCTTTTAGTACTTCGTAGGTACTGCACCTTTAATTCCCCCTGCCTGCTCCCCCCCCCCCCCCCCCCCGGGGTCGGCACGGGCGTCGGAGACGTTTTTCCTGCAGGCTGCAGCGAAGAGACTTCCTTGGCTGATCTCCTCGGCTGTATTTGCGGCTGGCTCCTGCACTCTTCACCGAGAGCCCTCCTGCCTCGCGCCGAAGCCCCCTGGGTGGCTGAGCGCTTGAGGCAGCGCCGCCATCTTACTCCCACCGCCGGACCCGTCCCGGAGCAGAGGGACGCGGGGGCGAGTGCTGGGTACCCCGTTTTACCGGCGGGGCTGCAGTTTCAAGCGGCGATCACCTTTTGGAAGAGTGGTTCCCGTCTCCAGTCTCCTTTCGGCTGCCGGCACGGAGGACAGGCTCGCGGCGCCCCGTTCAGGCTCCACGTGGTGAGGCTCACCACGTGTTGAGCCAACGGGCAGTGAACGCTGAGCCGGGCCCAGCTAACATCAGGCACTTAATCGCAAGTACATTTAAGGATTTTAATTTTAGTTTATTTGTTTCTTTTTGGCTTTTTGTGTTATGTAGCCTGTTTCTTTGGAAGGTAATTTTTAATTTAATAAGGACAAAGGGCCTGTTAATTCCCGGTTAGGGGGAACTGTGGTGTTACTGGGGGAGAGAGCACACAGAACCCTCAGCCCGTGTAAAAGAGTGCCAGACTCTGGTGAGAGATCCGCGTATCCTGGGCAGTGCAGACTTTGGGCTCTCGGCTATTCCAAAGCCTCTGAGTAAGAAGGGCTTCGGGAGCTCTTTTCAAGGTATGGCGGCCAAATCTAAGTGTCCCTCCTGCGGCTCTCGCAGGGGAACTTCCTCGGAGGCAGGGATCTGTAGGGTTTGTGCCACAGTGGCTGCCTCCGTGGAACAAGAAACTAATCTAACTATGACACAGCCCTCTCAGGGGTCAGGAGACCCCCTAGAAGGAGAGAGTGGGTCCCATTTGCCTCTCTCTACGCCCTCGGATCTGCCCACTCCTCCTCTGCCCCTTCCGTCCCTCCCCTCTGGTGCAGGGGGGGCCGGAGAATTTTTTTCCCCTGACTTTATTCTCTTGCTTCATAAGGCTTACTGCCTACGTAAGCAGGGCTTTAGGAAAGAGGAGGCTGGCACGTCATCAGACGACAAGTCATCTAGATGCATGGGAGCAAACAATCTGGAATCCGGTATCCCTCCTAAACGTCCCCGTCTTGCTTGTGAAGAGCCTCTAGCGTCCTTCTCTCAGGGTACCCCAGAGGAGGATAGCTCTGATAAGGACTTGGACGAGGAAGAGGAGGAGCTTGAAGAAGGGGAGATCCCGGAAGAAGATCAATCCCGGATAGTTAGGGTTTTTCGTCGGGATGAGCTCCCAGCATTAATTAATGAATCCCTGAAAGCCCTCAATGTAGCCTCAGACACGCCGGCACAGGAAGAGGCGTTGGAGGACCCTTTAATCCAGGCCATTAGGAGATCCCAGAAGGTTTTCCCTCTCCACAGGGTCGTGCGTCAGATGATCCAGGAAGAATGGGATCAACCAGAGTCAAGTTTAAGGGGAGTCCGGGCCATGACTCGCCTATACCCTCTTCCAGAGGCAGATAAGGAGCTGCTGAAATCTCCCAGGGTGGATGCAGCGGTCTCAGCAGTTACTAAGAAGACGACTATCCCAGTTGAGGGCAGCACGGCCTTGATGCTCAAGACAGGAAGTTGGATACGCTCCTGAAACAGGCCTTTGACGTAAGCGCCCTCGCCTTGCAGGCCTCCGTGTCGGGAGCTTGGGTGGCTCGGGCCTGTTTAAGGTGGGCTCAACAGCTCCAGGCAGAGAACTCATCCGGCGAAACACAGGCCAACGTGGCTAGGATGGAATCCGGAACAGCCTACTTGGCGGATAGTCAGTACGACCTCATCAGAAGCCTAGCCAAGAACATGGCCTCGGTGGTGGCGGCTAGGCGCTATCTGTGGCTAAGAAATTGGTCAGCCGACGCTTCCTCGAAGGCACGCCTGAGTCGTCTTCCCTTTAAGGGGAAGCTGTTATTCGGAGAGGATCTAGAGAAGTTAGTAAAGGACCTCGGTGAGTCGAAGGGAGGCAGACTCCCGGAAGATAGACCAAAGCAAGGGCGCCCCTTAGCCCCAGTGCGTCCCCAGTCGAGGGACTCACGGAGATTTCGCCCGGCCAGGTCAAACACTTTTACCAGGGGCCGTTTTCCCTCGAAGGGTCTAGGTTTCAGAGGGTTTCGAGGAGCAGGTCGAGGCTTTGGAGCATCCTCCTCCTCCTTCTCGGGACCTAGAAAACAGCAATGAGATGACGGGGGTCCAGGAGGAAGAGCGGCCGGTGGGCGGACGCCTAAGGCTGTTTCTTCCCGCCTGGTCCCGAGTCACGTCCGATCAATGGGTTCTAGAGGTGATCAGAGAAGGATACGCTCTCGAATTGGCCAAACAAATACTTCCAGCCTTTGTTCAGTCTCCCTGCGGTTCATCTACAAAGAGGGCGGCGATAGAGGCAACTCTCGCTCGCCTAATAGCGCTCGGGGCCGTGGTCCCAGTACCACCAGACCAGTGCGGCTCGGGTCGGTACTCCATTTACTTCGTAGTACCAAAGAAGGAAGGGTCCTTCCGACCGATCCTGGATCTAAAGCAGGTCAACCGCTGTCTCAGGGTACCCCATTTCCGGATGGAGACCCTACGTTCAGTCATAGCAGCTGTGAGGGGCGGGGAGTTCCTAACGTCCCTCGATTTGACAGAAGCCTACTTGCATATCCCAGTCAGGAAGTCCCATCAACAGTTCCTGAGATTCGCAGTGCCAAGAGGCCACTTTCAATTCCAGGCCCTACCCTTCGGTCTGGCTACAGCTCCCAGGACGTTCACCAAGGTGATGGTGGTAGTAGCAGCCTTTCTGCGGAAGGAGGGAATATTAGTACACCCTTACTTAGACGATTGGCTGATCCGGGCAAAATCGGAACAGGAAAGTCACTCGGCAACGACCAGAGTGATCCAGGTTCTAGAGGAGTTGGGGTGGGTCATCAATCGTGCAAAGAGCAGGTTGACTCCCTCCCAGGAGCTCGAGTACCTCGGAGCAAGATTCGACACCTACAGGGGCAGAGTGTTCCTGTCCCGGACAAGATCAAGGGAACTAAGGCTTCTAGTCACGCAGTTTCTAGGCAGAAGGAATCCCTCGGCGTGGCATTATCTTCAGGTTCTGGGAACAATGGCGGCTGCGATAGAGGTTGTACCATGGGCCAGGGCCCACATGCGGCCTCTGCAGCGGGCTCTGTTACGTCGTTGGTCTCCACAGATTCATCCTCTGTCAATGCAGTTACCTTGCGCCCCGCGGACCAAGCAGTCCCTTCGCTGGTGGCGGTGCCCAAGGAATCTGGATCGCGGGATGCTCCTCGAACCTCATCAGTGGTTGTTATTGACGACAGATGCCAGCCTGACAGGCTGGGGAGCGCACTGCGAGGACAAGTTCGTCCAGGGTCTCTGGACACAGTTGGAATCCCAATGGCCCATCAACAGACTGGAATTGCGGGCCGTCACCCTAGCGCTCAAGGCTCTCGAGGCCTTAGTACAAAAAAGAGCTATTCGGGTTCTCTCCGACAATGTCACCGCGGTGGCCTACATCAACCACCAGGGAGGCACCAGCAGCCCCGCCTTGGAGAAGGAGGCGGACGCTCTGTTCCAGTGGGCGGAGGTCCGGCTGCAAGCGCTCTCGGCTCAACACGTGGCAGGCACGGACAACGTCACAGCCGACTTTCTCAGCAGGTGCAAGATAGACCACGGAGAGTGGGAACTGGACCAGGAGACATTCAACCAGATAGTGGCCCGGTGGGGACTCCCAGTCATGGACCTCATGGCGCGTTTCTCCTCAGCCAAAGTGGACAGATTCTTCAGTCGGAGAAGGGAAAGAATGTCCGAGGGCTTAGATGCCCTGGCCCAAAGGTGGCCCTCGGAAGGTCTACTCTATGTTTTTCCGCCTTGGGCCCTGATCGGAAAGGTTCTCCAGCGGGTGGAGTCCCACCAAGGATTGGTAATCCTCATAGCTCCGGATTGGCCTCGCCGCCCATGGTATGCGGATCTGGTGAGGATGATCGCCGACCAACCGTGGCGGCTCCCTCACAAAAGGGACCTGCTGAGACAGGGTCCGGTTCGGATGCCTCACGTGGATCGATTCTCGCTTACGGCCTGGCTATTGAAAGGGCGAGGCTCCTGAAACGAGGTTACTCTGGAGCGGTAATCTCGACGCTGTTGAATGCTAAGAAGCGCTCGACCTGTCTATCCTATGTAAGAGTTTGGCGAATCTTCGAAGCCTGGTGTGCAGAGCACCGCCGGAAGCCCCTTTCGGCCTCAGTCCCGGACGTTCTGGAGTTCTTGCAAGCAGGATTTGACAAGGGTCTGGCGCACAGCTCCTTACGGGTTCAGCTAGCTGCTATCACCTGCTATCGAGGCAAGGTCCGTGGCAAACCCCTAGGGGCCCACGCGGACGTCTCCAGGTTCCTAAGGGCGGTTAAACGGCTACGTCCTCAGCGGAGGTCGATCATTCCCCCGTGGGATCTTAACCTAGTGCTAAATTCCTTGGTCGGGGAACCCTTCGAGCCTTTAAAGAGGGCCTCCTTAAAGGATTTGACACTGAAGACAGTTTTTCTGGTCGCCATCTGTTCGGCCAGGAGGGTTTCGGAACTACAGGCGCTGTCGTCCCAACCCCCCTTTCTGTCCTTTCTCAAGGACAAAGTAGTTCTGCGCACGGTTCCCTCCTTCTTACCCAAAGTGATCACTCCTTTTCATGTGAATCAGTCAGTCACCCTCCCGGCCTTCTCGACCGGGGGACAGGAAGGCAGGGATAGCAAGCTTCGTCTCCTAGACGTCCAGAGGGCTTTGAAACGGTACCTCTCTCGCACTGCGCCCTTCCGCAAGTCCGACCGGCTGTTCATTCAGTTCGGGGGTCCGCATAAAGGGGAGGCGGCGGCCAAGGCCTCCATCTCCAGGTGGATCAGAGAGGCGATTGCCTCCGCCTACATCCTGAAGGGAAAGCAGGTTCCAGGGGGCCTGCGGGCACACTCCACTCGAGCTCTGGCTACCTCTTGGGCGGAAGTCAGCCTAGTTCCCCCGCAGGATATTTGTAGGGCAGCGACTTGGTCCTCTCTGCATACCTTCACCAAGCACTACAGGCTGGACGTGCAGAGTGCAGCGGACGCTCGGTTTGGTCTAGCGGTTCTTCAGTCCGGTATGCCGGATCCCACCCAGGTTTGAACTGCTCGGGTACTTCCCAGAAGTAAAGGGACTGGACTGGAGTGACGATAAGGAAATAGTAATTAGATCTTACCTGCTAATTAGTGTTCCTGAAGGAACGACAGTCCAGTCCCTGATCCCACCCGGTTCCGGCGAACGTCAGGACCTATTATTCATGGAAGAAGCATCGGACCGAGCGTAGGACAGGTTCGGCATGAAGGAGTGCAGGAGAAAGCCGGCCCGGGCAGTCTCAGGTCCCTCCGCCCGTTGCCTCCCTCCTCTCCTTCTCCTATACCATTCAAAAAAAAAAAAGTTTGTTTTTGGAATGCTTATTAGTTCGTTAAGATTATTGAGTGAAGTTCATTATGTCTGCTTTTTCATTCGAATACTGGAGTTGGTGGGTGGTCCCAGTGGTATTTATACCGCTCCACCTCCAAAAAGGTTGGGCTCAGCCTCCAAGCTGCTGGAAGGGTTGCGTAACCCAGAAGTAAAGGGACTGGACTGTCGTTCCTTCAGGAACACTAATTAGCAGGTAAGATCTAATTACTATTTACTCACCTGTAACAGGTGTTCTCCAGGAGCAGCAGGAATCAGTCATCACAACCCTCCCTCCTCCCCTGGGAGTTGCAGTTGTACATAGTTTATTTTTCATTTTTGTGTGCTGTTCTTAGCTATGTCATTTGACTGAGGTAAGATGGCACCTTTAGGCGGGAAGGGAACCGTGCATGTGTGCCTGCATTCCCAAAGGCTTTCATGGAAAGCTGGGGAAATGCTCCGCTGGGGCTTCATCGGCGCCGATGACACCCATATGTGAGGACTGACTTCCTGCTTGGTCCTGGAGAACAGGTAGAAACTCTGGCAAATAATGTGCTACCTTTGTAGTGGGGGAGAAGCTGAGGGGGCTTGGAAAGCTATTATTAAACTGCTCTACATGACTAGCAGGTGGTATGGGACCAGGTAAACAGCCTGCATCACTGCGCTATCATTCAAATGCTGGCACTTCGCCATCTTGACTATTGTAATATTTGGGCCTGCCGCAATGTATACTTAAGCCTTTGCAGTTGGCTTGGAATGCCACAGCACGCGTGATTCAACATTTAAAGAAATTTGATCATATTACTCCTGCTCTGGTTGCATTCCATTGGTTACCAATTAGGTTTTGTCTACAATTTAAGTGGTTATGTTACGTTTTTAAATCTCTATACATGTTTGAGTGTGGGAGGGCCAGAGTAAAATGGTGGCACAGTGGTGAGCTGTGTTGAAGATGTGTTCTTTCCCTCTGAATATGCCTCTGAAGAAACCCAAGAAGACTTCCAGCAAGTCCTCTGGTGCTGCGGGGTCTTTGTCACAGCAGCCACGGACCACAGAACATCTCCAGCTTCCTGAAAAGCAGCCTTTGGGCGCTCCCGCTGCGGATGGCATTGGTGAATGGCACTTCCGGTGAGGAGAGGCAGCCCAATCAATGAGGGTGCTTCAGTGCAGCCACACCTGCAGTTAGTCTCCGCAGCGGGCAGCGTGGTCAATGCAAAGTGTAGTACTTTTGGTACTATCTTTCCTTCCCCGCAGTTAGAGTAGTTACTCACCTGTAACAGCTGTTCTCCAGGAGCAGCAGGAATCAGTCCTCACATATGGGTGACATCGGTGCTGACAGAGCCCCCGTGCAGAGCATTTCCCTAGCTTTCAAAGAAAGCCTTTGGGAATGCAGCGTGCCTGCGCGGTCCCCTTCCCGCCCAAGGGTGCCATCTTTCTCAGTCTGATGACATAGCTAAAAGACAGCAATAAAATCAAAATAAAGTATATGACTGCAACTCCAGGGGAGGAGGGAGGATCATAACAGGTGAGTTACTCCTGTAACTGACCTGTTACAGGTGAGTAACTACTTTTTCTCCAGGACCAAGCAGGAAGTCAGTCCTCACATATGGGACTCCCCAGCTCTAGGCTACCGGGAACCCAAAGCTGAAAAAATAGCTCCCCTGAAGAGCCTCAGCATCCGTGATAAAGAAAAGAAAGGAACCGGCGGTACCGGTAAGTGTCGTGCGGCAGGCAAACGTGACCACAAGAAAACAAATTTAAAGACGTTATTTTCTGCGGTAACAGGGAATAGATCCTGTAGGCTCCACGGAAAACGAAGAACTGAAGAGGGACAGTTGGAAAGGTGGGAAGGCAGCGCGCATGTGCTGAGGGATGCTCCCAAAAGCGTTTCTATTGGACGCTGGGGAGCGTTCCCGCGCAGGCTCCATTGGTACCTACGATACCCATATGTGAAGACTACATTCCTGCTTGTTCCTGGAGATACTTACTGGTTCGAATGAAGATAGGGGAAGAATGGTTTTGTGTGATTAATGTATATGCACCCACAGGGACACAAAATAATTTCTGGGAGGAGTTAGGGGGGGGAAGGTTAATCTTTTGGGGGAAGGAGCGATGATTTGTGGAGGGGATTTCAACATGCCCTGGGAGGTGGGGAGGGACACCACGGGGAAGACGGAGGGGCACAGAGCAGACAGAAGGCGATACCATAAAAGTTTGTGAAGGATAATGATCTGATAGATGCTTGGCGTCTGCTCAACCCAGGAAGATGCCAGTTCTCTTTTTACTCAGCTGTGCATGGCACATACTCTAGGCTGGATGCAATATGGATAGGGAAAGAAATAGCGGGTAGGGTTAAAGAAGGAGAAATGGAGCCGATTAGCTGGTCAGACCATGCACTGGAGGTAGTGAAGCTGAGTGCTAGGGGAGAAAATAAGGGGATACAATATTGGAAATTGAATGAGGCATTTCTGGGGGACAATCGAGTAGTGAGGGAGTTGGAGGGAATGATTCTGGAGTACTTTGAGAAAAATGGGAATGGAGAGGTGAAGGTGGGGGTGTTATGGGATGTCTTTAAAGCGGTAGTGAGAGAGACGTTGATAAAATGGGGGGTGCGAATAAAGAGGGAAAGGAATTGCAATTGAGACAGAAGCTGATGATTTTGGAGGAGGCGGATGCTAAGGATACAAGTGGGAAGTATAGGGGGGAGGTACTGGAGACAAGAGCTAAGTTGAATGCATTGGAGGCGGAAAGGATACGGTTCCGGATGCAACTATTGCGACAGGATTTCTTTGAGGGGGGAAATAAAGCGGGGAAGTATATGGCACGGAGACTAAAGAAAAGAAGGAATTTGACTAGGATAACTCAGATTAACTCAGTGGTTTGGCTGTGATTAAAAGTAGATGTTTGTATGTGTCTTGGATGGAAAACCTAATAAAGCTGAAGTTATAAAAAAAATTTTACACATCCTATTAAGAAATTATATTGTCCAGTACGAGCCACCCCTCAGTGGGTCCTTCCCTGGCTTCGACAACATTGTGATAGCATCTGTAAGCCTTTCCCCTGTCAGCCCCCCTCCCTCTTCTAACATTCCATTGAAAATTCCCCCCAAAAGACCCACCGCTTCCTCCAGGAACGATGTGTAGAAACTCCCTGAAAGGCCATCGAGTCCTGGTGCCTTTCCCACTGCCATTTCTCACACTGCTCTCCTGATTTCTTCTCCCATAATATCTCTTTCCATATTGAAGTGAACCTCTTCCGGTAGAATAGGTAGTACTACCCCCTCCAAATATGTTCTAATTTGTTCCTATCCAATCTCCTGTTGATTTTTATAGAGTTCTTGGTAAAACTGTGCAAACTGCACCCTAATCTTTTGTTCCTCCCTATATATTATCCCATCTTTCCCCCTGATTTGGTATATCGTTGCATGAGACGACTTCTGCCTCAGTCTACGAGCCAACAATCGGATTATCCCCAGCTGCTTCACCTGTTGCATTGTAAAGGCTATCTTTTCTGCTTGTAAACTTTGCAATTCCAATCGCATCTGACCCATCTTGCGCCACTCCTTTTTGGCTCCCGTTTGTTGATATTTCCTTACTCACTTAGTCGGTCTTTTTTTCACAGAGTATTTATAACCAAACATGTACAATGAACTCCGTATAACAACTAGAAAGTAGTGCTAGTCAAACTCTAGACTGATAATGCTTATATTATTTAAACTTAAACTTATTAGGCATCTTTATCGGGTGGCCGCGTGGTCTCAGTATCAACGGGCTAACGTCAGTGAACTGACTTATCGCCCAAGCCGTAACATCAAGGACCACCACAGTGCAGCCACCGTATTTTTATAGCAATATTGAACTATGAAAAAATGCTCAGTTGTAAACGTCTTTCTCAATATTGAACAATAAACAAAATGCTTAGCTTTGAATGTCTTTCTCAATGCTTAGCTTTGAGTGTCTTTCCCAACGCTGTCAGGCACTAGGCGTTTCACCATTCAAGGTTTCATCAGGGGAGATTGCTAAGCTCTAAAACGTAAAAACAGTTCATTTAGACTTTACTTTCATCGCTGAAAAACTTAAACATATAAAAATGTGAAATATAAAACAATGTAAAGATCTATATGCAGAATTTTGAGTTGCGCTGGATTCAACATTCTCCTTATCAAGATTCTCTGAAAGTATGGAAGCGGTATATTGATGACATTTTTGTCGTATGGCAAGGTACTAGGTCTTCCTTACAGAGTTTTTTTGATTGGTTGAACTCTTGTGAACCGAATATTAAGGGAAAATTAGACTTACCTGCTAATTGTTGTTCCTTAAGGAACTCTAGTCCAGTCCCGGAACCATAGAGTTGTGAACCTCCACCAGCAGCTTTGGAGACTGAAAGATGTCATTGCTTTGATGTCACTGGTATATCTAGGCAAACACCGCCCCTTTCCACCAGTACCTATTGACAAAGCAGACTCAGCAGAGCAACCAATAAGTAGCTACCGAATTAAGCATAACGGAACAGAAGTAGTTAAAACTGCCCAGGAACAAAACGTCCCCGTAACTCAGCCAAAAACGTCTAGCTCCTAAAGACGGAATAACCACGCTCCAGAGCCTACAGGGCACTGCTGTGCAAAAAAGGGTCACCTGGTGACTTTCCCGTGTACCTCCAGAACAGGACAAATTCTCTTCGAAAACCTGTCTCTCAATCCCTCTCCCTGTCGTCCAGATTTCTGTAGTCCTTCTTTCCTTTTTTTTTTTTTTTTTTTTAAACTTCAGGCTGCACGCCGTGTAATATACTGGGAGGGATCCGGGACTGGACTAGAGTTCCTTAAGGAACAACAATTAGCAGGTAAGTCTAATTTTCCCTTCCTTTGCGTCCCTCTAGTCCAGTCCCGGAACCATAGAGGATGTAACAGAGCAGTGAATATCAACGGGAGGGACCTTGAAGCCCAGCCTGAAGTACTGCTGAACCCAAAACGTCCATCCACTCGCGCTCGCACATCAAACTGAAAGTGCCGCGCAAAGGAATGCAGCGAGTACCAAGTCGCCGCCCAACAACCTACAAATCTCCTCGACCGGCACTAAACGGACATTCCGCCCAAGACACCGCCTGCACCCTGGTGGAATGCGCACACAAACCAACCGGAACCACCTTACCCTTCTACCGGTAGGCCGATGCAATAGACTCCTTTAGCCACCGCGAAAAACGAGGGCTTCGTCGCCGCCTCCCCCTTCCGCGGGCCTCCAAAGGCGACAAACAACCTGTCGGACTTCCTGAAAGACGCCGTTCTACAGAGATACTTCTTAAGCACCCGTCGAACGTCCAAAGATGTAACCAAAAACCCCGGAAGAGACACCATCTGGAGACGTGAAAAACCAAAACCACCTTTGCCCAAAAAGCTGGGATCGTGCGCTACACTACCTTGTGACTGAAAAAAAGGACAAATACGGCTCCTTACCAGACAGCGCCTGCAACTCTGAACTCCTCCAAGCGGAGCAAAAGGCTACCAGCATGGGAAAGGACAAGACAAAGACTACTAACTGGGAGCTTACTGAGCCTTGACTTGGACGAACCGTCAGCCGCCCCATTCCCCCACCAGAGAGACCTCCGGGAGAACCCCAAAGAAGCCAATTATATTCGCCAGCACTCGAATCACACCATAATGCACATTTGCCACATAAAGCAAAACAGACTCTAGTCACTTCAACTCCCTGATCCTTTCCTGTTCCAGGCGAGTAGACTGCCGTAAATACTGCGACCACCGGAAGCATGCTCTCGTCCCCCCAGACTCCCCCAACGGGAGCCTGTAAGGACAGAGCAGTGCCCCCAACAATCGATTCAGTGAACCACCTACTCTCCTATCGCGCGCTAAAGAAGATCGCTAGGGCTCTCTTCCAGACAGTGAGTCCACACCTCCTGGAAGTGCAAGGTGTGCACCCACCCCCGTAGTACTGAGGCCTGCGCCTGCCTAGTCTCAAAATGTCAATCAAGAACAGGCCAATTCAGGACAGCTGAATACGTTGTTTTTTTTTTTATAAAGACATCTCTTAACCAAAAATTCCTTCAGCCGATGTTGAGAAGCTATTTCCGCGCCAACACAATGCAGCAGAAAGAACTCCCTATGACAGGCATAGACATCCACAGCCTTCCCGCTAGAGGAACGCCCCATTCCGTCTGCCTGCACCAAGCTGGACATTCCATTTTTTTTTTTTTTTTAAGGTCAACTAGCCCCTGGTGTTAGAAAATACAGCTTTCCCATTCCACAGTGGCAATTGAGTCAGCAAAGAAGAAGCCGAGAACCTGCAGCGAAGTTCCCATTATACCACCTGGTAAAGACTACACTTCTAGACCAATGAAGCAAAATAGCATGCAAGAGTGCATTGTGTCCTGCCAGTAGCTGATCGAACTTATTATTTTTATTTATTTTATTTATTTCATTTTAACAGTTGCTTATATACCGCAACCTTCCAAAGATCAGGTGCGGTTTACAATGAACAATTTAGGAAACACTGAACAGAGCTGTTTTTACATGGAACTTCTGTGAACTATATATAATATACTGTTAATTACATTAAACATTTGGTTATAATAAATACATTATAAAACTATTTACAAAGGTATGGTTCATATAGGTATCATACATGATATAGGTATCATGTATGTCAGTACGGTTTCTTTCGGGATTTAAGGAATGCTCCGGGAGAATTCTTTGGGCAGACACCGATTCACCCTTTTAAAATTCAGAATCGAGTGAAACGAGCCTTCCTTCTTTGGAACCACAAAGTAGAGGGAGTATCAACCGTATTGGGCTGCCGGCACCGGCACCACCGCTTTAAGTTGAAGCAGCCGCTGGAGCATTCCTGCGACCGCCTGAAACCTTTGCGGAGCTCTGCAGGAGGACTGGACAAAGGAATCTAATACAGGCCGATGGAGCTCCAAGGCTGATGCCAAGCAGCGGGCAAGCCATCCTGCAAACACAGCATATGATGTATGCCTTCCAGAATCTGAGCTGCTGCTAGTGCTGCGAGAGAACTAGCCTGGCTGCGCGCTTCTGGCCCCCATTAAGACAGGCGCTGAACACTAGCAGATACTCTCCGTACTGGAGAACCTCTGATAAATGGAATGGGAGCCAAAATAGCCTCAAAGGCCAGAGCCCTATTCAGCGACCTCTCTCCGCTGAGCCGCCTTTTACAGAAGGAAAAGAAACCACATATAGCCAAAATGAAGACATTACAAATCTACCGCCAAACCTTATAAATCAGACAAAGCCAAACTAAACGGGAATATTGTCCCTCAAGAAAACACAGAACTATAAAACCCCTCTCATAACATAATGCGTATGGCAGAGCATTCCACACCTGGGGCCTGGCCAAGGCGCTCACCCAAGCACCTTTTAGAACTGTCCAAGAGAGCTACCTTTTTTTTTTTGCACATTTCAGGAAATTGCACCCATCCTATGCACTCTGTTCTAATAGTGATTTTCCGTCTGCTATGTTCACTTACTAACTACCATTTGATAGGAATATGAAGTCAGAAGTTGGGATCCCGAGAGTTTTGGGCACGGCCGGGAAAGGATGTATAGGACTCCAAAAATCAAGCTCCGGCCACCTCCAATGAAATCAAAGCAGATCAGCTAAAATTACCCAAACTGCTGTTATAGCTTTGCAAAAGCTACCAGGCCCCACTGCACCCTGCTTTCCTTCCCCCCTTATCCTGAGGGAATCACCATTGCAGGAGGCGTTGCTCACCCCCTGCCAGCCTGCTACTTCTGCCAGGGAGCTGAAGAGCGAAATAGAGAGCAGAACTCCTGGAAGTAAACAAATAGCGTCCAGCTCGTGGGGTTCAGGGCACCAAAAGCCCCCGAATAAATCAACCGTGTTCGCTCAAAATGAACAAGGCTCTCTCTCACTAGAGAGTTTCTTTTTCCTTTTGAAATCCTGCTTTAGAAATAGATGAGAACTTCCGGGGAAGGGCACGATAAGTGATCCCCCCTTAAGCTAGGAAACACCCAGGCACCTTGCAAATGGAGGTCTTAGAGGTTGCTGCCTGTGTGAATTTAAGGAGTAACACAATTTCGTATTTTACCACCTCCCCCCCCCCCCAGGGGGCCCTGAATACTATATGTGAAGCATGAGCAGCTGTGGCTGTTAGGGCAACAGAGACCAACAAACAATACAGAAGTTAAGAGCTGCAATCTTGGTTATATAAACAGGAGTTGCAGCATTACAGAGAATAAGCAATCTGAAACTGCTGCATACACACAGTCAGAGAAAGGCCCCATTGAGTGCATCCGCTGCCCTCTGGTGGCCATAGACCTTAGCCCAGGCACTCCTTGATTGACAGGTAACTGCTATATACTTCTTTATATCCTAAGGATTCCTAAACCTGTCCCTGTGAAACACAGGCCTTTGGGCCTGTCCTTCCTTACAAATACCAGGTAGAGCTCTGCTCTGGAACCTAAAACTGGCAATTTGTCTAACATCCTGGGACTTAACAGATGCTCCTCAGAGACATGATTAGCAGGAAAAGAACATGTGGAATCAATGCCACAACTGCTGTCCTATAAACTAAGAACAAACTCAAAAATAAAGAGGTCTGACAACAGTCCCCTGAAAGCTGAGGAATCCCCACGAGCCTCAAAAAACCTACCAACAAAAGAAACACTAGGCCCAAAAAACTAGCTATTCTGCCTGTTGTCTTCCTCACACAGGCATCTCACTGCAACTCGCCATGCGGTCCAAACACCCAGAGAGAAAATGGCCCCAAAAAAAAGGAGGCCTCAGCAGACCGACAGAGCCCGAAGGCCTTACCTGCAGGGCACAAAGCCACACTGCCTGCTCCTACCACCTTGAAGTGCTCCGATCCTCAAACCGCGCTGATGCGCCTGGCAGCTGCGGCGAGGACCGCTCAGCCGGTTCCACAGTGTAAAATTAAATCCTGCAGCGGGTGTACGGGTCCCGGAGCTCTCTCCCGTAGTCAAGGGAGAGAGATCCGCACCGGCAAATGCCTGCAGCAAGCAAAAATAATTGAGGAGGGAAGGCGAGAGCTGCTACAAACTTAAAGAGGCCGGCTCAAATTTAAAATCACTGTAAATAAGGATATTTGCTCCTAACTAAAAGGAACTAATCCCTGGTTGCCAATTATCAAAGGCAACTGAATCAAAAATAAAGTTAAAGTAAATTAAAGGCAAAAATCAAAATCAGACTAGAATTTGCACACTAAATGCTCCTTATTTGCTCCCCCCAAGTGAGCCCAGGAGCAAGGCTGTCTACCAAACCAAATAAATCCTGCCGTTGAAAACACGGCCCTCAAAATGGCCACTGCCAGCATTCCCGCTCAAAAAAGCACACTCTCTAACCCCCTGTGGCAAGGCCCCGAGCACCCTGCAACCCCGGGAGCCACCACGAAGCCTCCCCTCCCAGTTTAAACCAGCTCCCCAAAGCAGATCTGCGTGAGTACTTACCACCGCTGCCGATCCCGGGGGGGGAAGGGGAGGGGGGAGGGGAGTGAGGAAAAGGAGCCAACAGGACACCGGAGCACAGCCTTTTTAACGGCTTCAGCTCCGGCGGCTCTCTGCTCTGATTGATCTGAGCACAACCTTCACAGGCTTCTCAGCCCCTGCATCGCTGCTGCTGCAACTGCCCGCCTTCCACCTGCTCCTCACCCCTTCAACGCGGGTTCGGGAGCAGGGAGGCCACGGATCAGCACTGTCTCCCCTGTGCTCGTTTAGACGCTGGGGCAATGCAGAGAGGGAAGGGGAAGAACTCCCTGATCCTTTAGAAACAAAAAAATAAAGGTCCACAGACACAGGAACCCTTACAGCAGCAGCATATCTGACATAAAAGAAAACAAAGTAACCAAATCAAACAGGGAAAATAAACCAAAAGGAGTAAATTTAAAAAACCCAAGCTCTGCTTATTTGTTCTCACTGAGCCCAGCCCTGGGCTCAGAACCTCCAAGCTGCTTGGAGACTGAAAGTACTGGTGGAAAGGGGCGGTGTTTGCCTAGATATACCAGTGACATCAAAGCGATGACATCTTTCAGTCTCCAAAGCTGCTGGTGGAGGTTCACAACTCTATGGTTCCAGGACTGGACTAGAGGGGCGCAAAGGAAGTTCACATTGACCTGTCATGAGACTCAGATCTCATTTTTGGATGTTTTAGTAAGCAAGACCTCGACGGGTTGGCACACCTCTATATATCGAAAAAACACTGACAAAAACACTTTTCTGCACTACTCAAGTGCCCACCCAGTGCAGTTACGTAATAGTCTGCCATTTTCACAGTTCATTCGGTATCGGCGGAACTGCAGTACTATGCATGAATTCAAACAACAGGCAGCCCGATTGCGACGCAGTTTTTATCAGCGGGGATACCCGAGAAAAATCATCAAAGATGCCTATACTAGAGCACTCTTTGTTAATAGGGATATGCTTTTGCACCCCCCGGGTCAAGGATCACAAGTGGAAGACTGTGTAAATCTGATAACGGTTTATTCCCCATTCAGCAAGAGGCTCCAGAGTAGCTTGAATCGGCATAAGAACATTTTATCCACTATACCAGGTTTGCAACAATATCGCACACGGTGTGTGTGGCAACGTCAAAAGAACTTTAAAGATATACTTAGCCCGACAGTTTTACGCTCCTCTGAAGTAGAGAGCTCTTTTTTTAGTGGTCATAAGTGCTGTGGAGAATGCACGATTTGCTTTATTACTCAAGAATGCAGTAGTTTTTCACATAAAGGACGTACTTACCAGCTACGTGCTAATACCTCTTGCGGATCCTCAAACGTAGTTTATTGTATAAGATGTCCTTGTTCCCTGCTATATGTAGGAAAAACTAATCGTCCGTTTAGAATTCGTATGAACGAACACAAAAGTAAATTAAAGTGTCAGCGATTGGAAGCTCCTATCGTTGAGCATTGCCTGTCTTTACACCATGCTTTCGAGGATTTGCGCTGTTTCTGCATAACTCAAGTATTAAGACCTCAGCAGGGTCGAACTAAGGAAGGGTAAATTAGACTTACCTGCTAATTGTTGTTCCTTGCGGAACTCTAGTCCAGTCCCGGAACCATAGAGTTGTCAACCTCCTCCAGCAGCCTTGGAGACTGAAATACATCAGCGCTTTGCTGGCACCAGTATAAGTAGGCAATGACCGCCCCCTCTCACCAGTACCTATTGACAAAGCACACTGAGCAGAACAACAAATAAGGAGAATTAACCAGAATACATTCAACATATCAATATATATATATATATACGGAATAGGTTGTTTCCATTTTCCATTTCAATTAATTTCTTTTTTTTCTTTTTTTTTTAAAATAAATTAATTGTTTTCATCGACTGTGTCTGAATATGAATATCGTCTGACAACACAGAAACGCCCTACCCTACCACCTCCTAAGAGGATGGGCAGTCAAGAGCGCTACGCAAGAGGGTCCTCCAATGGCTTCATCCCGCGCCACCCGGAAGCAAAGAAACGCAGAGTACCCACGGGAGTCGAAACAGTCAGGCTGGCAACCCTTCAAACCAAGGGAGGGATCCGGGACTGGACTAGAGTTCTGCAAGGAACAACAATTAGCAGGTAAGTCTAATTTACCCTTCCTTAGCGTCTCTCTAGTCCAGTCCCGGAACCACAGAGGATGTAACAGAGCAGTGAACATCAACGGGAGGGATAAGCAAGCCCAGCCTGAAGCACCGCTGAGCCAAAACGCCCATCCTCCGCTGACAAAACATCCAAGCGGTAATGCTTGGCAAAGGAATGCAAGGACGACCAAGTCGCCGCCCTACAGATGTCGCCCACTGGGACCAGACTGAACTCTGCCCAAGACGCTGCCTGCGCCCGAGTGGAATGAGCCCGAAGACCCTGCGGAACCAACTTGCCCTTCAAGATGTAGGCCGATGCAATAGCTTCCTTCAACCAGCGAGAAATAGACGACTTCGCCGCCGCTTTTCCTTTACGCGGTCCCCCGAACGCCACAAAAAGCCGATCCGACCGCCGAAAGGATGCCGTCCGGGAGAGATACTTCTTGAGAACCCTACGGGCGTCCAACAGACGCAACTGACCCCCAGATCCGGCCCCATCGCGATCGGAGAACACCGGAAGAGAGACCACCTGGTTAACATGAAAGGCGGAAACCACCTTGTGTAAGAACGCCGGAACGGTACAGAGAACCACCTTGTGGTCGGAAAAAGAGAGATAGGGCTCCCTACAAGACAAGGCCTGTAGCTCCGAGATCCTCCTAGCCGAACAAATCGCCACCAAGAAAACAGTCTTCAATGTGAGATCTTTTAGCGAAGCAGTGGACAACGGCTCAAACGGAGGAGCCAGCAAGGCTTCCAACACCAAATTCAAATCCCACGGAGGAACAGCACAGCGCCACGGCGGCCGCATGAGCAACACCGCCCTCAAAAATCACCGGACATCCGCATGGGCCCCGAGAGACTGGCCCTGCACCTTCCCACAGTAGCAGGAAAGGGCAGCCAGCTGCACGCGCAACAAACTAGCCGCCAAACCCTTGTCCACACCATCCTGCAAGAACAAAAGGATCTGCGACACCGAAGCTCCCAACGGACGCACGGTACGCTCTGAACACCAAGCCTCAAAGATGCGCCAGACGCGAATGTACGCCAAAGATGTAGAATGTCTACGCGCCCTCAGCAAGGTCGAAACGACCGCCGCCGAATACCCCTTAGCAGTCATCCGAGCCCTCTCAAGAGCCATGCCGTAAGCGAGAACCGAGCCACCTGAGGCATGCGCAACGGACCCTGACACAAGAGATCGCTCCTCTGAGGGAGCCTCCATGGGCGATCCGATAACAGCCGCACCAAATCCGCGTACCACGGCCGCCTGGGCCAATCGGGCGCCACCAGCACCACGAGGCCCCGATGACGCTCTATGCGCTGCATCACCCGGCCTATCAGAGCCCAAGGTGGGAAGACAGAGCAGCTCCCCCTGCGGCCAGGGCTGCGCCAGCGCGTCGAGCCCCTCTGACATCCGCTCTCACCGTCTGCTGAAAAAGCGCTCCACCTGAGCTGATTGGAAGGTCGCCATGAGATCCATTAGGGGAACACCCCAGCGCCGTACCAGAAGCGCGAAGACTTCGGGGTGAAGGACCCACTCCCCCAGGTCCACCCGTCGGCGACTCAGAAAATCCGCCGCTACGTTCTCCACGCCTGCCACATGCTGTGCCGACAGACACTTCAGATGCAATTCGGCCCAAGCTAGCAACTGAGCAGCCTCCCGCTCTAGCCCCACACTGCCGGTGCCGCCCTGCCGATTTATGTAAGCGACTGTGGCCGCATTGTCTGAGAGAACCCGAACCGCCTGCCGAGCAAGAGTCCCCCGAAACGCTTGTAGAGCCAGAAACACCACTCGCATCTCCAACCGATTGATGGACCATTCCTTCTCTTCCACCGACCACAGGCCCTGGGCAAACGCGTCCCCGCAACACGCTCCCCACCCCAGAAGACTGGCATCCGTGGTCAGCAGCTTCCAGGATGGAGGTTCCAAGGGCATGCCCGCGGCTAGATTCTCCGGCCGTAACCACCAGCGAAGATCCAGGCGGACCTCCGGGGGACAGATCAGCCGTCGAGACAACGCATCGCGCTGATGAGACCAACGCCGGAGGAGCGCGCTCTGACATTTTCACATATGCGCTCTGGCCCAGGGCACCACCTCTATCGTTGCTGCCATCGTGCCGAGCAACTGGAGATACTGCCACGCCGTGGGCACTGCCTGCCGGAGAAAGTGCCGCACCAGCCTCCGCAACGCCTGCGCCCGCTGATCCGGCAAGAACACTGCCGCTTGAAGCGTCTCGAACCGCGCCCCCAGGTATTCCAACGACTGCGAGGGAGTCAACCTGCTCTTCGCAAAGTTGACCAACCAGCCCAGACTCTGTAGCAACTGCACCACCTTGGCGGTGGCCTCCGCACTCTCCGCCTGAGACTTTGCCCGAATTAACCAATCGTCTAGATAAGGATGCACGAGCACCCCCTCCTTGCGAAGAGCCGCCGCTACAACTACCATGACCTTGGTGAACGTGCGGGGCGCCGTCGCCAGGCCGTAGGGCAACGCCTGAAACTGAAAATGTCCCATGGGAACCGCAGGTAGCGCTGGTGCTCCCGCCGAACCGGAATATGCAGGTAAGCCTCCGTGAGGTCGAGCGAAGTCAGAAACTCCCCCTGCCTGACAGCCGCTATGACAGATCGAAGAGTCTCCATGCGAAAGTGAGTTACCCGGAGACACCGATTGAGCCTCTTTAAATCGAGGATAGGACGAAAGGATCCCTCCTTTTTCGGCACCACGAAATAGATGGAGTACCGACCGGAACCGCACTGGTCCCCTGGCACCAGAACGATGGCCCTGAGGCGCAACAATCTCTGCAACGTGTCGACGATGGCCCTCCGCTTGAATGGCCCTCCGCTTGAGCGGAGCTCTGCAGGGCAACAGAACAAAGGAATCTAACACGGGACAATGAACGTAACCCTCTCGAATTACCTCCAGAACCCACTGATCTGACATAAGTTGGACCCAGGCAGGGTAGAATTCCCGCAACCGCCCCCCCACGGGAACTACATCTACCTGAGCCCACCTCATCTCATTGGGGCTTCTTACCGGAGGCGGAGGGAAAGGCGGAGAAACCTCTGCTGGCTCCTCTGAAGCCACGAAACCCCTGGCTTCTAGTCGGGAACCGTCCACGCTGAGGCTGACCAAAACGAGCCGCCCGAAAACGGCAAAAATCCCGAGGAGCACCTCGAGACCCAGCAGCAGCCCGGACCTGCTTCGGTTTATCCTCTGGAAGACGTCCCCCTTTAGATTCACAGAGATCCTTGACCAACTTTTCCAAATCCTCACCGAATAACAACTTACCCCGAAAGGGAAGCTTACTGAGACGAGCCTTGGAGGAACTGTCGGCCGCCCAATTGCGCAACCACAAATACCGCCTCGCCGCTACCACAGAGGCCATAGACTTAGCTCCACTACGGATGAGATCATAATGAATGTCCGACAAATAGGCGGCCCCAGATTCCAAACGCGCCGCATCCTCCACCTGCGCTGTCCCTACATCCCCCTGTAATCGTTGGGACCAGCGCAAGCAACCTCTCGCGACCCAAGCCCCCGCCACGGCAGCTTGCATAGAGAGGGCACATACATCAAAAACCTGCTTCAATAGCGTATCCAACTTCCTATCCTGCACATCCTTCAACGCCGCGGCACCCTCAACCGGGATCGTAGTCTTCTTCGTGACTGCCGACACCGCCACATCAACCTTGGGAGACCGAAAAAGCTCCCTATCCTGATCGGACAATGGATAAAGGCGCGACAAGGCACGAGAGCCCCTCAGCGCCGATTCTGGCGAGTTCCACTCCTCCTGAATCATCCCTCTAAAGACTCTGTGCAGGGGAAAGACCCGCTGGGACTTACGCACCGCCTGGAGCAGAGGATCCTCCAGAGCATCATCCGGCACCGTCGCCTCCGCCGGCATATTCAACATTTTGAGAGTCTCGGCAATCAAGGCCGGAAGCTCTTCCCTACGAAACACCCTGACGAGCCGACTGTGCTGCTCCGTGTCAGGTAACTCTCCCTCCTCTAACTCCTCACCGGAGGTGTTATCCAGGTCCACGTCCTCCGTCCCGAGGTCCTCCCCCAGACGAGACGGAGAAGCCTCCTCTGCCGACCCCTTGGCCACCTTCGCAGCAGGAGCGCCGTCTTCCGTCCGAATCAGGGACCCCGGACGCTTCTGCCCCTCCGAAGCACGAGCCGGAGAGACTAACCCGGGTTGCAGGAGCGCAAAAGCCTACTGCATGAGAGAGAAGAAATCTGGCAGAATCCCCGGAGCTAAGGCCACCGAATTCTGACCCTGCGAACCCGAGGACCCCTCCCCAGGGAAAGACTCCGGCCCCTGAAAATCCAGAGTCGGAGGCAAAGCCGGCACCGCACCGAGCGGAAGCCCCTCACCGGCGACAGCCAGAGAAGGAGCTGTAACCTCCATAACGTTGGAATCCAGAGTACAGGCCCCACACACACTAGACCCTGTCAGTAAACCCCGCTTAGCTCCACAAACCACACAGTGTGGCTTCGCAGGCATACTCAGAGGAAAGCTCCACTGCCACCCTCTGTCCGTGGGTCAGCAGCACAGCCTAGAAAAAAAGGAGCTGGTGAGGCAGACTCAAGAAACCCCCGTTTTAACAATAACGTTTTGGTTTTTTTTTTAATTATTCACACACTAGGACCCCAGAGCAGCCCCAAGCCGAACCCAGAAGGTCTGCAGCCAAAACGAGGGTTAGAAAGCTCAGAAAAAGCAAAATTAAAGCAAAAAATCGAATCGGGATTTTTTTTTCAAAATGGCCGCCGCAGCCGATTCCCGCCGAAAAAAACCACGCGGCAGACCACCCCGAGAGGGACAGAAAACTAAACCTAGTCCCCCCCCCTGCTAAACCTCAAAAGGCCCCAAAAACCAGAAAAATTAAACACCTCTTACTCACCACTGCAAGATGGGGTGAAGGAGAGAGGGAGAGATGCAGCAGCCTCGCTGGAGCTCAGCCTGATTGTGGCTTCAGCTCCAACACTGGCAGCACTTTCTCAGCTGCCCTGCAAACTCCGAGCCACTGCTGCCAGCCTGCAACCTGCTCCTCACCCTTTAATGCGGGTTCGGGAGCAGGGAGGCACAGAAACACCCTTGTGCTGTCTGAACCCCACAGTGCACGTCTAAGCAATGGGGCTGTGAAAGGAAAGAAGGGAAAGTAAGAGAGAGAGAAGAGGTAAGGGGGGCAGATGGAGCCAGAGGAAGAAATCTCCTGCACCAGCACAGCTCCTGCAATCAAAACCCAGAAGGGGCAAATCAATAAAAGTAAATTCAAATTTAAAGGTAAATGTATTCTATTTAGCTCTGCCTATATCCCTAACTGAGCCCAGAACCAGGCTCAGAATCTCCTTCAGCTGCTTGGAGACTGAAAGTACTGGTGAGAGGGGGCGGTCCTTGCCTACTTATACTGGTGCCAGCAAAGCGCTGATGTATTTCAGTCTCCAAGGCTGCTGGAGGAGGTTGACAACTCTATGGTTCCAGGACTGGACTAGAGAGACGCTAAGGAACAGACTTTATTATATGTGGAACAGCGATGGATTCATACGCTCCAGACTGTCATCCCTACAGGTCTGAATGCTCGGATAGAGTGGGAGACCTGTGTATGACGTCAGTTCATTAACGTTTCACTTATTGATAGCTCCCTTTATTTAAGGTGTGCATGCGTGGCGTCTTTTACAACCGCTTAGCAGTTCAGCAATTTTTTGTGAATAGAACGCCAGCGTGTATAAGAGGTATGGATATAGTCTTTACATTGTTTTATATTTCACATTTTTATATGTTTAAGTTTTTCAGCGATGAAAGTAAAGTCTAAATGAACTGTTTTTACGTTTTAGAGCGTAACAATCTCCCCTGATGAAACCTTGAATGGTGAAACGCCTAGTGCCTGACAGCGTTGGGAAAGACACTCAAAGCTAAGCATTGAGAAAGACATTCAAAGCTAAGCATTTTGTTTATTGTTCAATATTGAGAAAGACGTTTACAACTGAGCATTTTTTCATAGTTCAATATTGCTATAAAAATACGGTGGCTGCACTGTGGTGGTCCTTGATGTTACGGCTTGGGCGATAAGTCAGTTCACTGACGTTAGCCCGTTGATACTGAGACCACGCGGCCACCCGATAAAGATTCCTAATAAGTTTAAGTTTAAATAATATAAGCATTATCAGTCTAGAGTTTGACTAGCACTACTTTCTAGTTGTTATACGGAGTTCATTGTACATGTTTGGATATTTCCTTACTGCCATTTTAATAGCCTTCATGATCTCCACGTTGTGTTCTAGCCTTTTTGAAATTAGCTGCCCACATAATAAACCTTCTTCTGACAACCACTTTGAGCCCTTCCCAGAGCATAACATCCGTGACCTCTCCTGTATCATTTAATGAGATATATTCCCTAATTGCTACCCTTATATCCTCTATCACTTGCCTTTGTTTTAGTAAAGTCTCGTTTAATCTCCAAAATTTTATACCCTCTTGGCGTTTCTGCCGGAACTCTAGCCACACTAGTCCATGGTCAGATCATGTTATTGGCTCAGTACCCCCTTGTCTTAACTTCAGTCATTCATTCCTTATCAACTAAAATCATATCAATTCTACTAAAGCTGTTATGCGGTGTCAAGTAGAAGGTATACTCTAAGATAAGGGTGTTGGGGCCACTTGGCAATAGTGATCATAGCATGATCGCCTTTGATTTAATTAGTGGAGGAGGGATAGTAAGGAAATCCACAGTACTACCTTTTAACTTTCGATAGGGAGACTATGATAAAATGAGGAAAACAGTTAAGAAAAAACTAAAAGGAGCAGTTGCGAAGGTTAAAGACATACTTCAAGCTTGGGTGTTGTTGAAAAATACTATCTTGGAAGCCCAGACCAGCTGAATTCCACGCTTTAAGAAAAGTGGAAGGAAGTCCAAAAAACTGCCAGCCTGGTTTAAAGGTGAGGTCAGAGAGGCTGTTGTTGCCAAAAAAGCATCTTTCAGGAAATGGAAAAAAGAGCCAAACGACGAAACCTGGAAACAGCACAAGCACTGGCAAGTCAAATGCAAGGCATTGATAAGGCATTGATAAGGCAGGCAAAGAGAGAATTTGAGAAGAAGCTTGCTGCGGAAGCAAAAATGCGAAATAAAGACCTTTTCAAGTACATTCGTAGCAAAAAACCTGTGAGAGAGTCAGTTGGTCCATTAGATGATAAAGGGGTTAAAGGAGCACTAAGAGGCGACAAGGCGATAGCGGAGAGACTGAATGAATTCTTTGCTTCGGTCTTTACTGAGGAAGATGTAGGGATGTTACCTATGACTGAAGTGGTATTTAAAGGTGCGGAAGAATTGAAGGAAATATCGATAAATCGGGAAGATGTCTTACAACTATTAGATAAACTGAAGAGTAGCAAATCACCTGGGCCGGATGGTATACATCCAAGGGTGTTGAAAGAACTGAAATATGAGATTGCAGAACTGCTATCAGTAATCTGTGAACTATCATTAAAATCATCTCTAATACCTGAAGATTGGAGGATCGCCAATGTAACACCAATTTTTAAAAAGCGTTCCAGGGGTGATCCGGGAAACTACAGACTGGTGAGCCTGACGTCAGTACCGGGAAAAACGGTAGAAACCATCATAAAGAATAAAATTACTCAGCATGTAGATAGTCACAACCTAATGGGAGACAGCCAACATGGCTTTAGACAAGGAAGATCTTGTCTTACTAATCTGTTATGTTTTTTTGAAGGAGTGAATAAACAGGTGGACAAAGGTGAGTCGGTTGATATTGTGTATCTGGACTTTCAGAAAGCCTTTGACAAGGTCCCTCATCAGAGACTTCTGGCAAAACTAAAGAGTCATGGGATAGGAGGCAGTGTACTATTGTGGATCAGGAACTGGTTAAAAGATAGAAAGCAGAGGGTAGGGTTAAATGGCCAATTTTCCCAATGGAGAAAGGTGAATAGTGGTGTACCCCAGGGATCTGTGCTGGGTCCGCTGCTTTTTGACATATTCATAAATGACCTGGAAAGTGGAATAACGAGTGAGGTTATCAAATTTGCAGATGACACAAAACTATTTAAAGTTGTTAAAACCCAAGAGGATTGTGAAAAATTGCAAGAGGATCTTGATAAATTGGAAGACTGGGCATCAAAATGGCAGATGAAATTTAATGTGGACAAGTGCAAGGTTATGCACCTAGGGAAGAACAACCCAAACTATGGTTACACGATGCAAGGTTCCACATTAGGAACCACCACCCAGGAAAAAGATTTAGGCGTCATTGTGGATACCATGTTAAAACCCTCGGCCCAGTGTGCAGCGGCGGCCAAGAGAGCAAATAGAATGCTAGGTATGATAAGGAAAGGAATGGAAAATAAAACAAAAGATATTATAATGCCTCTATATCGTTCCATGGTGAGACCGCACCTTGAATACTGTGTGCAGTTCTGGTCGCCGTATCTTAAAAAGGATATAGCGATTTTAGAAAAGGTACAGAGAAGAGCCACCAAAATGGTAAAGGGGATGGAAGGATACTCCTATGAAGAAAGGCTAAAAAGGTTAGGGCTCTTTAACCTGGAAAAGAGACGGCTGAGGGGAGATATGATAGAAGTCTATAAATTAATGAACGGAGTGGAACGGGTAAACGTAGATCGATTGTTTACTTATCAGAATATAGAAAGACTAGGCGACATGCAATAAAGCTACAGGGTAAACTATTTAAGACTAATAAAAGAAAATATTTTTTCACTCAACGTGTAATCAAACTCTGGAATTTGTTACCGGAGGATGTAGTAAAGGCTGTTAGTGTAGCTGGGTTTAAAAAAGGTTTGGACAAGTTCCTGGAGGAAAGGTCCATAAACCATTATTAAGAAGTGACCGAAGATATCAATGCTTGACCCAGTACAAGCATTGTGGAACTTGTGTCTCTTGAGGAAACTGCTAGGTACATTATGACCTAGATTGGCCACTGTTGGAAACAGAATACTGGGCTTGATGGACCTTGGTCTGACCCAGTATGGCATATCTTATGTTCTTATGTACCCTCTGGGTTAAGCTCCCGCCATGAGTCCACTAGGTTATAGGAGCGCATTATTTAGGCTAGACTTTTCCTATTTATTTATTTATTGAAAGTTCTTATATACCGCGCTCTTTCTCATCAGCGCGGTTTACAGTAAACAAAGTGCTCACAGATAGCAACATGCTGTCGTGAGCTTACATGTAACAGGGGATCTAACAGGGTTCAACTTAGGAAAACTTCGTACATCTTAATTATATAACTATATACAATGGTATATTTCTTGTTATACAGAAGCGATGGATCAGATTATACAACTATGTACAATGGTAGATTTCTTGTTATGTAGAAGAGATGGATCAGATCGATTTTGGTTTATAGAGGGGACTTAGGAAAGTTGAGAGGGTAGGAGATGGTAACTGATGTTGGGAGAAGTGTAAGAGGAACAGGTGGTGTTTTATAGCTTTTCTAAATTGCTTGAGGTCCTTAATTGCTCTTATGGAGGGAGGAAGGTTGTTCCAGCATCTAGGGGCGAAGTATGAGAAAGCCCTTTCCGTGGTTGCATTTGAATGCTTTGTGGAGTCGGTTGGGATGGTTAGGGTATTGGCTGTTGCAGATCTCCTGGATCTGGTATCAGGGGTGTGAGTGAGGAGTGTGCAGATTGCAGGGGGCGCTAAGTTATTGATGGCCTTAAATGTTGTAAGTAGCGCTTTGTATGTAATTCTGTAAGGGATTGGGAGCCAGTGTAACTCCTTTAATATAGGGGTTATATGATCACTCTTTGAGGCTCCATGTAGGATGCGAGCAGCAGTGTTCATTGCTAATTGAAGCGTGTTTAGGGTGCTTTTTGGGAGGCCGTGGAGAACTATGTTTGCGTAGTCAAAGTGGGGAGTGACTATCGCTTGAAAGATGGTGTGGAAGTTGTCGGGATTGAGCATGTTTTTGAGGTGTCTGAGGGTTCTAATCTTGAATTAGATGGTTTTTACTGTTCGGTTTATGTGCTCTTTGAAGTTTAGGCGATGGTCCAGAGTTACACCTAGATATTTTATGGTGGTTTTGACTGGCAGTTCGGCGTCCCGTACTTTTAAGGTAGATGGGGATGAAAATTCCTTATTCTTGGTGATGATTAAAACTTCGGGTTTTTTGAAGTTTATTCTCATGTTCTGTGTGAGAAGCCAGTCTGCTATTGCATCGAAGCACTCTACTAGTACCGTCAAATCTGGTCGAGTGATGTTGATTGGTGTGAAAATGAGTACATCATCTGCATAGATTAAAGAGGATACTCCGAATGAACGAGTGATCTCACACAACGGCTGCATGTAGATATTAAAGAGTAGCGCCGAGAGACCTTGAGGGACTCCTTGTTTCAACTGAAATGATTCTGAGGTGTTTGTTCCCATACGAACATGTTGCCAGCGCTCTTCTAGGTACGATTTACACCAATCCAGTGCTAACCCCTGGATCCCTTTGCATTGGAGTCGGGTTAGGAGTTTGTTATGGTCCACTGAATCAAATGCTGCGGAGATGTCTAGAAATATTAATGCAAATCCATTTTTGATGTTGTCGATTCCAGTGATGAGAGTGTTGGTTATAATGAGGTCAGCAGTGTTTCGACTCCATGAGCTTCCCTGAAGCCATGTTGACAGGGGTCTAGTGGAGATGCGGTGTCTATATGTTGTTGGATCTGGATTTGTGTTATCTTCTCGATTATTTTAGCTAGAAAGGGGATGCTGGCAATTGGACGATAGGATTCTTCCTTTGTTGAGTCTAGTTGGTTGTTTTTTAGAAGAGGTCTTATGGAGGTCTGCTTGAGAGCTGATGGGAAGGTACCTGTTGAGAATGATTGGTTTATGATTTTCGATATGCACGGGCTGAGTTCAGATCTCATTGCTTTTATCCAGTGTGCTGGACATGGATCATTTGCTGCTGTGGTTGTGTTTATTCTGGTGACAATGTCTTCAATATGTTTTGTGGAGGGGGGTACGAAGTTGTAGAGTGGGTTCTCAGGTACATGAAATTGGGAAGGTATCAAGGGGGGGGGCTAGTGATGTTTTGATGGCTTTTGATTGGATGTAGTTGGTGTACTTTTGGGGGTGTATGGATTCTTGCTGTGGCGGGGATGGTTCTGTGGTTAGTACTCTTACGAGGTTAAAGAGCTCTCGTGGCTTGTTTAGAGAGCGGTTGAGGAGTTCTGAGTGATAGGCTTTTTTGGTGAACCAGACCGCTTCACGGTGGGTTTTTAGATGGGTTAGGTATAAAGCTTGGTCAGAGGAGTTCTGGGATTTACGCCATCTTCTCTCTAGCTTTCTCAAAAGAGTGAGGGATTTCTTTAGCTCTGGGGTGAACCATGGTGCCGATGGTTTCTTATCCAAAAGGTTATCCAGAGTTGGGTGGCTATTAGCTGTGGATAATTCCGAGTATTCCTTGAGGGTGTTGTTCCAGTTGTCAACCATGTCGTTGATGTTGTCCGATGGTCGGGTCAATTTTGGGAAGACAATGTTCATGATTTCTTCCTTGTCAAATGGTTTGAATCGTCTGTGGTTTGTTGGAGCCCGTTTTATAGTGTGGTTGACTGATTTTTGCTGTTCTGGTATCTTGAATGATAGGAGTCTATGGTCGGACCAGGGAACAGGGGTGATTGAGAGATCGAAATTGTAGTTGGAGTCTGAGTAGGTGGGTGGGGTGAAGATGAGGTCAAGAACATTTCCGCATTGATGAGTGGGGCTGTTTATTATTTGTGTATAATTGAGGTTGGACATTGCTTCGAGGAAGGTGCAGGCTACAATGGGCTGGAGTGAGGCGAGATTAAAGTCACCTAATAGCCAGTTCGGTTTGTCTGGATTATTTGGATTGCAGGCTAGGTCAATGATGGTCGATAGTTCTTCAGATGAGGTACTTGGTGGCCTATTGATCAGGTTGATTGTGTTAATAGTTATTGTAGATAGTAATGACATCAAGCTGTGGTGTGCTGCTGGTTTGTATTGTTCGGTATTGTAGTTCGGTTTTTGCTATGATGAGCACTCCACCTCCTCTTTTGCCAGATCTGTTACATGTGTAGCTGGAGTAGGCTGGAGGTGTAAGCTGGTTTAGTATGACTGTATCAGCATCAGAGAGCCAGGATTCTGTGACCAATAAAATGTCCAGGTTGAGGTTGGTGATGAGGTCGGTGATGGCAGGCCATTTCTTGCGTGTGGATCGAGCATTGATAAGGGCACATCTGAGGTCTTTTTGAGTGTCTAATCTGTTACGTTTTGTGTTGATTGTATGTTCTAATGCTATGTGAAGTATGTGAGACTGTCTTTTGTAATGGGGTTTTGTGGTGGTTTAAAATGGGTGTTATAGTGTTTTCTATTTCTATTGTGGAGTAAGGTGATATGGTTGTTGCCCTGGGTAAGTGCGTTAGATTCGTTAAAGGTGTTAAAGAGTAGATAGAGGCTTAGGAGGGCTAGTAGAGAGCAGGTCATGGTTTTTGCCTTGTGAGTTCAGGTATTGGTTTAGACAGAAATTCAAATGAATCAGTGAGCGGTTGTTATTAAGTTTTAACAGGACTATTAGAGTAATACAATGTTACAAAACGGGTCTCAGAGCTGCTATATTGATAGTTTCTACAGACTATCGCTGATTGTGTGTCACTGAGTGTGGGTCAGATTATAACATTTGGTTATGCATCGAGATAATATACAGGTAATACACCCATGGATTGCAGATAATATGCATGTAATACATCAGAATATAACATGTAACAAGATAATAAACGTGTAATACACCCTATTGCGCCCCCTCCTTCTTGGGTGTTGGGTTGGAGGTCTTGGGCTCAACACTACATTGAAATCCCCACCTAATAATAACTTCCCTTGTAACCATTCATCTAGCTATTTCCTTACACCTCTCGAAAAGGGATCTGTCCACCATTCGGCCCGTATACTGACATTATAGTGACGTCCTCGTTCCAGAACTTCCCCTTAATACCCACCACTTTACCCTCCTGATCTCGAAAGCTGTCCTGGATTTGGATCCCACAGTCCTGCCTAATCAATATAACTACCCCACCCCTCTCCTCTGTCCCCCTGCTTTGTCCCCTGAGTAGAATTGTTCTGGGAATTTCTTATTTCTCATCCTTCCCACATCCCGTTTCCTCAAATGGGTTTCTTGTATTAATATTACATCCCACTTATTCCTCTTGGCCTCCCGAAAGAACTGCTGGTGTTTCATCAGCGAGTTCAACTCCTTAACTTTCAATAACCCAATTCAAATCATCCCCAGTTCCCTTTTGCCTTTTCCACATCTCTGCCTTCGTGTCTTGCCTCTATTCTCACTCTTCCCCCCTCTGCATCTCCCTGTCCCACCCACTTCACCCACCCTCCCATCCCTTCCGTTGTCCCCCTACCCTCTATTCAATGGTTCTCTTGATCCATCAGCCAATGGCCTGTTTCGAAGTTGCAAGCCTCTTGCGGGGTCCCACAAAAAGGACAAAAAGGCGATCAGATTTCCTAAAGGAATTTGTCATCCACAAATAGTGGTGTAGAATGTGGCTGACATCCACCGCCCTGAGATTATGCTTGGATTCGGCGCAGTCCTGGCTGGAAAACCTGGGCAACAGGATACACTGGTTAAGGTGGAACATAGAAACAACCTTAGGTAAAAAGGAAAGGACAGAGCGGATAGAGGCCCCTTCTATGGAAAAAGTCAAAATGGGATCCCAACAAGAAAGTGCCTGGAGCTCGGACACCCGTCTAGAGAATGTAATGACCACCAAGTGGATAATCTTGTAGGACAAGTCCTGCAGGGTGGCCTCCTGTGAGGCTCGAAGGGAGGTTTCTGCAGGCTGCGCAAGACTAGGGAGAGGTCCCAGGGAGGAATCATAGGCCGAAGAGGCGGCCACAATAATCTGATGCCTCAGAGGAAGCAGCTGACATCGGCATGTGCCGCTACTGAGCATCCCGAGATGGGCATCTAAAACAAGTGAGAGCGGCCACTTGGACCTTCAAGGAATTCAGCGCAAATCCCTTGTCATAGCCATCCTGTAAGAAGGCGAGGATATCAAGGATCTGTATACACCAGGGCGAGACTCTGCGGCATGCACACCAGGCCTCGAAGAGGCGCCAGACTCGGGCATAAGCCAGAGAGGTAGATGACCGACGAGCTTGAAGCAGGGTCTTGATGACCCACTTAGAATATCTTTTTCGTTCTAGGCAGTGCCTCTCAAGAACCAGGCTGTAAGCGAGTAAGGAGCAGGCTACAGCAGGACCCCAGAGGGAAGGGCCGCCCCACACTGAGGCAGATGAGGTCAGCGAACCACGGATGGCACGGCCAGTCGGATGCCATCAGAATCACTAAGCCCTGGTGAGATTCTATGTGGTGAAGGGCCTGCCTGATTAAAGCCCAGGGGAAAAAGAGGTACAGGTGGTCTGTTGTCAGCCAGGACTGAACCAGCACATTCACCCTGTAAGCTCAGGGCTCCCTCCAGCGACTGAAGAAGATTAGGGCTTTGGCATTGGTTGTGGTCGCCATCAGATCAATTTCTGGCCGACCCCACTGCTGAATTATGCAGTGGAAGGCCCACGTAACAAGTTCCCATTCCCTGGGACCCAAGGCATGTTGGCTGAGAAAGTCGGCCTGCACGTTGTCTATGCACACGATGTGCTGAGCTGACACCATCAGCACATGTTTCTCCACCCAGGTGAAAAGAAGAGCCATTTCTTTCGCAACTCCCGGACACTTTGTGCCGTCCAGTCTGTTGAGATAGGATACTGTATTGTTTATTGAACTTGATATATCGCCTTTCAATTATAATAGCAAGGCGGTGTACATACATCAAACAACAAAAGGAGATGGCCGGTGGCCTGGAAAGAGGAAAAGAAGTCACAATAATTATAGGACAGTAGAAAGAGAATCAGGTACTCCAGAGAGAGGGATACACACATGAGGAGTGGGGGGTCAAACAGAAGGAATGGGGAGGTTGAAAGCACAGGAAAATAAATGAGTTTTTAGTTGGGATTTGAAGGCACGATAGTCCTGTTCAAGCCAGAGGGGTGTGGGGAGTGAGTGCGGGTCCTATGAAGAAAAAAGCAGAGGCACGGGTAGACTATAGGTGAGCTTGGGAGGGAGAGGGGAGATGAAGGCGGGTCACATGAAGTGATCGAGGAGTACGACTGGGGGTGTGAGAGTGGATGAGGTTGGCGAGGTATTGAGGAGTGTGCGTGTAAATGACATGGTGAACGAGGGTGAGAATCTTGAAACAGGTGCGGTATTCAAGGGGGAGCCAGTGGAGGTGAATAAGAAGTGGGATGATGTGATTGAATCGGAAAGAGTGGGTAATGATGCGAGCAGCCGTGTTTTGAATACGCTGAAGTCTGTCCAGTTGTGACCGGGAAACATCAATAAGAGCCGAGTTACAGAAGTCTAGTCAAGAAATGACAAGTGAAAGGACAAGAGTGGTAAGAGCTTGGGAAGTGAGAAAAGGATGAATAGCACGAATCTGACAGAGGTGAAAGAAAGAGGCTTTTGATACATTGGAGATATGATCGTGAAATGAGAGACTGAAGTCAAAGAGGACATCAAGATATCTAAAGGAGGACACTAGTGGAATAGAAGAACCAGAAAAGGACGGGGCCAATTGAGGGGAAGGGCTACTATGGGGGAACCATATAGCGAGTGTTTTTGAAAGATCCAAGTGCAAACAATTCGTGGTGAGCCAGTTGGATATCGAGAGGAGGCAAGAATTAAGAGGAGAAAGGTAAGGAAGGAGGGGGGAGGTATGATGGAGAAGGACAAGGTCATCTGCATAGAAGAAAGCCCGAATACCAGACTGTTGGACCAAAAGTGAAAACATTGAACAAGAGAGGAGCCAGTACCGAACCCTGGGAAATGCCACAGTGTAAGGGAAACTGATCAGAGGGGGCGGCAGACGAGGAGTGGGAAAGGACAGAGAAGGAGCGAGAAAAAAGATAGGAATGAAACCAATGAAACACAGCGCCACGGAGCCCAGCATCATGCAGTTGAGAGAGAAGGAGAGAGTGATCCACCAGGTCAAAGGCAGCTGAGAGATCAAGGGAAACTGCCACCGAGATATCACCACGATCATGTGCAACATGAAGATAGTTGAGGAAAGCCAGGAGGACTGTTTCTACGCTATGCCCAGGACGAAAACCTGATTGACGGGAGTGAAGAAAGTTAGTGGTATCCAGGTGTTAAGAGAATTGAGTGAACACAGCCTATTCTAGTACTTTAGAAAGGAAGGGAAGGTGAGAGACTGGTCGATAGTGTGCAGGTACAAGAGGGTCAAGAGAAGGTTTCTTAAGAATGGGGCGAATAAGTGCATGTTTCCAAGGGTGAGGCTGGAGTTGATCATGGTGAGAATAGAAGGAGGGAGTGCAAGAGATGGGGCAAGAAGCCAGGAAGATGGGAAAGGATCAAGGGAGCAGGTAGTTTTCTTAGAGGAAGAGATAGACTTGATAAGTTCTGAGACAGTGAGTGGTTGAAAAGAAGACCAGTAGTGTGAGTGAAGAGGAGGGAGAGGGACAAAAGGAGGAGGACAGTAAGGAAGAGAAGCATGGAGATCCATGATCTTAGAGTGAAAGAAAGAAGCCAGCTGACTAAGAGCAGGAGTAGCAGGAGTGGGAGAGGAGTGGGCGGGAGAGTGAAGGGAGGTAAGTGATTTGAGGACCAAATAGAGTTGGCGAGAATGATTAAGGGCACTGGTGATAGCAGAGGAGAAATAAGTAAGTTTAGCGTGATGGACGTTGGATCGGTAATGAGAGTAACAGTCTTTGAAAGATTTTAGAAGGGATGGGGAGTGAGATTTTCTCCATAGTCGCTCAGCCCGGCAGAGGTGAGAGCGGACGAGATGGAGACCAGAGTGGAACCAGGGTTGTGTGGGGTGGCGATGAGAGAACAGAGGTTGAAGAGGGGCCGCTTGGTCTAACGCTGTAGTGGCACTGTCTCAAAAGATCTGTACTGCTCTGCATTGGATGTACGGCAGAAAGTGCCACAAGGCCAAGCGAGCTGCCCTGGCTTCCAGGTGGTTGATGAGCCAGGAAGCCTCCCGACAGTTCCAGGAGCCTTGTGTGGTGCAGTCACGACAATGCACTCTCCAGCTGGAGAGACTGGCGTTGGTGGTGACTATCCATTGTGGAGCCTTTAAGGGGACTCCCTGGAACATGTTCCCCAGATGAAGTCACCACCGAAGGCTGTGGCGCAGAGGGAACGGAAGTGATAGGTGAAGGTTGAAGTTCTTGGAGAGAGAAGACCATTGGGAGAGGAGCGACCCCTGAAGAGACCGCATATGCACCCGAGCCCCAAGAACTTGAAGACAGTCCCAGACTTGAGGCCGTGCTTTTCATAGGAAGCTGTGGAGCTGATCGGCAAATCTGTAAAATCATTCCTGCATGAGGTAAACCCTGCTGTGTCGGATGTTGAAGTGGGCTCCGAGGAATTCTAGAGACTGCGCGGATATGAGGGAACTATTGGCATGATTCACAACCCAGCCAAGGTCTTCCAAAAAGTGTACGACGTGACGAACTGCCTGCAGAGCCTTGGCGTAAGGCTTTGCTTGGATGAGCTAGTTGTTGAGGTAGGGGTGGACATGTACCCCCACACGTCTCAGAGCTGGGGCAGCCACGATCATGACTTTGGAGAAGGTGCGGAACGCTGTTGCTAAGCTAAAAGGCAGTGCCCAAAACTAAAAAGTGTTGTCCGAGGATGACAAATCACAGAAACCGCTGATGGTCCACGTAGATGGGGATGTGGAAATAAGCTTTGGCAAAATCTAGGGAAGCCAAGTATTCTCCCTGTCTGACCACCTGAATAACCAACTGGAGAGTTTCCATCCAAAACTGGGGGACCTGAAGAGAGCGATTGACGCCCTGGAAATCCAAAATTGGGCACCAGGAACCATCCTTCTTGGGTACCACAAAAGAGACGGCATAGCGTCCAGCCCGTTTGGGGACTAGGACAGTGCAGATGGCCTAGAGATTCAACAGGCACTGCAGAGTTGCCAGCACGGCCTGACACTTTCGGGACGTGCAAAGGGAGATTAGAAAGGCAACCTGGATGGATCGGGCACACTCGAGGGCGTAGCCATGCTGAATGATGCTTAAGACCCACTGATCTGTGGTGATGCGGGCCCAATTGTGGGGGAAAAGAGATAGGTGCTCTCTCACAGGTGGCGTCCTGGAGTGGGGGCTGGGGTAGTCAGCAGGACTGCCAACGGGAACCGGAGAACTTGGCTGGGGAGGTAGTAAAGGAATCCTTTGCTCTGTGAAACGCACAAAAAGGCTGAGATGTGGGCACCGCCCTGCGGGCAGATGATGCAGAAGCTGGCCTACCTGGGCAGTAGCAATGGGAGATCCTGAACTGGGATCATGATGCAGTAGGTGCTATGGACCCCTGGACCCTCGACATGAGGAGGAGTGGGGCCTGTCCTCGGATAGATGTTGAGGCTTCATCTCTCTGTGGTCCTTGACTAATCGCTCCAGATTCTCACCAAAGAGATGCTTGTCCTTAAAAGGTAGCCTGGCAAGGCAGGCCTTAGAGACTGCATCGGCTGACCAATGCTGCAGCCACATCCACAGCCAGCGGCAAGCTATTGTGATGGCCACGATGAACCGTGCCACCAGCCTGAGGAGATCATAGAGTGCATCAACCAGAAAAGCGACGGCTGACTCCAGGCGTGCTGAGGTAGAATCCTCGGGCTCGAGCTGGATCCATTGTAGGAGGGCATGAGCCGCCAGGCCACCACAGGCAGAAGCCTGCAAAGCAAGAGCAGAAGAGGAAAAGGTTCTTTAACAAAACTTCCACCTTGCGGTCATTCTGATCGCGGAGCGCTGCCCCTCCTTCCACTGGAATGGTGGTGTGCTTAGTCACGGCCATGACCAAGGCGTCCACTGTCGGGAAGTGAAGCCAGCCATCGACGTCTGCCGGCAACCAAACATAAAGTTTCCCTAATCATCAAACTGTCCAGAGAGCTGCCTACGGAGATTGCCATTCAAGAGAGACCATTTGTTGAAGCTCCAGAGGAAACAGGAAGGCTTTAGCCAGCTTCCGGATGCCTGCCAGAATGGGATCCACCTGCAAGGTGGTTTGAGCAGGTGTCACCTCCGGTCTGTCTGAAATATGAAAGGCCTCTACAATCTGTGCAATAAGTGCCACCAGCTCTTCTTTGTGAAAATCTGTCGTCTTGAGAATTGTGAAGATCCTGTCTGGATCCTTTGAAGGGGACCATTCGCTGTCTTTGCGATCCGAGACAGTATGCTGGCTGTCAGCCTCCAAGAGGTGAACTAGGTCAAGCTGAGGAGGCAAATCGCAGACACCTGCCACCCAGGAGACTGCCTTGGGTGTAGGGATGGTGCCCCAGCCTCCAAGGCACACTTCCTGGTAGGACGCTGGCGAAAGTAGATGGAGTCAGTGATGGCACTGAAGAACCTTGCGATAGGAGCAGTTCACTCCGTCTTCCTAAAAAGGGAGTGAACTGCTCCTAAAAACTGTCTGAATCGAGATCCGTGTCTGCAGGAGGGAGATTTGGTGTCTCCAGTCTGGAGCACTGAGGCAGTAGTCGGGGAGGAGAGGGCCCTTCAGAGAAGCAGAAGCGGCGATAGAGGAAGAAGACATGTGGTCCGATGCTGGAAGAGTCTGTGTCCTGGCTTCCTGGGCTCCCAGCGTGACGAGTATGCCGAGGTCTCACCGGGTTGGGCAGAGCATGTGGCACAAATCCGGTCAACCAATTGCTGGCATTTACACTCACATGCAAGGCACCATATCAGTAGCGCAGGCATGACAAGGCTGCATTGTTCCTCACAGTATGGGCTGAGAGAGACTAATCTGATGGGCCCTTCAGAAGCAGTGTGTTAAGTCTGCAGAATGTGCACTTCCAGGAACATGGCTCTGAGGTGCTGATTTGAGTTCCGACGACTCTAAGATGCTGTCTCTGATGCAAGAAGACAGAAGGTCACGAGGAAGGAAAATGGCCGCCACATGAATAAGGCGTGAAATGAGCTGTCTTAAAATGGCCGCCACGATGGCAGGAAGGAGAAGTCAGCGAGTCTGAAAGCTGTCTGTAGCAGGTGGCAGCTGCAGCAGTCAGCGGTATTCAGCAGTAGCGAGGGGGAGTGGAGCTGTGGCGGCAGTGCGGACTTTCGGTGGAAGAAGCAGCGGCTGCACAGTGCCAATAAGTAAGGAACATCGGAAGGGGAGGAAGGAGGCCGCCACTCACTGTTTCACCGACGTCGGGAAGGGGAGCTGAATGCTGCCTGGGAGCTGGAGCAGTAGCTGGTTATGGCTCTGATGACTACCATTAAAAAACAAAAAAGAATCGAGGTGACTGTCTTAAAGTAGGCTGCTCAGTAAAGGCTCCACCGGCAGTGCTCTCTCCAAATAGGCAACTCAGGTCCTCGTGGCCTGGAGCCTGACCCCCTGTAAGGATGGCAGGCCTCTCTGATCCTCATCTTTAGTGGCTGCTCCCCTTGCAATGGATGCCAGAGAGTGGGCAACTCTCCAGGGACACCTCCTGTGTTCCCAAAAGACCTCCACAGGTGAGAATGGACTGGATTAGCCCTGAAACAACCCAATAAATTGAGAAGCAAAAAGAGTATGGAGTATTTATCTGCTGGAAACAGATAAATACTGAACGCGACACCTAGGGGAAGCACATAGCTGCCAGGGCATGCTCAGTGAAGCCTTTGGTACTTTATCTGTCTCCAACATCTGCTGGCAGGGGAATATAACCCACTTGTAAGGACTGGTCTAGCAGGATAATTGGAAACAAATGATAAATAGTAGTAGTAGTAGAGCCACCTCTGTAGCAAGTACTGCAGTGTCCTTATATGTTTATGTTTATTTCGCTTGATAGACCGCCCTTCTGTGGTAATCAGAGCGGTTTACAATACAATAAATAAAAGAAAAAAGGAGAGGCACAAGGCCAGGAAAATGGAAAAAGAATTTACAATCCTTGACAGAATAGGGGAGAAAAGAGGAAAATAGGACAGTAAACGTAGAAGGAGAGACTCACACGAGAGGGGAGGGAAGATTAAAGGCCAAGGAAAAGAGGTGGGTCTTTAGGTCACGTTTAAAGTTGGTATGATGGGGTTATAAACGAAGGGAAGTGGGGAGGGAGTTCCAGAGGGCAGGGCCTGCAAAAAAGAAAGCTGAGGAGCGGGTGGACTGGAGGTGGGCAAGGGAGGGGGGGGGGGAAGTGTAAGGCGGTTAAGGTGAAATGAACGGGGGGAGGGGGTATGTCTGGGCATGTGAAAGTAGATAGGGTCTGCCAAATATTGTGGGGTGTTAGTATGAAGTGCCCTGTGGACAAGGGTGAGCAGTTTAAACTGGGTGCGGAAGGAAACGGGCAGCCAGTGGAGGTGGAGAAGAAGAGGTGTTACATGATCTCGAGGGGAGGAGTGAGTGATGAGACGGGCAGCAGGGTTTTGGATCTTCTGAAGTCTGTTCAGTTGAGCTTTGGAGAGACTGATGAGAATGGAGTTAGAAAAATCGACGCGTGACATAACAAGTGATAGTAGTAAAGTAGCGAGAGCAAGTGGAGAGAGAAAGGGTCGAATCGCATGGATTTGGCGAAGGTAAAAGAAGGAGGTCTTGGTGACGTGAGAGATATGTGGTTGAAAGGTAAGTTCAGAGTCAAAGAGTACGCCTAGGTAGCGGAAGGTAGAAACCAAAGGTATGGGAGCACCGGAGAAAGATGGGGCCAATAAGGGGGGTGGGCTACCATGAGGAAACCAGATCGCAGTGGTCTTGGTCAGATTATATGTTCGAGCAACTCCCACACCAGGAGCAACACTTTATGTGCTCACTGTCCATGCCAGGAAAGGACTCCAAAGTGACTCCCCACTCCTCTTCCTGGCAGCATCACAACATGGAGGCTCACAAACACTCCTAGCACCTAGCAGCCAAATTCCCCCACCACCCTAGCCCAGTGTGTGATACCAACGCCAGGAAGAGAGTCAGGAAACAGCTCGGCTCAATCCTGCATGCCACAGGAAGAACCTCCATAGATATTGCCGAAGTAAGCGCCAATGAAAGCTTCTTCCCTACTCTTAACTCGACTGCAGTCTGGCTGAAGCACTCTGAATAACACTACCTCACCACAAATAAGCACTGTGCAGTCCCTTGCTCTCCAGTACTCCAGATCATCCTGCTAGACCAATCCAGACAAGTGGGTTGTGTCCCCCTGCCAGCAGATGTTGGAGACAGAGAAAGTGCCAGAAGCTTTGATGACTCATCCCTGGGAAACAACCCTGATCCTCTTGAACAGGTGCTCAGCCTCGTACTCCGGGGGAGGCACCTCCAGTGCCCTCTGGAGACTTCCACTGGTACAAAAATGAAAAACTCAGTTCTCCAACTGGACCAGGAGCTCTCACACCAGACTAATCCAGCTGCATGATTATAGTCATCACCATCTGCTGAAGAAAAAGAAGGAGAAATTTTACTTACTGTTAATTTCCTTTCCTGGAAGCCTGCTAGACCAATCCAGACAAGTGGGTTGTGTTCCCCTGCCAGCAGATGGTGAGGAAAGAGAAAGTGCCAGAAGCTTTGATGACTCATCCCTGGCATACATAGAGCATCTCCTAGGGGCCTCCCTTAGTAGTTTTCTGTCTCCAACAGATCATGGTTGTTTTTTTCCCTTTCTCCTGCACTCTGAGCATGTGGGGCTAGTGGATTTTTGTACCAGTGGAAGTCTCCAGAGGGCACTGGAGGTGCCTCCCCCGGAGTACGAGGCTGAGCACCTGTTCAAGAGGATCAGGGTTGTTTCCCAGGGATGAGTCATCAAAGCTTCTGGCACTTTCTCTTTCCTCACCATCTGCTGGCAGGGGAACACAACCCACTTGTCTGGATTGGTCTAGCAGGCTTCCAGGAAAGGAAATTAACAGTAAGTAAAATTTCTCCTTCTTTTTCTTCAGCAGATGGTGATGACTATAATCATGCAGCTGGATTAGTCTGGTGTGAGAGCTCCTGGTCCAGTTGGAGAACTGAGTTTTTCATTTTAGTGAATCTGTCGGAAGGGATCCAGACTCAGTCCTCAGTGACTATGGGTGACACCTGGAGAAATGCTGTTCCCTCCCCTAGATCCAGCCAATGTTCCTTCATTTTAATTACTTTAATTCTTTTATTTTTTTTATTTTTAAATTTTTATTATTTTTAAATTTTCTTGGAATTCCTTTTTCCTTCCTAGCTCTCTCCTGCCGTTCGTTATTTAAAAAAATAGTTATAGTCCAGAGCTCAGAGCTCTTGAATCTGTCTCCATCTGCTGGCTGACGGATATAACCCATATGTTCTGGACTAGTCTAGTCGACGATATGGAAACATCCGATTTGGTCATGAATGAAAAAAAATTTTTAAGGGACCTTTACTAAGGGCCGCTTTCTGCACATGAACAGAAAAGCCTTCTAGGCTTTTCTAGTCAGTAGAAGGACAACGTCTGTATATAGTGCCATGCACGATGGCATCCCTCACATGTGAGACTGTCCATTCTGCTTGTCCAGGGAGAAACTGATTCCCCTTCCCCTTCCCTCCCAAGGCTGCTTGCAGGAATAAGATCAGTCCCCATAATTCCTTCCCCCATACTATTTCCCACCTCCGCCTCACTGATCGTTTCCCGCTCTCTCCTCCTCTCTTCTTCTTCTTCCTCCTCAGCCTCTGCTGCCCTTCGGCCAGCGTAGTCCACACGTTCTACTACAGCACAGCGAGACCAAAGGTTGCGCAACTCAGGTGGGATCCAGCGATCTGAGACAAGGACAAAGAAGAGATGGAACGAAAGGAAGTATTTATTTATTTTTATTTTATTTAACATTTCTTATATACGGCCTTTCAATGTTATCAAAGTAGGGGAGGATAGGGCAGGGGGACAGAGACAAGACAAAAAAGAAACTAACATTTATTAATATCCATTAGAGGACACATTTATGCACTAGGTAAATCACTATCAGGTCGAAGCAGAAACCTTGCACTAAAACCCAGTGCTTAAACTGGCAGAGCAAGCCAAACACATGTGCACAGAAGTCTGCGCAAGTTTGGCATGCTGTCCCGGAGAAACAGGGTCATCTGAGGGGAAGTTTGACACGGTTTATATGGCGGTCTGACCTTGCGTGTTGCATCCCAGGATACACCAAGTAGGGCCTGGCACCACCATTTTTCAAGATGGCAGTGCAGGAGCACATGGGCAATGCTCCCACTCCAGATTAAAGGTACCAGGAGGGGGGCAGGGGGTTCGGGGGGGCCACTGGGCCACTAGGCCTTTTTGTTATTGGGTGGGTGGGATTGGGGCTGCTGGGCCACCAGGGTTTTTTTGATTGGGTGGGTGGGGGCAATTGGGGCCACTGGGACACCAGGGATTTTCTTTAGTGAGTGGGTGGATGAAGGATCGGGGCTGCTGGGCCATGAGAGATTTTATTTTAGTGAGTGGGGGGATTGGGGTCGCTGGGCCACCAGAGATTTTTATTGGGTGGGATGGGATAGGATCATAGGCTTTCCCTAACGCATGGATCATCTGAGGTGATGTGTCAAACGTCACCTCAGATGATAATTTTGCTCCCGGCTGGATCTTTACACCTGCCCAAAGCTGGCATGAAGATCCAGCGTTAAAAAACAGTGCAAAAAATTGTGCTAAGTTTCAGTGCAGATTTTTACATCCCGCGCAATTACTTATGCAGCAATTTTGCATGCCAAGTGCATTGCAGTTTAGCGTGGTTGTTTTTTGGCGCTAGCTTGCTTTCTGCATCGGAGAGCAAGCCTAGCACCCAAAAATGCTAAGCTTTTCTGCATTGGTCCAGTTGTCCCTTCCTAAATATGAGCATGAGAACATCTGGAAAATAGATCTCCAGCTGTCAGTAACTTGGTGGTACTAGTGAGACTGGAAGTTAGGCCTCCAGGTGCCACTGTTGGTGATAGCTATGGAATTAGGTGAATCTCCAAATCTGACAAGCTGTAGGAATGGAAGCTAGGCCTCTAGGTGTCAAAATGTTTTGATGGTGGCAGTGAGACTGGAAGGGGATTTGCCAAGTCTCACAGTGGGAGTTAGTTAGTTAGTTTATTTATTTTTGGCACTTAGCTCTGCCTTTCCAGGGGAGATCAAGGCAATGACATTGACAAGGTTTGAAGCAGGGTCTCCTGGGCTCTACAGCTTTTGTGCTCTAATCACCAGGCTGCATTAAGAACCAGAAAGTGAACCAGAGACAAAAGGAAAGGCAGAAAAATAGAGCTAGGACAGAAAAGAAAGGGTCAGACAGAAAGTGAATAAATAACAAATGTGAAAGAGACTCACAAGCAGTACGTGAACACTCACCATAAGTTGGGTTGTCCAACAGTTCTGCTGGAGTCTTTCTCTGCCTGTGGGGCAACTCTATTGGGACCTGCAAATCACATGCAAAAATCCATAGATGATCTAGTAAGCTGGGAGAAGGGAGAAGGTGACATTTTACTGACTGATAATTTCCTTTCTTAGAGTCCTGATAGACTAGTCCAGACAAGTGGGTTATCTTCTCCTGCCAGCAGATGATGGAGAAAACACCAGAACTGCCATGAAATCATCACTGGCATAAATACCGGTGCAGCTAGGGTCACACTCCAGTATTTTCATAACAAAGCAAATGGTAAATGCTGGTGAATCTCCTGAAGGGCCCCCCAGACCAAAACAGTAACCATAAACTAACACTATGTACAATATAATGGTGAGAACAGGCCAATAAGAACTCTGCTGTGGCCAACTGCCCCAACAATGGCACAAAGCTGAAAGAGTGGGTGGGTCCTGGACTCCAGGAAAGGAAATTATCAGTAAGTAAAATTTCACTTTCCAGAGCATCCTGCTAAACCAGTCCAGAAACGAGGGAAGTACCAAAGTGACTGCACCATTGGGCGAGATGACACAGCAGCTGCAAGCACCCTGGAGCCAAAGCGGGCTGCCCCTCTAGTTTGGAGATCCAAGCAATAATGTTTCTCAAAAGTGAACAAGGAGGATCATGCTGTGGCCCTCCAAATCTTCAATGGAGAGACACAGGACTCCACCCAGGAAACTTCCTGTGGCCTGGTAAAGTGAGCCCACCGAAACGGGCTTACCAGCCAACAGATAGGTAGAGGCAATAGTCTCTCTAATCCACCCACCCAGTGTAACCTTTGATACCACATGAACACAACAAGGCCCCGCAAAGAGGACAAAAAGGTGGTCAGACAACCGAAAAGGATTCTTACCCCAAGATAACGCAAAGAATCCTGAGGACATCCACCAGTCGAAGGCCAGGGGAAAAAGCTAAGAGCGAAATAGCTTGATTCACATGAAAATGAGACATTACTTTGGGTAGAAATGAAGAAACAGACCACAAAGTAACTCCTTCAGTCGAAAAGGACAGGAATGGATCACGACAGAGAAGTGTCTACAACTAGATGTGGTGTGCTGAGGTAACGGCCACCAAAAAGACAGCCTTCAATGAGAGGTTCTTAATCGCGGCCCTTTTCAGTGGCTCAAAGGGTAAACACACAAGCACTCAGAGAACCAAACCCCAGATCCAAGGCAGAATGACTGGATGGACCGGAGGGTGCAAAAATCGTACCCCTCCGAGAAAGTGCCCCACATTCCGGTGAACAGAGAGGGGATGGCCTGACACTGGACCTCGGAAACAAGAAAGAATAGCCACCTGTACTTTCAAGGAGTTCACAGCCAGCCCTTTCTCCAGACCATCTTGCAAGAAGGCAAGCACTGACGACACCTGCACCCTCCATGGCGAAATACCCCCGGAGATGGCACCAGCCCTCAAACAGACACCAAACCCAGACATAGGCCAGGGAAGTAGACCTGCGCCTGGCCTCCAACAGTGTACCAATGACAGCATCAGAATAACCCTTACGAGCTAGCCAAGCCATAAGTGAGAAGGGAGTGGGGTTATCCATGAGGATGAGCCCCTGCTCTAGCAAGCCCCTGTGAAATCCCAGATTCAGAGGCCAAGATACCAGTAGGCGAATGAGCTCAGCCTTCAACGAGTTCCTTAATCGCAGAAACATAGAAACATGAAGGCAGAAAAAGACCATATAGCCTATCCAGTCTGCCCTTCCATACAAATTACTATAGTCCCTTTATTATCTTTTGAGATCTTCTGTGTTGGTCCCATGCTTTCTTGAATTCAGATACTGTCCTGATCTCTACTACCTCTATTGGGAGACTATTCCATGCATCTACCACTCTTTCCATAAAGACATATTTCCATAGATTACTCCTATCTATCCTCTTTCACCTTCTCCCTATATCTCCTTATTGCAGAGTTTTCTTTCATTTGAAAGCTCTCCTCCTGTGCATTTATGCCATGGAGGTATTTAAACATTTCTATCATATCTCCTCTCTCTTGCCTTTCCTGCAAAGTATACATATCAAGATCTTTAAGTTTCTCACCATATGACTTATGACGAAGACCACTGACCATTGTGGAAGCCAGTCTCTGCACAGACTCCATCCCGTTTATATCCTTTTGAAGGTGCGGTCTCCAGAATTGCACAGAATACTCCATATGAGGTCTCACCAAAGCCTTATACAGAGGCACTATCACCTCCTCCTTCCTGCTAGCCATTCCTCTCCCTATGCACTCAAGCATCTTTCTGGCTTTTGCCATCGATTTTTCTACCTGTTCAGCTACCTTAAGATCATCAGAAACAATCACGCCCAGGTCCCGCTCTTCTTCTGTGGACAGAAATACTTCACCCCCTATGCTGTACTGTTCCCTTGGATTTTTGCAGCACAACTGCATGACCCTGCATTTTTTAGCGTTAAATCTCAGCTGCCAAATACTTGACCATTCTTCAAGCTTAGCTGGATCCCTCCCTTACTGGGTGTCTACTCTGTCGCAGATTTTGGTACCATCTGCAAAGAGGCAAACCTTATCCGACAGCCCTTCTGCAATATCACTAACAATGTTAAAAAGAATTGGACCAAGAACAGATCCCTGAGGCACACCACTGGTTACATCCTTCTTGTTAGAGTGAGCTCCATTTACCTGTACCCTTTGTCATTTCCCACTCAACCAATTTCTAACCCAGTCAGTCAATTTAGAATCTATTCCTAGGATGCTCAATTTATTTATAAGTCGTCTGTGCAGAACAGTGTCATAAGCTTTACTGAAATCTAAGTACACCACATCTAGAGCTCTCCCTCGGTTCAGCTCTCTGGTCACCCAGTCAAAGAAATGAATTAGATTTATTTATTTATTTATTTATTTAATGTCCTTTTTATACCGTGCTCTTTGGAATCAATGCGGTTTACAGTCAACAACATTCGAACAGTGCAGGTGGGCCTACACTGGACTTACAATGAACAAGGGATGATAACTTGGGATTAATGGGGGTAACTATGTACAGGGTATATACACTTAGCATCTGTTACCTGGTGGTATCTTTACAGTATTACATCAATATTTACAGCAGTAGGTCACTATGTACACATTCTGTCGACTGGGGGTATTGTTGAACTAGGGGGTGGGGCTGCTGTCGTGTGGCATTGGTGCGCTGGGTGTGAGGGCCTCGTCGGCAAGTGTGTCTGGTTGGGATATTTCGTTTGTATGAGAGTAGTACTGGAGGAAGAGGTGGTGCTTTAGTGCCTTCCTAAATTGAGCGAGGTCGGTGATGGCCCGGAGGGCAGGCGGTAGCGCGTTCCAACATGTGGGTGCGTAGAGGGCAAAGGCTCTGTTCCTGGATGTTTGTGAACATTTTGTTATTGCCTTTGGGATTCTCAGGGTGTTGGCAGCAAATGATCTCCTGGCTCTGATGGAGGGAGCGGGGTGGATGAGGTCCGTGAGGGAGGTGGAAGAGCACTTGTTGATGGCCTTGAATGTCATCAATAGTGTTTTGAAGGAGAGTCTGCAGTGGACCGGCAACCAATGCAGGTGCTTTAGTATTGGGGTTACGTGTTCCCTCCTGGAGGCTCCGTGCAGTATCCTTGCCACTGCATTCATTGCAAGCTGCAGTGGGTTCAGTGGGTTCTTAGGGAGCCCTTGCAGAATTGCATTGGCATAATCAAAGTGAGGGATTACTAGAGCCTGGTAGATTGTTCGGAAGTCAACTGGCTCAAGCAGATGTCGTAGGTGTTGGGTTGTCCTTATCTTGAGGTAGACTGCTTTGACCATGTTGCTTATATGGACCTTCATATCCAGCTGCTTGTCTAGTGTGACCCCAGATTTGTCTGAAAAGACCTGCCCCTAGTAAAACCATGCTGCCTCAGATCCCGCAATCCATTAGACTCCAGAAACCTCACTATCCTCTGTTTTGGCAGCGTTTCCATTAATTTTGTCACTACAGCATAGCTAACAAAATTCCTGACCTAGAAGCCCTAATGGTGGAAATGGACTTGGACACTGTGGTCATTACAGAAACATGGCTTAACAAAATCACATGAATGGGATGCAGCCATAGTTGGCTATGATTTATTTAGAAGAGATAGAGAAGGCAGAAAAGGAGGAGTAGCCCTATATGTCAAAAACAGTATTAAAGCTGCTGAAATGCAGGGGACATGGGGAAAAGCGCTGTGGATTGTGTTGGAAAGAGGCGATGGCACTATCATCCATATTGGTGTAGTCTACAGGCCTCCAACTCAAACCGAAGAAATGGCTAGAGACTTGATTATTGATATTGCAAAGGTGGCCATGAAGGGGGAAGTGATCATATTGGGGGACTTTAATCTACCCAATGTGGACTGGAGTATCCTTTCTGCAAATCTGGAAAGTAGTAAAAATATTGTGGATACCTTCCAAGATGCATTGCTAAGATAAATGATGATGGAACTGACCAGGGAAAGTTTGATGCTGGATTTAGTACTCACCAACGGAGATAGTGTGCCAAATGTCCAGGTGGGTGCCCATGTGAGCAGCAGTGATCATCACACAGTGTGGTTTGAGATAAAAATCAAGGCAGAATCCGATCATAGCAAGTTCAAAGTCCCAGACTTCAAAAACGCTGCCTTCAGTAAAATGGCCAAGTGCCAGAAGGAGGAGATGGCAGGGTGGGAGAGGATTAGGGCAGTGGAATTGCAATGGGCTAAACTAAAGGAGGCAATAAAAGGGGCAACAGATATATATGTAAGGAAAGTAAATAAAAACAAGAGGAAAAGGAAACCTATTTGGTTCTCCAAATAAATAGCTGCACAAATTAAGACAAAACACACAGCTTTCACAAAATTCAGAACTTCACAAACTAAGGAACACAGAACAGAATACAGGATAAAGCTAAAAGAGACAAAAAGAGAAATAAGGATAGCAAGATCAAATGCAGAAGAAAAGAGGCTAAAGATCTGAAGTGTGGAGTCAAAACATTTTTCAGGTATATTCAGGAGAAGAGGAAGATCAGAGGTGGAATCACAAGACTCAAAAGTGCCGAGAATGCATTCATGGAAAGTGACATTGAAAAAGCAAAAATGCTAAACAAATACTTCTGTTTTTACTAAAGAAAATCCTGGAGAAGGACCACTTGTGATTGACAAATATACAAATGGGAATGGAGTAGATACCACACCATTCTCAGAAGATGTGTTAGAACAGCTTGCAAAACTGAAAGTGGACAAGGCCATGGAACCAGATGGGATACATCCCAGGATACTGAAAGAGCTCAGAGAAGTTCTTGCAGGGCTGTTAAATGATGTTTTTAATAGATCCTTGGAGACAGGAGAAGTTCCACAGGATTGAAGAAGGGCTGATGTGGTACCTCTTCATAAAAGTGGCAATAGGGAAGAAGTGACAAACTACAGGCCAGTAAGCCTTACCTCGGTGGTGGGAAAAGTAATGGCGGCGCTCCTGAAAGAGAGAATAGTGGACTTTCTCGAAACCAATAGGTTGCATGATCCAAGGCAACATGGTTTTACCAAAGGATGATCATGTCAAACAAATCTGATTGAGTTCTTTTACTGGGTGACCAGAGAACTAGATCAAGGACATGTGATGATGCGATCTACCTAGATTTCATAAAAGCCTTTGATATTGTTCCTCATAGGAGGCTTATCAATAAACAGAACAGCCTGGGGATGGGTCCCAAGGTGGTGAACTGGATCAGAAATTGGTTGACTGAGACACGGAACTCACTCAGATGAAATGAAGGTGATTAGCGGTATGACCCAAGGATCGGTCCTGGGACCAGTACTGTAAAATGTATTTGTGAGTGATATTGCTGAAGGACTGAATGAAAAAGTCTGTCTTTTTGCAGATGACGTGAACATTTGCAACAGAGTGGACTCCCCTGAAGGAATGGATAACATGAGGAAAGATCTACAAAAGCTGGAAGAATGGTCTAATGCTTGGCAGTTAAGATTTAATGTGAAGAAGTGCAGTGTCATGCACTTGGAAAGCAGAAATCCAAGGGAATTGTATGCAATAGGAGGTGAGAGGTTGGTGTGCATGGACCAGAAAGCCCTTGGAGTGATTTTTTCTGAGGATCTCAAGTTGGTGAAACAGTGTGACAAGACGGTGGCCAAAGCCAGAAGGATGCTGGGTTACATATAGAGAGGAATTACCAGCAGAAAGGAGGGGATACTAATGCCACTGTACACGTTGCTGGTGAGGCCTCACTTGGAATATTGTATTCAGTTTTGGAGACCATATCTCACAAAGGATATAAAAAGGCTGGAAATGGTTCAGAGAAAGGCGACCAAAATGATTTGGAGCCTGCGCCTGAAGACGTATGAGAAGAGACTTGAAGACCTAAATATGTACACTAGAGGAGAGGAGGGATAGGAGAGATATGATACAAACCTTTACATACTTAAAGAGTATTAACGAACAAACCTCTTCCAAGATGGGGAAGCTGTAAAACTAAAGGGCATAACATGAAGCTGCAAGGGAGTAAACTGAAAGGCAATGTCAGGAAATACTTTTGGATGCTTGGAATGCCCTCCCAATGGAAGTGGTAGGAGAAAATACAGTGGTAGAATTTAAAATGGCATGGACAGACACAAACCCAGCTACACTAACAGCTCTTACTACATCCTCCGGTAACAAATTCCACTATGTGCTGAAAAGTCCACATTGTCCACCCCATCATGTGCTAAGCCTACAGGACCTGCAAGAAGAGCTTAGCTCATGGGAACAAGAGACATCTCTTTCATCATGCCTTGGCACTTGGTGCCACCCTGGCAGTTGATATATGCTATTGCCATGGCACTGTCTGAAAGAACATGGACTGCCCATTCCTGGAGTACCCGGAGGAAGCGTAACACCACCAAGTGGACAGTTCTGGCCTAGAGGTAATTGATGGGCCACCTAGCCTCTACTGTTATCCACCGCCCCTGGGCCATTAGGCCCAGACAGTGAGCTCCCCAGCCCCCGAGGCTGGCATTGGTTGTCACCAGCACACAAGCTGGGATTTCAAGTGGCATCCCCCTAAGCATGTTGCTAAAACAAACCCACCAATGAAGACTGCACCGCAACCTTGGTAGGAGAGGCAGATAAATGTTGTAGTCCTGTGAACAAGGGAACCAGAGAGCCAATAACACATGCTGGAGCGGCCGCATGTGTGCCCAAGCTCAGGGAACCAACTCCAATATGGCAGCTATCATCCCCAGCAATTGAAGGTAATCCCAGACTCTGGGAGCTGGGCTCCTTTGAAATGCCTGGAGATGAAAGAAGAACTTGCTCCACCGGTCCGCTGACAGGAATACCCACCCTATCTCCATGTCGAAGTGGGTTCCGAGAAGCTCCAAGACCTGGGAAGGAACAAGGCAGCTTTTGGCATGATTGACTACCCAACCAAGGCTCTCTAAAAGCTGTACTATTCAAGCCACTGATCGTAGAGCTTCTGAATGAGACTTGACTCGAATGAGCCAGTCAACCAGGTAAGGATGCATGCAAATGCCTGTAACAAAGCACCGCTGCCACGCCTATCATGAACTTCAGAAATGTCCTGGAAGCGGTTGCCAAACCGAAGAGCAGAGTGCAAAACTGGAAGTGCTCCCCAAGAGCTGAAAACCTCATGAAGCACTGCTGATCCACCTGGATGGGGATATGGAAGTAGATCCAGAGAGGCGAGAAATTCCCCGTCTGACAAACTGGATAACTGACTGCAACGTCTCCATCCGAAAGCCAGCCACTCTCAAACACTGAGATCGAGGATGGGCCAAAAGGAAGCATCCTCTTTGGGAACCACAAAGTAGATAGAGTACCTTCTCCTGCTCTTTTCTGCAGGTGGCCTGGTGAGAAAGGCTTGGAGACTAAGCAGACGTGGCAGGGTAGCTCATACCAACTCTCTCTTGACAGTGGAGCCTCAAGGGGACACCACAAAGGATTCTTGAATAGGCTGTGTGCACTCCAGAAAATAACCATGCTGACTGGCAGTATCCGCTGATCCATCATAATCCGGGCCCATTTGCGGTAAAAAAAGATCAAAGCCGGTTGCCCACCTGCAGCATGATGGAATGGGCCCCCAACCTGTTGAGAGGCGGGATGAGGATGGAGGCTATGCTTTGTTGCAGAGTTGGAAAAGGCAGGTACCTACCTTGCAGAATGGTATCTTCTGGCATTTCGGGTATGGGAGTAAAAAGTGGTAGCTCTTGAGGAAAATGAGTGCTTGGAGGAAACCCTGGACTTATTCTCAGAAAGCTGCTGAGACTTAATCTTCCCCAGGTCTTTCACAAGCTTTTCAAGATCCTCCCCAAAAAGAAAGCCGCCCTTAAATGGCAAATCGTGTCACCCGAGCCTTAGAAGCCACATCAGCAGACCGTTACTCCCCTGGCAGCTTGCAGGCCCCCTCCCCCCTGCCTCCTCCTCCCCCACTTCCCCCATGGAATCTAACTGCCAAGCCCTGGAGTTTGATGGAAAGTGAATTGGGGGGATCCAAGAGCAACCAAAAACTGTACCCAACTTTTCTGTTTGTTTTTTTTTGTAAACAAGAAAATAGCTAAGCTAGTATTCTGGCCTGGGGCACCCCACAGAGGATTTGCCTGACCCACTCTGGCCTGGGGCAACCCCACAGAGGATCTGCCTGATCCAGACCACCCCCTAAGGCTCAACCAGTCCTCCTGATTGGAAATGCAGCCCCCTAAAATTGATAGAATTATCCCAGAGGGGTATCACAAATATGCCCTGGGACCCCTCCATGCTCCACTGAAAGCTGCCCCCGAGATGGCTGACAAGAGCTCAAGGCCTTAGCTAAACTGGACAGCAACCACCATCTGCTGGAGACAGAGAAAATACTGGAATGTGCCCCTAGCTGCACCAGTATTTATGCCAGTGATGATGTCACAATAATAATATCGATGACACCAAATAGGTTAAAAATGTTTTGATAAGGAAAAATTAGTAAAGGATTAATTGGCAACATCAACAGGCTTTAAAAAGGACCCACGACCTCAGGTCTTCAACAGCCAAGTCCTCATCATTTGTTCCACTACCCAAAGGTCTATTTTATTCTTTACTTTTTCTATGGTGATAATTGAAACCACATCAAATATATCAATATCCTCACAAGCGAGTCCCCATCGAATAGAAACACTTATCTTGCAATGGAATCATAGCATCCTATTGGAAACCGTAGAAAGGTGTCAGAAAGTCAACAAACACAGCACGTCTTGCTGCAGCTTCATAAAGAAGGGGAGGGGGGTGGGAAAAAGTGGTGAAATTAGACCTTTCCTGCTAATTTTCTTTCATGAAGTCCCTCCAGTCCAGTCCAGATGTATGGGTTATCTCCCACCACCAGCAGATGGAGATTGAGCATGCCAAGTTCTGAAGATGTCACAGTATAAGGGCTCTGTGCACCTCTCGTCAGACCAGTATCCTACTGACAAAGCAGACTCCAACATAGAACTATTAAAAATTCTTTATAAACGCCTTTTCTTTTTTTTTTTTGCAACTCTAAATTCCAGCTACATTCAAACTTGTCAAACCAAAAATACTACAAGAAGTAGAAGAAGACGTCTCCAGTGAGAAGAACTCCAACATCACTATCCTCAGAATGCCAACTCAGCAAACTGCCCCCGGAACTCCAATTTGGACTAACTTCTTGAACTCCGGGCTTATCCACAAAGAAACTGAAAAATATAGGTGGGTTCTGGATTGGACTGGAGAGATTCCATGAAAGAAAATTAGCAGGTAACGTCTAATTTCATCTTCTGGACTGGACTGGAGGGATGATAATCCCTCCAGTCCAGTCCAGACATATGGGATGTGCCACAGTAGTACTTAAAAATGGGCAAGACCCGTGAGCCCAGTCTGTAAGACCCGAGCTCCAAAATGCACATCCTGTCTGGCCTGAACATCCAGACGGTAGTGCTTTGCAAAGGTATGTAGGGGGACAACCACGTCTCTGCTTTATATATCTCCAATGGTGGCACGAGATTAAACTCAGCCCACGACATTGCTTGCGCTCTAGTCGAATGAGCGCATAAGCTTAGCAGACTAAGCATGTGCCTAATTAAGTATGCTGAGGCAATAGCCTCTTTAACCCACTAGGCTATGGAGGCTTTGGAAGCCACTTCTCCGTTTTGTGGCCACCCCTAAAGAGAGCAAAAAGATGATCCGACTTAACAACTGTGTTCACTTCAGATACCTCCGCAGCCCTCTCTTCACATCTAGAAAATGCAACTGCTGATCCTCCAAACCATCTCCCGAGCCCGCAAAGACCGGGAGCAACAACACCTGATTAAGATGGAAGGAGGACACCACCTTTGGCAAGAAGGACGACATGGGCTGCAGCACCCCCTTCTCTTTTGAAATCATAAGAAAAGGCTCTCTACAAGATAGCACCTGAAGCTCAGGAATCCAACAGGAAGAACAGATTTCTACCAGAAAAATGACTTTCAGTGTAAGATCTGTAAGCATTGTGCTGCCCAACAGCTCAAAAGGAGCCTCCATCAGTGCGGACAAAACCTAATTAAGATTCCAAGATGGCACTAGAAGTCACACAGGAGGTTGCACTTGCTTGACCGCTCTAAGGAAATGCACCACATCCAGATGAGAGCTATTGACAAACCTTGCATACGACCTCGGTAACAAGCCAAGGCTGCAACCTGCACTCATAGAGAGTAAGACCAAACCCTCCTCCAGCAAGATCAGATCCTGGACATAGCTGAGGGGAAGTGGGGGCGTCCTCGAGAGACGAAGCAGCAAGGAGAACCACGGTTGCCTGAGCCAACGCGGGACAATGAGGATCACCGAGGCTCTGTCCATCTAGATCCTGAAGAGGGCCTTTGCCACCAAGGGAGTAGATGGATGCGCATACAGGAGACCCTTACTCCAACTTGGGAGAAACTCATCTGCTGCTGAATACAGCAGGGAATCATGGAGCATAACTGCAGCAACTGGGCATTAGAGGGGCTAGCAAAGAGATCCACTGCCGGCATCCCCCATTTCTGGAAGATGTCTTGGGCCAGCTGAGGATTCAGGGCCCACTCATGAGGCTGCAACACTGTGCTGAGCTTGTCTGCTAGGACACTGTTCTGGCCCGGGAGGTACACTGCCTGGAGGAGCATGCCAAGAGCACTGGCAAATTTCCAGACCCAAACAACCTCCCAGCACAGGAGATACGAGCCCATGCCTCCCTGCTTGCTGATATAGAACATCATGATCTGGTCATCCATCTGGATGAGGATGACTTGATTGGATAATTGTCACTGAAAGACTCAGAGGGCGTTGGACACTACCTGGAGTTCAAGGAAGTTGATCTGATGGAGGCTCTCCCCCCTCTACTACAGGCCTTGGGTCCAGAGACCCCAGAAGTGGGCTCCGCAGCCGAGCATGGAGGCATCTGTGATGAGAACCTGCTGATGTGCCGTAGCCTGAAAGGGGAGTCTGTCTAGGAAATTCTCTGGTCATTGTCACAGGTGAGGGAAATCAACAGGGGCGAAGTCACACGGACCCAGTCCGCTAAGCGTTCTGTTGCCTGTTTCCATTGGGTACAGAGCACCCACTGGGTCTGTCACATTCAAAGATGGGTACAGGGTGCCCCAGGAGGCCATGTGCCCCAGGAGGCGTAGCTTATGATGAGCCAAGACCATTGAGCAGCCCTGGATTTCTTGGGCAGTGATGCCAGGCATTGAGCCCAGTCCAACGGAAGGAAGGCCCTGGCCTGAGACATGTCCAGGAGGGCACCAATGAACTTGAGATGATGAGAGGACTGTAGGTTGGACTTCAGGTAGTTGATGATGAAGCCCAGCTGCTCCAACACCTGGATGGTACATTGGCAGCTTGACGAACCTCGCCGGGCGATCCTCCCCTGATCAGCCAGTTGTTCAGGAAGGAGAAAATGAAAACCCCTTGCTGTCTTAAGAAGGCAGCAGCACTGCCAGGCACTTTGTGAAGACCCCGGGGGTGGATGCAAGACCAAAAGGGAGCACTCTGTTCTGGTAATGACACCCTCTGATGACAAACCAGAGATACTGCCGGTGCAAGGGGTGGATCAGGATGTCGGTATAGGCATCTTTGTGATCCAAAGAGCACAGCCAGTCTCCCTGCTGGAGGTATTCATTTGGCCAGTTTTGTATACCACCTTTTCCTTCAATCAAAGTGGTTAGGGATTAACAAGGGGTGAACATTTAACAGAGATGACAAGACATCCATAAAATTCTGGGGGGAGTGCCCCCGATCTGCAGTGATGGTGCATGGTGGCTGGGTCGGCAGGGCTGGGAGGGTTAGGGTTAAGGTCTTTGTTCAAAAGAGTCCCTGAACAAGTAGGTTTTGAGGGATTTTCGGAAGTCTTTGAGGTCCTCTTGTGCTCTTAGTTCCTCAGGGAGGGCGTTCCATATGTCTGGCGCCGAGAACAAGATGGCTCTTCTGAAGGTTGATTGCTTTGTCGTGTGGTATCCGGCTGGGGTGAGGAGTCTATTGCTGCCTTGAGTTCATCTGGGTCTGCTGCTAGTGTCTCTGGTTAATATGCTTTGTAGGATTTCTGCCGAGCATTGATGAATGATTTTAAAGATGATTAGTGTTGTTTTGAATTTTGCCCGTGCTATTACGGGTAGCCAGTGCAGATGTTGGAGTGTTGGTGTTATGTGCTCGTATTTGGACGTGCCTGTGATTATGCGTGAACTAGTTGTAGTGGGTGCACTGCGTGTTTGGGTAATGCTTGGTATAATGAGTTTCCGTAGTCCAGGTATGGCAGCAATGTCCCAAGAGACACAATATTGAACTTTTCTCACACCAAGAAGCAGTTCAGATCCAGCAGGTTGAGGATGGGGTGAAAGACATCTGTTTTTTTGGGAATGAGAAAGTAGCAAGAATAGAACCCTCTGCCCACCTGAAGCTGAGAGACTAACTCCACTGCCTGTTCCGTGAGGAGAGTGCGGAGCTCTCCCTGAAGAGGTTCACGATGGCGGGTGTCCAGAGGAAGCTCCCCGGGTAAGAATGGAGGGGGCATCTGGTCGAAGTGAAGGAGGCAGCCCTTCATCACAACTCTTGGGTCTCAGGCATCACGGGTGATGCTGGGCCAGAGATAAGTGAAAGATATGAGCCACCCTCCGATGTGCTCTGGAGCCAGATTGTTCAGGGAAAGACAGGCTATGGTCTTGGAGTCAACCCATCCCCACTCAGGTTGTGGCTGTGGTGCAGGCAGGGGCTTGGGAGTCTTAGACCTACAAGAGCCCTGCCCTTGGACCTTGGTTTGCTGCTCCTGCAGAGATGCCTGATAGGCCTGAAACTGGAGGTAGCCATTGTAGGCCTTCTTTTTTGGGTAGAAGGGCTTTTTCCCCAAAGCCTTCCATTGGGAAGGATTAGCAGTCTGCCTTGAGAGCCTGGTCCTGGTGAGCAACTCTTTCTCCAGTTCAGCGGTGTTCTCTGTCATGGGCTTGCCAAAGAGGTTGTCTCCCCCAGCAGGGGACATCAACCAACCTTTTCTGAACCCACTGCTCCAAGTCCAAGGACTGTGGCCATGCCAGGGGGCGGGCACCAATGCCAAAATCAGCCTGAGTGACATACTTTTGCTTTTCTCTGATCAGAGAAAGGCTGAACTTTTACAGAGCTCTGCTAGTGAGTGGATTTTTGCCTCCTGGGACATCTTACTGTGAGTTCTAGCTGTTTATTTAATTATTTACTGTTTGTCTAACTGTTGTTTGTTTAATTATTTAGTGTTTGTCTTAGTGGTGTGCTAATTCAGCCTTCTCAGCTGTACTTACCTTGCCTCTCTCAATTAACTGGGCCTTGTGTGGTAGCCATTTTGAATTAATCTCTCTCCCCAGAGCCTGCTGTTAAGCTTTTCCTGTCCTTGCCTGCCTGAGTGACTCCTCCCCCTGTGTGTGTGGTAGCCATTTTGAATTAATCTCTACCCCCTCCCCTGAGGTATCCTGTAACCTTGTTCCTGTTTTCTCCACGTGTGCATAGGCTGTTTTAGTTTGCTTTTCTCTGATCAGAGAAAGGCTGAACTTTTACAGAGCTCTGCTAGTGAGTGGATTTTTGCCTCCTGGGACATCTTACTGTGAGTTCTAGCTGTTTATTTAATTATTTACTGTTTGTCTAACTGTTGTTTGTTTAATTATTTAGTGTTTGTCTTAGTGGTGTGCTAATTCAGCCTTCTCAGCTGTACTTACCTTGCCTCTCTCAATTAACTGGGCCTTGTGTGGTAGCCATTTTGAATTAATCTCTCTCCCCAGAGCCTGCTGTTAAGCTTTTCCTGTCCTTGCCTGCCTGAGTGACTCCTCCCCCTGTGTGTGTGGTAGCCATTTTGAATTAATCTCTCTCCCCAGAGCCTGCTGTTGTTAAGCTTTTTCCTGTCCTTGCCTGCCTGAGTGACTCCTCCCCCTGACCCCCTCCCCCTGAGGTATCCTGTAACCTTGTTCCTGTTTTCTCCACGTGTGCATAGGCTGTTTTAGTTTGCTTTTCTCTGATCAGAGAAAGGCTGAACTTTTACAGAGCTCTGCTAGTGAGTGGATTTTTGCCTCCTGGGACATCTTACTGTGAGTTCTAGCTGTTTATTTAATTATTTACTGTTTGTCTAACTGTTGTTTGTTTAATTATTTAGTGTTTGTCTTAGTGGTGTGCTAATTCAGCCTTCTCAGCTGTACTTACCTTGCCTCTCTCAATTAACTGGGCCTTGTGTGGTACCCCCATCCCCCTGCTGAGGGTTCAGGACAGGGTACCTTGTAACTGCCCTCTTTAATAGGACTTATCTCCCCCCCTCCCTCCCCAGCACCCACCCACCCCTGGGGAAATTGTAGTTTTATAGGTACTTGGACATCTTAGAGGAAAGGGGCTGCTCTCAGGTGCAGCTCTTAATCCAAATCAGTCATACACAGAGGACCTGTGATTAATTAGTTTCAGGTACACAGGGTGTATTAGGGGTATTAGATACACTTTTATTAGTATAAGCATCTACACCAATCCTTATTATATACCGATTTAAAAGACCTAAACACAAGCTTTAAACTAAGATGCAGTCAGAGGTCCAGCAACGAGATGGGGGTTCTCCAGTCTTTTGCATCGAGTGTCACATGTATGATTATCTCCCAGTTGGTGAGAGGTCCTACATATGCACTAAGTGCAGGGAGCTCTTTGCTCTCAGGGAACGAGTCCGTTCTCTAGAGGCTAGAGTAGCAGACCTGGAAGACATAAGAAAGACAGAGAAGTACATGGACGAGACCTACAGGGATATAGTCCTGAAGTCCCACCTCCAGTCTGGCAGCATCCCTGTTGCCATGGAGGAGAGAGGTCACGTGACAGGAGAGCATCACCCTGGTGTGGCAGGAAGTGATCCTGTAACTAGGACCTGTCCTCCAGGTGATGTAAAACCCTCTCGCACCGAGGACGTTTCTCCAGGGCCATGTCCCCATGAGGGGAGGGTCAGGACAGCTGTTATAGTTGGTGATTCAATCATTAGGAATGTAGATAGCTGGGTGGCTGGTGGACGTGAGGATCGCCTGGTAACATGCCTGCCTGGTGCGAAGGTAGCAGATCTCACGCACCGCCTAGATAGGATCATAGATAGTGCTGGGGGGGAGTCTGCTGTCTTGGTACATGTTGGTACCAATGACATAGGAAAATGTGGTAGGGAAGTTCTGGAGGCTAAATTTAAGCTTTTAGGTAGGAAGTTGAAATCCAGAACTTCCAGGATAGCGTTCTCCGAAATGCTTCCTGTTCCACGTGCAGGACCCAAAAGACAGGCAGAGCTCCGGAGTCTCAATGCGTGGATGAGACAATGGTGCAAGGATGAGGGTTTTGGATTTGTTAGGAACTGGGGAACATTCTGGGGAAAGGGGGGGCTCTTCCGAAGGGATGGGCTTCACCTTAATCAGGATGGGACCAGACTGCTGGCATTAACCTTTAAAAAAGAGATAGAGAAGCTTTTAAACTAGAAAATAGGGGAAAGCCGACAGTCACCCAGGAGCGCACGGTTCGGACAAAGGTATCCTTGAAGGATACTACCAAAAGCAGTGAGGTTCCAAAAGGGAGTATAGTAGCCCAAATGCCCTTGAGTAAGGAGCAGACAGAGCATAAAGATTCCCAATTACCCATGCCTACCAATAGCCAGATTAATATTAATAAAATGCAGTCTCTAAAATGCTTGTATGCCAATGCTAGAAGTCTAAACAATAAGATGGGAGAATTAGAATATATAGCATTAAATGAGAGGTTAGATATGATTGCACTCTCAGAGACATGGTGGAAGGAGGATAACCAGTGGGACACTGTGATACCTGGATACAAACTATATCGTAATGATAGAGCTGAACAAATTGGTGGAGGGGTTGCGCTCTATGTTAGAGAGGGCATTGAGTCAGAAAGGATTAAAGTTTTGCAGGGAACAAAATATGCTGTAGAATCTCTATGGATTGAAATTCCATTCATGAAGGGGAAGGTGATGGCAGTGGGAGTATACTATCGACCACCTGGCCAGAATGAACAAATGGATGATGAAATGCTCAAAGAAATCAAGGAAGCTAACAAAAGCCACAACAGAGTAGTAATAATGGGTGATTTCAATTACCCCGGTATCGACTGGGACAGTGTCACAGCAGGACAAGCTAAAGAGATAAAGTTTCTAGATGAAATAAATGACTGCTTCTTGGAGCAGCTGGTTCATGAACCGACCAGAGGGGAAGCCATACTGGACCTAGTCCTTAGTGGAACGCCAGATCTGGTGCAAGAAATAAGGGTGTTGGGACCACTTGGCAATAGTGATCATAGTATGATCATGTTTGATTTAATCAGTGGAGGACAGATAGTAAAGGAATCCACAGTACTACCTTTTAACTTTCAAAAGGGTGACTATGATAGAATGAGGAATATAGTTCGGAAAAAACTAAAAGGAGCGGTTCCAAAGGTTAAAGACTTACAGCAAGCTTGGGTGTTATTTAAAAATACTATCCTCGAAGCCCAGACCAGCTGTATTCCACGCATTAAGAAAAGTGGAAGAAAGTCCAAAAAACTGCCAGCATGGTTTAAAGGTGAGGTCAGAGAGGCTGTTGCTGCCAAAAGAGCAACCTTCAGAAAATGGAAAAAAGAGCCAAATGATGAAAACTGGAAACAGCACAAGCACTGGCAAGTTAAATGCAAAGCATTGATAAGGCAGGCAAAGCGGGAATTTGAGAAGAAACTTGCTACGGAAGCAAAAACACGAAATAAAGACTTTTTCAAGTACATTCGTAGCAAAAGGCCTGTGAGAGAGTCAATTGGACCATTAGATGATAGAGGGGTAAAAGGGGCAGTAAGAGGAGACAAGGCTATAGCAGAGAGACTGAATGAATTCTTTGCTTCGGTCTTTACTGAGGAAGATGTAGGGGTGTTACCCAAGACTGAAGTGGTATTTAAAGGTGATACTGCAGAGGAATTGAGAGAAATATCGCTACACCGGGAAGATATATTACAACTATTTGATAAACTGAATAGTAGCAAATCACCTGGACCGGATGGTATACATCCCAGAGTGTTGAAAGAACTGAAATATGAGATTGCAGACCTGTTATTGGTAATCTGTGAACTTTCATTAAAATCATCTGTAATACCTGAAGATTGGAGGGTCGCCAACGTAACACCAATTTTTAAAAAGGGTTCCAGGGGTGACCCGGGAAATTACAGACCGGTGAGCCTGACGTCAGTACCAGGGAAAATGGTAGAAGAAGCCATCATAAAGAACAAAATTACACAGCATGTAGATAGTCATGGCCTAATGGGAGACAGCCAACATGGCTTTAGACAAGGCAGATCTTGTCTTACTAATCTGATCTGTTTTTTTGAAGGTGTGCATAAACAGGTAGACAAAGGTGAGTCGGTTGATATAGTGTATCTGGACTTTCAGAAAGCTTTTGACAAGGTCCCCCATCAGAGACTTTTGGCGAAGCTAAAAAGTCATGGGATAGGAGGCAGTGTACTATTGTGGATCGGGAACTGGTTAAAAGATAGAAAGCAGAGGGTAGGGCTAAATGGCCAATATTCCCAATGGAAAAAGGTGAATAGTGGAGTACCCCAGGGATCTGTACTGGGTCCGCTACTTTTTGACATATTCATAAATGACCTGGAAAAGGGAATAACTAGTGAGGTAATCAAATTTGCAGATGACACAAAACTGTTTAAAGTTGTTAAAACCCAAGAGGATTGTGGAAAACTGCAGGAGGATCTGGATAAATTGGAAGACTGGGCATCCAAATGGCAGATGAAATTTAATGTGGACAAGTGCAAAGTTATGCACCTAGGAAAGAACAACCCACACTATAGTTACAAGATGCAAGGCTCCACATTAGAAACCACCACCCAGGAAAAAGATTTAGGAGTCATCGTGGATAACATGTTAAAACCCTCCGCCCAGTGTGCAGCGGCGGCCAAGAAAGCAAATAGAATGCTAGGTATCCTAAGGAAAGGGATGGAGAATAAAACAAAGGATATTATAATGCCTCTGTATCGCTCCATGGTACGACCGCACCTTGAATATTGTGTGCAATTCTGGTCACCGTATCTTAAAAAGGACATAGAGTTATTAGAAAAAGTACAGAGAAGAGCCACCAAATTGGTGAAGGGGATGGAAGGCTACTCCTATGAAGAGAGGCTAAAAAGGTTAGGGCTCTTTAACCTAGAAAAGAGGCGGCTGAGGGGAGATATGATAGAGGTGTATAAATTAATGAATGGAGTGGAACGGATAAACGTGGATAAATTGTTTACGCTATCAGAATATAGAAGGACTAGGGGGCATGTAATGAAGCTACAGGGTAAACTATTTAAGACAAATAGGAGAAAATATTTCTTCTCTCAACGTGTAATCAAACTCTGGAATCTGTTACCGGAGGATGTAGTAAGGGCTGTTAGTATAGCTGGGTTTAAAAAAGGTTTGGACAAGTTCCTGGAGGAAAGGTCCATAAACCACTATTAAAAAGGGACCCAGGATATCAATGCTTGGCCTAGTACAAGCACTGCAGAACCTGTGTCTTTTGGGGAAACTGCTAGGTACGTATGACCTAGATTGGCCACTGTTGGAAACAGGATACTGGGCTTGATGGACCTCGGTCTGACCCAGTATGGCATTTCTTATGTTCTTATGTTCTTATGTTCTTACTTGAGGGCCCTCCTTCACCATAGATACCAGGGTCTTGAAGCACTGGAGAAGTTCACAAGACAGCCCAGCCAAGATCCCAGCAAGCTCCCTTGCCAGGTCTCTCAGGTACATGCCCATGTACAGCTGGTAAGACTGGATAGAAGCCACAAGCATTGAGCCCTGGTAACAATTTCTATCAAACCGAGGAGTGTGTCTTCTGGCTCTTAATGCAGCACATGGCTGATTCCACCACCATAGAATTGTGTGGTAGCTGTGTCTTTTCAAAGCTCAGGCTTTTGTGGACTCAATACATTGAATCGAGTTGCCGGCTCACTATGGGCAACATAACCAGAGCTTCCCACATCTGGAATAGGAGGCACTCAAGGATAGGAGGCACTGGGACAGTGACAGCCTCCTTGGGAGGGGAGGGGTATTGGAGGATCTTGAGATCCTCTGCCCCAGGCTTCTCCTCCACCTCGATGATGAAGGACGGAGCCTTGCCCATGTTCCGTACAAAATCAAGGAAACAAAACCCCTTGGGAGGGACCATCGTCGCTCCAGGGGAGGTGAGGGGGCATCGCAGTGCCATGCCATGTCTGGGGATTCATCATCCGTCTCCCATTCTTGGGTCCGACCTGGAGAGGAAATCAAAGGACTGCCAGTTATCGCACTGATGCCCAGATGGCAGAGTTGACAGGGTCCAGGGTTCCCAGTGCTCAGAGCCCGAAGCACTTGGGGGAGAGACCTGGTACCCCGATAGGGACTGGGAGCAACCCCTGGAATCGATCCAGAGGGCATGCCACTCATGGATTGGCTATATCTCTGAAGGCAAGGTACCCACGGTGGATGGGGCTGTCGTCAGCCCCGAGAAACTGGAGATACCCGGAACCAGGGCCTTCTGTAGCACCAGGAAGACAGCCAGGCTGCACTCCAGGCTGGCCATTCACTCCTCCAGAAGAGAAGGCCCTGCAGCCCCTGGCAGTGGCACCGAAGGAATCAGGCCCAGTGCTGGTAACATAGGCAGACACTACCAGATGGTGGTAGATTCGGGAGCATGGAAGACTCCTCCCACTGGAGAAGCTTTGAGGGTCACTCCCAGCTATCACCTTCGACCTTGCGTTGAGGGCTGCAGTGCCTATGTCTGTGGGACTTGCCCCCAGAACCGGCATCGCCCCCCCCCCCCCCGACGAGTGAGACGGAGTTCGGTCCTACCAGGGATGGTCTTCATCAGCTCCGTGACCCTGCAGTTCTGAGAGAGCCTGGTCGCCAAGTGAGGTCAAAGCCTTTGTGTAGATCTCCAAGGGCATTGATTCTGATGCCAATGCCAGAGCTGACGCCAAGGACTTGTGGCCAAACAGGAACTCCCACTACTTTTCACGGTTCTTATGCCCCTTGCTTATCATCTGGAGATAGAGTGGGCAAGTGGAGGCTTTGTGGTCAGCCCCGAGGCACTGAAGGCAGCAGTTTTAGCGATCCATGATGGACATGGACCACAACTGTTGCACGTCTTAAAACTGCTGATCCTGGACATAGCTGGAAACATGAGTCCAGCAAGATCAAATTACAATGTCCTGACCAGGAGGGCGTGAGAAAAAACCCCACACACCAAAGAGAACAGAAAAAGAGAAGAGAGACAAAAAAAATGCAGCGCCAAAGCACTGATGGTTCCGGGTACACAATTGAAAAAAAGAGGAAGAAAAAAGCCAAAACTACCAATTACCGTGATACTCTTTTCTGGGGTGCAGATGAACATCTGAAGGACTCTGCAGAAAAATGAAGACTGAGGCAAGATGGCTCTCTTGGTTGGGAAGGTGACCACACAAGCATGGTGGATCTCCCAAAGGCTTTCTTCAAAAGTTGGGGAGAGTTATCACGTTGGCTCTATCGGTGACGTCACTCACAAGTGAGGACTGACTTCCTGCTTGGTCCCAGAGAAAGTGCCATGCTGAAGGAGTCTTCATCCATAAGAATCTCAGGACCTGCTCGTGAAGCTTTTTGACTATCTCCAGAGGTAAAGACACAAGACCTTTTTCTGTGTCGAATAGCACAATGACATACACCAAGCGCTGGGATGGGACCAATTTGCTTTTGGTGACACTCATCACCCATCCTAGACTCTGAAGGAATGCAATTACTCATTGCGTGACCTCCTGGCTTTCTCTTACCGATTTTTGCCCTGATTAGCCAGTCGTCCAAGTACAGGTGCATCAGTATGCCCTCTTGACGCAGAGTGGCTGCCACCACCACCATTACTTTCATAAAGGTCTGGGGCACTGTCGCCAATCCAAATAGCAGGATACAAAATTGAAAATGCTCTATTGGAATTGTGAACCTCAGAAAAACCCTGATGCTCTGGACTAATGGGGATACGTAAGCACGTCTCTGTGAGGGCTAGAGCCATCAAAAACCCCTCCTTTTTTCACTGCCACGATCACAGACCGCAATGTTTCCATGTGAAAGACACACTCTCAAGGCTCTGTTGACCTGCTTGAGATCCAGCACTGATTGGAAGGAGCCCTCCTTCTTGGGGACCACAAAATAGATGGAGTATCGACCTAATCCGCATTGGTCTTCTAGCACCTCGACTACTGCTTTTAACAGAAGCAGTCTGTGTAGAGCGTCTGCTACCGCTCACACCTTGACAGGGGACTTGCACGAGGAGAACATAAAACATCGGAAATAGGATGAGCTAACTGCGGCACACACCCTTCTTGCACCACTTCTAACACCCACTGGTCGGAAGTAATCTAGGCCCAAAACGGAGTAAAATGTTGGAGCCGACCGCCTACTAGTATGCACACCTCTTGAGCCCTCCTCGCTTCATTGTGGTTCTTTGAGGCTGCTGCAGATCCCACATAACAGCCTCTACTTGATCCTCTGCCACGAAAGGACTGGCCCCGAAAGGGATATCGACCTTGTTGAAAAGGGGCAAAGCGAGTTGCGCAAAAACGATGGAAATCTCTAAAATGACCTCTGGCCAGAGCCACTGACTTTCCCCCTCTAGGTTTATCTTCTGGACGTCTGGCCCCTTTATTTATTTATTAACACAGTTTATATACTGCTTTCTCTTCAGTCAAAGTGATTTACATAGAACATTAACAGCAGAGGGACTGCTATACATAGAACTGAAAATATACAGAACTAGGTTTAGTGGGGCAGGTATATAACATAGAGCCGGGATGGGGGAAACATTAACTGGGGTTAAAACATGGTAGTCATAGTATCAATGATATTGTCAGACTGAGGTTTGAACTTGAGTAAGCCATTTTGATTTAACCTAACTCGTCAAATCCAAAGAATCTGGTGAAGAGATGGGTCTTGAGCTTTTTTTGTTAAGTCAGGTACAGTTTCGACAGCTTTTAGAATTTCTGGGAGGGCGTTCCAGATTGTGGGTGTGAAGAGAGTGAAGGCTCGATTGTACGGCAGTTGGGAGATCTTTCTTTTGAGGGTGGGTATGGTGAGTAGATTTTGCTGGTTGCTTTGTCTTGATCTTGTGTTTGGAGCTTCCTTTATATATACCCTATATACCCTGAAATGGTTCACTTCATACTTGGAAGATCGAACGCAACAAGTCAAATGTGCCCAAAAGAAATCAATGCAGTTCTCCGTCATGCAGGGAATACCACAAGGTTCAGCTCTATCATCAATGCTCTTCAATATTTACATCCAACCCATATGTAACATCATCAAACGCTACAAACTCCACTATCACATCTATGCTGACGACATCATGGTGTATGCTCCAATCAACCTACTAGAACTTAACACCATAACAATAACCAAATGCCTTGAAGACATGAATGCCTGGCTCACAACCAATAACTTGACTGTCAACTACGATAAAACAGAGGCAATGTTCATCACCAGGAACCCCACCTTCATTCCACCACAGACTATCAGCATTCTAAACAAATTCATAGTAGTCAAAGATGAAGTTAAGTACCTGGGCATCACAATGGACAGAGCTCTGAACTTGAAATCCCACATCACCAAGGCCGCAAATAAGGCCTATCAACGTCTGAGGACCATAAGAAAGATCAAGTCTTTACTCCGCCAAGATCACTTCCGCACAGTGTGCCAAGCACTCACCACACCTCTTCTTAATTACGGAAACTTGTTATATCAAGGCCTCCTGCAGCAGTCCTTACACCCACTCCAAATGGTGCAAAACTACAGACACTCCAAGATCTGAGCACATCACCCCTGTCTTACAGCAACTGCACTGGCTCCCAATGGTGGCCAGAGCAAAATTCAAAACAATCCTGATCATCTTTAAAATCATCCACCATCTCTCGGCAGATGCACTCCAAGATATCATAACAAGGGATATCAGTAATAGACCAAGAAGGACCAATAATGACAACATGATCGGCATGCCTGCAAATTACCACAAGACTAATCAAACTACTTCAAGAAGAGCTCCATCACTACTGGCGTCCACACTATGGAACTCCCTCCCAACGAGCCTGAGGGCATTAAATGACTTCCTCAAGGCCCTTAAAACCCTGCTCTTTACAGAAACCTACGAGCAGACAAATCGTCCCCACCCGAACGGTAATGCAACTACCTCAGCCAAATCAATACCCAATCATCCCAGCTAGACATAAGAGTTCATTATATAATGTTGTTAAGTACCCTCATACTAAATGTAACCCTCCAGTCATGCTGTCTAAATGTTGTTAAATACCCTCATGTTAAATGTAACCCTCCAATTGTGATGTAACCACTTTGATTATAGGATAAGGTGGTATACAAATCTGTCTAAATAAAATAAATAAATAAGCATTTGGAGAATGGGTGCTGATTGGTTTTGTAGTAATTTGAAGATGGTGATAATTGTTTTGTACATTATTCTGTGTGTTATTGGTAGCCAGTGTAGACTTTTGAGCGTGGGAGTGAAAGTCACGTTTGGGTGGTCCAGTTATTATCCTAGAAGTAGTATTTTGTGCCATTTGGAGCAGGTATATTGTTTGCTTTGGTAGATCTTGGTACAATACATTGCAATAATCCAGTTGTGGGGTGATGATGGTTTGGCATACTGTTCTGAAATCACCCATGTCTAAGAGTGGTCGTAGGTTCTGTAAGATCTTTAATTTATGGTATGCAGAGATGGTAGTTTTAGTGATGTATGGGCGCATGGTCAGGTGCTACTCAAGTGTGACTCCTTCGGATTCTCCTAAATCCTTCACCAGCTTTTCCAAGGCTTCTCCAAAAAGCAACTGGCCCTTGAATGGAATTTACCGAGCCTGATTTTTCATGATATATCCGCCGACCAATTACGGAGCTAATGGGAACAGCATGCTGCAACAACCGAAGCCATGCTCTTGACTGAGGCCCATACCAAAGGCATCAAGCTAAGTACACCAACCCCAACTCCAACTCAGCTGCCTCCGTGGGTTCCTGTTTTAACCTCTGCTCCTTTTCGGACAAGGCCTGTGCCCATCACAGACAGGCCATTGCCACATACGCACCACAGATGGAATCTCTCCTTCCTCCAGCTCTAAAGCTGAGGAGCCACCCAACAGTCCTGAAGGTCCTTCTAGTGAGTCCTCAGACGCCTCGGATCTAATCTAGGTTTTTGATCCTCTGCCGCTTCTTCTTCCAACCTGTGATGCTTGAGAACTGGCTCCGCACTGCCTTTAGGAAGCTCCAGCCCTTCTGATACCACAGCAGTAGAAGGTAGCTTGTTCCCCGAAGTACTCACTAGGCCATGCTTCATGCAGTAAAGCCTGGTGCAGGAGCAACACAACATCTGGTGAAAAAGGAACACTCTCTGAGCCATGAGAATTGCCAGCCCTCAGAGCCCCTCTACACTTCCCAAAGGTTGATTGTCTGTTTAAAAAAAGGAAGCTGCTGCTGCCCCAAGCTTACCTCAGCCCCCTCTCATGCTGTATCTATAAACTGGCCACTGTTTCCGCAGCGCAGTGAGAACCACGCGGCTGTGAAGAGGACTCAAACAATTGCTCTGGAGTCTCCGACACGCCCTATAGGTCCCTCAACCTCAATTAAGCCACCTTTAAATTAATTTCTACTGTCCAGCCCAAACCAACACAGCCGTGGCAAAAGCCAGCTGTGGAAAAAGTTCCAGAGTGGCCCCTGCACGCAGCAAACACAGGCTTTGACACCGGCATGGCCTCCCTCCCCACCATTCAGGCACCGCTCACCTGCTTGCTGCTGCTTCAACAAATGGTCAAAAAGGAGCTGGAGTTCTCACAATTACAGCCTCACTGCCAACTGAGAGACCCACAGTGCCGCTGTCTGTTTAAGCCCACTTTTTTTTTCCCACCACCTCACAGACAGTAGCTGTTCTCTCCAGTTACTCAAAAAATCACCTACTTTGGGCTGGAAATTCTTAAATAGTGGGAGGGAAGGACCCAGACCACTGGGTATGCATGCCAACATTTGACTTCTGATAAGTCGAAAACAAGAAATGTAGCCCCCAACCTTTAAAATAGGTCACAATACAATCAAATAATACATATCCAAATGTAAAAATTCAACAGACACTCCAAACATTCATACAACATACCCACAATTACCCCATGTATAAAATTTAAAAAAATCAGAACTGACAGTTGATCCTTAAAAGTGCTCACTCATTTGCAAATACCCAAAACGTTTTGTTAAACACTACAGTGAACAATTATTACACATATGTATTGCGATGCCCTAGCTTGGGCCCGAAGGCTTGCAAGCATAGAACAGCCTTATAATGTCCTTTTTAAATAAAGCTTCCCTTGTTTGTCCCCAGGGATTCTGGGACGTAGTTGGCTTACTTATATAAGGACAAATGTAGTTGTGAGTCCGGTGGTTTAAGGCAGCAAGAAAATTTATTTTATTGTAGGATTCCCAAGGCATTAAAGCTCAAAACACAAATGCAAAAAGGATGCTTCTCCAACACAAGAGTAAATCAGGATTACAGGAAAAAAATGCAACAAAAAGACTTCTTTCACTGAGCAGCAGCTTTCATTCAAATAAACCTGTGCAGAGCACAGCTCCTGGTGGTCATTCAACATAACAAGGTAAACGTTTCACAGCTGCTGTTTTCTTTTCCAAACCAAAGTTTTTACTAACGACAACTCCTGGGCTTCAGAAGCTCATATACTTAGTAAAACACATTATTGGCTTTTCTCAACTCTTTGCAGTCATAAGAATTAGAAACTATATTGTTTCACAGTCTTTCAACCCTGTTTAACAATGCTTAATTCTCCTTGAAACAAAAAGAGCAATCCATTGGTGATACTGTATTTCTGAGTCAGACTCTGGCATACAAGAATCCACCTGCATATCTTCTATGGATACCGGGTACTTTTCTCTTTCACCAGTTTTATAAACTTTCTCAGACTTCCTGTCTTCTAAAAACTCTTGGAACTGTTTCCACAGCAAATCACCCTGAGAAGGCACACTGGTATTGGGAGGGTAAAGCTTCCTCTCTGCAAACAGTTTCCTTAATGCTTCTAGTGTTAAAAGCTCAGTCTCTCTGCTCCTATCTGGGTTTCTGTTTTCTCCATGCATAAAACTATCCACCCACCTCTTAGCAGATGAAGACGTTAGGTCAGGCTCCTGGATACTAGTTGTAGCAAACTGTTTTCCTGCAAGCTGTTTAGCTCTGCACGTGCTGGCTTTACCTTGGGGCGGGTCTCTCAGACAACTACTGATTCCTTTCCTCCTGATATCTTTTAGGCCATGGAACTCAGCCTTCTGGTGTCTTTCTCCACTCCTTCCCAGATAGTCACTCTCTTGAAAGCTTCCTTGGAACCTCTCTCCCTTTCCAGGATCTCTCAGAGTTTCTCCTTCTGGCTCTCTCTGCTGCGTCTCCTGTGTGTGTGTCTCCCTTCTCTTGTGTCCATGTGCTTCCCTTCCAAGTGCCTCTCTTCCATGTGCGTCTCTCTCCAGTGCCGCCTCCTCTCTCTGCTCTGAATGTGCTTTTAAAAGCCGTTTGCTGCCGGGCACTCTCTTGCCTTTGCACAGGTGTGACCAATCACTGAGCAAGCTTGGCTCCCTGTCTGAACTAGGGCGTGGCCTGGCCTTAGCAGAGAGCTGAGTTTTTTTCTTGCAAGCACTGTGCACAAGTGAACTGTCACTTGTTTTAAAGGGAAAAACGGGGTTTTCCTCCACTTCCATCTCTTCCTGGGAGCTCTCCTCACCACAGTATTTGTATTAATGTACATCACTTCATAACTATCAAGGACCATCAAAACACAAGTTAAAATATCATACACAAGGACATAATACCCCCAATATTACATACTTCAAATTTGCATTGCAGATGAAAATAAGGAAACCATGTAACATCACAGAGTATAATAAAGTACCTCACAACACTGCAAATTATTATATTGTATGTCTCCAAGAAGCAGAATGGTTTAAAATAAGCAAAGGTGTAAGACAAGGCTGCATACTTTCCCCCTACCTGTTTAATTTATATGCAGAACAAATCATCAGAGAAGCAGGATTGTATGAAGACAACAGAAGTGTGAAGATTGGTGGAAGACTCATCAACAACCTTCGCTATTGTTTATTGTTTATTGTTTATTGTTTATCAAGCATTTGATATACCGCCCCCATTACACCGGGGCGGTTTACAATTCAAAAAAAAGAAAGAGAAAGAAAGAAAGGAAATACAAACAATAGAGACAGGAAAGAGAGAGATCAAGAAGAGGGTAATGAGACTCATAAAGTAGAGGGGAAGGAGAGTCAAGGGTATGGGGGGAGGTTGAAAGCAGTGGAGAAAAGGTGGGTCTTTAGTAGGGAACGAAATTTGGGATAAGACTCTTCCAATCTTAAGGCAATGGGCAGGGAATTCCACAGGGAGGGGCCGACGTAGAAGAAGGCTGACTGTCTGGTGACCTGTAGATGTGCTTGTGAGGGGGAGGGGAGGTGTAAACGGTTGATATGAATAGAGCGAAGACTCCGGGTGGGTGTGTGGAATGTGTGGAATGTTAACAGGTCGGCTAAATATTGAGGTCTGTGGGAATACATTGCACGATGAACAAGTGTAAGGATCTTGAATTGTGACCGAAATTTTACCGGGAGCCAATGAAGCTGTTGCAGGATGGGAGTGATATGATTGCGGGGGGAAGCATGGGTAATCATCCGGGCCGCTGTGTTCTGTAGAAGTTGTAATCGTTGACGCTGATACTGAGGGATACCAATGAATATAGAATTGCAAAAATCAAGCCTAGTAATGACGAGTGAGAGAAGGAGAGTGATCAGAGCTTGAGAGGATAAGAATGGACGGACAGTACGAATGGTTCGGAGACAAATGAAAGAACGACGAGAAACCTGGGAGATATGATCAGCTATGCTGATGATACCACATTACTGGCTGAAAGTGAAGATGATCTGAAACATTTGCTTCTCACGATCAAAGAACATAGTCTCAAAATGGGCCTGCACCTTAATGTAAAGAAGACAAAGATCATGACAACTGGCAAAATCAACAGGTTCATCACTGAAGGAGAAGAAATTGAAATTGTGAACAACTTTAACCTACTTGGATCAATTATCAATAAAGAAGCAACAAGCAGTCAAGAAATCCGACGACGCACTGCTCTTGGCAGAATGGCTATGAAAGACCTAGACAAGATTCTCAAGAGCAGAGATGTCTCTCTCCATACAAAGATTCGACATGCTAAAGCCATGGTATTTTCAATAACATCATATGGATGTGAAAGCTGGACAGTGAAAAAGATAGACAGGAAGAAAATTGATGCCTTTAAATTATGGTGCTGGTGGCGAATACTGTGTATACCATGGACTGCCCGAAGGACAAACAAGTTAGTACTAGAGGAGATGAAACCTAAGCTTTCTTTAGAAGCTCAGATGAGAAGATTTTGACTTTCATACTTTGGACACATCATGCGAAGAGAGAAATCATTAGAGAAAGACATCATGCTTGGCAAGATAGAAGGTCAACGCAAAAGAGAAAGGCCAGCAATGAGATGGATCGATACAATAACAGCAGCTACGGGTACCAGTCTGTCAACAATGAGCCACCTGACTGAAGACCAAACACAATTTAGGACAACTATCCAGAGGGTTGACATGAGTTGACATCGACTTGACAGCACTTAACAACAACAACAACAACATGTCTCCAAAAAGCACACTTAGCTGGATGGTAAGCATAGTTACTCACCTGTAACAGGTGTTCTACGGGGACAGCAGGAATCAGTCCTCACATATGGGCAACACCAATGCTGACGGAGCCTGCATGGAAGATTCTCCCCAGCTTTCAAAGAAAGCCTTTGGGAGATGCATAACGCATGTGTGGTCACCTTACCGCTCAAGGGTGCCATCTTGCCTCAGTTAATGACATAGCTAAAGACAGAAAAAAAAATGACACGAAGCAACTCCACAGGGAGGAGGGAGAGTTGTGAGGACTGATTCCTGCTGTCCCCAGAGAACACCTGTTACAGGTGAGTAACTACACTTTCTCTGACAACAAGCAAGAAGTCAGTCCTCATATATGGGACTCCCTAGCTACAGGCTACCAAAAACCTGTAAAATTCCATGGGTGACCAGAAAAAGGAGAGCCGTGAGCAGCAGCAACGGAGTGTACAGTGAAGAACCAGCACTCCGGTAGCCTAAACACAGAAGGGTTGGAGGGCAGGAGTTGCCTACACCCTGAACAGATGATGGATTATGGCCTAGCCGAAGGCGCTGTCTCGTCGGGACTCGCTCTCCAGGCAGTAATGAGCTGCAAAGGTACGGACCGAAGACGAGATGATGGCCCAGCAGATTTCCATCACGGGGACGGAACACAGGTTTGCCACAGAGGCCGCCATGGCCCTGACCCAGCACTCCAGAGAGAGTCCAGCCTGTTCGTAGGAGAGGGCAATGAAGTCTGCCAAACAGGTGGACAGAGTACGCTTGGTCACCACCTCCCCCAGCCGGCTAGGGTCATAGGAGACGAAAGGTTGTGAGGCTTTGCAGTGGTCCTGAGTATGTGGGAGATAGAAGGACAGGGCCCTCTTACAGTCCAAAGTATGAAGGATGGTGTCTGCTCTTTGGGTATGAGGATGCGGAAAGAAGGTGGGGAGCACTACCTCCTCATTGAGGTGGAATTGGGACACCACCTTGGGTGCAAGCAGAGCACGACCCTGTTCTTATAGAATCTCGTGTAAGGGGTTTCCACCACCAAAGCCTGAAGCTTGCTGACCCTGCGAGCGGAAATGAGCGCCACCACGAAGACAACCTTCCATGCAGGTGGCAGATAGCCAGGGGTTTGAATGGTGGGCCTGTGAGCCATGAGGGCACCATGTTTAGGTCCCACTACACCACAGGTGGGCGGACAGAGGGTTTGGATAACAGGAGGCCCCGCAGGAAACGGGTTACAAGAGGCTGGACAGAGAAAGGCTTGCCCTTGATGAGGTGGTAGTGAGCTACAAGGATGCTCAGGTGAACCCTGAATGAGTTGGACTTCAGTCCTGCCTGAGACAGGTGAAGCACATATTGCAGCACAAGCTGCACAGAGCATGAGAACGGGTTAACCAGTCACTCTGTACACCACACAGAGAATCTGTGCCATTTGAAGGCGTAGGCCCATCTCATGGAGGTCTTGTGGGAGGCCAGGAGGACCTCCTCAACCTCTCCTGAAAGGTTGAAAGGGGCCAAGGCTACCCTTTCAGCAGCCAAGCCATTAGCACCAGAGACCCCAGAATGAGGTTTAGAATGGAGCCCTCCTCCTACGACAGTAGCCTCGGGTCGCTCCCCAGGGGAACCGGGGGCGCTATGGACATGCAAAGGAGCAGTGGGAACCACGGTTACCTGGGCCACCAAGGGCCCACCAATATCAGCGATGCCCCATCCCGGTGAACCTTGAAGAGAGTCTTGGCTATCAGTGGCCTCGGCGGGAAGGCATAAAGAAGGCCCTCCATCCACGGGATTAGGAAGGCATCTGTTATCACCTGGGACAGGTGTGGCTGTTGGAAGCAAAAGCGGGGCAACTGAGAGCTGGCCGGGCTTGTGAAGAGGTCCAGCTGTGGAGTTCCCCAGAGCTGGAAGAGGCGAGAGGCCACTCTGGGGTCCAGCTGCCACTCATGCAGCTTGAGGACCCTGCTTAGCCTGTCTGCCAGGGCAATGTCCTGGCCCGACAGATATACCACCTGCAGGAGTATCCCATTGAGGTTCGCATACAAACAGAGAGCTACTGCCTCCTGGCAGAGGGTGCAGGACCCTGTGCCCCCCACCTTGTTGACGTAGAATATTGCGACCTGGTTGTCTGTTTGGATAAGCACCGATTGGTGCTGCAGACAGTGGCAAAAGGCCTGGAGAGCCAGGGATATGGCCCAAAGCTCTAGGACATTGATCTGCTATTGGCTTTCTGCCTGTGACCAACTGCCCTGAGTGCAGAGGTCCTCACAATGAGCCCCCCAGTCCAGAAGAGAGGCATCCATGATGAGGATTCTCTGGGGGACAGGGGCATAGAAAAGCAACCTGGCCTGAAGGTGCGGAGGCATTTGCCACCAGCCAAGCATGTCCGCCAGCTGGCGGGTCACCATCATCCTGTCTCATAGCTGGCCTGTGGTCTGGGTCCACTGGGAGTGGAGGCACCACTGGGTCGTCCTTATGTGAAGGTGGGTGTCTGGGGTAACATGGAGCATGGATGCCATGTGGCCCAGCAGTCGGAGCAGACGGTGAGTCGATACCAAGAATCGGTGCTGCATGTCTGCGGCAATGAGATGGTCGGCTTTGTCCAGAGGCAAGAAGGCTCTGGCCTGAACAGTGTCCAGCCGTGCTCCTATGAACTCCAGACACTGTGTCGGGAGGAGATGGGATTTGGGGTAGTTTTTGATGAACCCCAGATACTGGAGAACGTGGATAGTGCGGGTTTTGGCCTGCTACACCTCGATGGCCGAGGTTCCTCTTATGAGCCAGTCGTCCAGGTAGGGGAAGACGAAAGTCCCTTAGAGGAGAAGATGGGCCGCGACCACTGCTAAGCACTTGGTGAAGATTCTGGGGGCGGAGGTTAGGTCGAAGGGTAGTACTCTGTACTAGTTTTGGCTGCCCCCCACCATGAATCTGAGGTACTGTCTGTGGCTTGGATGGATGAGGATGTGAGGGTACGCATCCTTTAGGTCCAAGGAGCATATAGCGAGTCTCCCTGCTGGAGGTATGGCAGCAATGTTCCACGGGAAATCATCTTGAACTTCTCCCTCACAGGAACTCGTTTAGGTCCCACAGATTGAGGATGGGCTATAGACCCCCTGTTTTTTTGGGTACAAAGTAGTACCAGGAGTAGAACCCTTTGCCCCAAAGATGTGGAGGCACAGGCTCCACTGCCCTATCCTCTAGAAGACCTATGAGTTCCTGCAGTTTCAGGGTCTGGTGGAGGGGTCCTAGGGGGCTCTCCCGGGAAGAATGGATGGGGTGTCTGCAGAAAGTGGAGGAGGTAACCCTCCCTGACCACCTTTAGTTCCCAGGCATTGGTGGTGATGGATGGCCACCTGTGGGCAAACAAGATTAGATGTCCACCTGTGGGCTGCTGAGGTGGGCCACCTGGAGGGAGCAGAGGCTATGCCCAGGGAGTCAAAAACTCCCACCAAGCTGGGCCGGAGTGAGTGCCAGGGTTTTGGGAGCCTTGGGCTTACAAGGTCCATACCTTTGTCCCTTGGCCTGCTGACCCTGTTGGGGAACTGGGAAGGCCTGATACTGAGGGTAGTTTCTCTAAGCCTTGCCCTTCCTCGAGTAAGGGGGCTTTTTACCTGAGGGCTTCCATTGGGAAAGGGTAGCAGTTTTCTTGGAGAGCCTGGTCCTTGTCAGGAATTTGGTCTCCAACTCTGCAGCCTTTTCAGTCATGGGTTTGCTGAAGAGATTCTCTCCCTGGCAAGGGACATCGACCAATATGACTTGAACCCATTGCTCCAAGTTGAAAGACTGTAGCCAGGCCTGGAGCCAAGCACTCATGCCCACCGCAGCTACTCTAACCATCGACTTGAAGCCGTCATAAGCTACCCAAGTCATAAATTTGGAGTATTCTCTGAAACCCGAGGCCAGGGTCTGGAACCGCCGCAGAGGTTCCTCAGAGAGACCAGCCGAGAACCCGGCGAGCTCCTTCACCAGGTCTCTCAGGTAAATGCCCATGTACAGCTGATATGCCTGGATCCAGCCGATGAGCACTGAGCTCTGGTAGCACTTTCTGCTCATGGCATCCATAGCGTGGGCCTTCTTCCACAGGGGCACCGAGGAGAATGTCTTCTGGCTCTTAAGTTGACACATGAGTCTTTGGTGGGAGATGGATCCAAAGGCAGATCACAGTAGCATTGGGTGTCCGAGGACTCCTTGTCCTCTGTCTCCCAGTCCAAGTCATAGTCGATAGAGGTATCAAGGGTGGTCCAAGTCCCGGGGTCAGGTCCCGAGGCCCCGTGTCACTCAGAGGCCCTCATTGGGGGCACTCATTGGGGAGGATCTCAGCCTCGAGGATCGGGACCAAAGCTGAGGAGCATCTCAAGACTGGTAGTACTCAAGGTCTGACTTGACTGCAGGGGACATTCTCAAGGTCGAGGGTCTGGTGGCTGGGGCCAATGAACCAGACATCAGCCCCACTGCTGGGCCATGAAGGCAGACAAGCTGCGCTCTAAGGCCACCATTCTAGTCTCCAGTCCAGATGGCTCTGCAACCATCGGCGCGAGCACTGAGGATTTCTGGCCCAGCACCGGTTCCAACGAGAGAGAATCCTCAATGAGGATGGCCTCGGAGGTCTGAGGCTGATCACCAGAGGCCGATGATTCCTTATGGGCCACCTTGGTTAGCCGCTTCTGCTCCATCCCCTCATCTTTATTTATTTATTTATTTAGTAAACATTTGTATACCGCTGCTTCCTACGATCAGCAGCGGTTTACTTTACAGAATCATAATGCATTGTACAGTGCATTGAAATTTTTTCAGATTTACATTTTGATTAGTCAATGATTTAAGTAACACGGGATAATCAGTTGGATGCAATATACATTTGCAGTGTGGGTTGCGGGGCCGGGAGTGGGACTTACCCACCTTCCCCGACCTGTCTGCCGAGGCAGTCCTTTAGGGTTTCTTCTTCTTATGTTCCACCCCTGGGGTGCTCCGTTCAGAGGACTTGTGGTCTTGGGATCCCGAGGCATCAAGGTCAACCCATGGTTCTGGAGGGGGCCTGGTACGCAACCGAAGAAAGAAATTTAAGAGAAAAATTGAGAGAAAAAATTAGCACTTTTTCCAGAGAAAACAGATAAACGTCCAATGGACTCTGTGGAAAAAAGGAGACTGAGGCAAGATGGCACCCTTGCGCAGGAAGGGGACCACATATGCATGGTGCATCTCCCAAAGGCTTTCTTTGAAAGCTGGGGAGAAGCTTCCGCGCGAGCTCCATTGGCATTGGCATCACCCATATGTGAGGACTGATTTCCTGCTTGTTCCCAGAGAAAAGATAATATCAAGTAGTTCAGAAGAAGACACTCCCAAATTCTTCCAAGATGTTCAATCGATGTCCAAAATAACCAAATCAATTTTCTTGCCTGTAGTACATCAAAAGCAGCCTGCAAAGATCCCAGCAAAAAACAATAAAATTGCTGTATAATAAGAGATCCTTAAATGAGGTAGTGTGAACGTAGCAAAAAACAGCTGCAAAATTATCCACAAGTCTGTTGCAATGTATCCAAATCAGTCAATGCAGAGGTCAATCACCAATTTCACCACCCCCCCCATACTGTGGGATGTCAAAAAGAATGTCCATATTCAATGTCCCAAAAAGGGGTAGTATGGCCAAATGAAGAACCCCCAGTGAATAACACCGTGAAATTCATTCATTCAATGAATATCCTGCCAATTTTGGATTCAATACCAACTCAAGCAAAATCACTCCAAAACTCATTCAAAGCATTTTCTCCTATACTTACAAGACTATATTGTTTGAATAGCCATATAATCTTGTATATAGGAGAAAATGCTTTGAATGAGTTTTGGAGTGAGTTTTTTGAATTGGTATTGATTGTCCTATTCTTCTGGTTTTGAGATCTGTATTTAGAGTTGAATTCAATATGCAGCATTATCCAGCATCCAACCCCTGTCAAGAGTTTCACCATAAACAACGGCTGCCTCAGGAGACATCAAATACCAAAATATTTTAGCAGAGCTTCCCAAGATAGAACATTGTGCTTGGACTATTAAGCCTAGGTGTGAGGCTTATCCTTGGGAGAACTATTCATGGTTATCTGAAGTTCCTGACGCAGAACCCCCCCCCCCCCCCAAAAAAAAATCTTTTGGGCTCGAAACATGGTATTGCGTCAAACTGGAATCGCTTTATCCTGCTCCATGGAAAGTCCTACTGACACCATTGGCTAAGCTATGTCTGCCTTTTCTAGTTTTTAAAGTCTGTTAAATTAAAGTTTGATTAAAATAGAAAGTTGTTCCATTAGGGAGTATTAAATAAACTATAGTGAACCTGTTGATACTTATTAGTAGCTCTAGTGCCTGCTCTTTATTGTGGATTCCTAGTTGTTGGTGCCAGTTAGAGGGTTTATTTAATAGGCCTTTCTTACAAGGCACTGGAGGGTAAGGAGTCCCCTGGATTCATGATAATCAGTCTGCCATTCGAATCAGTAGGCTATTCCTCCAAATTTGTTGCATCCATGGTTGCAGCACCATAACTTGCAAGGGGAGAAATCCTGTGGATGCTGCAGAGGGGATTGGAACCCTACGAATGCGCTGGTGGGATGTGCATGTATGGACATGATATTTCTCTTCATCTTTTCCCTTTTTTGGGGGGGAGGGGTTATTGCTGGTGAGGAAAGCAATGAATCAGATCGACGGACCTTTTTAACATCTTGCCCATGTGAAAAAGAGGTCAAGGCTATCCTCTGATATGAACAGCGCAGCTTTACATTTGAGAAATATGCCTGGCAATGTCTCCCGATATGTGTTGCATGATTTTACATTTGAGAAGTATTCCAGGCCTTCCAAACTTGGATAGAGAGCGTGGAGGAGGATTGCAACATGGAGAAGAGCCTCTGCAAAGAGAGCCATAAGACTGATATGCTGCATGGCGACTGGAATCTGAGGGAGCAGAAAAAGAAGAGTACAGAAGAATAAGTCAAATTCTGAAATGGGGATATGCTGGCTTGGGTTATTTGGCCTTTCCTACGCTATGTCAAAGGATTTTGATGATCTCAGAGCCATGAGAGGGAGCAACACAAGGAGAATGGTATCAGAGAATGACCAATAAGGATAAGGAACTGCTACTTTGATATAAAAGAAACCCCTGTGTCTGATGCACTGGCATGGGAATGAAGGGGAAAGAAGCAGCCGGATGGGAGGCTGAAGCTGGAACTCTGGACATGACATGTGCCTGAGGTTACTGAATGATACAATGGCTGGATGCTTAGGAGAAGCATCAAGGAGGCTAAGGCTGTAGAAGGGGTTTCTGCTGCTTAAGAACTATTTGGTATGCGAGATAGGAAAATGAAACTCAGCGGGACTGAGTCAAGGTTTGTGGTGTTAATCTTCGGTAGAGGTCAGGGGAAAGGATAAAGGCATTTACTGTGACAGACATGGCTACGGTAACCATGGAGGACAAATGTGGTCAAGTCTGCTTTCCGTTACCCTTTCCGTGTTTCCTTACCGATGAGGGCAGGCACAATCATGCCATGGCGGCAGCAGGGTTCCATCCGGCTTTCTCCAGAGACAAACAGGGGTGATGCAGGCACACTCCGTTGGTGAAGTCTCCAATTGAGCTAAATGCCCAAAAGACTTCTCAGAGCATGCGCATGCCTCTCGTATCAGCAAGCCCACGCTTCTCTCAGTCTTCTCTAACTGCAGCCATCTCTGCCATGGTTCTCCCCTCCTCCTCCGATCGTCGCATCAACTCACTTAAAAAAAAAGCCACATCGACGCCTACCTCTACTACAATCGCAGGCTCCCACAAAACCAAAAAAAAAAAATAATAATAATAATAATAATAGCAAAACTAGAGAGGTCAAGGAGGATTACATTGGCCCATGATCCGGACATCCACATGGCTGCAATCCCGCGGGACGCCTCCTCCTCAGACCTGATCCTGTCGGGCCCAGTCAAGACACAACCAGAGACAGACTTCCTCCCGGCACCGGTATTGGGGATAATCGCACAGGACCTGCAGGCCCTGGCCAATGCTTCCACTCCCCTTCCTCCGGACCGAGACTCCTTCAACATGCTCCTCCACAATTCCCATGCAGCAGCATCTCAAACACAGGGGGAGGCAAAGCGAAGACAAAATCAAAACACAATCTGACAGCGGGTTTCCTCCGCTTACTGTGGACTTGCTCAACTTGCCAGGTATGCTAACTCTCGAGACACCATAATCAGAGCGGAGGCCCCCAAATAAGGACCACAGACTCTCATATATGTCATCTCTGTCACCAGCCACACCTGAACCTGTGCCATCTAGCCCTAAACTCTATGCTGCTCTCTCCTCGGGAGGTTTATTCAAGGCATAACCAGCTTACTCTAGACCGACTCTGTAAGTGCCCCCCCCCCCCCGACAGTGCACGGGTTGTGGCTCCCACCCCCCCCCCCCCACCCTTGATGGATTGGCGCACACCCTCTCCCCTGGAACACGATTCATGCGAAACATCCCCCACCACTCACTACCACCACCAGAGTCAGATCAGACTCCCTGGAGATCAGCCAGACTCCCTAGAGGACTATTTCTACCCTAAATCCCTGCAAAGGATCTCCCGGGCCCTAGAACTCAGTGACTCCCAGATGCCAGCTAACAAGCGGGATTCCCAGTCCATCTTAAACTCCTGCAGTGCCCCCAAAGAGGTGCTCGCCCTATTAGTCCACCAGATTCTGCAAGACCTGCAGGTTTCCATCTGGAAGACCCGTCCTCTGTACACGCCATCTCACTGTTTCTGGATGTCAAATACAAGATTCTTTTGGCTCCTGGATTTGACCAGCAGCTGCTATCACAACTGGATGATCCCCTTTCCATCCGCGGCGGAACTATCAACCCCTGACGAAGGCTATGCAGAGACACATAGAAACATAGAAACACAATGACAGAAAAAGAGCACATGGCCTATCTAGTCTGCCCTTCCATATAAACCACTACACAGTCCCCTTTTTTCCTTTAGAGATCCTCTATGTTTGTCCCATGCTTCTTTGAATTCAGATACTGTCCTCATCTCCACTGGGAGACTATTCCATGGATCCACCACTCTTTCTGTAAAGAAATATTTCCGCATATCACTCCTGAATCTATCTCCCTTCACCCTCATCCCATGTCCCCTCGTAGCAGAACTTGCTTTCAATTGAAAGAGGCTCTCTCCCTGAACATTTATGCCATGGAGGTATTTAAACATCTCAGTCATATCACCTCCATCCCGCCTTTCCTCTAAGGTGTACATATTAAGATCCTTAAGTCTGTCCTCATATGCTTTATAATGAAGACCACTAACTATTTTAGTAGCCACCCTCTGCACCGACTCCAGCCTGTTTGAAGGTGCGGTCTCCAGAATTGCACACAATACTCCAAATAAGGTCACACCAAAGACTTATACAGAGGCACCTCCTTTCTTCTGCAGGCCATTCCTCTCCCTATGCACCCAATCATCCTTCTAGCTTTTGCTGTTGCCTTTTCTACCTGTTCAGCTACTTTAAGATCATCAAACACAGGTCGCGCTCTTCTTTGTCGACAAAAGTACTTCACCCCCTATACTATATCGCTCCCTTGGATTGCTGCAGCCCAAATGTATTATCTTGCCTTTTTTAACATTAAATCTCAGCTGACAAATTCTAGACCAATCTTCAAGCTTAGCTAGATCCTCTTCATGTTATCTACACCTTCCTGGGTGTCTACTCTATTGAAGATTTTAGTATCATCCGCAAAGAGGCAAACCTTACCCAACAGCCCTTCCGCTATATCACTAACAAAGATGTTAAAAACACGGTCATGTTGGGTGACTGATAATCCTTGTTTTTAAATAAAATTGTTGGTTGATACCTCGCTCTGTACTCAGTTTGCTGCAAACCCTAGGGTTCATTCTGAATCTTCAAACGTCTGAGTCCATCCCCCAGCAATCTCTTGACTTCATCGGAGCCCACATAGACACCCTGACAGTCGCAGCATTCTTACCACAGGACAAAATCAATGCCTACAAATCTCTGCCTTCACCTAGCTCATTCATCCCAAGCCATCGCCAGGACAATTCTTCAGCCACTAGATACATGGCAGTAGCAGTCTTTGTTGTCCCACTTCTTCATGCGCCCCCTACAGTGGCAGCTCAAGCTCCATTGGTATCAACAATCACAAAGGCTACATGCCCAGATTCCTCTGCCCAGAAACCCATCAGGACACCTACACCAGTCAATAAAGTGGTAGGCCATATCAGCCAACTTGAAACAAAGGGCTTCCCAGGCCCCCCTCCCCCCAACTTCATTCTTACAACTGACGCCTCTCCCTATGACTGGGGAGCATATCTTATGCACCTATCAACGCAAGAGAGGAAGTCCTCTCAAGAACACAAACTGCACATCAATGTCCTCAAACTCAGGGCAGTCTTCTATGCCCTTAAGGTCTTCCAGACTTGGGTAACTCGCAGGATTATACTGGTGCAAACCGACAATTAGGTCACCATGTTCTTTATCAATAAGCAAGGTGGGTTGGGGTCCTTCTGAATGTGCAGGGAAGTGGTGTACCTGTGGCACTTTGTATCTCGCTGCAGACACCACACTCAGGGCTAACTATCTGCTGGGACAGCAGAACAACTTGGCAGACTCCCTCAGCCGGCATCTGGATGCACACGAATGGTCCCTCGACTTATCCATAATGCAACAAATATTCAGCACTTGGGGCATCCCGGAGATAGACCTCTGCCTCAGAGGGGAACACAAAGTGTCCTCTTTTCTGCTCCATTTGACCCAGCAGTCGCCAACAGGTGCACGATGCCTTCGCCATTTTCTGGAGTCGCTGATTCCTCTATGTGTTTCCTCCCTTCCCTCTCCTTCCCCGAGTCCTCGACAAAATACAGGATGACATGACAAATCTTGGATAATCCTTATTGCCCCCCAGTGGGCATGACAGGCTTGATGCCCATACCTCCTCACCATGTTGACACAGCCACCAATGCCCTTGGTACCGCACCTATTTCTTCTCACTCAGAACATCGGTCGCCTGCTGCACCCCAGTCTCAGCAGCCCCTCCCTCGCAGCATGGAATTTGATTGTTGCCTTGCACAAGACACCTCTATCAGAGGTATGGGATATCCTCTTAGCTTCCAGGAAACCATTAATTCTCTATTCCTACCAACCAAAATGGACTTGTTTCATACAGTGGGCATCGGCAACAGGGCAAGACCCCATACCCTGTCCACTAAGCTTTGTTCTCTCCTACCTCCAGCTCCTGTCTAATGCCAGTCTTCAAACTACCTCTGTCCGCTACTATCTCTCTGCTATTGCAGCATGTCACAGCCTGATTGACAATAAGTCCACCTCCCTGCACTCACTGGTGTCTCGATTCATGAGGGGCCTCATGAACACAAAGCCAACTATGCCAGCATGGGACCTTAGTCGCCCATGCTGAACTCTTGAAGCCTCCCTTTGAACCTCTAGGATCAGCTTTGCTCAAGAACCTCACCTGGAAAACTGTGTTTCTCGTGGCTATCACCTCAGCACGTTGCATCAGTGAACTACAAGTGCTTATACACTGGTCTCCCTACACCCAGTTCCTACACAACTGTGTTATCCTTCAGACTCATCCTGGGTTCCTTCCCAAAGTTGTTGCAGAATTTCACCTCACTCAATCAATAGTTCTAGCAGTGTTTTTCCCAGCACCTCATGCTGGAGTTCTGGAGAAAACCCTACACTCTCTGGATTGCAGAAGAGCCCTACTGTACTATCTCACAGCAACCCAGAACCTTCGCACCTCCTCTCAGTTCTTTGTCGCCTCCAAAAATCCTGGACTCCCAGCTTCCAAGCTTACTCTATGTTCTTGGATAGCTGACTGCATCTCCTTCTGCTATGACCAAGCCAACCTAGCAATGCTCAAGGCACATCAGTCCTCACCGCTTATGAGCGAAAGTAACCTCAGTAGCAAGTTTCACCTCCTTGTCGGCCATGGACATTTGCAAAGTGGCCACAAGGTCCACCATCCATACCTTCACTAAACACTACTGTCTGGATTCTGCTTTGACGCAGGCCGTCCTCCGCAACCTCTTCATAACTTAATGTTCCTTCTGCCTCCAAACTGGGGCGTCAGACCGCAAATACATACCTCTTCGAGGCGGCCCTCAGCTCTGGATTCACCAACAGTGTACCTGTGTTACCCGTGCTTGTCTCCGAAGAAAGCGTAGTTGCTTATCATGACGAGGGTTCTCCGTAGACAAGCAGGGGTATGCAGCCACACTCACCCATCCACCATCCCCACAATCGGGGAAAAAAAAATCCAGACAACAAATACCAGGGAGCAGAAGAAATACCTCTCCTGCAACCAGACTTCACTGAGATCTTCCGCTATCTCTCAGACTCCTTCCTCTAGACTCCTTCATTACATCCATGAATGCACTTAATACATCAAGAGGACTCTGCCTCATTCAGCTATGTTACAGACTAAGAGTAAAAAGCACAGGCCTGCTGACACGGGAGGCGCATACATGCTCAGAGAAGTCCAAAAGACTTCTCTGAGCTTGGGGAGAGCCGGGCACTTGGCTCAGTTGGAGACTTCACCAATGGAGTGTGGCTGCATCCCACTGCTGTCTACGGAGAACCGCCGTTACAGATAAGCAACTATGCTGCTCGGTGGTAAGATACAGAAAGGTCCCACACTAACAAGTTCTGAGTGCATCCAAAGCTAGGGCACACAGTGAGCTTCCCAGGCAGGGCTCTACCCGCTCACATACTCATGCTGGTGGCAGGCCCGGCCGGCAGTCGCTGATTGGCGGCCGGAGGCACAACCGTGCTCAGGGATGCAGCACATAACAACTCTTGGGCCATGTCGATGCCCTACAGCTCAAGGCAGAGAGCTTAACTTGTGTGATCAACAGTGCAGGCAGAGGAACAGAGATGAAAACCCCCACCATTGGGTGAATCGGCCAGTGGCGGGAATTGCAGTCCTGCACTGAGGAAGGTTCAGTTATGGCTGCGGGCCCATAGGGCCCATTTCTTTTCTTGTTCTTCCTTTTTTTGTTTTTTGAGAAGCAGGAGTTTCTTCTATCACAGTGGTTGCTGCTCTGCCAGAGAAGTCTACTCTGGTCAGAGTAGGCCAGCTGTGGTCTCCTAATAGCCTCAGTTGTCATGTCACCACAGCCAGAGAGGATTGCTCTGGACAGGGCTGACATGAGGAGGAAATATGACTCCTTAGTGCTGCCACTGCTGGAGAGATCTGCTGCAGAATGGGCTAGCACTGCCGGCTAAGGCAGTAGAGTTCCTGAGGAAAGGGGGATAAGGGATTGGGAAAAAATTTGAAAAGAAAGGTAAAAATAATTGAGTAAGGAGAGCTACGTCTGCATTTGGCTACGGATGAGGACTGAGGGGGAGGAGCAACAAACACGCACATGCCCAAAGAGTTTTCTAGGCTCTTCTGGGCTTTGGGAGAGCAAGTCCGAACATGTGCCATCATGGATGTCATCGCCCATCTGTGTGGCTGATTATATCCCGCCTGTCCATGGAAAAATTAAAGGCTACCTTTTAGGCCTCAGCATCCTGATGTCAATAAGGGCATGTGGAACCACAAATGCTGGTCTCCCATGACAGTGGGAATGAGAACAGTGGACTTGGCAGGACCTGATTTAGTGTTCTTTTTCCTGCAAGCAGACAAGTGCTCCATAACTCACGACTTGGTACATATGGTCACAATTCTTACTCTGTCCTTTGGGCTCCCTGTCATACTTTACAAATTCTTACTCTGTCCTTTGGGCTCCCTGTCATACTTTACAAATGACCATTTCACATGTACTTTTACCCACTGTATTGAAAGGTGCTTCTGTGGGCGGAGCTGGGTAGAACTACATACTCCATATAAGGACTCATCATCCATCAACTCATCCACTCATCTATCTATCCACTGTTTCACTTATCTATTCATCCATTGTCTCACTCATATATCCATCCATCCATCAAGTGTTCAACAACCCACCCAACCACCTCCTGATCTAGCCATCCACTTTCCCATCTACTCTACCCACATTCATACAGCCACCTATCAGTCACCCCACCTACTACTCATCCACACACCCCTCATAAAGTAACGACAGACAACAACCATGAAATCCAGATGGTATTTCCATTTCATTCCTTCTTACTGCAATACCACAAATTCTAACTGGTGTCCAATTTTACTCCATCTTTTTTTTCTACTAAAGACCTCATACACTTGGCCAGTGCTTTCCTGCTTTTCAGTACACATTTTGCTTCTATTACCTGCACAGAGAGGCTCTTCCATACACCCACCCCACTTTCTCCCAAGTCTCTACTCCTCCGACTGTGCTTGCACACTCACCCGCAGCCGACAATGTATGTGCACATCACCAATCTGTTCCTCCATCTCCTGCTGTGGGATCTGCAACACTTCATCTATGAAGAGTAGTTGGCGGCGGCGGCGGCGCCTACTTGGTCTGACTGGCAGTAGCTCAAAGATTTCTGGCAGCAACAGCTGTTAGGGATGTTAGACAGATTATATCTTGTGCTGCAGGAAACATAACCATCATCTTACCATCACAACATTAATAAAGCAGCTGGAAAACAAAAGATTAGGGCATATTGCAATAGTGCTTACTAAGAGGAGCCACTTACCTCAGGACTTCTAGGATGTGCTCTTACAGCTTTTGGGGAGATGGAGATAGGGACGGGAGGGGGTGGAGGCATTTGCACCTCAGCAAGAGTTACTTCTGCCAATGAAAGAGGAAGAAACAATTATTAGCTAAAGAACAGAAGAAATCAAGTGTTGACCTGTTAGAGTGATAGTCTCCCTGTACTAGTAACAGTGAATATGACCGTCTCTGTTCCAGGAACTGAGTCTTCCTTTTAGTTGGGCCTCTCACTTACAATTCTTTGTTGAAGTAAGGGGAAATTTTCACTTACTATTAATTTCCTTTCCTGGAATCCTGCTAGACCAGTCCAGACGAGCGGGTTTAGTCCCCCTACCAGCAGATGTTGGAGACAGAGAAATAGAAAAAAAACTACCAGCAGCCTGATTGGCTGTTCCCTAGTAATATGTAGCTGAACCCAGTAGAGGGCGCTCCACTATTGTAAAAAGCCATATACTCAAACAGATGTAACTATGAACCAAAAACTAAAGAAAAACAGAAACCATACTATGTACAAGAGGCGATAACGCTCCGCTGCAAAGTCTTGGCTCCTCAGCAATACACCTCTGAACCAGATATCCATAATAGGGAGGGTCCTGGACTGGTCTAGCAGGATTCCAGGAAAGGAAATTAACAGTAAGTGAAAATTTCCCCTTCCAGTACATCCTGCTAGACCAGTCCAGACAAGTGGGAAGTACCCAAGCTAACTGCTCTTTGGATGGGAAGATACAGCCGTCGAGACAACCTTTGCCCCGAACTGCGCCTCTTCCCGAGATTGAATATCGAGCCGATAATGATGCACAAAAGTGGGCAGGGAGGACCAGGTGGCCGCCCTGCAGATATCAAGAGGATGAACGTGAGAGTGCTCTGCCCAAGATGTAGCTTACGCCCGCATAGAGTGCACCCGAAGACTGAGAGGGACAGATTTTCCCTTAAGGATGTATGCAGATTCAATTGCTAACCGCAAACAGCGAGAGACCGTGCGTTTGGAAGCAGCTTGACCCTTATGGGGTCCCGCAAAAAGCACGAAAAGGTGATCAGAGGTATGGAAAGGATTTGTCACCCGAAGATACCTACGAAGGATCCTGCCGAGATCCAGAGAACGGAGGTCCCTTTATTCTCGCCCGTACACTGATCCTCAGAAAAACAGGGTAGGAAAATTGGCTCATTGATATGAAAAGGCGTAAGTACTTTTGGAAGAAAACTTCCTTCGAGAAGGCAAGATAGAGATCCCTGCATGAAAGTGCTTGTATTTTGGATACCCTTCGTGCCAAAGGTATTGCTACTAGAAACACTGCCTTAAGCATCAAATCACTCAACGTGATGTGTTTAAGCGGCTCAAAAGGCGCCTGCATCAAGGCTTTTAGGATGAGGGACAGATCCCATGTTGACATCAGAAGGCGAATCGGTGGTGGGACTACCTTAGCTGCTTTAAGGAAATGGGACACATCCACATAGGACGCTATAGAGCGACCCCCAACAGGACCTCAGAAACAAGTTAATGCCGCTACTTGAACCCAAAGAGACCCCAAGGCTAGACCTTTATCCGGTCCATCCTGGAAGAAGGTAAGGATATTCGGGATTCCCGACCTCCAAGGAGAGATATGGTGCCACGCACACCAGGACTCAAAGACTCGCCAAACACAGGAATACACTAGCGAAGTCGACGGGCGGCACGCCTTCAGAAGGGTCATGACCACGCAACTTCAGTAACCCTTCTTGCTTAGGCAGCGGCATTCAAGAGCCAGGCTGTAAGCGAGTAAGGAGCCGGATTGTCCATCACAATTGGACCCTGACGTAATAGCCCCCAGCGAGACCCCAGAGGCAGTGGCGGGATTCGCGTTAACCTTTTAGGCGCCAAAGTTCCACATGTGGAACATATTTTTGCAATGATATAGCTTTATCAATTTTCAAGCAAATTAGATGAAACTTTGTCAATGAGTTTATAGACATTGACCCTCTTGAGCAATAAAAATTTTTTTTCCAATTGGCGATATACCCCCTTCTACAGTATGCCAAAGTAGACCAAAGTTGGCACTTTATGGTTTATGTAATATATCCCTTTAGAATTTTGTTCTCACATGTCCGTCTGTCTTATTAGGGTGAGATTCATACTCTGGAATGTTTTATGAGTGTGTTGGTCAGGTTTTATGCATGTCGGTAACCTATTCATGTTTTTGTGATTACTTCTTTCCGTGTGTTCCACTTGTGGAACGTTGGGACTTCCGGGTGTCATTTTTTCATTTTACAATTTCTGCCATATTTTTTGCAGGATTGTTATTCAACTAATTCTATATAGTTATAATGCCTAAATACCGTTGCCTGACGCTTCAAGAAGCAGTAACACGCATTGCGGAAGATTCAGATGTAGAAGAAGCCAACATTTTGATTTTGCCACCCAATGATGAAATGGCTGCTTCAGACATTGAAGAAACTGATGAAGAAAATTTGGAGTCTATTGAGCCTGGCGAAGTGTGTGGTGAATTAGATCTGGATATTCAAAAAGTTGCTAATGTGGAATCCGAGGGAAGTGATCAGCTGGTAGAAAGTGACAGTGACAGTAAGCTCTTATCTAATTATCAGTCAGCTCAACTGGAGTGGAGGAGTGGCCTAGAGGTTGGGGCAAGGTACTTCAGGCCGGAAGGTCAGGGGTTCAAATCCCACCAGAGGACAGCAACCTTGGGCCGGAAGGACTGGGGTTTCTAGTCCCACAGGTGCTCCTTGTGGTCTTGGGCAAGCCACTTAACCCTCCATAGCCCATGTTCCCTGTAAAATAGTTATCTCCAAGTTATAATGCCCTGTTCAATGTAATTTCAGTTTGTTCAATGTAAACCGCACCGATGCAGAATAGCGCGGTATATAAGAGAATGTAAATAAATAAATAAATAAACCAGCAAAAAAGCTAAGTGGATAAAATCAACCCCAAAATGGATGAAGAGGGACGACTTTTTGACTCCAATGCCAGAAGCATCTCCCGAAAAATTAGCCGATCTTCGCACTGATTTGATTGATAAATCTCCCTTTGACCTCTTTATGCAAATGTTTGGTGATGATTACATTGATCATCTTGCCAGTATGACCAATATTTATGCTCAGCAGAAACTGGCAAATATTGATACAAATGGGGATTTTGGCATTTTGCTCCTCAGTGGATACCACCAGTTGCCCAAAGAAAGTCACTATTGGTCGACCGCCGAGGATTTGAGCAATAATATTGTCCCAAAGATAATGAGTCGCAAACGTTTCCGGGATTTGAAAACTTACTTCCACATTGTTGATAATCTCAATTTGCAACCTGGAAAAGTAGCAAAAATTGAGCCATTTTACGATCACCTCACAGCACAGTTTGCGAAAGTCGGTGGAGTGTTCAGTGAAAACTTGAGTATTGATGAATCAATGGTGCCATATTACGGGCACCACAGTTGCAAAATGTTTATTCGAGGTAAGCCAATTTGATTCGGTTACAAAGTGTGGATGTTGTGCTGCCCTGCTGGGTATCCATTTTCGATGCAAATTTACACTGGTGCCAAGGAAAAAGATGGTCCTCAGTACAATGTTCCACTTGGCACTAGAGTTGTTCTTGATTTGATATCAGTTGTTGAAAATCCAAATCATCACAGCTTGTTTTTTGACAACTATTTCACTTCATATGATCTCATGATTGATCTGAAAGCAAAAGGCTTTCGTGCTGTTGGAACGGTTTGTGAAAACCGCATCAGCAAGTGCCCCTTGGTTTCTTCAAAGGAGCTTGCCAAAAAGCCTCGTGGCGAATATGATTACCGTGGTGATGGTAATGTGGTGTGTGTCCGTTGGAATGACAACAGTGTGGTTACAGTCATGTCAAATTGGATGCAGCCAAAACCTCTTCAAAATGCCAATCGATATTCTGTCAAACAAAAGCAAAAAATCATTATCAAGCAGCCAAAATTGATTGGAGCTTATAACCAAAGTATGGGTGGTGTCGACTTGTTAGATCGTTTGCTAGGTAGCTACCGTCCTAAATTACGAAGCAAAAAATGGTGGTGGAATTTGTTTGCCAATGGTCTAAATATGGCCGTTGTTGCTGCCTGGCGTTTGCAATGTCATCTTTTGGGCAAACAAGCCCTGAGTCACTTGGATTTCCGCCGCGAGGTTGCTTTGGTGGCTATGAAAGTTGGACTCGAGGGCTATCGTTCTCGAAAAGGTGGCCCAACAGCTTCGATTCCCTCTGCTATTACAGCTTCAGCTAACACCAGTTTTGTGGCAAGCGCCTGCACGAGAAGTGTTTTCCGGATTTTCACTCTCGCTGAAATTTTCCCTTCAAGCTTTATTCTGTACAGTCATCTCTGTTTGTGTCTAATTACTTTTAAAAATTGCTTAATTGAAGTATTTGTTTGTTTCTAGTTTACGATATTCAATTAAAAAAAAGCAATTAAAATTTTTGAAAAAATGATGCTTGGAGGGGCCAGCGTTCCACAAATGGAACATGCTTTTTCCTAGGAAGTACATATCCAAATTAGCTGAAAATTTATATTTGACATATTTACATGTAGTGTACTAAAATACATAACAATTAAGTATTAGAAGCAATTGCTTCTATGAGCGGCCTCTCAAAGGTTTTAAGCAGATGAGGTCCGCATACCAGGGCCTCCAATGCCAGTCCGAAACTATTAGGATCACTCTCCCCTGGTGTGCGAGAGCTCTCCGAAGCACTTTGCCGATTAGTACCCATGGGGGAAAGATGTACAGCAGAGCCTCCTGCGGCCATGGTTGAGCCAGGGCATCCAATCCGAAGGACTGAAACTCCCTCCTGCGACTGAAAAATTCTGGTACCTTGGTATTCGCTGATGTCGCCATTAGATCCATTACCGGATGCCCCCATACTCGCAAAATCTTCTGAAACGCCCAAGGGGCTAGCTCCCATTCTCCAGGATCAAGAGCGTGTTGGCTGAGGAAATTGGCCTGAAAGTTGTCCACCCCGGCGATATGCTGTGCCGAGAGAGACTGCAAATGTGCCTCTGGCCAGGAAAGAAGAAGGGACATTTCCCTGGCTACACTTAGGGACTTGGAGCTGCCCTGGCGGTTGATATATGTCACTGTTGTTGGGTTGTCGCTTAGAACCCATACCGCCTGATTTTTGAGAAGAGGCAGAACATATCTTAGGGCGAGGCAAACCGCTCGCGCTTCCAGTTGATTTATGGACCAGTGTGCTTCGTGAATCGACCAAGTACCCTGCGTCGACTGATGCTGGCAGAGAGTACTCCACCCATAGAGACCCGCATCTGTTGTTACTAGGACCCAACGAGGGTTCTCTAGGGAAACACCCCTGAGGAGATGATAGAGCGACAGTCACCACTGGAGGTTGCATCGAGTCTCCGGGAGGAGTGGAAGCCGGATGTCATAGACTTCCGACACAGGTGACCAGCATGAAAGGAGAGACCTCTGAAGCTCCCTCATGTGCGCTCTGGCCCAAGGCACGACTTCAATAGTGGCTGCCATGGACTCCAGAACTTGAAGGTAATCCCAGACTCTCGGAGCTGTCTGAAGAAGAAACAAATGAAGCAAGCCCGTAAATTTGCGAAGTCGCTCACGTGTCAAGAAGACTTTCCCCTGCACGGTGTCGAAGTGGGCTCCTAGAAACTCTAGTTGCTGGGATGGATGAAAATGGCTCTTGGACATATTGACCACCCATCCGAGATTCTCGAGGAAAGAAACTACTTGAGCCACTGTTTAACATGCTTCCAATAGGGAGTCCACCCAAATCAACCAGACGTCCAGGTAAGGATGCACTCGGATTCCCTGTTTGCGCAGAGCTGCTGCGGCCACTACCATAACCTTGGAAAAGGTGCGGGGAGCCGAGGCCAGGCCAAAGGTACACAAAACTGGAAGTGCTGACCCAGTACTGCAAACCGTAGGAAACGCTGTTGGTCGTCTTTGATGGGAATGTGGAAGTAAGCTTCTGCAAGATCTAGAGAGGCGAGGAACTCGCCTCCGGGTACCGCCTGGATCACCGAGCGAAGCGTCTCCATTCGGAATCATGGCACCCATAGACATCGATTTACACCCTTGAGATCCAGAATTGGGCAGAAGGACCCATCTTCCTTGGGAACCACGAAATAAATGGAGTAACGACCACAGCCTCTCTCTGCTCGAGGAACTGGTCAAATAGCCCTCAGAAGGAGGCGGCGCACGGTGGAACAAATCGCCTTTCTCTTCAGGGATCTTACGCCGGGTGAGACGACAAACGCATCGGGAATTTATTTTATTTATTTGGATTGGGAACACTCAAGAATGTAAACCTCGGAGACTATGTTGAGGACCCATTGGTCCAAAGTAACAAGAGACCGTTGACAAGAAAACAGAGCCACCCACCCACCGGAGTCGTCTCTCCAGACGGGCCGACCTCCAGAAAAGGCTCCTGGGGTGGACTGTCCAGCCAGTCAGAGGGAAGATCTCGCGGTACCAGAAAACCTGGAAGGCCCCAGGACTCAGCTCCCTTGAGGATACCCCGAAAGGACTGTGTCCTCTGATCAAAATGTCACTGTCGAAAAGGCGGAGGGCTTCCTAGAACGGTAGCGACTAGCATTGCGCTACCTGGAGGTGTGCCGCAAGGTAGGCGAATATCGACGGGGAGGAACGCCTAGTAGCAAATTTAGGCTTATCTTCCAGAAGACGATGGGGTCGAACCTCCCCTAGGTCTTTGACCAACTTGTCTAGGTCCTTCCCAAAGAGAAGCTTTCCCCTGAAGGGAAGCCTAGAGAGGCGTGCTTTAGATGCAGAGTCAGTCGACCATTGGTGAAGCCAGAGCCATCTGCGAGAAACTGTGACTGCCGCCACCGATCTAGCCGAGAGGCGCAAGAGATCGTAAAAGGCATCTGCCAAAAAAGGCTGTGACCGATTACAGAAGAGCCAGAGTTGGATCCTCTGGCAGACGTTGAATCCAGCGCAGAAGAGCTCAGGCCGCTAGACCCCCGCAAACAGAGGCCTGGAGAGATAATGAAGAAGCTGAAACTTTCCTATCCTGTTGATCACGAAGTGCTGCACCACCCTCCACTGGAATGGTGGTGTGCTTCATTACTCCGGTCACAAGGGCATCCACTTTGGGGTATGTCAGCCACTTCTCTAAGTCAGGCGTAGCCCAGAGGTAAAGCTGACTTAGGCGGCGAGCTGTACGGAGGGGAATATCCGGAGAGTCCCATTCTCGAGACATCATTTGTTGTAGCTCCACCAAGAATGAAAAAGCTTTAGATGACTTGCGAATGCCTTGTAATATCGGATCTGGCTGGGGAATGTCAGAAGGCTGAGGATTCTGTTGATCCGGCTGATCCGTCAATTGTAGGGCTTCGACCACCTGCATAATTAGGGCTGGCAATTTCTCTTTGCAAAACAAGAGTATGTCCTATGTCTCGCTTTGGCCCTCCGCAGAAAACTCTGAAGGGGACCATTCGCCATCCTCCCGGTCCGACAGACTCTCGCTGCCGTCCCCTGAACACAGCCATAAGAACATAAGATATGCCATACTGGGTCAGACCAAGGTCCATCAAGCCCAGTATCCTGTTTCCAACAGTGGCCAATCTATGTCATAAGTACCTAGCAGTTTCCACAAAAGACACAGGTTCCTCAATGCTTGTATTGGGTCAAGCAGTTATATCCCAGGTCCCTTTTAATAATGGTTTATGGACCTTTCCTCTAGGAACTTGTCCAAATGTTTTTTAAACCCAGCTACACTAACAGCCTTTACTACATCCTCAGGTCCTCATGAGCTGAGGCCAGTTTTCTCCCCTGACAGAGAGGGAACCTCACATGGTCCTCCTGACCAGGAGTTCAACCTCAATCTGTCCCACAAAATGTAGCTGGGAAACCCAGAGGGGCAGCTCAAGTGCGCCCTGGGTGCATCCAGCAAAATTACTGCAAGTACTAAATAATAAAAATAAAAATAATCAGAGAGAAAAAGTTAAACTCCTACATCTGCTGGAGACACAGAAATACTGGAGCGCCCTCTACTGGGTTCAGCTACATATTACCAGGGAACAGCCAATCAGGCTGCTGGTAGTTTTTTTCTATTTCTCTGTCTTCAACATCTGCTGATAGGGGGACTAAACCCGCTTGTCTGGACTGGTCTAGCAGGATGTACTAGAATAGTGCTTCCCTGTTATAACAAAGGCATTTTATCGGAAAGTGACCAAACACTGGGCACTGCAGTTTAGTAACTCAGTACCATCTCACTGGAAGGCCAGGATCTGCAGACAGAAAGGAAGCTTTTACTCACCTGTGGGGATGGCCAGAGGAGGTGGCACTAGTATAGGCTCCCCGGTAACATCATGCAAGAGTATCATAGAGTCAAACTCTGGTCCCGGTTCTTCCTGTAACCTACCAAAGGAAGCCAACAGCAAGGAATGCGGTAAGTCTATACCCAAGGCTACGAGGACCAAGATTTGAACTCTGGCTTTTCTATAGTTCAATTTGATATTTTTCACTGAAGTAAGCTAACATAAATCAAAATAAAATCAACACATATTAATAAGCCCACAAATATACATCTGCATCCAAAAAAAGAAAAACAATAGCTGATTACCAAATGAACTTAAGATAGCAGTATCGACCCTTGCTTTTCTGCATAGAAACATAGAAATATGACGAAAGAAAAAGACCACATGGCCTATCTAGTCTGTCCTTCCATAACAACTACAACAGTCCCCTTTTTACGTTTAGAGATCCTATCCCATGCTTTTCTGAATTCAGTTACTGTCCTCGTCTCTACCACCTCCACTGGGAGACTATTCCACGGATCCACTACTCTTTCCGTAAAGAAATATTTCCGCATATCACTCCTGAATCTATCTCCCTTCACCCTCATCCCATGTCCCCTCGTAGCAGAACTTGCTTTCAATTGAAAGAGGCTCTCTCCCTGAACATTTATGCCACGGAAGTATTTAAACATCTCAATCATATCACCTCTATCCCGCCTTTCCTCTAAGGTGTACATATTAAGATCCTTCAGTCTGTCCTCATACGCTTTATAATGAAGACCACTAATCATTTTAGTAGCCACCCTCTGCACCGACTCCATCCTGTTCACATCCTTTTGAAGGTGCGGTCTCCAGAATTGCACACTATACTCTAAATGAGGTCGCACCAAAGACTTATACAGAGGCATTATCACCTCCTTTTTTCTGCTAGCCATTCCTCTCCGTATGCACCCAAGCATCCTTCTAGCTTTTGCCGTCGCCTTTTCTACCTGTTTAGCTACTTTAAGATCATCAGACACAACCACGCCTAGGTCCCGCTCTTCTTTAGTGGACAAAAGTACTTCACCCCCTATACTATATTGCTCCCTTGGATTGCTGCAGCCCAAATGCATGACCTTACATTTTTTAACACTAAATCCCAGCTGCCAAATTCTAGACCATTCTTCAGGCTTAGCTAGATCCCTCCTCATGTTATCTACCCCTTCCTGGGTGTCTACTCTATTGCAGATTTTGGTATCATCCGCAAAGAGGCAAACCTTACCTGAAAGCCCTTCCGCTATATCACTAACAAAGATGTTAAAAAGAATCGGACCAAGGACAGATCCCTGGGGCACACCACTGATAACATCCTTCTCCTCAGAGCGAGCTCCATTTACCTGTACTCTTTGTCGCCTCCCACCCAACCAATTTCTAAACCAAGCAGTAACTTTAGGGTCCATCCCTAGGGTGCTCAGTTTGTTTATAAGTCGCCTGTGAGGAACAGTGTCAAAGGCTTTACTGAAATCTAAATACACCACATCTAGGGCTCTCCCTCGGTCCAACTCCTTGGTCACCCAGTCAAAGAAATCAATCAGATTTGTCTGACAAGACCTGCCTCTGGTGAATCCATGCTGCCTCGGATCCTGTAATCCGCTGGACTCCAGAAACCTCACTATTTTCTCTTTCAGCAGCGTTTCCAATAATTTACTCACCACCGAAGTTAAACTAACTGGCCTGTAGTTTTCAACCACATCCTTACTTCCGCTTTTGTGTAAAGGCAACACATGAGCCTCTCTCCAGTCCTTTGGCACCACTCCCGACTCCAACGAGGCATTGAAAAGGTCAGTCAGTGGAGCTGCTAGAACGTCCCCAAGTTCCCTCAGTATTCTCGGGTGTATCCCATCTGGTCCCATCGCTTTGTCTACTTTAAGTTGAGCTAGTTTCTCACAAACACAGTCTTTTGAAAATTGTTCAAGATGTCCTTTGCTTCTGTTCCTATTTGTGGGTGTTTTCTGAGGTCCTGCTCCTGGTTCTTCATCTCTGAACACAGAACAAAAATATTTGTTAAGCAATTCCGCTTTATCCTTATCAGCTTCTACATATTCCTCCCCTGCACCCTTGAGTCTGACAATACCACTCTTGCCCTTCCTCTTCTCACTAATATATCTGAAAAATGTCTTATCCCCCCCATTTTATTGCATTGGCTATTTCCTCCTCCTTTTGAATCTTTGCCTTTGTGACTACTTTGCTAGCTTCTCTAAGTTTTTCCAAATACAGATGCCTGTCTTCCTCTCTCTGTGATCTCTTGTATTTCATGAAGACCTCCCTCTTTTTCTTCACTTTTTCAGATACTTCTTTCGAAAACCATAGCGGTCTGCTTTTCCTTTTACCTTTATTTACCATTTTAACAAAAAGGTTGGTTGCCCTTAAAATACCCCCTTTCAGTTTTTCACACTGTTTTTCTACATCCCTCAGCTGTTCCCATCCAACTAACGACTCCCTGAGGTATTGGCCCATCTTCGCAAAGTTAGTCTTCCTAAAGTCTAAGATCCTCACCTTTGAATGGATTCTAACAGCCCTAGTCCTAATTCTGAACCACACCATCTGGTGATCACTGGATGCAAAATGATCTCCCACTACAACATCAGAAACACTTTCACCATTGGTAAGCACCAAGTCCAGTATGGCCCCTTCACGTGTGGGGTCTGTTACCAATTGCCTGAATAGTTCTCCCTGTAGACAATCCAGGATCTCCTTGCTTCTAGATGATACTGCAGCAGGAATGTGCCAATCAACATCTGGCATATTGAAATCTCCTATCAGTAGCACTTCCCCTTTCCTAGCAATGCTGCGTATGTCTTCAATTAACTCTCTGTCCACCTCTTCCTCTTGTGAGGGAGGTCTGTATATCACACCAATGTAAATAGATTTCTCTTTCCCTCTTTCTAGTTTAACCCACAATGCCTCCCCTCTCCCTTTTAAGCTCTGTAATTCCAAAGCTTCAATAGTAGTTTTTACATATAGTGCCACTCCTCCTCCCCTTCTTCCTACCCTGTCCTTTCTGAATAAAGTATAGCCAGGTATAGTTACATCCCAATCATGGTTTTCTGTGAACCATGTTTCTGTAACTGCCACTAAATCCAAGTCAGCCACTCCCACCAAAGCTTCAACATCAGGGATCTTATCTTAGACTACTGCTCGAACCACTAGGCTTCTCCTCCACTGTATGTACAGCAATGTATACATTAGTTGATACTTGTGTATTGTGATATGTATGCTTATTAAGGTGAAATTTACTTATCTGATAAGTCTCCTTTCCTGGAATCCAGTTAAACCAGTCCAAACAAGTGGGTTATGCCCCCTTGCCAGTAGATGATGAAGCCAGAGAAAAGACTAGAAGCTTCCAGTGAAGTCACCACTGGTATAAAGATTGGTACAGCTAGGGACACATTTTAGTATTCCTGTGACAAGCCCCTTTACCGAAAATGCAATCAAAAACTAATATCCCCAAGAAGATCAACCCCAGAAAGACCATACTCAGGACACCCGACAAGGCAGGCCAAATGCTGCCTGATCTAAGGAACTGGACATACCCACTCTTAGGAACTAATATATCCAGAAGCAGCGGTGAGCTTCCACAGGCAGGTCCTGGATTGGTCTAACAGGACTCCAAGAAAGGAAATTATCAGTTAAGTAATATTTCACCTTCCAATTCATCCTGCTAAACCAGTCCAGACAAGCAAGAGAACCAAAGCTATGTCTCAGTCGGGTGGGTTGAAGACACAGCTGCCCTGAGAATCTCTGATCCAAAAGCCACTTGCAATCTGGCTTGCAGATCCAAGTGATAATGAAAACAAAGGTAGTCAAAGACCTAGTAGTTTCCCTACAGTAGTTTCCCAAATACTAGGGTTACCACCCTCAACTCTACCCAAGACAATGCTTGCACCCTAGTAGACTGGGCGTACAAGCCCACAAGGACAGACTTTCCCTTTAGAATGTAGGCGGAAACAATCACCTCCTTAAATTGACTGCCTCAAAGTGACCTTAGAAGCCACACCCCCTTTATACAATCCTCCAAACAATATGAAAGCCGATCCAACTTTCAGACGGGATTAGACACCTTCAAAAGATTTCATAGACTTAAATGCACCCCTAGACGAACAACAGTATGGCTTTTGCCCTTTCCACAGGGTCGAAACACTCCTATTAGCAATATTCTACATCCTCATTCGTGGTATGGACAACCCAAAACAAGCATTCTTCCTTGTCTTTTTAGACATCACATCTGCATTTGACAACATGAATCACAAAATTAAGAACATAAGAACATAAGATATGCCATACTGGGTCAGACCAAGGTCCATCAAGCCCAGTATTCTGTTTCCAACAGTGGCCAATCTAGGGCCCGGATGTGGAAAGTTCCCCAGGGTGAGAGGAGCAGGCAGCATACACCCTGTCTTTCAGCTCCTTTTGTTTCTTGCTGCACACGATGCAGCGTTGAGAGGAAGGCATCTTCTTTGGTTAAAACTGTGCTATGCTGAAAGAAGGCAAAAAAACAAGATTCAGAGTGAGAAACTAGGATTGAGCCTAAAATAAAATTGAGCCCCAGAAACGCGGGAATGTAAGGCTGAAAATGGCCATGATAGTAACCACGAGGGAAAGAAAATGGCTGCCGCTGTGACAGAAAAAAGCCCACCAAAACAAGCCTCATTGAAAGAATGCGGATCTAGCCCTAACACAGCTTGATGAGATGTGCTGCTACCCGAAGCCCTCGCTCTGAGCCTTCCCGGGGCGATCCGACGATCCGGTGCATGGAAAACTCAAATGGAAGCGGTCTGTGAAAAAACTGCCTGGTGCGCTTCGGCGATGTGAGATCCTCCGATATGCTGCTTAAATAAAAATGCTGTTTCTTTCAGCCTGGCTGGAGAACTGCGGAGTAACCCAATTGTGATGCAAACAAAAAAACTGTGATGCCAGGAAGGCAGCGGCGGCGGTAGCAGCAGCGGCGGCGGGGGGGTGGGGGGAACTCAGTAAATGGCCTCAGTGCAGTGGCAACAAGCTGGAGGAGAGGCAGAACTGCAGAGTGTGAAGAAGGCAATCCCCCACTCCCAGCAAAGCAGGCCCTCTTGGCCAGGAGCCAAAACAATCCCCCTTGATGTCGGGAGCTCAACTGATCCTCCAGACCAGGAGCTCACCGGCACTGTGGCCTGAGTAGCAGAACTGTGAAATCTAGGGGATTACCTCTTGTGTGTCCTGGAACCTCCAGTCTCCAAAAGGATATTACAAAAAACAAATTAATCAGAGAGAGCTAAAGGAAAAAGCACCATCACCATCATCTGCTAGAGACAGAGAAATACTGAGGGTGACCCCTAGGGGCATTCCTGTATATCTACCAGTTCCCGGCCAATCAGCTTCTGGTAGAATTTTCTTCTCTGTCTCCAACATCTGCTGGCAAGGGGACTTAACCCGATTGTCTGGACTGGTCTAGCAGGATGATTTGGAAAGTATGTTTATGTATGGGGTCATGACATGTTACAGTAGTGTGCCTATGCTCACAATGGCACATGTAAGCCAACACTTCTCCTGTACCTTAATGGAGGTGACAGTGCCACCGGAACCTCCACTTCTCGCCTGCGCACTTCCTCCATGGCCTCTGAAAGAAATAGCAATCAGATGAGCTACAGGAACTAAAATAGCGTCCAATGGTATATATAGAAATGTGACATAGTGACACATCACAGAGAAGGCACCCAACCAATGTTCCCTCTAATTTTCTGTAGGCTGTGTGCGCATAAAATATCAGCTGTGCAGCTTTTGAAGGAAGGTTAAATTTTTGTGCGCCACATAACGACACTCGGAGTTATATACTTTAAAATTTGACTACACGTCAGAATACAGTATGTACACCACACTGATTGCACTAGAAAATATTGTAGAACTTGTAAAAACCGTAAATACACAACACCTTTTCAATTTTAAGAATGTCTGTGTTGTTTTCTATCAGAATCAGAACCGTAATTTTTGTGCGCTCTGTTGTAAAGTATGTGTGCTCACTCAGCGAGGTGTGTGCGCGCGCACAAGCGCACAGCTTAGAGGGAACAGTGCACCCAACCTAATTCAGATAGTACAATGTGCTGAATATGAGCTCAACACATCCCATGTTAAGACTAGGCCTCTAACTCAACCCACTTTTAAGAAGAAGCCTGAAGCTTAAGTCATGCCTTTAGGGGTACAATAGGCATCTGACAAGTTCTTTCACACATCTGTATTTCTGTTTTAGATGTCTCACCAGCACAATTGTACCTCTAGGGATGTAGCATCATCTACTTTCCACCTGGCCCCCTAAGTCAGTCTCACCTTCCTCAGTTGGCCTTTTCCTGGGTGGTGCTTTTGTAATACGCCGCACATGAGGAACCTCTTCCATCGGAAATGTGGGTTCTACGGCCATTAGAAAGTCAAGCTCCTCCGCAGTGATTTCACGCAGATCTTTCTCAGGCTGAGGGAGATCACACAAAGATGTGGTCAGTGACTGCAGATAATTGCTGAAAATGCTAAGACAACACAACTCACCCACCTCCACCTCTGGTAACCTAATGGGCTCTTCTTCCCTCAGTGTGATTTTCTCAGGACGGACGAGATGCTCCATTTCAGGCACTGGGAAAAGAGAGAGAGACACACAGAGAGGTCATACAGAAAAAGAGATAACAGCAGAGTAAGGGTCTCAGTGAGATTATGTGTGCTCATTGTAAGAGGAGGGGCTGATAAGTCTCTGGTCTTGTAAAAAAAAACAGAAAGCTATGGGCACACTTCAGTTCCAGTGGTCCAAACAATCTCTCTGCGGTTTTGTTTTATTTCATACCAAATAAAACGAAACTGCAGAGAGATCATTTGGACCACCAGACTGAAGTGTGCCTGTAGCTTTTTGTTTCGTTACAAGGCCAGAGACTTATCAGCCCCTATTCGTATGTCTGCAGGTGTGGGGGGGGGAGGGGTCATTGGTACTAGAGTATTGTGATGGCTCTCACAATATTTAGGAGGAGTCCGTTCTAGTCGCCTCCGCTCTGGACTTGGAGTCTCCAGGAGAGAGCGCACCTTTAAGAGACAGAGAGAAACGATAATCATGCCTATAGTGTTTATAACATTCAATGCTGTATTTCATATGATTGCATTATTTAATTTCAGTATATTTTACCATTTTTAAATTGGAATTTTTTTATAACTGTTTTTTTTCTAATCATCCCTCCAATCTAGTCCAGATGTATGGGTTATGCATCTGCCTACCAGCAGATAGAGACTGAGAACCATTGGTTTGATGATGTCACCCTGTAAGAGTCCTGTGCAAGGCTTTTCAGACCAGTATTTCTCAGATGGAGGTTGCCTTGGCTCCTGTGAGATCTGGACTCCACTGAATAGCTTAAAAAAATAACTAAAGGCTCTTCCAGCTAGTTCATCCAAGGCCTGTTTGCTGGAGGTGCTGAACTGTCGTCCTGCTCCACAGGCGCAGTCCAAGATTCCCTAGATCATGGCACCAGACTCTTCTTCATGCAGAACAAACTCCAGGAAAAAAGGCACTTATGGAGTGCTTGACCCATCCAAGTTGACGGAGGCAAAATACGATGTTTCAACCACTACTGAAGACAAACCCGACTGGGCCCGCCACCATCCAAAGCAGGCCTCATCAAAATGGCAGTGCTTCCTGCAAAAACAGGCCCTGCCACGGCAGAGAGGACACTGACTCAGACTCAGCCGTGGCCCCCACAGCCTCCTCCAATGCTCAATCATGCAGAATCAGTGTGACCCTCCTCCACACAGCTACAGCAGCAGCTGGAGTCAGACAATTCCTCATAGTTCCTCTCGGCCAGTCAAGCACATGTGGCTTTTCTCCCTCCACCAGCAGCTGAGGACTGAGTATGTCAGAATTCTGATGTCACAGTACAAGACCTCCCTCTTCAGCTCAAGAATCCAGTATTCTCAGTCCTCATCAGGACTGAGAAAGCAACCCTTCTGTGGGACTCTACTGAAAGGACTTTGGCCAAGAAAAAAAAAAGGGGTCAGCAAAGAGAGATTTTTTAAGAGTGAAGCTAACAGCAGATGTAATGTAGCCTGAGGATGGGTCTTACGTACTGAAGCTTTATTTTAATGAAGGCTGGTAGTGCTGCAAAGACTGCTTTAGTAATCACCTGGATCCTTTAGTGGGTCAGGTGAAGCCCAGGGTAAAACTACCTGGTGATCCAGGTCCCTCCCCCCCCCAGCCGGTTAACCCAACAATCTGTGGTAACAGAAATTGGGTTTTCCCTATTACATTACAGGCTCTGTGATTTAAGGGGCATATCTCTTTAAGAATCTCAGCAAGAAGCTCTGGCAAGCGGTCAGCCTTCATTTCTCTTATTATCAGCGATCGGATTTCTTCGGGTGTTTACCGGCAGTATTTTCTGATGCCTGCTTCACAGTGAGTTCCCTTTGCCTCAGGTGGCCCTTTCTTCCGTTCCCGTGGTGTTTTTGGCTTCCAACATGTTGTGTGTGAGAAGGGATCTGGAAACCGTCAAAATCCTTCCCGCTGCATAGTGCCATCAGGGATATGACAACAGCCATAGAAGACATCAGAGGCTAACTTGCGGGTAGATTTATGGCTAGACTTTATCCCATTCTGCTAGACGACAAGGAGCTGTTCAGGTGTCCAATGGTAGCTGCATTGATGCTGGCAGACACTAAGACGACTATCATCCCAGTGGAAGGTGGTGCGGTGCTGAAGGATGCACAGGTAAAAAGCTGGAAGCCATGCTGAAACAGTCCTTTGAGATTTCAGCATTGCCCCTGCAGGTGTCCATTTGTGGTGCATGTATGGCTCGGGCATGTAAGAGATGGTCTCAGAAGTTGCCAGAGAATTCTGAAGACCTTCAAGAATATCTTTCAGAGGCAGTTAGGCTCGAGTCTGGTTCAGCTTTTCAGGCAGATGTCTTTTATGATTTGGTTCGGGCATCAGCAAAGGACATAGCTTCAATGGTTATGGCCCATCGGCTCTTGTGGTTGTGTAACTCGTCTGTGGATGTATTTTCTAAAGGCTGCCTTATTAAATTTCTCTTTAAGGGAAAGTTGCTTTTTGGTGATGCTTTGGACAAGCTGGTGAAGGATTTAGGGGAGTCTAAGAGCTCTTGAGGATAAACCGAAGGCAGTGAAGTCTGTTCCAGCATCTCAAGGGCATTTTCAGGATTTCCAGAAGTTTTGTCCTACAAGGTTTGGGCCTCCCCAAAGGTTGCTCTCTCTCTTATGGTGCTATTCCTTTCAAGACAGTTGGAGGGGTGGTAGAGATGGACCATCAGGGGCTTCCAATGGCTCTACACCTTCGTAATGAAGGTTTGGGGGTCCAAGTGGAGTTAGTTCCGGTGGGAGTTCGTCAGCAGGCCTTTAATTCTGCTTGGACCCAAATCACATCAGATCAGTGGACTTTGGAGGCAATTTGGGAGGTCCTAAACATAACAAAGAACATAAAAAATATCACACGGGGTCAGACCAAGGTTCAGCAAGCCCATATCCCGTTTCCAACAATGGCCAATCCAGATCACAAGTACATGGCAGGTTCCCAAAAAGGTACATAGGTTCCACAATGTTCATCCTGGGGTAAGCAGTGGCTTTCCGGGGTCCTCTTTATGCCCTCAGATTTGCGTGGCCTTCTCCAACATTTTTATGGTATTTCTTTGTGGGGCGCTGGAAAAGGCTAAGGCAATGAGAGAAACATTAGATCGATGACAGTCGAGGGACCAGTTCCATGTGAAAGGTGCCTACAAGCTGAAGCCCTCATGAAACAAGTGTAGGATCTCAGAGGAGAGGTGGCAGGGCTGACAAACATCTGAGACAGTGAGAAGTACATTGATGAGATGCTTTTTGAAGCATCCAAGCTCTCCAACAGAGGTGAAAATGGTATGCTACAGAATGAAGAGAGTTGGATAAGAGTCATCAGAGCCTGAAGAAATCAACAATCCAACTCCTCCAGCCCTTGAACTAAAGAACCAGTATGCAGCCCTGGAAATGGAGGAGGTGAAAGCATCCCAGGAAAGGGAAGAACCAGAGCTCAAGTACCCCAAAGTTGCTGAATCAGTGACCCCAAGGAAGCAAAAGGTAGTGGTGGTTGGTGACTCTCTTCTGAGGGGTACTGAGGCGTCCATCTGCCAATGAGACTTGGGGCCCAATATTCAATTGAGACGGCTATGCACCACTACAGCACATAGCCATCGCCACTGACCCTTAACCCTTATGACCTGGCATTAAATACCCGGGGTCACCACACAACTTCCAATGCCACAGAAGCTTTTGCTTTGCCTAGTTTTACCCGCAATTCTCTAACCAGATAGCAGTGCAATATCACCGCTACCCGGAGGGCCCCCACACCCACAGTAGGTGTTGGAGAGGCAGCTCTCCTAACCAGTACTGCTCGATCTCACAAAAGAGTTTTATCCCTCCACACACCTGCTAATCCTCCATCTGGAGCAACTATGCAGCAAGGTAATATAGGCCCAAATCAGGTACCCTCAACCCTCTCCCCCCCACGCCAGGATGCATAAAGGATGCACCACACTACCCTTGGTGGCCTGCTCTTACAAATAAAGTGAACCTGACTCTGGAGGCATCGAAGGTCCTCCGGGGCCACCAGAATGGGAAGGGACTGAAAAAGATATAACAAAAGGGAAAGCACATTCATTTTAACTAGTCTGCAACCCTCCCTAACCAAGAGATATCCCCCATGTCCCACTGACAAATCTTTCTCTAATTCCTGAAACAGGGGGGGATAATTAGATTTATATAGTTGCTCCCCCTCCCTGGGCACCAGTAAACCCAAGTAGCAAATCTACTGCTGGACCCACCTAAAGGGGTAACTATTCTGCAGGCGCTCACAAGAGACTCTTCCAGGGAGATGTTGAGGGCCTCAGTCTTGTTATAATTGATTTTAAAGCCAGACACTTGTCCAAATTCTTTGAACTCCCATAATAAGATGGGAAAGGTCATCAAAGGGCCAGTAAGAAAACAGAGGAGGTCATCTGCAAAGAGAGCAATTTTGTGTTAAGCCCCACCCCCTTCCACCATATGGAGACCCTTGATATCACTTTGAGCGCCAATCCAAGCCACTAAAAGCTCCATGGTCAGAGCAAACAGCAAGGGGGATAAGGGACAGCCCCAGATGTGTTCCCCTCCCCAAAGGGAAAAGTTTGGACTAGCCCACATTCACCTTCACCGAGGTCACAGGCTTCTGATATAGTGCCTAGACCCTTGCGAGATAATGGAAACCCACCCCCAATACACTCCAGGACCACAAAGAGATATTCCCAACTTACCCTGTCAAACGTTTTGTCCACATCAAAGGAAAGAAACATAGTGTGCTGTTCTGCGCGTCGCACTATCCAGTCCAATTGCAAGACACGTTGAATGCTATCCCCTGCCTTGCGGCCCTGGATAAATCCAGTCTGGTCGGGATGTATGACTTAAGGTAACAATGATCCTAGTCTGCTACCCAGCACCAAAAGCTTAGCATCAACATTAATCAAAGAGATGGGACGGTACGAACTGCACACGGTGGGGTCCTTGCCTGGCTTGGGCAGGACCGTAATCCTGGCCTGTCCCATAGAGGGGGGGGAGGGACTCTACCCACAGCATCTAATTGAAGACCCTCCCCAGCAACAGACCAACGAAGAAGACATTTGCTTATAGAACATAAGATATGCTATACTGGGTCAGACCAAGGTCCATCAAGCCCAGTATCCTGTTTCCAACAGTGGCCAATCTAGGTCACAAGTACCTAGAAGTTTTCCCAAAAGACACATGTTCCATAATGCTTGTATTGGTGCAAGCAGTGGATTTCCCAGGTCCCCTTTAATAATGGTTTATGCACCTTTCCTCCAGGAACTTGTCCAAACCTTTTTTAAATACAGTTACACTAACAGCTTTTACTAACTTCTCTGGTAACAAATTCTAGAGTTTGATTACGCGTTGAGTGAAAGCACAGTTACTTACCTGTAACAGGTGATCTCTGGGAACAGCAGGAATGTCTTCACAACCCACCCACCTCCCCTAGGAGTTGTATCTCTCTATCTATCTTTCCTTTCCTCTCTCTTTCTTTGTCTCAGCTTTAAAACTTAACTGAGGAGAGACAGTTGGGAAGGCGGGAAGGCAGCACGCAGGCGTGGTGGGATGCTTCCAAAAGCGTTTTGATTGGACGCTGGGAAGCGTTCCCGCGCAGACTCCGTCGGTACCGACGTACCCATATGTGAAGACTTATTCCTGCTGTTCCCAGAGATCACCTGTTACAGGTAAGTAACTGTGCTATCTCCAGGAACAAGCAGGAATGAGTCTTCACATATGGGGACTCCCAAGCTGAGATGCCCAGAGGGAGTCCTACCATGTTGCGGATATAGAAGAGCCATGCTACTCCCCAGAACCTCAGGCATCCTGGGGATGGAGGGTAGGAGTTGAATACAGAAAAAGGTGCTGTGGAACAGCTGAACTAGAACAGGACCTCTACAGAGAGAACCCTGTAGAGAGGAGATCTAGTGGCAAAAATTGGGATATAGGCCTCCCTTGTTGGCATTGCAAGTCTACTGAGGTTGATATGGATCTGTTAGAAAAACCATTGGAAAACCTCAAGGAGTACCTCACTGAGAAGTAGAGGTAAGAAAAGTAGAAAAACAAGTGGAGGTCAGAACCCCTCAGGGTGAAGAAATAGCCCCAAGGAGAAACTGGGGTAGGGAAAGAGAGGTAGGACTTCAGCGGAAGACGCAGAAGGTACCATTAAGAAAGCTTAAGCTGTGTTGGTCCAAGAAAAATCCAATCCTAGGACCAAAATTTTAAAAAAAAGAGTCTGACCTAGCTGGACTGGCAGTAGAAACAGAGGTAAGGCACAAAAAAGAGCAGCAGCTCTTGCAAGTCGATCAGGAAACACAAGGAGCAAGAGTGGTGATGACACAAAAGCTTTATTGATATTCCCCAACACGTTTCGGTGCAACGCCTTCTTCAGGGGGAGTGGAATTGTACTGGGTGTCACGAAGAAATCTCCTTATGGTGAGATCTAAATGGCAACGGCGCAGTGTATTGCAGAGAACATTTACTCCTTTTACACATTGCATTGGAGTAAATGTTCTCTGCAGTACACTGCGTCAGGTTCTTCGACTGCAGGACTCACGGCCGTTGCCGTTTAGATCTCACCATAAGGAGATTTCTTCGTGACACCCAGTACAATTCCACCCCCCTGAAGAAGGCGTTGCGCCGAAACGCGTTGGGGAATATCAATAAAGCTTCTGTGTCATCACCACTCTTGCTCCTTGTGTTTTCCTGGCAGTAGAAACAGTCCATGTAGGAGAGAAAGGGTGTGGAAACCCCTGTATCTGATAAGAAGTTAAGGACAGACTTAGGAAGCGCTAAGCTTTAGATAAACTGAAGTTCCTCAATGTCTTTCCTGAATGGGTTAAGGAAAGAAAAAGGGTACATGGAGAACTTCAGGGGTACCTAACCCTGAAAGGTTATGGTAAGAAAAAGTTTGTTGATCACCACAGGAAGTGGTTATGTGTGTAGAACCCTAAGTATGCTGGTACAGCATTGATAGGGGTGGTGCCCATCTGTCAGGATCATATCGGAATATATGAATATCTGAATGAAAACAGACAGATAAGTATGTGGATATATATCTACCTAAAAGATATATCTCTATAGAGACATATATATATAGATAGATATAGATATATAGATATATACATACATTCCTAAAGTTATACACATATAGAGGATATATGCATATATATACGGAGAGACCTGTATGGGCAGAAGATATATATATATATATATTTATATCTGTGTATGTATATGAATATGTAGGCATGTAGACAGATGTCTCCAGGTATGTGGATGAAGAAATGTCTATAGAAATTGATCCCCATAGGAGTATGGGGAGAGAAAAGATTCACCTAACAGCAAGGAGGGTGATACCCGCTTGAATAGATGCATCAAGAATCTTCCTTCCCTGGTTATGATTGAAAAAGTCAGGGGAATAGTGTCCCTGACAAAAGAGAGTCTAAATCTGTTTCAGAATTTGAGCTCTTAAATAACCAGGATGGCCTACGTGGAAAAAGGCAGAGGATAACTTCAGTCTGCAGGCAGCAAGTCCAGATTTCTCCAGAACCGCAGTATGGAGAATGGATAGAGGACGTCACTGGAGGAAGATACCATAGTGACCTGTGTACAAGGGCAGATGGGTATCAGGCGTCCTTTAACTGCCACTGAAACAAAAAAGATCTCTGGCGAGAAGACCAAGGGGATATGGACCAAGCCAGGGAATTTGCCATTCTTTAGGTTGTCACATGAAGAAAACGCCTGAGCCTCAGGTCTCAAAAGAGATTTTAGATGAGATGGTAGGGGTAGGGAACACCTACCAGACATGAAAAATATGACTGGGGAAACCCCTCCTAACCCTCTGGGGTTATCTGCTAGACCAGATATGATGCTCTCTAGCAAGGACCCATAGTGCAAAGCTACTCTGTAGAGTTGCAGAGAGCATACTGCAGGTTAGTTAGAAGAACAAACTGGCTGCTAAAAGCCAGTGGGTAAGAACTATTCTGCCAAGGACAAGGGGCAAGAATAGAAGTTAACCAAGCAGCCTGTGATAATAGGGTTTCCCAAACGAGGTTGATAACCTGTTTGGGGTTTAGCACTGAGGCTAGAAGAATAGCTAGTGGAGGAGAAGCCCTGGTTGTGTGGTGAACAGAACCAATGACTTAACCACTAGGAATTAGTGTATCTGCAGCAACTACCAGGGCAGCAGGCAAAAAAATTATTTTCCCATCTTTTTAGATTGGATAAAAGAGACAACAGACATAGTAGGACTATCTAGTGTCTGATTAGCTGCCCTAAGGACAGGGGCGGCCCAAGGGGGGTGCGGGGCCATGTGCGGAGACTCGGTGCAGGGCCTCATTTGCATAAGTGGCCTTATTTGTATAAATATTTGCATAATGTTACCATACACTAACTTTTAGTAAACATGTCTCTTAATGAGTGCATGGATAAAGAAAGACTAAAAGATTTCTACATTACTATAATCCAGTGCCAACCGCCAGGCACATTAGGAACTACTACAAACGCTGCCCATTTAGTACCCATAGCAAACCCGCCGTATCCTGACAGCATTACCAGGACTCACAAAGCACCATACCCTACCTATCAAAAGGCAACACTGCAAATATTAAACCAATACATTTCAGAGAATACTGGGGAAAGAGAACAAGTGGCAATGTCAAATAGGAATTACATAAACAGAATACCTCAGCTCAGTTACACATGCAGAACATAGACCATCACCAAACAAGGAATCACAATTTAGAAACAGGAAGGCAATAATTAAACTGGGAACCACAAAAGCCAAACTTGGAATGTACAACAACACTGTAGAAATAAAACTATAAATTAATTTCCTCTTGTACCAAACAAAGCGCAGACGTTAATGATGCACATTTCCCAGAGCTTTCATATTCCAGCTAATAAATTCAAAATAAAGAGATATCTTTCTACCTTTTGTGCATTTTTTTCAGTTGCAATTGCTCCAGCCACTTTCTTCTGGTTTCTTCATGTTTTCTGCTAACTGTCCATCGTCTGCTGTCCATTTGTTCTTTCTTCTCTCTTCTAGGTTTTTTTTTCCATTCTCTCTCTCTACATCTGCTTTGACATACTAATCTTTCTCCATTTGCTCTTTCCTCATTCCTATTTCATCCACTCAAATTTTACCCCTCCATCCTCAATCCCCACTTACTCTCCCAATACCCGGCCAATTGTAGATTTTTCATCCCTCCCACACAAAATATTTTTCCCCTCTCCATTTTACTCTCCCAGCCCCATCCCATTCTAATCCTCCCCCAACATCAGCTCCCTTCTAGTTCCAGTCTCACCCAGCATCCATTCCCTTCTAGTCCCTGCATCAGCCCATTTCCAGTCCTAGCCCCCCATCAACCCATTTCCAGTCCTAGCTCCCCCATCCATTTTCAGTCTGAGTCCCTTCATCATCAGCTCATTTCCAATCCTAGCCCCCATCAGCCCATTTCTAGTCATTTCCTAGCCCCACCATCAGCCCATGTCAAATCCTAGCTCCCCTCCACTCAGCCCAATTCCAGTCCAAGCCCCCCATGAGCCTACTTCCAGTTCTAGCCCCTCCATGAGTCCATTTCAATTCAAGCCCCCACCACAGCCCATTTCCAATCTTAGCTCCCCCCAACAGCCCACATCCAGTCCTATCCTAGCTGCTCCATCAGCCCATTTTCAGTCCTAGCTCCCTTCCCTCACAGCCGATTTCCATTCCAAGCTCCCTCCCCATCAGCTATTTGCAGTTCAAGCCTCCCCTTCCACTCAGCCCATTTCCAGTCACAGCAACCCCCCAACCCATTACCAGTCCTAGCCCCCCATCAACCCACTTCCAGTCCTAACCCCCCATCACCCCATTTTCAGTTTAAGCCCCCCCTATAACCCATTACCAGTCCTAACCCCCCCATAAGCCCACTTCCAGTCTTAACCCCATCAGCCCATTTCCAGTCAGCCCCCCATAGCTCATTGCTAGTCCTAACCCCCCCCCCCCAATCAGCCCACAGCCCATTACCAGTCCTAACCACATCAGCCCTCCTCAAGTCCTAACCCCTCCCCATCAGCCCATTTCCTATCCTAGCCCCCCATAGCCCATTATCAGTCCTAACCCCCCCATAGCCCATTAGCAGTCCTAACCCCCCATCACCTCATTTCCAGACAGCCCCCATCAGCCCACAGCCCATTACCAGTCTTAACCCCCCCATAGCCCATTACCAGTCCTAACCCCCATCACCTCATTTCCAGACAGCCCCCATCAGCCCACAGCCCATTACCAGTCTTAACCCCCCCATAGCCCAGTACCAGTCCTACCCCCCCCCAACAGCCCACAGCCCATTACCAGTCCTAACCCCTCCCCATCAGCCCATTTCCTGTCCTAGCCCCCCCATAGCCCATTATCAGTCCTAACCCCCCCATAGCCCATTACCAGTCCTAACCCCCCATCACCTCATTTCCAGACAGCCCCCATCAGCCCACAGCCCATTACCAGTCTTAACACCCCCCTATAGCCCATTACCAGTCCTAAACCCCCCCAACAGCCCACAGCCCATTACCAGTCCTAACCCCAACACATCAGCCCATTACCTGTCCTAGCCCCCCCATAGCCCATTACCAGTCCTAATCCCCCATAGCCCATTACCAGTCCTAACCCCCATCACCCCATTTCCAGACAGCCCCCATCAGCCCACAGCCCATTAATAGTCTTAACACCCCCCCATAGCCCATTACCAGTCCTAACCCCCCCAACAGCCCACAGCCCATTACCAGTCCTAACCCCAACCCATCAGCCCATTTCCTGTCCTAGCCCCCCCCATAGCCCATTATCAGTTCTAACCCCCCCCATAGCCCATTACCAGTCCTAACCCCCCATCGCCCCATTTCCAGACAGCCCCCATCAGCCCACAGTCCATTGCCAGTCCTAACCCCCCCCCGCCCATTACCAGTCCTAAACCCCCCCCCTCCCATCGGCTTATGGCAAAATTTAAAAAAAAAAAAAAGCTGGCTCTGGCTGCTGCCGCTGCCGCTGCCACCGCAGCAGCGGCAGAATGAAGTGTCCCGCGGGGCCTCCTCTGCACGCTGAGCCCCTCTGCAAGGGCTTGCAGATTCGCAAAGGGAGAGTGTCTCCCTCGCGTCTCTGTTAAGCCTGCAGGGGCTAACGGGAAATTTCCCATCTGCCCCTTTAGACGCGAGGGGCTGATGGGAAATTTCCCATTAGCCCCTGCGGGCTTAACAGAGACGCGAGGGAGACACTCTCCCTTCGCAAATCTGCAAGCCCTTGCAGAGGGGCTCAGCGTGCAGAGGAGGCCCCGCGGGACACTTCATTCTGCCACTGCTGCGGTGGCAGCGGCAGCGGCAGCAGCCAGAGCCAGCTTTTTTTTTTTTAATGTAATTTTAAAAAAAGCAGAATGTTCTTTGCGCGGGGCCCCCTGAAACGCGGGGCCCTGTGCAAAAAACATTCTTGCTCAATGGACGGGCCGGCCCTGCCTAAGGAAATAAAGGGGGAGACAACTCTTAAATGGAGAATCCCCCTGTGGAACAGGTAGAGGACCATAGGGGCTTACCAGTGTAAAAGAGCCACTCTTACAAATCAGATGCTGTAGCAAGAGGGAGGTAAGACAGAGGTGAAGGAGACTGACTATGAAGGAAGTCTCTGAAAGGTAAGATGATACATGCCAGTACAGGGAAACAACTGTCTTATTAATAGTTGTCATTTCTCTTTTCCCAAAAAGGAAGAGAAACCTGTCAAGTGAGGGCATGATCATCATGAAGACTCAGAGTAAAGGAAAAAATGTCTCAAGAAGAGACATCTTGAAAAAGTTAGGATAAATTTAGTGCAGATACTTCAGCAAAAAGAAGTAGATTGCCCCTGTAACCAGCAACACAAGGGGAAAAATGACTTATTTAAAACCCTGCGACTGCTGGGTTTGTGGACCCTGTTGAGGTTGTGGTTTCTTCAGACTAGGGCGATGTTTCCCCTGTTTGGGAACATCTGAATGATGGGCAGAAGAAGAATAAAACTTTTTCCCCCTAGGGGAAGAAAGTTGGGTAGGACATTTCCTACCAACTGGGAAAGAGGAAGGCGTAGAACAGCCTCTGGAAACAGGAATGTCAGTGGTTAACTGAGCAACCTGGAGTAAAGACTCCTTGTTAAAGAGATTTTCTCCAGTGCAAGGAGTATTTCCCAGTCTTTCTTGAGCCCATTTGTCTAAGTTTGAAGCCTGGAGCCAGGCTTTACGTCGTGCCCCTATAGCTATAGCAGAAGTTCTGCTAACAGACTCAAAGGAGTCTAGGGAAGCACGAATAAGGAACCTAGATATATTTTGAGCATGACTTACCAGAGAGGAATAGTCTGCACTTATAGTCTCTTGAAGAAAAGGAGTCAAAGATAGTAATTTCTTTGTGACCTCATCAAGAGATAATCCCATATAGAAAATATATGAGAGAATTCTTGCTGAAAGCATGGATGCCTGGAAGGTTTGGCGTCCAAAGGCATCTAAAGTCTTAGACTCACGACCTGGCGGATAAGAAGAGTGCTTTTTAGTACTTTTCACCCGCCTCATTGCTGATTCAACAACAATGGAATGATGAGGAAGTTGAGTCTTCTGAAAACCTGGAGAGGGAGGCACCTGATATAGAAGATCAGTAGTCCTAGAAGGTGGGGGCACCGTTAAAGGAGCCTCCCACATTCGTAGAAGGAGACCTTGTAAGGAATGATGCAAAGGAAGCATGATGGTATCCTTTGCTGTCCCAGGAATATACAGGGATTCTGCATTGCCTTGTGTAGGATCCTGTCCAGGCATAGAAATGGCAAGTAATCTCATCATATCCATGAGAAAAGCTTGAAAAGAAAATTCCCCAGAGGGAAATTCTTTTGGGCAGGCTAGATCTGCTTAAGAACTAGCATTGGCACCGGAGGATCTATCCAACCTTATAGGAATATAAGATCCTGAATGGTGGAGATCCCTAGAGAATGGTCGCCGGTACCGCAGGGGGTCGGGACCAGCAACAGTCGGTAGCATATCGTCCATGCTAGGGATCGATTCCAAACTCGGTATCGAGGGAAGCGAGCCTGAAGAGGGAAGCATGGAAGGCACCGACAGCCATGGTAATGTGGATACCGGTACCGATTCCGGCACCGTATCCGGTACCAGTGGATGAAGGCCAGCCGATGACAACTCTATCGGTATGGAAGAAACCGAGAGTGCCGGACATGGATCATCGGAACTGTGCCTTTGGTACCGTTTGGTGTCGGTACCAAGGCGAGTCAGTACCCAGTCCTCCAGACTGGAGATCGATTCCAGACTCGGCATCGAAGGAAGCGAGTCTATCGAAGCACATCTGGAGGGTACCGACGTCGGTACTAGTATCGGTACCGGGATCGATACCGATACTGGAGGATCGGCCTGGAGCGTATCCAACGGTCTTGTAGGTACTGAGGACGCCAGACAACGATCCTTGGTGAGGAATGTTTCATCCAACACCATTGCCGATGCCGGGGTATCGGTACCGCTCGAAGCGGATGCCACCACCGAGCATGGCACAGGTATGTTCTGTGAGGGGTGAACCTCAGGAACAACCTGAAACCCCACACAGGCTTTGGAGGCTGAAGACTCCCACCGGGGTTTTAAAACCAGTATGTTCTCGAGGGCAAGGCCAGAGGCATCTCTATGCTGTGCATGAGATCTACCACTCGAGGACTGGCTAGTCTTAACAGACTGTTTTTGGGTTACCTGATTCCGTGTAGAAGAAGAAGTGGTCGGTGCCCTGAAGCTGGATGGGGACCGCGTATCGAGGGAAACCCGATGCTGAAGACTTCTTCCGACAATACTATTGCAGGAGGGACACTCCGGAGGAAAATGGTCAGGACCCAAACCGGCCAGACACCAATTAGGGGTGTCTAAAGTTAATTTTGTACCGCCGCAGTTTGAACATTTCTTGGGAATAGTGACTGGCGGTTCCATGAAGGAAAGTGAGTAGGCCTAGCAGGCCTAAGAAAACCGTGAGGCACTAAGAAGAAAAAATATTCCTTAAAAAGGAAAAATTTTACAAGAAAAAAGGAGAGAAAAACACCGGCGGTACCGGTGGCGTCGGGGAAGGCAGCCGCGACCACAAGAAAAATAAAAAATAAAAGAAGAATTTTCTGCGGTGACAGGACGTCCTCCTGCCGGCTCCGCGGAAAAACGAAAACTGAGGAGTGGCAGTTGGGAAGGCAGCACGCAGGCGTGGTGGGATGCTTCCAAAAGCGTTTTGATTGGACGCTGGGAAGCGTTCCCGCGCAGACTTCCTCGGTACCGACGTACCCATATGTGAAGACTCATTCCTGCTTGTTCCTGGAGATAATATATTTTCTCTTATTAGTCTTAAACAAGTTACACTGTAGCTTCATTGCATGTCCATTAGTCTTTCTATATTTTGATGGTTTAAACAATTGATCTACATTTACTCGTTCCACTCCATTCATTAATTTGTAGATTTCTATCATATCTCCCCTCAGTCATCTCTTTTCCAGGTTGAACAGCCCTAACCTTTTAGCATCTCTTCATAGGGGTATCCTTCCATCCCCTTTACCATTTTGATGGCTCTTCTCTGTATCGTTTCTTTTTTTTATTTCTGAATTTTTCAACAATACAGGCAATAGAAGAACAAAACCTAGGAACAAGATATAATAAAGTGAAATACATAATGCCAATACATCAGCCCACAACTAATGAGGGAGGCAAGTTCAAGAAAATAAGGAAATAAAATTCAAACAGATAAAGGCTGTGAAGGACTACTGTCAGCAGAACGCACACTATGGTTCTTCCCCACCCAGTAGCCCCCAGACTTCCTTCCTTAGAAAAGATTAGCTCTAAGAGCTGTTTAGGTTCCATAAAGTAATAATTCTGGCCCTCAAACTTACATACCATAGAGAAGGAAATTTCAAAAGCCAGGTTCCCCCGAGCAAAAGGACTCGAGGCCATAAAACCAAGAACTCCTTCCGTCGAGCCTAGGTCTGCTTAGATCAGGAAATATATTTACTACCGAACCCATAAACTTTATTCTGCTCAAAGATAAAAGTCACCAGCAATGTACAACGAAATGTTACCAGTTCCATTGATCCCTCCAGGAACCCAGTCAGATTCAGCTGCTCCTGGGGTCAACCGAGATTCACAGAACCTCCATTGGAGAGGGGCACATAGAACACCCTAGCAACAGGGGGAAGAGTGTCCGATGCCCAGCCTAAGATCTCAATCAGGTATTTCTTTACCAACTCCACAGGGCCGAGCAAAGGGGATCGAGGAAACCCCAGGAATCGTAGATTGTTCCTCCGGGACTGATTCTCCAAAAACTCCAGTTTCCTCCAGAGCCCAAAACTCTCCTTCACTTGAGCGTCCTTAAATGTGCCCATCTCTACCACTTGACCCTCCAGTTGTTCCAATCAGACCTCATGCTGAGCCACCTCGTTCCTCTGAGCAGAAACTCTGAGCAGAAGCTCTGTAAGAGAATCCACCTTTAAAGAAAGTTGTGCTAAATTAGCATTAAGAGATCTATCCAGACTCCTGATAGATTCCACAGTGCCTCCAACGTAACACCAGACTCCTTCCCCACAGGAAACTCTCCAAGCCTTCTCCCTGGGTGATCCACAGACAAACCTCATGCACCTCTTACCAAACCCGTGCCTTCGGGTGAAGACTGAGCAAGGGGGATGCCTGACAAACCCTCCACCAACTGCACAGCATTGCCAGTAGACAGAGGATCCAACCTCCCCACCAGAGTGCTTCCAGGTTGCCGGGGAAGGGTCTGATCATTGTGGCTCAACGAGGCCCCTTCCACGCTCCACCTCAGAGGAACACCTCCAGAGTGGTACAAGGCAGTTACTACCACCTCCTTCAGCGGCCAGACGCCAAGCTCGTTGAGACTGAGCTGACCGCTTTCTCCCGCAGTCGTTCCCACTGGCCGGTGCAGCTGCTTGCCCTTGCGCTTTGGCATGCCGCTGCAAAGGTAGGTTGCTCTCCTAGACGGACTCACAGTGCTCTGCACCTCAGCCTTCTCACAGCGCTATTTGCCTCCCTCAGTATTTTTTTTTTCCTCTATACCTTTTATAATAACGCTATATCCTTTTTAAGACACGACGTGAACTCCGTGAACCCATCCAACCCCACGTTTTGTGAGGGCTAGGCCCCGTATAGCAGCAAGCACTTCTTCCTCACTTATGGCCACCTCCAACCGATCCTGCTCCCCCTCACCTAGCCACTGCAACCCAGTGCTCTCCGCCAAATAGGACCAGGTGCATTCTCTCCCAACCACTGGATCAGCCTCATAAAAATGCCGATAATACTGGGTGAACTGGTCCCTACTCTCAAAACACAGTTGATCCCATGGACCCTTTGCCTTACCAATGGTGGAGGCCCCCATCCTGCACGGAGCTTACATGCCAGCAATATGCTGGATATATTGTCAAATTCGTAATATAGTTGATTAACCCTCTGGACTTGGAAAGTAATTCTATCAATCTGCAGTTCCGATTGGGCCTCCTCCAACTGACTCAGAATCCGTCTATTCTCCGTGCATTTATGTGTGGATTCAAGGTCTTGGATGCAGTGAAGCAGAGTGCGTTCCCTCTCATGCTTCCTCTGCCCTCCCATCCGAATCAAATGACCACTCACCATGGACTGAAGGCCATTCTACAGGATCCTGGTGCTCATCTCCCCATTATCATTCAGTTTGAGGTATTCCTGTATGACCTCCTCCATGGCCTGAATCTTGCTTTCCACCTTCAATAAAATAGCATTGAGGCACCAGAACATCTGTAGAGCCGCCTCTGAGGCACCCCCAAAAATAAAGCTTAAGGGCCAATGATCGGACCAGGTAATAGGGCCGATTATCACAGTCCCAAACCAGCCCTGCATATCAATGTGACTATAACTATCATGAGCCATAGAGAAAAAAGGTATAGTCCTGATCCGTGGGATGTGCTGCTCTCCATAGATCTGTAAGCGCCAACTCTTTCATCCATTGGCAGACCCTCCCACTCCCGGATCCCTCTGACACCCGTTCCATGCTTCACCCATGACCATCCAATGCTACATTGAAGTCACCCCCCCATCAATAAGTTACCCTGCACCTTCCCCCCAAACCAAAGGCCCATATCCTCTCAAAGCTACTGTTGTGCATTATTGGGCCGTAAACATTTAATAGGGTGATCTGCCCAGCCATCAGTTCCCTCCCACACCAAGAGGGCCCTCCCATCTCCCCTATGGGCTACCCCTCCCAAAGTGAAAGGAACATCACCACGGATTAAGGTGGCTAACCCACCCTTCTTCCTACCCCCTCATCAGATTCAAAATAGACACACCAAGCGCTCATCCTTCGCCAGAAGGTGTGTTTCTTGAATAAAGGCTACTTGCCATTGCAACTGCCACAAGCTGTGCAACATCTGCTTCCACTTCACATTCAATGAGCCAACTCTCAGACTGGCAGCTATAACAATACACTCACCTTCTACTCACTTGTCCCCTTTACCCATGCCTACCCATCCCTTCAACCCCACCCCTTTCCCTCCCCCCCAAAAAAAACCTCACAATCCTTCAGAACCCCATTCTGCCTCCCTGCTCTGAGGAAGTGGTCCCAGTGGGCGCTGTCCCATACAACTGCTTCCCCACCACAAGCATGCACCAACCTTACCCCCACAATCACACACACGGCACCCCTCTAAACACACTATCACTGGAACTCCCATGCCCCCTACCCCCCATCAAGCCCAAATTCCCTATTACCCCCCTTAAACATCCAATCACAAATACTTAACATGCAAGGCAAACAACAATGTAAGCACTATAATCCTGAAAAATCCAGCAGGCCAGTCTGGCAGGAGCTTTACACCCCATCCACAAGTCCAGGGGCCCACTCACCCTCCGAAGGCTCTAGAGCCTATGAAAGCTGGCGCAGACATTGTCCCTTATTGGAGACCCTCTGCCACTTCTGGGGGGGGCCTCGCCTGAGTCGACTTCAAACAGGGCGCCTTGCACTTTGATAAGTTTGGGGCCCCCTCTTTCTGCAATCACTGCCAGGCCTTATCCTTCGAGTGGACAAGCACTGACTTGCCCCAAACTGCAAACAGTACAGCAAAAGGAAAAAGCAACTTGTATCATATATTTTTGTCCTGCAGGTACCAGCCACCAATTCCTGAAAAATGTTGATCTCGTTCCCATCCTAAGTAAAACGGCATTTCTGAGCTGCAATCTGCCTGATATGTTCTTTTACAGGAAAAGAGGCCAGTCACACAACGTCTCGAGGCTTGATTCCAACCGAAGGCCACAAAACCTGATGGGTGTGCTCAATGATGATGGCTTTCTCCATCATGGCCTCGCTCAACTGAGAGAGAACATGTTGGCACATGCGCTGTATTACAGAAAGGGCCTGCCAGTATTGCTCAGTTTCGGGAACACCCCAGATCTTTATGTTGCACCAGCAGGTATGATTTTCCAAATCTTCAAGTTTATCGCAGAGTGTCTCTTGTTCCATACGCAGCAGCTGTAACTGGGCCTTCGTGGTACACACGTGCTCCTTGGCAGTCTCCATGTTGTTTTCAAGGCCCTTCACGCGCTGGCCAATGTCCTACACCTCATTCCAGAGTGCCCCCAATGCTTCACGGATTTCATCATGTACTGCACTAAAATCTCCCCAGAGCTCCCTAAACCAGCTCCAAAGGTCGACCCTGGTGCACTGCTCAATCTCTTGCTCAAACTCGGCATCATATTCAATGTCTGAGGCCTTGCCGGCTATGTCTTCCTTCAAGGCACAGACACCTTTAGCAACATAGGGGGGACTTAAATTTTTCTCTTGTTTTTTTGGTGTGACATAGGAGCAACAATTAAAATTTTCAGAGAGGATTGCCCGGTGCAAGCTCAAACTGCTGGCACCTCAACGGGAGCTTGGATTTCAAGCTGTCATCTCCACTGATGATGTCACTTCCTCTCCCTGCTAATTTTTCTTTTCTTGAGTCCCTTCGGTCCTGTCCAGGACCCAGTCTATCTGTTATCTCTGTTATGGTCGAGCCTGGGGAAGTGCAGAAATCTTTAGTCAAATTGTCCCTTTACAGGCTCATGAAGACTAAGGCTTTGCTGTACTCTGCTGCCCTTGTTTCTTCTTGGGCTGGAAGGAGATCACTTGGGAGCAGGGTGGTTTCTTTCCTCCGCTATCTCCAGACCCCCTGCTGTTTGCTGGAGTCTGCTTTGCTATAGAAATACTGATCTGAGGAACCTTGCTCAGGACCATTATAGGGTGACATCATCAAACCAGTGGTTCCCAGGTTCCACCTGCTGGTAGGGGAGCATAGCCCACACATCTGAACTGGGCTGGATTGGAGGGACTCAAGGAAAGAAAATTGGTAGGGAAGACCTAATTTCACCTTTTTTTATGTAATTATTTTGATTTATATGCTTCCCATCTTATACAGTTCTGTGATGTATACAGTACCATAAAACATAAACTAGTTCAAAATAGAAAGCAAAAATGATTTCATAAAACATATCATATTAAATGTTCCTAAAATTCCTGCAGACAAATAAAAAGAGTGAAACAAATGGAAATAACAATAGAAAAACAGAAAGTTAAAAAAGAGAGACAGATATGAGCAAATAGACCAAGACAGAGGGGTAGATATTCACCCAAACATTAAGTCAGAGAGAGAGGCACATGCACAGAAGAACTTAGGCAATGATATCTGTCTGGTTACAATCTCTCTGAAAGACAACTACATTTGTCTCTCTCTCTCTCTTGGATGCACTGTTCTACCTGTGGGATGTCCATAGGACTGGGGAGATCGGGTTCCACATCCATGACCCCAAAGAAGGGATCCAGGGCACCTTCTGTCATCAGCATGAGGGACAGGGGATCTGGAAGCAGCAGACCAGGCCTGGAGAGGAGGAGTCAAGAGTGAGAGATGAGGGGGAGACACCCATATAGACACCCTACATTATCACTGTTCTCCTACTATGCTTCTTCAGTAACTGTGATTTCTCCATCCCTATGGTGCTAGAAAACCTAAACATTTATCAAACTTGCCCTCTGCAGAAGCTGCTGTACAGAGTTCTGTATAACCTCCTATCAGGCTAGTAACTTGTCTCATTACTGCTACTTATGATGGCAGACAGAGACCATACGGCCCATCCAGTCTGCCCTTCCCTATCAACTACTAAGCTTTACAGCTCTTTTTTTTTCCTTTAGAAATCTTCTGTGTTGCCCATGCTTACTTGAATTCAGATGCAGTCCTTGTTTTACTACCTCCACTGAGAAACTATTCAGGTTTCAATGACATCCTTCCATGCCTCTATCAGCCTGAATTGCTAGGGGCAAAATCAGTATTCATATCCAAGCATATGGAAAGGAATGGCAAACCTCACACAACCTCAATGAGGGTAACAATGTTCAACCAAACAGCAAAAAAACTATGTATGGGATTAGTTTGAACAGAAGGCTTATGCAAATGCAATGTGTGCCTTCGAGTCAGTCCTGACTCCTGGCGACCCAGAAGCTCCTGGGTTTTCTTGGCAGTGTCACCGGAATAACAGTAGGTTATAAGCCCGCAGGGCCAACTACTCAGATTATAGTTGACCAAACGGTACCACCACATTATAGCAGACCAATACAGTTCCAAGGGTAGTCCTGGACTGTTCTAGCTGGATGCAAGGAAAGGACATTTTCTGGTAAGTAAAATGTCACCTTCCATATCGCCTTGCTAGACCACTGGGTGGGAAGAAAACACAGCAGCTCATAAAATGTTTGAGCCAAAGGCCGTGTCTGCCCGTGCATGGACATCCTAGCAGTAACATTTGACAAAAGTGGAAAGTGATGCCATGCTGACAAATGTCTGAGGGTGCTACCGAGCTAAGCTGCAGTAGAATGTACACACATCCCCTCCTGAACCGGCTGGTTCCGTAACAGATATGCCAAGGCAATAACCTCCTTTATCCAGCACCCCAACATAGACTTGGTGAGTGCGTCACCCTTGCACAGCCCAGGAAACAGCACAAGATGATCTGACTTATGAAAGAAATTTATAACCTTCAAGTACTGGAGAAGCTCTCTCTGGATAGCCACAAGGTGAAGATCCCTATCTTTCCCTCGACAGTGCTCCTTAGAGAAGAAGGGCAGACAAACTACTTGGGTCACATGGAAGGGAGATAGCACCTTGGACAAAAAAGAAGGCACAGGCCGAATGAAGACGGCCTCCTCCATGAAAGACAGATATGGATTCCAGCAACATAGAGCCTGAAGCTTGGAAATCCATCTAGCCAAACAAATCGCGACCAAGAAAACAGTCTTGAGAGTTAAACCCTTAAGAGTAGCACGCTTCAAAGGCTCAAAGGGCTCCAACATAAGGGCCCTGAGCACTAGACAGTGATTCCAGGAAAAGATAATTGACCACAGGGGGGGACGCAGACATCCAGATAAAAGGCCAGCTACCGGAACTCTTAAACAGGACAAGGCTGCTACTTGGACTTCCAGGGAGCTAAGGGAAAGGCCCTTTTCTAGACCATCCTGAAAGAAGGCCAGCAGAGATAGCACCTTCGCTGCCTCAGACACAAGTTTTTGTGTGCCACACCAACACTCAAAGAAGCACCAGAACTGCACATATGCCAGGCTGGTAGAGCCTCTCCTGGCTTTGAGAGAGGAGACTGAGAACAACCTTTACATGATAGCCGACTCCTTTCAAGAGCAAAGCCATAAGCAAGAAGGAAGCCAGGTCTTCTAGAACAATCGGTTCTTAGCGCAACAGGCCCCAAAATGGGGGCAGACAAAGAGGAAGTTCCCACAGGAACCGCAACATATCCCTGAATCACACTCTCCTCAGCCAATCTGTGATACCAGAACAATCCAGCCCAGATGGTATTCTATGCACTGAAGCACACAGCCCACCAGTAGCCATGGAGGAAACACATATGGCAGGCATGGCTTAGGCCAGGACTGGACCAGGGTGTCAATGTTCTTGGACCCTGTTTCCGTGCAGTGACTAAATAAATGTCACGCTTTGGCAATGGATTGGTTGCCATCAAATACATCTCGGGGCAACCTCAATGGTAGAGAATTATCTGAAATGCTTCCTGACTCAGCTCCCACTCTCAGGGATTGAGAGAATGACAACTGAGGAAGTCTGCGGCCACGTTGTCTACCCCGGCAATATGCAGAGCTGACGTAGCTAGGAAGTCACTGAGAGGTGTGTCTATAACCGTCAGATCATCTTGAGCAGACACACGCTTTATACCCTAGGCAATTGGGTTTCAGCCCACAACACAGCACAGAAACCACTATGGCAGCGGTGTTGAATGACATCTACAAGGCATGGGACCAAGGCAAGCTAGTTTTGGCTATTTCATTAGACTTGTCTGCTGCCTTTGATCTTACAGATCATGGGCCGTTATTGTCGTGACTATACAAGAAAGGTTTGCGGGGCTCGGTATGGAGAAATTTCACTTACCATTAATTTCCTTTCCTAAAATCCTGCAGGACCAGTACAAACAAGATCCAGTCAGAATTCCCCCGAAGGAACTGTCAGGGAAGAACAGGAACACACAAACATCATCTGCTGGAGACAGAGAAAATACTGAAGACGACCCCTAGGGGTATGGTCTTGTATCTATCAGGGCTCAGCCAATCAAGCTTCTGGTAGCTTTCTCTGTCTCCAACATCTGCTGGAAGGGGGATTCAACCCACTTGTCTGGACTCATCTAGCAGGATGAATCGGAATGTCTTGGTTCCAATCATTTTTTTTAGGCCATTCTTTCAGAATTCATGTACAAGACTCCCTCTCCACATTACAAAACCTATTATGTGGGGCTCCTCAAGGATCCATCCTATCGCCCATGTTATTTAACATCTTCCTGAGCCCTCTTCTGTCACTTAAACAAAGCATAGGGGTTTCCAGTTTTGCATATGCCAATGACATTCTGTTGTTATTTACCTTTGATTCTTTACTGTCCAAAACTTTCCATGTTAATGCATCCCTGGATTGTGTCGCTGCCTGGTAATATAATAATTTATTGAAATAAAATCCAGCAAAGACTGTGGCCACCTGATTCATCACTTCTTCTCAGTCTCCGTTATTTATTCCCATGATGGACGATGTATCCGCGTCCATCCAGCCTACCATGAAATACTTAGGTGTGATTCTTGATTCTCAGCTATTGTTCTTTTTTTATTATTGAAAGGCAGGCATAGAATACATTAGGAACCGACATCATAGGCATAATACAATATCAAAAGAGAACAAAGCTAAAGTCACTAACAAAAAACACAAGGCTAGCCAACAAAACGCCTTCTTTTGTTTTTAGATTTTTTTGTTTTTATTATCCCGTTATACTTGTCCCCCTTCCCGTATCCCCCAACCCCCTCCCACCCTACTGCAAGCCACAGATAACCCCCCCAAGAAGAAAAAAAAAAAACATCCACCCCCCACCTTCCAACTTCCCCTCCCACCCCCAAGCCCCCCCATCCGATCTCTCCCGCCCCCCCCACGAATCTCCATACCAGCCCATAAAAAGAGAGAGTACGCCAGTCATTCAGCGGACTGAAAGCAAAAGGCGATGCCGCCGACAAGCCTCCTGCAGCAATACATGTCACCCACTACTTTCGAGGACGGGCCACGGCCTTAAGCAATCAGGTGCCATAACGAAGGACAAAGGGTTCCCACACCTGCTCAAAGCGCGGTAGACGCATCCTCCCAGCAGCTACCCCACGCTCCATTGTATATGTGTCCTACATCCGGTCCAACCAGACAGAAAAAGACGGCAGGAGAGCCTGCTTCCAAACAGAAGCTAGCGACATACGAGCCGCATTCAGACCATGGCGATGCAAAGCCAGTTGGGGGCTGCGCGCCCCGGGCACAGCAACCCCAAATAGAAAGATACCTGGATCCCAGGGAATGCTCACCCCAATAAGCTGCTGTAATCGAGTTTGAATCCCCCTCCAAAAGACTTGAGTGCGAGGGCAGGACCACCAGATGTGCTCCAAAGCCCCCTTCTGCCCACATCGCCGCCAACACAGATCCGAAACCCCGGGATAAACGCGAGCAATCCGCACAGGGGTCATGTACCACCTATATAATAATTTATAATTAGTTTCATGGACATTAACCGCCACCGAGCTCTTCCACAGTCTACCCTCCACCTGTTCCCACTGTTGCTCAGAGTACAAAAGATTCAAGTCAGTGTTCCAATTTGCTCTATGCTTGACAAAGCGCGGTTGCTGCGCCTGCAGCTGAGCATACAAGGCAGCTATTAGACCTTTGGTGGTGGTGCACCCCTCGCAAAAACGCTCCAAATCTGTCAGCACTCGGGCCACGTGGGGCCGAACGGCTCTAGTCTGAACCCAATGGGCCACCTGCGTATATTGGAAGAGCTGACTATCGGGAAGGTCAAATTCCTCCCGGAGCCTTTGAAACGTTTGCAACTTACCCTCGTCAAACAGTTGTCCTACACGGCTAAGGCCCTTATGACCCCTCATCCGGAACGTCGGATCAACCAATCCCGGGGGAAAGGAAGCATTATCTACTATAGGCGCCAAAGGGGTGAGGTCCGTCCCACGAGGCCGAAAGAATTGGTCCCAACAGCGAAGGGTATGTAAAATGTAGGGATTGCTTAAACGCTGACCACTTCGCAGTTTGGGACCAAGCCACAGCCGGTCCCCTAAACCCGCCCCCCCCTGCGATAGTCATTTCCAGTTGCACCCAGCGCTTGGAGCTATCCGCGATCATCCACTCCACCCCGGCGCGACACTGCGCTGCCGCATAGTACCAGTGAAGATTAGGAACCCCCATACCCCCAATGCACGATCGAGCATAAAGAAGCTGACGTAGCAAATGCGGTCGGTCGACGGTACTGCCAGATAAATTTCATAAGCAGGGTTTGCCAGGTGGCCAATAATCCCCGGGCCAATGAGATAGGGAGAACCTGAAAGAGGTACAAAAACCAGGGAATGACCACCATCTTTACCACCGCAATACGCCCAAGCCAGGATAACATTAACCTATTCCAGGTTTCCAGATCGCGCCGGACTTGCCGAAGTAGCGGCTCATAATTAGCCTTAAAAAGGGCCGTCCAGTCCACTGTCAGATTCACCCCTAAATATCGCAGAGCACCCGACACCCACCGGAAGGGGTAGGCAGCACGAAGCTCCACACAGACCGCTTCCGAGACCCCCACATTCAGAATTTCAGATTTCGTATAGTTGATTTTAAATCCAGATACCTGGGAAAAGGTGTCAAAAAGCTGCATAGCATCAGAAAGAGACGCGGAGAGATTCACCAAAGATAATATGATATCATCCGCGAAAAGCGCGATCCGGTACTCCGCGGAGCCCACGCGGACGCCCCCCATTCCCGAATTTCGTGAAAGCTCTGTGCCAAGGGTTCCATCACTAGTGCGAACAACAGCGGCGACAGAGGACAGCCTTGACGAGTGCCCCTTTCCAGTGAGAAAGTTCTGGATTGACCCCCGTTAGCCCGAACACATGCCTGGGGGTCCTGATATAAGCTTTATAGATAAACCACCATTGTATTTAGTTTCCCCTATTTCGCCAAGTTATACCTCCTGTTAAATGTAATGACCAGACTATGTAAACTGTCGGATGTTTTCTGTTTAATGTAAACCGCGCTGATGTCTAATAATGCGGTATATAAGAATTGTTAATAAATAAATAAAATAAAATAAGCTATGAACCCAGCATATGAAATTAGGACCAAAGCCCAACGAATCCAACACACACCAAAGATAACCCCAACTGACACGATCAAAGGCCTTTTCGGCATCAACCCCCATCACCAGGGTCGGCTGCGAGTCTTTCTGCGCTACGTGGATAACCTGCAGCATTCGCCGAATATTATCTGCCGCCTGGCGCCCCGGTACAAACCCAACCTGGTCAGGATGTATCAGAGTAGAGAGAACCCCATCACCTAGACCAGGGGTCTGCAACCTTTAAGACGTAAAGAGCCACTTGGACCCGTTTCCGAAGGGAAAAAAAAAACTGGGAGCCGCAAAACCATTGCGACATTTAAAACAAATCTAACACTGCATATATTGTTTCTTACCTTAATGCTATATACGACCCCCTACTTTTCCTGTTAAAATATAGGTGTTTGGCCTATACTCGCCGTATAAGACTACCCCTCTTCCTTCACACACCAAAAAAAAAAACGCCAGAAAATATCACAACAACAAGTAACAATATTTGATTTCAAAATTATGATGATTTTGTAGTCAAATCACTAATATGAAATAAAATTATTTTTCTACCTTTGTTGTCTGACCAATTTATTCTTTGATCATGCTGGTCCCGATCTGAGGCTTCTGCTTTCCTGTCTTCTCTTAGCTCTCTTTCTGTGGTCTATGGTCCATCTGCCATTTCTTATCTCTTCTTTCGTTTTCTTCACTTCTTTCCAGTCCCAGTAACCCTCCCCAATATCAGCCCCTTTCCAGTCCTCACTCCCAGTACCTTCCAGTGCTAATCCCCCCTCAACCCCATTACCAGTGCTAGCCTCCCCTAATCAGCCCAATACCAGTCCTACCCCCCCATCAGCTCATTACCAGTCCTAGCCTCCCCTAATCAGCTCATTTCCAGTGCTCGTCCCCTCAACCCCATTACCAGTGCTCCATCCCTCCCTCCCTCCCTCCATATCAGCTCCCTCCCTCCATGTCAGCCCCCTCCATGTCAGCCCCCCTCCCTCCATCCATGTCAGCCCCCTCCATCCCTCCATGTCAGCCCCCCTCCCTCCATCCATATCAGCTCCCTCCCTCCATGTCAGCCCCCTCCCTCCATCCATCCATCCATATCAGCTCCCTCCCTCCATGTCAGCCCCCTCCCTGCCCCCCTCCCCCCCTCCCTCCCTCCCTCCGTCAGCCCCCCTCCCTCCCTCCCTCCCTCCCTGTCAGCCCCCCTCCCTCCCTCCCTCCCAGCCCCCCTCCCTCCCTCCCTCCCAGCCCCCCCCCCTCCCTCCCTCCCTCCCTCCCTCCATCCATATCAGCTCCCTCCCTCCCTCCCTCCCTCCCTCCATGTCAGCCCCTCCCTCCATGTCAGCCCCCCTCCCTCCATCCATCCATGTCAGCCCCCCTCCCTCCATGTCAGCCGCCTCCATCCCTCCATGTCAGCTCCCTCCCTCCCTCCCTCCCTGCTCCCTCCCTCCCTCCCTCCCTGCTCCCTCCCTCCCTGTCAGCCCCCCTCCTTCCATCCATCCATATCTGCTCCCTCCCTCCATGTCAGCCCCCCTCCCTCCATCCATCCATGTCAGCCCCCCTCCCTCCGTCAGCCCCCTCCCTCCCTCCCTCCCTCCCTCCCTGTCAGCCTCCCTCCCTCCCTCCCTCCCTGTCAGCCTCCCTCCATCCATGTCAGCCCCCCTCCCTCCATCCATATCAGCTCCCTCCCTCCATGTCAGCCCCCTCCATCCATCCATAACTGCTCCCTCCCTGTCAGCTCCCTCCCTTCTTCTGCAGCCGCGGCTCTCTGCCTCTTAGGGAACCGCGGCTGTGCTTTTAAAATCATCTCGGAGCCCTTCCTGTCTTGACGGGCTCCGTGCAGCATTGACCCCCCTCCAAAGGAAGTGGAAAACAACTTACATTAGAGGCGGGACAATGCTGCACGGAGCCCGTCAAGACAGGAAGGGCTCCGAGATGATTTTAAAAGCACAGCCGCGGTTCCCTAAGAGGCAGGGAACCGCGGCTGCAGAAGAAGGGAGGGAGCCCATAACGCCATAAATACCGGGCGGGCAGTGTGCTCCGGAGCCGCGGCAAAGGTGAGAAAGAGCCGCATGCGGCTCCGGAGCCGCGGGTTGCCGACCCCTGACCTAGACAGTACCACATGATCTTATAGTCTAACAAGCCAACGCTGTCTAACCAATTTCCGATGAAAACTCGTCACCTCCCCCATCTATCCCCCTTAGGGCCTGTATCATAAACTTAGATGTGATGCAATCCCTGTGTATATAATGTATAAAGTTCACCTGTTACCCTTGTTTAAATCTCCCTTTGTTTGCTATGTATAAAGTTCACCTGTTATCCATGTTTAAACTCCCTGTTCTATGTAAGTTCAATGTATGGCTGTTCCTCATTGTACAAACTTGTTTATTGTAAACCGTGCTGATGCTGAATAGTGCGGTATAGAAAAACCTTAAATAAATAAATAAAATAAATAAATAAATAAACCCGGTTCAACCGCGCAGCCAACACAGAAGCAAGTATTTTGACATCCGTATTTAAGAGGGAAATGGGACGATATGAGGCCGCGTCCTGCAGGGGTTTACCTGGCTTAGGGATCATGACTATCAAAGCCTCACGCTGAGATGGAGGCAGAGGCGCCCCACTCAGGACCTCATTGAAGAGTACTACCAGCGTAGGCGCTAATTGCACACAGAATTTTTTATAGTACTCCGCAGGGAAGCCATCATTACCCGGCGCTCCCCCCGTTTTCAACCGCCGGATTGCGAGCTCCACCTCCTCCACCGTAAGTTCAGAGTCTAAGTGCTCCCGATTAGGGTTAGTCAACTGGGGCAAGGTGATCTTCCGTAAGAAGCCCTGTGCGTGGGCCAAATCAAAAGGTTTGGCTTTATATAACCGTTCCAAAAAAGTAGCAAAGACTTCACGTATCTCTCGAGAGATCACCTTCTTCTGCCCCCCAGAGTCGTGAAGCTCGCGGACCACCCGCCCCGATTGCTGCTGCCGAAGCTGCAAGGCTAAATAGCGACCTGTCTTGTTCCCCTGCTCATAGAATGTTTGACGCAATTTCCGGCGCTTATTGTCTAACTCTCTTTGTGAGCATGCATCTAGGTTAGCCTGGACAGCCCGCCATTGACGTAAGACCCGCTTCGATCCAGTCTGGGCGTGCTCTAAGCGCAGCCGGGAAGATTCTCCCACTAATTGACAATATTCCTGTCTCCAGGCCCTCCGCGTGCGGGCCATTTCTGCCATAAGTTGGCCCCGAGCCGTGGCCTTGAAAGCGTCCCAAACAATGGGAAGCAGCACCTCCCCAGAGTCGTTTAGCTCAAAAAAGTCAGTTATAAAATGGCCGTGGTCCTGTACGGCGCACTGCCGCCGAAGGAATCACACATCAAGCCTCCAGAGCCATTGGCGGTCACTGTACACATCCGCCGGGAGGGAGAGCCAGCACGGGGCATGGTCCGACCAGGTCAACGCTCCGTGACCAGCCTCCACCCTCCCGTCCATCAGGCGCTGATCCAACAAAAAATAATCTATGCGGGTGTGCACCTGATGGACAGGAGAAAAATAGGTGTAGCTTCTCTCCCCCTCATGGGTATCTCTCCACACATCGCGCAAGCCCAGTTCTTTCAAAAGGTTTTGCAAGGCCTTACCGGGCCCGTTCAGCCCCCTCCCACCACTACTCGTAGAATCCAAATGGGGCACCAAATGGGCATTACAATCCCCACCGAGTATAATGGGGCCTTTCGCAAATTCAGCCAGCAAGGCCTTCAATCGTGTAAAGAAGGATCCCTGCCCCTCATTTGGTACATATATGTTAGCTAAGGTTAACATGTGACCTTCCAAGCGTATATTCGCAAAAAGCCACCGTCCCAGGGTATCTCGCTTAACCTCTTCCACCTGTAGGGACAAGCTGTGATGAAATAAGAAGGCCACCCCACGTTTCTTTCGCCCATGCACATCCAAAGCAACCCACACCTCAGTATAAGGATTACGCTTTAACCACCCCTGTTTGCTAGCTCGGAGATGCGTCTCCTGCAAAAAGACAATGTCCCCCCTCAGGGTCCGCAGCTCCGAGAACAGCAAAGATCGCTTTCGAGGGGAGTTAAGACCCCTAACATTCAAGGAAATCAAGCGCACCATTGTAGTTCAACCACCACACTCCCCCCGTCCTTTGCTTCCCCTCTGGCCCACAACATGTCTCCCCCACGACTCTTGTAAGAGTTGCAGTGCTCTCCAGCATAAAACGCCATAATCATGAAACCACCAGGCTAGCTGTAGAGATTCACCCCCCCCCCCCGCCTTCGTACTCCATATTCCGAAAAAAAAATATTAAAGCCCCCCCCACCCAACAGCCCGCCCTCCTCTAGCAGTAAAGACCTTCCCCCCCACCCACCCCCCCTCCCGTCAGTACCTCCCACCTGTTAAAGAAAAAACAGGACACGGTAAACTGACCCCAAACTAAACTCCGCCCGGGCCCCCACAAAGCCAAACTACAAGCATTGCAAATCAGATCATTTCCCCCATACATAGCCCATCAACAGAGTGTCTAGCCCGGATTACCCCTTTAACAGAATTCACACAGCATCAACATACCCCCCATTACCCGCATGGGGCAATAGGTATATACCCAGAATCCTTGCAGACTTAGAGCCGGCAGCCCAACGGGAGCAGACCGGGAGAACAGCAAAACTCTCAGAACTGGCCATTCAAATGTGGCCATGAAAGCACAGAATCCTTGAGCAAAGTTTCTCAATCAGAAAAAAATAGGCGCTTCAACTCCGTGGAATATCAAGTGGGCTTTCCCACCCAGGTCCACTTCGAGTGTTGAGGCTTAGGGGTCCGGAGTTGAGGCAGCGCATTATCTTTGACCAGACCCGCCTGGCGGAGAGCTCTCCAGGCCTCTGTATGGTCTTTTGCGGAAATCTTTTTATTGCCCAGGAGGAAATGTATCCGAAACGGGAAGGCCCAGGAGTAGCGAATCCCTTTGTTGTTCAGGACCATCGTTACTGGTTTCATCTCCCTCCGACGGGCCAGTGTAAACGTCGAGAGGTCCTGATATACAGTTACTGTTGCTTCTTGAAATCGGATCACTTTTTTCTCCCGGCCCCGGCGTATAAGAAGATCAGCATCAGTATAGCGCAAGAATCGCACAATGACATCTCGGGGCTGGTTGTTAGGAGGCTTTCCCAGAGCCCGATGCACTCGCTCCACTTCCATTTCAGACCCATGGGCTGCCAGCTCCTCCCCTGGGAGCAATTCAGCAATCAAATTTTTGAGGACTACCGGAAGGTCTTCACCGCCCCCCGCCGGTTCCGGGATTCTCCGGAAACGCACATTGTTGCGACAGGAGCGGTTTTCAATGTCATCAATTTTATAAGTGAGCTCCATGGCTTGCGCCCGCTGCCTGTCAAGAGCACATTGTAAATCCACCATGGCACTATCGTGATCTGCAACTTTTGTCTCAACCTCCTCCACTCGCGCACCAAGATCTTTCATTTCACCCCGGAGTTCCGCAATGGTGTTCATCACCTCTTCGCGCATGGAGCGAAATTCGCCTGCCAAATCCGCAAAGCCCCGATGACGTTCACGCTGAAGCAGGGCATGCGAGGACAGCATGGTAGGTTCCAATTCCCTTTCACTCACAGTCTCATCATCAGAACCCCCTGAGAGGTGTTTACTGGTTGGACTAGTCGGGACACCACTTTTGCCCTGCAGTCTTTGGGATGAGAGTATGCCCTCTCGGGCTTCAGAGATTTTAGCCTTAGTAGCCATGGGATAGATAGCGGACCAGCACTCCAAGGATAGGCAGTGAGCAGTTACGAAAAAAGCAGGCAGATGCTGTAAGCAAGCTGAAAAATCTGAACAATCCCACTCGTGGTCAGCAGGGGGAGCTCCAGCCTCACACAATATAGCAAGGTGCAGGAATTATAGACATCCGGGGTTTTTCTTCTACAATTCTGGTAGAGTAGGTGATTCGCTGGGTAACGCCCACGTGACTGCTTTAACTTGTTGCACTTGATGGAACGCAAAGAACCCTGTGCGTTCCAACACCACGTGGCTATGGCAGCCACTTTAATCCAGGCCCCCGCAGCCTCCCAGCAAGCTCTATCTTGCGGGGCCCCAAGCACTCTCACCTCTTCTGCAGCCCTGAGACAGCACAATCGCCAGGAAGAAGCAGCAACTCTCAAGGCAGCGATAGCAGCAGCACCGGAGCACCAATTCCCTCTGCACTGCAGTGCTCAGCGTCGGGATACACACGCGGTTTCCAAGGAGCTCCATTCCTCGATGCACTGTGAGGTTAGAACATCGCGCTGCTATGCGATGTGGAGAGAGCCCTTCAGCCCGGTCCCGGAGCGTAGGGGGTACACCGGGGCACCAGCAGCAGTCAGGAGCAGAACAGCAGAGCCGGGTATAGCAAGGACTGGATCCTGGCGGTTTACCTTGCCGCTGCACTCCGAGCCGCGTCGGAAGGTGCACTTAGAATTGCCCGACTCTCCCGGGGTCAATTCTGAAGGCTCGGGGGAGCAATGCCTTAGACATGCGGGTGTTAGCTGAAGAATTGGGGGAGCCCGGGACGGAGCTACACTAGGGAGCAGCCATTTAGCAGCGGGCTCACTAGCGCCCCCCAGCTATCGTTCTTTTAACAATTAACTCGAGTAGTCCACACCTCATTTTCTGCGCTTTGTAGATTTTGTGCCATTCAGCCTTTTCTGGACATGTCAGTGCAAATATTGATAGCTCCATATAAATTATTGCAATATTGTATATTTAGGATTTCCCCACTATCAAATCAAAAGGTTACAGACTATACGCATACTAGGCCATGCGCGGAAATTTGATCATGTAACCGCATTCTTAATGCAGTACCATTGGCTTCCAGTTTCTTCTTGCATGCTGTTCAAGGCCCTATCGTTTACCTTCAAAGTTATTCATGATCTAGCTCCAGTTTATTTGTCCACATTGATCACTCTGTATTCCCCTGCCAAGGTCCTCCGCTCACTGCACGGCTTTTGTTTGCACATACCTGCTCCCTCTTTGGCCAAATTTGAAAGAACTTGTCACTCTGCCTTCTATGCAGGAGCCCCTATCCTGTGGAATTCTCTGCCCACCGCACTGAGAACAGAATTAGATTTGAAACAGTTCAGGAAAGCTTTAAAAATGCACTTATTTGAATCAGCTTTTGCGGCTGCTCTGACCACATCATAGATAGTGAACTCCCAGTCGCAGAATGGTCTAAGTTAAACCAATCCTTTCCCTGTCTGTGGACACTGTGTCGCCCCTGGCCCCTTCCCTTTCATTTGTAAGGTGAAATTTTCCTTACCGTTAATTTCCTTTCCTGGAGTCCTGCTAGACCAGTCCAGACAAATGGGTTAAGTCCCCCTGCCAGCAGATGTCGAGACAGTGAAAGTCAGAAGAGCCAATCAGAGCAGTGACCTCACCCCTGGCATAAGCCCCAGGCACAGCTAGAGGTCCCCTCAGTACAACTTGTAGAAAGTAGAGGAACACTACAGAGACCCTGGCTAAACAGGAATGCAACTATGTACACTGCATCACTGCGGAATCACGATAAGTCATCGCAAGGATTTCTGTGCTAGACTGCTGAGAGCGCTATTTACAGAGACTGACAGGTGAGAGCTGGACTGGTCTAGCAGGACTCCAGGAAAGGAAATTAATGGTAAGGAAAATTTCACCTTCCAGGTTGTCCAGCTAGACCAGTCCAAACAAATGGGATGTACCCAAGCTACTCCCCCTCTGGGCGGGATGAGAGTGTGGCAGATAGCACCTGTCACCCAAACTGACTGGCCACCTGGGCCTGGAGGTCGAGATGATAGTGGCGCACAAAGGTTGACCATGATGCCCAGGTGGCCGCCCAGCAAATGCCCAGGAGAGTCATTGTCGCTGACTCAGTCCATGACGTTGCTTTCCAGAGAGAACGCCGGGAGAGAAAGCGTTTGATTGAAGTGGAAAGCACAGGATAACCTTTGGTAAAAAGGACAGAATGGTGCGCCACGTGACCCCTTCTGGAGAGAATGAGAGGTAGGGGTCACAGCAAGACAAGGCTTGCAATGCAGAGATGTGTCTAGCGGAGGTCATAGCAACCAAAAAGACCACCTTAAGGGTTATTTATTTATTTTTATTTATTTACATTCTCTTATATACCGCACTATTCTGCATCAGTGCGGTTTACATTGAACAAACTTAAATTACATTGAACATGGCATTATAACTTGGAGATAACTATTTTACAGGGAACATGGGCTATGGAGGGTTAAGTGGCTTGCCCAAGACCACAAGGAGCACCTGTGGGACTAGAAACCCCAGTCCTTCCGGCCCAAGGTTGCTGTCCTCTAGTGGGATTTGAACCCCCGGCCTTCCGGCCTGAAGTACCTTGCCCCAATCACTAGGCCACTCCTCCACTCCTTGGGTCCTTCAGAGTGGCCTGCTTTAGGAGCTCAAAGAATGCCTGCGTAAGGGCTCGAAGGATGATTGTGAGGTCCCAGGAGAGAACTACCAGATGGACTGGAAGACGCAGTGCCCGAGCCCCCCAAAGGATCTGTGCACGTCCCGGTGCCTGGCCAGGGATCGGACGGCCACCGGACTATGAAATGCCGAAAACACAGCTACCTGGGAACACAGGGAGTTCCACGCCAGGCCCTTGTCTAGACCCGCCTGAAGGAAGTCCAGCAAAGACGATCCTCTGGCCTGTCCAGAGAGAACGTCTGCTGTTTGCACCACTTGACAAACTGGCACCAGATCTAGGCGTAAGCTAAAGAGATAGACACCCATCTGGCCTTGAGCAAGATGGCAATGACTGAAGAATAGCCCCATTACTCTAGGCGTCACCGCTCAAGGGCCAAGCCATAAGCGAGAAGGGAGCAGGGTCCTCCATAGAGGATTGGACCCTGATGCAGTAGCCCCCGTCAAGTTCCCAGATGCAGAGGTACCCTGGATAGCAGGCATTGGAGATCCGTGTACCAGGGGCGACAAAGCCAATCTGGGGCTATTAGAATAAGAAGAGCCGGGTGCTGCTCGATCCAGCGTAAGAGTCGGGGAATCATGGGCCATGGCGGGAAAACATACAGGAGGAGGTTGGAGGGCCACGGCTGGACTAGCATGTTCAGACCGCTGGAGGCCAGATCCCGGCAATGGCTGAAGAAGCGAGGAGCTTTGGGTTTGCCGCATGTTGCCATGAGATCCATATCCAGCTGCCCCCAGCATTGCACAATGTGGCTGAAGGCCCATGGAGCCAACTCCCATTCGCCTGGATCCAGGAGGTGATGACTGAGAAAATCAGCCTCGGTGTTGAGCTCTCCCACAATGTGCTGTGCCGAGAGAGCCTGGAGATGCACTTCTGCCCAGAGAAACATCTCCCGAGCTACTCCGGAGCAACTGGTCCCTCCCTAGCGATTAATGTAGGCTACAGCGGTTGCATTGTCAGAAAGAATTTGCACTGCCCAGCCGCGAAACAGCTTCCAGAACCGGTACAAGGCTAGGCGGATGGCCCGGGCTTCCAGGCGATTGATGGGCCAACGTGCCTCTTGGGGAGGTGAGCTCCCCAGTCCAAGAGACTGGCATCAGTCGTTACGAGCATCCATGACGGTACCTCAAGAAGCATCCCTCTCATCACATTGCATCTGGATGTCTACCAACACAGGCTGTGGCAGCACGTGGTAGTCCTGAGACACTGGAGACCAGCAAGACAGAAGAGAGCACTGCAGTGGACACATATGCACCTGTGTCCACAGAATCAGGTCCAAGGTTGCTGCCATGACGCCCAGGTAATCCCAAGCCGTGAGGAATGGACAAGACAGGAAGTGGCGCAACTGCCTACCGATCTTGAGCCAGCGGTCCTGGGTAAGTAACACTTTGCTTGAGGCAGTGTCGAACCAGGCCCCGAGGGTCTGCAATGGTATAAGGCAACCTTTGCCTTGGTTGATGACCCAACCGAGTTGTTCAAGAAACCGCATCATGTGCTGCATGGCCTGGTGCGCCTCGAGGTAAGACTTGCCATGAATCAGCCAGCTGTCCAGATAAAGGTGGACGCAGACCCCCTGGTGACGAAGTGCCGCTATAACCACCACCATAATCTTGGAGAAGGTGCGCGGAGCAGTCGCGAGACCGAAAGGCATGATAGCAAACTGAAAATGCGCACCAAGGACCGCAAACTGGATGAACCACTGTTAAGGGCCTCGACTAGGTCCAATGAAGTGAGGAACTCTCCTGCTCTGACTGCTTGAATGACGGACCAGAGATTCTCCATCTGGAAAGAGGGCACCCTGAGGCTGCGATTGACATCCTTCAGATTGAGAATAGGCCGGAAGGAGGCATCTTTTACGGGACGACAAAATAGATGGAGTAGCGCCCGTAACCCCATTCCACTGGGGGCACTGGCACGATAGCCTGCAGCTGCAGAAGCCGCTGCAAGGTACTGCGTACCATAGCTTGCTTCAGTGGAGCCTCGCAAGGAGAGATCACAAAGGCATCCCGTATGTGCTGTGCGCACTCGAGGACATAGTCATGTTGACTAATGTCCAGGACCCAGCAGTCTGTGATTATTAGAACCCATTCATTATAAAAATGCCACAGACATCCTCCTATCAGCGGCACTACAGGAAGGGTCCGTGCCCCGTCAAGGGAAGGAGTCCACTGCCCCCTGCAGAAAGGATCAGCGTGAGCCCCGAAAGGAGTTGGAACAATTTGATGGCGCGGAAGGATCTGTGGACGGCTTACTGGGCAGGTACCTGCGCAGATCTCGAAAGCGAGATCTGGATGAAGATGGGGCAGCCCGCCACTTAGAGGTACCCTTGGGGTGGTCCTCTGGCAATCGTTGAAGCTTGGCCTCCCCAAGGTCCTTGACCAGCTTCTCAAGGTCCATGCTGAATAACAGTCCCCTCCCCTTAAAAGGTAGTTTAGCTAGGCAATCCTTGGAGGCCACATCCGCCGACCAACTGCGGAGCCAGAGTCACCGGCGGGACACCATGACTGCTGCTATGCTCCGAGCAGATAAACGCAGGAGGTCATAAAATGCATCGCCAGAAACGCTGCTAACGACTCCAGGTGAATAAAGTTGTCATCCTCAGGCAACAATTGGATCCAGTGGAGCAGCGCACGAGCGCCAAGTCCACCACACGCGGAGGTTTGTAAGGTCAGCGAAGACTCCAAAAAGGCAGTCTTGAGCAAGCCTTCTGCCTTACGGTCTTGGATGTCCCGGAGAGCAGAACCTCCTTCCACCAGAATGGTGGTGTGCTTAGTCACTGCGGTGATGAGGGCATCCACCCTAGGGAAGTGTAACCACTGATCCAAATCCGCATCAGACCAGGAATAGATCCACCCCAGGGGACAGGCCTGCCTGAGAGGAACGTCAGCAGTATCCCACTCTGCCACTACCATCTGTTGTAGCTCAGACAGGAATGGGAAAGCCCGTGTGGGCCTTTTAATACCTGCTACGATGGGATCTGTGGTAGATGGTGGCTGCGGGGCCGGAGGCCCTTCTGAAATACAGAGTTCCTTGATAATCTGGGCAATTAAGCCTGGGATTTCATCCTGACGGCAGAGCCGAACTACAGTGGAGTCCGCCTCCTCTTCCATTGGGGAAAGCTCCCCCTCCTCCGCCTCTGAACCTGATGATGGTGTCAGAGAAGTGCTCCCAATATGCTCGCCATTCCCTGAGCCTGCATCATCCCACTAGTGATCCCTGGAAGGGTGAGGGGAATGGGTCTTGTGGGGGTGTTTGCTGCCCCTGACCAAGAGAGAGACTTGTTTGCGAGGAAGGCAAGGACTGATCGTATTTTCAGATATTCCAGGCCTGCTGAAATAAGGAAACAAATTCAGATGATGCAGGCTCCCCCCACTGGGGGTTGTGGAAGGAGGAGAGGAGGGCAATCCGTCACCGTGGGGGCCAGAATGGGAGGCGCAGGCAAGATTGAAAGCCAGGGCTCACCCAAACCAGGAAGGTCACCTGGGACAGGCGAAGGCACAGCCGCAGATTTCCCAGGGTGACTGTCACAGGCTGTACAGAGGCCACTGATCAAAATGTGGCACTTTTTAGCACACACTAAACACTTAAGAGTGTGTAGCTGGCATGGTTCTAAGCTCCTAAAAATGGCACCGACCATCCCTGAGCAAGGACGAGAAGTAGAGGCTTGAAATTGGTGCCGCTAGTCCAGATGTGAAAATGGGAAGTGCAGGCTTTAAATGACGCCACTCTTATGGGTGCGAGAGTGGGAACTGCAGTTTTCAAAATGACGCCGCTAGCACAGGTACGAGGGTGGCCCTACCCGCAGGAGCGGGAAAACGCACAGGCATGAAGAATGCAGATGCAGAAGTCAAACCGCAGCTGCGAAACTCACAGTTCACTGCAGCAGCCCTTGCGCCGCTGAAACCTCGAAGAGGCAGTGCTTCTCCCAACGTCCGGGCAGTTGGTAATCAGCTGCACTCTGCTACCGCCATGCTTCTCCCAGCCGCCAGACAGGCGGCAATTGGCTGCTGTCTGATGCTCCTGCCACAGGGAGAGAAGCGAAGTGAGCAGTGATGGGGGGGGAGCCCAGCAGACCGTGCAATCAGTGCTGCCAACTGAGGGCCATGTTGCTAACTAAGAGGGCCTGTCTTCCCTCGTTTTTTTTTTTTAAACAAACAAAAGCAGAGGGGTAGAAAGAAAAATAAGAGCTAAATAAGAAGCCTATTGTCTCCCCAGAGGTCCTCCTGATCCGGTGCCCGCCACCAAGCTGCACTGGCCCTCGTGGCCTGGAGCTACTGTAGCTCAAGGTGATCCACCACCCAGAGAGTCTCATACTCCTGCAGGATCCAGGTGGCCCAGCCAGAAAGTCTTGAAGGAAAGCAGGCCATAGGCCAAGTAGGAGAAATTAAAAGAGTCCAACATCTGCTGAGTACTGAGGAGGCCTCTAGCTGTGCCTGGAGCTTATGCTAGGGGCGAGGTCACAGCACTGATTGGCTCGACTTTCTCTGTCTCGACATCTGCTGGCAGGGAGACTTAACCCAGTTGTCTGTGTTACGGGGTTGTCCCTGTTCATAGCCTCCAGGCCATTTTCCCTTGTGGGCCTTATAGTCCCTCTGTACAACAACAAACTTATTTTTCCCCTTACAATACTTATTTTCCCCTACAGTCTGGACTGGTCTAGCTGAACGACTTGGAAGTGTGTATGTAAGTCTGTCTTCTCTCTCGCTCTTTACTATCCTGTCAGAATTATTAGCGTTCTTTTTCCAATTTTAAATTATTTTATAAGATTTAGATGTTTTTATTGTAAACTGCATAGTTTATTTTTCAGATAAGCGATATATTAAATAAAGGCATAGACATAAACGTAGGTTCTTTTCCACCCAGGTGAACAAGAGAGCCATCTCTAAGGCCACTTCAGTACTCCTTGTGCCGCCTTGCCAATTGACTGATGCTACTGACGTGGCATTGTCCGAGAACATTTGCACCACCCTGCCCTTGACCAACGGCTAGAAATGCAAGAGGGCCAATCAAATGGCCCTTTCTTTGAGATGATTGATGGGCCACATTGCCTCCTTGCGGCTCCAATGGCCCTGAACTTTTGGTCTTTACAGTGGGCTCTCCAGCACATAAGACTGGTATCTGTCATCAGAAGAAATCACAAGTGATCTTCCAGCGGCATGACATGACTGTTGCCACCACTGCAGGCTGACTTTCACTTCCAGGTGGAGAGGAAGCCTGAGCTCAGGGACCACCAAGTCAGCAAAGACTGCTGTTGTGGCCTCATATGAGCACGCGCCCTTAGCATCATCTCGATCGCTGCCGCCATCAAGCCGAGAAGCTATAGATAATCTCCAACTCTGAGAGCCTGTTGAGAACAGAACATCGTAAGCCATTCCATGCGCTCTCTCCTCCGGCAGGAAGATTCTACCCATGCTCCCAGGAATTGGGAAGACGCCAACTGACTCTTCCCCTGACTGATCACCCAGCTGAGGCTTTCTAGAAAGGACACCATCTGCTGGAGACGGAAAAATACTGATTTGCCCCAAGTGGCTCAGGCTGATAAGAGGCATGGGAGTGATGTCATTGAAACCTAAAAATTTCATTGGCTCTGTCTCCACTCACCTGCTAGTAGGGGAACATAATCCACTTGTCTGGAATGGTCTAGCAGAATGATATGGAAACATCTCTATCATATCTCCCCTCTCCCTCCTTTCTTCCAAAGTTATAGAAACAGCATTACTGGATGTACACAGCACTATAGATATTCATATATGGATATGGAAGGGCAGAGTATATAGGCCATGTGTTCTTTTTCTGCCATCATGTTTCTATATAAAAGAAAAGTCCTTCTCTGTAGACCTTACAGTCTGATCAAGATGAACCTACAGGAGCATTTTAAGCCTCTTACTCAGGGAATGTGGCTCTGAAAGCTTTCATCTTAAAAAGTAGTTAAGCTATTGAAAAACACCACTTCTATCCAAGCACTCTGTTGATTTTCCTACAATTAACTGCATGTCTGCAAGAGCACTCCTGTATCGTATTTAATGAACTTTGCCCTTACTGCATAGTTTTGTTACCAAGCTAAAAGAGCAGTGTGATGCTTGCCCTCCTGTCTCTATCTTATTCTGTTGGGAATCTGCCAGCTCTCTGTGGCGGCCTGCAGTGTACTGATAATACTCACTGTTCAGGCTGTACCATGTCGATGCGGAGCTGCTTCTCCGCACGATGCAAGCGATCCAAGGTGAATTTAATTTCTTCTATGTACAGACGACAGATAGGGGAAAGGTGGGGAGAAAGAGGAAGGGTTAGACGAGAAGAGGGAAAGGTTGAAGAAAGGAAGAGAGAAACAGAAAGAGAGGTAGGGGGAACAGGACCAAGAGAGAGCAAGAAAGAGAGGAAGAAAAGAAGGAAGAGAAAAACAAAAATGTCAGAAACAGAAAGACATTTCTGGAGCAATTTTCAAACTGCCTCACTGCTGCAAAGTCACAGGTATTTTTCACCCATGTCTTTACTCCAATTTCCAAAGGATGTGTATGCAAGGCCTTCCATTCTGAAGAACGCCACAAGCGCAAAGTATTCCATGAAAAGTAAGGGTCAAGTATGGGACTGGAAGAATCCAGTCCTACCCTCTCTGTCAGAGCGGAACCAGAAGGTGAGGAGAGTTGTGCTTATGGAGCGACTAACTGCCTTACAACAATATAAAAGAGACTTGTTTGAGAAAAAGCAGAAGCCATTATTGGACTACTTGGGAAAGGTCTAAAATCTTCTAATTTTCACAATGGGAGGAGGGAGGGATGGAAGAGAAGGAGAGTTATTCTGTTAGTTATATTGATTTGATATCTGTTATGTTAAGTGGACCTGTAAACCTTGGAAAATAATAATAAAAATCTAAAATTAAAAAAAAAGGTAAAGTAAAGTGCAGAGATTTGAAAATGCCATTGATGGCTGCTATTATCCTGCACGGCCCCCAGCAACCCTTCCTGCTAATACAGCTAAAGATATGTTCTAGGGATTTAAATATTAACCATGAAACATACGCATGTATATCAGACACATGGTAAGAGATGCAAAAGGGCAGATTTGCAAATCATGTAAATGCTGCTAAGTGTGATAGAGAAATTTCACTTACCATTAATTTCCTTTCCTGGAATACTGCTAGACCAGTCCAGACAAATGGGTTATGTCCCCCTGCCAGCAGATGTTGGAGACAGAGAAAAAAACTTCCAGAGCTCTGATTGGCTGGGCTCTGGTTGGTATAGGTATACCCCTAGAGGTCCTATCCAGTATCTTGTAAACAAGCAATAACTATGAACTGTAAAACTGATCAACATGGTCAACTATGTACAGAATAACTGCAGGAGTCGGAAGAAACAGGAGACATCCTCAGGACATCAAGCCTTCAAGGAGTGCCTGCAGACCATCGGAGGGAATATATTGGTAGTGCGTGACCAAACTGAGCGTCGGCTCCACTGCTCGAGCTATACTGCAATTGACAACTGGGTGGGTTCTGGACTGGTCTAGCAGTATTCCAGGAAAGGAAATTAACGGTAAGTGAAATTTCTCCTTCCAATTCATACTGCTAGACCAGTCCAGGCAAATGGGAAGTACCCAAGCTAACGACACTCAGGGTGGGCCGCAAGAGCCGCCGATAGCACACCCACTCCGAAACGACTGTCCTCCCGTGCTTGAATGTCCAGCCTATAATGCCGAACAAACGTGGACAAGGAGGACCAGGTTGCCACTCGACATATATTGAGAGGAGCCACTTGAGACCGTTCGGCCCAAGACGTAGCCTGAGCTCAAGTGGGGTGAGCTCCAAGACCTGATGGGACCGGCTTACCTTGACCAATATAAGCAGATTCAATGGCCAAACGTAGCCACCTAGCGATAGTGGACTTAGAGGCCACAAGACCTCGTCACGGACCTGTGAACAGAACAAAGAGATGGTCGGACTTACGAAAAGAATTGGTCACTTTTAGATAGCAGATGAGAACTCTTTTGAGGTCCACCGCTCAAAGATCTTTATTCTTCCCTGAGCACTGCTGTTTGGAAAAGGCTGATTGATATGAAAATGAGTAAGGACCTTTGGCAAAAAGGAAGGAATGGCTCGAAGCGAGATGCCTTCCACCGAGAAGGACAGAAAGGGATCTCGACAAGAGAGAGCCTGTAGTTCCGAAATCCTATGAGCCGAGGTTATTGCCACCAAGAACACTGTCTTCATTGTTAAGTCCCAAAGAGAAGCTTCTTTGAGAGGCTCAAAAGGCCGGCTCATAAGAGCTTTCAGAACTAGAGCAAGATCCCAGGCAGGAACCACCAGACAAAGTGGCGGGCGTAGGATCCTGACCCCTTTGAGAAACCGTGAGACGTCCGCGTGGGAAGCAAGGGAGCGGCTGCGAATCGGCCCATGGAAACATGTTAATGTCAAAAACTGTACCCGTAGGGTTCCGAGAGCTAATCCCTTATCTAGACCATCTTGCAGAAAAGCTAAAACCTCTGGGATTTCGGAACGCCATGGCAAGAGCTGGTGTTGCCTACACCATACTTCAAAAGCTCACCACACTCGCGCGTACGCTAAGGATGTTGAGGATCGTCGAGCATTAAGAAGAGTAGCTACCACCTTTGAAGAGTAGCCCTTGTGAGTTAACCTGCGGGTTCAAGAGCCAAGCCGTAAGCGTAAGGAGTGTGGTTGTCCATATAGATTGGCCCTTGCTTGAGAAGTCCCTCGGGAGCTGTCAGAGGCAGAGGGTCTACCCGAGATAAATGGACTAGATCGGCATACCACGGTCTCCTGGGCCAGTCCAGAGCCACCAGGATCACTGGGCCCTGGTGCTCCCTGATCTGCTGAAGAACTCTCCTGATCACTGCCCAAGGAGGAAACACGTACAGGAGAACGTGCCCCGGCCATGGTTGTGCTAGAGCATCTATGCCATGAGACCCGTGTTCTCTCCAACGACTGAAGAAGTGTGGTACTTTTGCATTTGCCGCAGAGGCCATAAGATCTATCGCCGGCCAACCCCCATCTCTGAACTATTTTCTGAAAGAAAGGCCTCTGCTCAGAAAATCGGCCTTGACATTGCTTATTCCTGCGATATGCTGCGCCGAGATGGCTAGTAAATGTCTTTCTGCCCAAGAGAAGAGAAGAGTCATCTCCTGTGATACTCCTGGACATTTTGTGCCCCCCTGGCGGTTGTGATAAGACATCGTCGTGAAGTAGGTTTACAAAGGCTAGCAAGGCTAGGCAGACTGCTCGAACTTCCAGACGGTTGATAGTCCACCGAGACTCGCGTGGAGACCATCTGCCCTGTGCTGTGTGGCTCTGACAGTGAGCTCCCCAGCCGGAGAGACTGGCGTCTGTTGTCACTAGTATCCAGCATGGAATTTCCAGCGGAACTCCTCTGAACAGACTGCGTGGAGACAGCCACCACCGTAGACTGCGACTGACTGGCAGCTGGAGCGGAAGGAGTTGGTAGTTCTCCGACACTGGCGACCACCGAGAGAGGAGCGCCTTCTGTAGGCAGTGCATGTGCATGTGCACTCTGGCCCAAGGAACGATGTCGATGGTAGTTGCCATGGATCCTAAGACTTGAAGGTAATCCCACGCTCGGGGCGAATCTTGAAGCATAAAATGATGAATCCAAGAAGAGAGTTTGAGAAAACGCTCTTGAGACATGAATACATGACCCTGACGTGTGTTGAATCTTGCTCCCAGAAAATTGATCTGTTGAGCTGGCTGCAGGCAGCTCTTAGTACGATTGATTACCCATCCTAATTCTCTAGGAAGTAGACTACCTTCAATATAGTGGTGCAGGCTTCTGGAAAATAATCTGCCCGAACAAGCCAATCGTCCAAGTAGGGCTGCACTCGGATACCCTGTTTGCACAAGGCTGCTGCAACTACTACCATTACCTTGGAGAAGGTTCGAGGAGCAGAGGCGAGGCCAAAGGGCATTGCCCGAAACTGATAATGTTGCCCAAGCACAGCAAACCATAGAAAGCAAACCGTCCGGATCGAATGGGGATATGAAAATATGCTTCTGCCAGATTGAGCGACGTTAAGAAACTCTCCCTTGCGTACCACCTGGATTACAGACCGGAGCGTCTTCATGCGGAAGTGGGGCACCCGAAGGCTGCGGTTGACCCCTTTGAGATCCAGAATTGGACGAAAGGAGCCTTCCTTTTTTGGCACCACAAAATAGATAAGAGTTAACAACCTAGCCCTCTTTCCAAAGGAGGGACAGGCCGTATAGCTTTGAGGAACAGAAGTCTTTATCTTTATTAACGCATTTTATATACCACTCATACCACGGGGGCACAGAGTGATTCACAATACAAAAAAAAACCCTCTGAATTGTAGTCTGAATGGCTAGTCTTTTTCCCAGAGACCGTCCTGGAGAGACCAAGAAGGCATCCGGGATGGGACACCAACATTCGAGGCAATAACCGTGAGATACAATGTCGAGGACCCACTGATCTGATGTTATGAGTGCCCACTGCCGAGAAAACTGTGCCAGCCGGCCTCCCACAGGCAGCAAAGTCTTGAGTGGGCCACCTGTCCCGTCAGCAGGAAGCATGGGTTGTTCCAGAAAACTTCCCCGATCCTGAATAGGCATCTGTGCCTTTGCGGGCTCCTCGAAAGGACTGTGATCTCTGACCAAAATGGTTAGAAGCTGTAGAAGTGTTTGGTTTAAAAGAACGGTATCTCCTGGAATCACGAAATCTAGGAAAACGTCGAAAACCCAGAGAACGAGAAGACCGGCGTGAAGTAGCCCTTGGCTTATCCTCCGGTAAACATTGAGGCTTGACCTCACCTAGATCCTTAACTAATTTATCCAAGTCCTCACCAAAGAGGAGTCGTCCTTTAAAAGGGAGCTTTGAAAGGCGCGTCTTAGAGGCTACATCTGCTGCCCATTGACGCAGCCAGAGCCATCTCTTGGCTACTGTTACCACTGCTAACGAACGAGCTGCTAGATGCAACAGATCATAAAAGGCATCAGCCAGGAATGCCATAACGGATTCCAGACGCTCTACCACATGATCTTCTGGCAATAGCTGAATCCAGCGCAGCAGGGCCCGTGCCACCAGTCCCCCGCAAACTGTAGCCTGGAGCGACAGTGCAGAAGAGGAGAAGGCTGTCTTCAGGAGGCTCTCAACCTTTCGGTCCTGTTGATCTCGCAGCGCCGCTCCGCCCTCAACTGGAATGGTGGTATGCTTGGTAACCCCGGTCACCAACGCATCCACCTTCAGGTAAGCCAGCCAGCGTTCAAGTTCTGAAGGAGACTAAAAGGTATAACTGTCCAAGATGGGGTGCACTACGTAGAGAGACATCTGGGGACTCCCATTCCCGAGATACCATTTGTTGAAGTTCCGCTGGGAATGGAAAAGCTTTGGAAGGTTTCCGTATGCCCTGTACTATAGGGTCCATCTGAGACAAAGGCTGAGATTGCTGTGGTTCGGGAAAGTCTGAAAGACACAGCGCTTCCACCACCTGTGCTATTAAGGTGGGCAACTCCTCTTTTCGAAAGAGTCGGATATCCTGTGAGTCTTCTTGAGCTGGTACCGAAGAGTCTGAAGGAGAGTACTCTCTATCCTCCCACTCTGAGGGATCCGGATCGCATCTACCGAAGACTTGTTGTCTTCAGGAACATCTGGAATGTCCTGTACAGACCATGGACCACCCTTGGGAGGGCATCCCTCCTTGAGGTCTGTGACTTTCTGAGTTCGTTTGCGAGGTACCGATCCTGGAATGCTCCTGTCTTGGGCAGATAAAGGTTCCAAGGGTACCTCTGAGGAGTCTGATCGCCATAGAGCCCACGCTTGACGAAAAAGTGTGAGGAGCTGGCCATCCGCAGGATCTACTGACGCCTCTAACTGCGAGGGGATGGATGGATATTGTGGGAGTAACAGAGGAGCACTCTGCGACCCCTCAGAGGACGGAGAGATCTGCAGCTGCTCCAAAGTAGGGGGTACTGAGGAACTGGCGTCCAAAACAGGCAGTGCCAGCGGCTGTGAAGCAGAAGACTCCCCAGGATGTGCATGGCATGTGGGACACAGCCTATTAATCAAGTCCTTCTGTTTTCTATTGCACACAAGACACCTGTGCAAAGAAGCAGGCATGATGAACAATTTTTGGGGGGAGGGGGTTGGGTTGTTTGTTTTTTTTTAAACTGATGCTGTTAGACACTATGAAAAAAGAATAAGCTGCTAGTTCCCCGAAGTACAGACGCAGGGGCTCCGAAAAGTAAAGGATAAGCAGAGCAACAAAAATGGTGACGAATCCTGCTCCCGCCAAAAAAAAACGTCTGAGACATGATCGCTCACTCTCAAAATGGCCGCCAGCAAGAAAAATGAGCACGAAGCAGCACACACTGAGTTAGGAAGCCTTCTAACAACTGCGGTTTTAAACAGGGAGAGAAAAAAATATGCTGCCAGCATATAATCGTGAAGGAGGGAGTGCTGTCTGCAGCCTCAGATGAAGCCGGCCCGGGCTAAAGGATCCCCGGAGGTTTAGGAAAGGGGGGAGGAGGGGGGGAAAGAAGTTACCAAGCCGGTTGTCACTTACGGTACCGGAGAAGAGCAGCCGAGGCTCCAAGGAGAATCTGCGAACCGCAGTCTCACTCCAATTAACAGAGGGCAATTTATTGTGCTCCCCGCAGCCAAACAGAATCTCGAGGTCTGAGGCTGAAAATTCCCCCGATGGAGGGAGCTCAACTGATCTCACGATCAGGAGCTCACCTCAGAAGGCACTGCTGTCCTCTCCTAATCTGACTTGTTAGACTGCTGGTTCTGGGAACTTTAGAGGAACACCTCCTGTGTGCTCTAAGTGCATCCAGAATAGCAAAATAATAAAGGGAAAATTAAATTAAATTAAATCAAGGAGAAAGGTAGTAAGATCCTCATCTGCTGGAGACAGAGAAAATACTGGATACGACCTCTAGGGGTATACCTATACCAACCAGAGCCCAACCAATCAGAGCTCTGGAAGTTTTTTCTCTGTCTCCAACATCTGTTGGACATAACCCGTTTGTCTGGACTGGTCTAGCAGTATGAATTGGAAATTCAGAATATCAACGCCCTGAGGCTAAGCTGCTATACACCTCAATTCTAAGTGGTTAGCATCGGGGCAGCAAAGGAGAACCGGTCAACAGCGATATTCAACCGCTGACCAGTTAACCCTCAGCAGCGAAAGTTAGGCACTGAAAAATCTGTCCTAAATTGCACCACCGCTGCCAAGTTAGCTTCCTGCTTCAGCTGCAAACCTGGACCTTCAATGCTGGTGGCTGGATATGGCCCCAACATTGAATATCTGAGTTTAGTGTTCAGTGACGTTGACTAATCACTGTAATCGCACTAACTGTTGCCACTGAATATCAGGTCCTAACTGTTTAATCTAGAAAATGGTAAGTAAACCTTAACTGGCCAGTCAACTAAATGTTCATCTTTCTGATGGAAGCTTCCAGGTTTCTTCTTCCTGATGGCTGTGCAGTTCTGTAGGCTGGGCAGCTACTAGCCAGCTTGGGAAACGTGGACATATCAGGAAGAGTGCAGAGAATACCAGTGATTGAGGTGTGGTGAGTAGCATGTTGGCACTTCAAGAGATCTGTTCCTTTCATCCCCCTCCCCTTGCAGCTGCCATCTCAAATAGATTCACACACAACCGAGGTAGCGTGCATGCAAATATATCCCATGCACTTGCCCTGAAGATATCCTGAAAACCAGACTGGCCAGGCGCCCTCAAGGAGCAGAGCTGCCACTCCTGATTAAATGATTGATTCTTTCAATTACCATAGTTTAAACAAAGTTTTTGAATTATATTTGCACATTTGGGAACCTAGCATTTAGTTTTAGGTAGCTTAAGGGTGGGCAGTGTTCAGACAATCCAAGCAAATTGGTACTTTGGCTTTTCAAAATGTCCTTCCATAGCTATCTAGTGGGAGGATAATGACAAGTCATTGATAAGATAGGTACTCAAGGGATACAACTAAATAGAGTCATTTGATGGCTCTGAGCTGTTACAATACTAACATACAGATACCAGTAGGATATGGATTCTACTACCCATTGTTTCTATAGTGCTAATAAACATACGACATGCAGCACTGACAGGCTGACAGACATACTGATGAGATCCAGAGAAACCGACATGCTGACAAGACAGATCCATTGACAAAACACATACCGATGTATGAAAGAGAGATAAGTCCCTTTGTGGGCTACCTACCGATGAGATAGTCACACTGCTTGTGGTAGACACAGATGACTCCATATTCAAGCTGTGCTGACAGGTAGAGGGAGAAGCGGGGGCGAGGGCCTCCAGGGTAAGGGGGCTGAACTCGCACCAGTATATACTCAATGATCTGCTCACTGCCAACGATGGCGAGGATCCCAGACAGAAGGAGAAAGATAAGAACAAGACAGAGAGAGGAATGGAAAGATATAAAGGACACAAAGAAAGAGGAACATACAGAGATAGGAGAGGGAAAGATACAAAAAGAGATAGCAATAAAGAAAGGTGAGGAGAGGAGGGAAAGAAACAGAGGCAGGAAAACAAAGAAAAAGGGAGAGACAGTGAGAGAAAAAACATACTGTTATAATGCATAGCTTATACACTTCTATAAGTTTCTGATAATGTCTAGGACATTTCCACCATCCCATATGATAAATATCAGGGATCCCTCCAACATCACGTACCAGGTTTCCACCACGTTCACCTTCAGGTACTCCCGCTTCACAATCTTTGTGCCTCGGGTCGCTGCCAGCCTGGAAAAAAAAAGGGATGGACAGAAAACTTTTGTAAGACTTCAGTACCAACCACTTTCCAACTCCTCTCATCAGGAGGCCACCACAGAGTCAGAAGCATGCACTAGGGCCCACCCTTCACAAGTAAACTTGCAAAGAAGAGAGTGGCAAATTTCTTCCAAAGAAAATGTATCACCAGGACTGGGTAAGGGAGATTAAAGTTGCTCCTATTCCAAATATTTAATTTTTCCCACATTATTGTCTCCTCTTGCTCTGACTTCATCCAGTGAATGCACAAGCCAGCTTGGACAAGGTCTGAGACATCAACATCACAGACACTCTACTCCACCATTGCCTGCCCCTTCCTGCAGAGATTGGCAAGACATTGTGCAGTGCCTCAAGTCTTCTATTGGTGCAATGCCCATCGCCACTATCAACTGCAGTGCTCGGTCTTGTTTATTTACCAGATAGTGGCGAAACGTCCGGTGTGTCGCTGGAGCACATTGGGATAGTAAAACATTGTCCTTTATCCAGTCTTCTCTTATATTTCTATCCTTCTTTTCTCGTCACCCTATGGCTTTTCTCTTCTTTGACCCTTTCTCCACGAGAAATTTACACTTTTGTTTTAATCTAAGCAATTGCTTTGAGCAAGAGTGCCACAGCCCATCATCCACCTTCGGAGACACTGGTAGATCTATTCCTTACTTCAATTAATTACTTCATCAAATAAATTACTTTTAACTAAACTGTATCAGCAAAAATTCTGAAGTCTTAAAACCTATTTTTTTTTATTTGGGCAGAAACATCAAGGCTAAACTCAATTTATTCATAAATAGTTTATGACCACAGCAAAACAAATTAGATCTCCTTATATATTACATATTTTGCCAAGCTGAAACTAAATCATGTTTAATGGTCTTCCTAAACTATTGTTTCCCACACTACTTTCCAATGAAACAAAGATTTTTACCACAATTGTTAATCAACATCATAATAGGCAACTGTGGAATCTTCGGAAGGTAAGACTAAAGTTGCTTTTTTCCAGCCTTTGATCAGTAAATAAGCAGACAGTAAAGACATGAAAAGCAACACAAGGAGAACGAGGAGAAGAACAGCAGCGAGGCGCCGAATGTGGAAGACAAGGAAAAGACGAAGGATGAGGTGGTGCAGATGACGACGGCGACGTTGAAGTCGTTGTAGGCGGCGGTGGAAGACCACACGGAGGACAGACCGGAAAAAATGGTACCGACGGAGGATGGCTGGAAGGAGACGGAAACGCTGGATGAGGCGGAAGAAGGTGCGGAAGCGGCGGCTAAATCGGAAGATGTGAGAGCAGAAAAGAAGCAGGAAAAACAGACTAACAAAGAGCAGAAGGAGAGGAAGGAGGAGAGGAAGGAGGCGAGGACGACTACTGATGCCCCCTTCCTCTTCCTCCTGAAAGGTGGTTTCCTCTGGGGCTGAAATCTTCCCAGCCGAAAGGAAAAAAATTAAAAGAAGGCCAAAACCCAGCACACTTTGCAGGAAGCTGAAATCTTCCTACTGAGAGGACGGAAGATGGAGAAAAGGAAGAAGATCATTACCCTCTCCCTTCCTGTTGACAGATTACATCATTGAAAGCTGAATTTTCCTGGTAAGAGGAGATGGAGGAAAAGGAGGCTCCAGATAAAAACCACTATCCTCCACCACTTTCCCTTTCTGCTACTGGGCAGTGTCTTTGGAAAGCAAATCCTGGCAGCCTCCCTCAACCCTCCCCAGAGTTTCAGCTTCTCAATGCTGGCATAAGGCCTTCTGAGAAAGCAGGAGACACCAACACACAGGGTCCTCGGTCCCTCAGCCTTGGATCAGCCCCACCAAGAGAGCAGGAGGCTAAGGGAGAGAAACCAAACCAAAATACCAACCGAGCCCCTGAGAAACACAAAGGTTCTCTTGGGCCTCTGTATTTATTAATTTAAATAGTTTGATCACTATTATTTTATTCCTTCTGTTGTAGCTAATTGACTGGATTTATTTAGTTGTATGTAGCTCACGCCTTTCCACTAGCTCAAGGCGAGTTACGGTGGGAATTTGCCTGCCTCAGCCCACAACCTCCTTCCCACCGCGGCTCTGAAGGTCAAGAACCCGCCTCCGGCCCTTTTAAACCCATCCCCGCTCCCCCCTTCCCCTTCCGACATCTCATCAGCACCTCCTGAGCCAATCAGCACCCAGGACAGCGCCGCCCAATCACTAAAGAGGAAGAAGGAGAGAAGCCTAGTTGCTTCGCTGCCTAGACCAATCAGAACGCGCACGGCCTGAAGGCACATTCTATCTTTCTTGACCTCCGACCTATTTCCCTCCAATCGTCGTCCCTCTCTCCCTTCCCTTTCACCCTCATGGTCAAGTGCCGCCAGAAGGTGATGCAAATCTTCCGGCGGTCTCTTCTCGCTTAGCAACCGGTGGCGTCACTGCATCCGCGCCAGCTAATGAGGGTTCGGCTGATGCTTCGCGGGGGTGGTCCCACGGAGGCGGCGGGGGAAGGGTTGCCGTTTCCCGCCAGCACCTGCTGTGGGAAACTTGTGCTTTGGTGGCTGTGGCTACTTGGTAGCAAAGTCATGGAGGGGGCTGGTCAGAGGCAATCTTTTCCCTTCTTCAAACAGCACAGAAGCCTTCAGGGTAGGCCCGAGGCATGAGGAGCTGCGTTTTTCACCCGTGGCTCCTAAGGACTTAACATAAATAAAGTCCCACTCTGAGCGTTTGCACATTGTACCACTGCCCCACAGGTCACTTCTGGTAGCCCTTCCTCAGATGCCACTGTGGTAGGCGAAGGCCTATGATCCATGGTGTCTGAAATAAGCAGAGAGGCCTGAACAGCTTGACCTGTAAATGAAGCCTGTGGAGAGGCCCAAAGGAATTACACACTCCCCTAAATGCTGCTACCCTAGAATCGAAACTTAACTGAGCACAATTAAGTATAGCTAAGCAGAATCGAAACTTAGAGAATAGGGAAAAACAAGTTTTAATTGGTATTGATAAGAGAGTGAAGCTTCTATGGAATTAATTAACTCTGCTGAAAGAAAAGTTACAGTGCCCTGCTTTCCCACATGTTTTAGTTAGTCAGTGACCTTGTAGGTAAAATGTAACAAGAGCCTAAGAAATGACCATTGTAATGAGGACTGTAAGGGGGGGTAAGCAGGTGCTGAGCCCAGACCAAGGTCCTCATTGGAGCTACATATTGGTACCGGGACCAATAGATGGGGTGAAAGGGGTTACCGGGACCAATGAGAAGTTTGCCTATATCTAGAATGGAAAAGAACAGTATAAAAGTTGTTGTTTTACTAACAGCCATTGCTCAGCCATTTTGAATGTGATTCTGCTTGAGTCTTGTGCACAAATAAATGATTTGGACCTTCTGAACAGACTCCTGGTATTATTGGGTTGTTTGCGCTCTGCTGCTACATATTCTTGGTGCGTTGGCCAGGAAGGTGTGGTCGGTCAGAGGGTATACAGGGCAATATACCACGACTTTCCGCCTCTACAGGTTTGGTCCTGCCGGGATCGTGCCCTCCCGACGTGGGCTCGGCTCCCAGGCGCCACCGGTCCAGTTGCATTGGAGGGAGTTGGGCCAGACCTCGGTGGGTGCCGGACCCGGACGGAACCAACACCTCGAACCCATGAGGGGAATCCGAGGTCCAACTCATACGCTTGCTCGGGAACGGGGACCGGATCCGGTGAGTATAGTTTTGATTTGTTATGTCTAGACAGATAAGTCAGAGCAGAACTGCTGTTTGAATTTTGAAACTTTGGAATTTGGTATTTGGTAAGAGAGCTTGATCACCTCTCAAGACGGTCCGACTAACCCCGCATGAGTATGCGCGGGGTGAAACTATCGTCTTTTTGATTTTGATTTTGGAATTTGATATAGCCTAGTCAGCAGAGACAGGATTGGGCTGTTTTTTGGGATACGTTGCTAGCATGATTGTGTGAATGAAGTGTGAATGAGAGGTCTGGCAGCACGGACCAAGTGAAGGCGGACTCCTGAGTAACGCATTTCCTGGCCGGGCGACCGCGTCCAGGTCGTTAAAAGGAGGAAGCGACCGTCGTCTTGTCTTGTTATTTGTTTCCCTTAAATGTTTCTAGGGCCGTGAGGACCCCTTACCCACGGTCCGCCCTCCTTTTCCCTTCTGTTTGTTGTTGCGCGCGCGCGCACACATCGATATGGGAGGGGCGGGGTCTACTAGGCACACTCCGTTAGAATGTATGATCAAGTATTTTAATAAAGGAGATTATGGAGTAAAAATGACTGCCTCAAGATTACAGCTTTTGTGTACTAGGGAGTGGCCCATCATAGACCCCATGTGGCCCCGAGATGGAACATTTAGCATAGGAATTCTTCGATCAGTTCATCAGAAGGTGCGAGCAGCGCACCCCGATCAGTACCCCTATATAGACTCTTGGTTAAGTATTTGTGAGAACCCACCCCCGTGGGCACAGCGCTGTTATGAAGAACAGTGCAGAATAATGTTAGCATTAACAGACCAGACCCAGAAGACAGGGACAGTCGAGAAACCTAGTCAGAAACCTGTTCTTGTAGATCCTGAGTCCCCGGGAGTTGTAACTAGACAGCCCCGAGCCCAGCACCCAGTAAAAGTACCTCCACGTCCTGCGGCAGCACCGCGGCGACAGCGGGACTCAGACCCAGACTTAGAAGGGCAGATAGATGATCCCCCCTCTTAACGAGGATACTGGCTCGCCTGAGACTGAAGAGAAGGATGAGTCAGAGCAAGAAGAAGAGGAAGTGTCCTCTCAGGGCGAGACTGATAGCGTAACAGCAGCCGTCAGTGCAAGCTCGTCTGTAACAAGCGAAGCGCCCCAGACTAAGCGCACTGTGAGACAGAAAGCCCCTGTCAAGAAAGTTTCTGTTAAGCTACAGAAAGCTTCTGTCAAGAAACTGATGCCACTACGGCAAGTCCCGGGAATGCCCGTGCGAGATGAGCATGACCAGATAGTAGCGGGACCCCTAAGTCTAGTATATGTGCCTTTTTCCACTACTGATTTGCTGAACTGGAAATTGCATTATGCTTCCTACACTGATAAGCCCCAAGAGTTAACAGAATTGATGCATACTATTATGGAAACTCACCAACCCACTTGGTCAGATTGCCGTCAGCTCCTGTCTACTTTATTTACTACTGAGGAGCGGACACGAATTAAGCGAGCAGCTATTGACTGGCTAGCAGACAATCCCCTGGCAGAGGGAGGGGAAGGAGCAGGAATAGACAATCACGAAGCAGCTAAAAGAGAATTCCCTAATGAAGACCCCCAGTGGGATCCGAATACTGATAGAGGATCCAGAGCTCTATCACGGTTTCGCCAAGGCCTTATGCAAGGTCTGCGAAAGGGGGGTCAGAAAGCCATGAATCTCTCTAAAGTGACCGAAGTTAATCAGGGCATAGACGAAAGCCCAGCAGTATTCTATGAAAGATTGTCTGAAGCGTACAGGATGTATACTCCCTATGACCCAGATGCACCAGGAAGCCTATGCATGGTAAATGCTGCTTTTGTAAACCAGTCACAACCAGATATTAGACGTAAGCTACAGAAATTAGAAGGGTTTGCGGGCATGAATGCAACACAGTTACTGGAAGTCGCTCATAAAGTGTTTGTGAATCGTGATAATGAAAGACAGAAAGAAAGTGATCGAAGGATGAAGAAGAAAGCAGTTTTTTTGGCTGCGGCCATAGTGGAACAGAAAAGGGGAGGTGTCCCTAGTCGAAGGAGCAGAGGAAGAGGGCGGGGCCGAGGAGATGACCGGCCCCCGTTAGGCGCGAACCAATGCGCTTATTGCAGGGAAGAAGGACATTGGAGAAGTGCATGCCCGCGACTCGAAGAGGCCTCTCAGGATGAAGGGGAACACGCCCCTTGGAGGGAAAGAGAGAGAGGCCGACCCCAGAACCGCAGAGGAACCAATCGAGAACAATTTCAACGAGAACGAACGGAGGCCATACAGGGAGTGGCCGCCGCAACAGCCTATAATTTAGATGAAGCAGATTAGGACAGACCGGGCTCCGAATTTGCTTTAGGTCTCCAGGAGCCTATGGTCAGTATACAAATAGGAGACCAATTCATGGACTTTATGGTTGATACTGGAGCAGAACATTCTGTAGTAGATAAACAAATAGCTCCTTTTTCTACAAGAGCAGTCACCATTGTGGGAGCGACTGGCGCTAAAGCCACAAAGCCTTTTCTTCAAAACCGCATATGTAATTTAGGAGGACAACAAATAACGCACCAATTCCTTTACATGCCAGAATGCCCAGTGCCATTACTGGGACGAGATATGCTAGCCAAGCTGCAGGCCCAAATATCCTTTACTGAGAAAGGAGAAATGCAAATGACAGTGAATTCCCAGACAAAACCTGCTGGACTAATGGTGCTTACTGTTCCTCGAGAAGAAGAATGGAGATATTATAGTCCCAAGCCAATCCATGATACCTATTTCGAACCTACTCTGAAAAGCATTGATGCCCCTCCTGGAGTATGGGCAGAGGGCAATCCACCAGGCCTGGCCAAACATATAGCTCCAGTAATTGTGAATCTCAAGCCTAGTGCAGAACCAGTACATGTCAAGCAATACCCACTTCCAAGAGCAGCAATTGAAGGCATCCATCGCCACTTGTTGAGGCTACTGGAGTATGGCCTACTTAAAGTATGTCAGTCACCATGGAACACTCCTCTCTTGCCAGTAAAGAAGCCTGGGACAGGTGACTACCGCCCAGTGCAAGACCAAAGGAAAGTGAATGAAGCAGTTGAGACCATACATCCAAGTTGTGCCAAATCCCTACACACTCCTAGGACTGATTCCTGCTGAAGCTACCCACTTTACTGTTTTAGATTTGAAAGATGCGTTCTTTTGCATAAGATTAGCCCCAATTAGCCAATTGCTGTTTGCCTTTGAATGGCAGGACCCTGTCTCAGGGAGACGGGGCCAACTCACTTGGACACGATTGCCTCAAGGATTCAAGAACTCACCTACCATTTTCAGTGCTGCACTAAACCAGGATCTTTCAAGCTACCCAGTGGCCCCTGAAAGAAGAGTACTCCTCCAATATGTAGATGACCTACTGGTAGCTGCCACATCGGAAAGTGAATGTATACAAGCCACTACTGACCTCTTGCAACTATTGGATGAAGCTGGATACAAAGTTTCCAGAGCAAAAGCACAGCTATGCCAAAAAGAAGTAAAATACTTGGGCTTCCGCTTGACAAAAGGAAGCCGACAATTGGGACGAGAAAGAAAAGAAGCCGTGTGCAGTATCCCAACCCCAACTACCAGAAAGCAAGTCAGAGCCTTTTTGGGAGCAGCAGGGTACTGCCGGATATGGATACCTAACTTTGCTCAGATTGCTAAACCACTATATGAAGCCACCAAGGGAGAAGAAAAGTCGCCACTAGAGTGGGGACCTGAGCAAGACGCAGCTTTCAAGACCCTGAAGGAAGAATTGATGTCGTCACCAGCACTCGGGTTACCAGATGTTCACAAGCCCTTCCACCTATTTGTGCATGAGATGCACGGGAACGCTCTAGGCATGTTGACTCAGAAATTAGGATACTGGGAGCGACCCGTAGCATACCTATCGAAACAATTGGACACTGTAGCCAAAGGATGGCCACCATGTTTGAGAGCAGTTGCAGCTACAGCATTATTAGTGAGTGAAGCAGACAAACTCACCTTAGGACAGAATCTACGCGTCACAGTACCACATGCGGTACTTGCCCTTATGGAACAAAAAGCAAATCATTGGCTCACCAATTCTCGAATGCTGAAATACCAAAGCATGCTATGTGAAAATCCACAAATACAACTAGAAGTGAGCCATGCCTTGAACCCAGCCACGCTGATACCAGTCAGCGAAGACCCTCCAGAGCATGACTGTATAGAAGTCATGGATACAGTATTCTCAAGTCAACCTGATCTAACAGACGTGCCCCTAGAGAATCCTGATCAGACCTATTTCGTGGATGGAAGCAGTCTCATCATTAATGGACGACGCTGTGCCAGGTATGCAGTAGTCACCCGGGAGAAAGTCATTGAATCATCAGCTCTTGCATTAGGCACATCAGCCCAGAAAGCAGAATTGATAGCACTCACCAGAGCACTAGTATTGGGTGCGGGACTTCTGTTGAACGTATACACGGACTCAAAATATGCCTTCACCACTTTGCATGCGCATGGGGCTCTCTACAAAGAACGAGGGCTCATTACGTCGGGAGGCAAATCAATCAAATATGGCCCAGAAATATTGATGTTACTAGACGCAGTATGGGCCCCTGCGCGTGTGGCTGTCATACACTGTCGAGGACACCAAGTGGGAAAAGGAGAAGTTGCCCAAGGAAACAGATTTGCTGATGCTTCAGCACGTAAAGCAGCCATGACAGGCCAAATTTCACCACAAGCCATGCCAATACAAGCAGCATTGTTTCCAGTACCCCTTAATTTATGGACACCACGATATACCACCAAAGAATTGGATTACTACTGTAATAAAGAAGAGGGAGTACTGAAAGATGGATGGATTGAGCTGCCACCACCCGAGGGCAGTCAACCCCCAGGACGAATAGTGATCCCTGAATCATTGGGACCAGCCTTTGTCAAGGCCTTTCATCAAGCCACACATTATGGGAAGAGTGCTATGGAGAAAGCACTTAAACCACATTTTTGTATCGCTTTATTGGGAGCCCTGTCAGCCTCAGTAGCCCGCCAGTGTCTAATTTGTGCCAAGAATAATGCCAAACAGGGTCCCACGCCACCACCACGAGTTCAGTCGGGAGGTGTAACCCCCATGCACCACCTGCAAGTAGACTTTACTGAAATGCCAAAAGCCAATGGATACCGTTACTTGTTAGTATTAGTCTGTACCTTCTCTGGGTGGGTGGAAGCCTTTCCCACCAGGACTGAAAAAGCCCGAGAAGTTACTAAAGTTTTGTTAAGAGAAATTATCCCCAGATTTGGAATTCCAGCAGTAATAGGGTCAGACAATGGGCCCTCATTTGTATCTCAGATTACCCAGCAGTTAGCAAGTGCCTTACAGATACAATGGAAGTTACACACTGCATACAGACCCCAAAGTTCAGGGAAAGTTGAGCGAATGAATAGAACTTTGAAATCTCAGATGTCTAAGCTATGTCAGGAGACCCACCTAAAGTGGCCCCAGGTTCTCCCAATAGCCTTACTTAGAATACGCTCAGCTCCTGTGAAATCATCAGGATTTTCCCCTTTTGAAGTTATGTATGGCAAACCTCCACCAATAGTGCAGGGTGTAAAAGGTAGTTTGCCACAGATTGGTTCAGAAATAACCAGACAAGAACTTCTAGCTCTTAGTTCTGTTCTGCAGACTCTCCATACGTGGATACAGGACCAGTTGCCTATCAGTTTGACGGAAACCCTGCATCCCTACAAGCCTGGTACCTCGGTGTGGATCAAAGATTGGAAGAAGACACCGCTGGAACCGCATTGGAAGGGGCCATACACCGTCATCCTGTCTACCCCAACTGCAGTAAAGGTAGCAGAAATCGATTCCTGGATTCATCATAGCAGAGTCAAGCCGGCAGCAGTTCCAGATCAGGACCAATGGACAGCAGAGCCACATCCTGACATCCCTTTGCGTCTTACCCTACGGAGGCAGCCAGCAACCTAGAACTCATCGGGGACACTCATGAACTACAGTGTCCTGCAGTAGCCAAGTCTTTCGAAGAGGATTGCTGTTTCTTATACAGCAAAGACATTTGTTTTCTTCATCGAATCTTCCATAAACTTTTGTCAGGCCAACTACGATTGGTAAGTTGGCATCACAGCGGGACATTTGAGGCTCTTCAATCAACATTGACACCTGTTGAATTGCTTCATTAGCAAACGGGTCAGCATTGTGCCAAGAAGAAGAGGACGTCGAGGTCAAGATTTTCTGGCGGAGATCCAGAAGAACTACAATCAACATGCATCTTTATTTCTATTTTGCCTTGGTTGCTTGCCTGGGGAGCTTTGAACTTGCTCATGCTTTGCCCCCATGCACTGCCTGCATTACTTCTACTCGGACTGGAATGAAAGTAACTCAGACTTTGCTTTATCATTCTTACTATACCTGTACTGGTACAGTAAGTCGGTGTATATACAACACCACTGAACTGAACGTTTGTACCAAGGGTAATACTAAAGTTTGTTTTAACCCACATCAGAACCCATCCTATTATACTCTAGAAATACGATGGGATGATGCAGATGGAGCTGCACTTAATGCTACATCTCCACTTACTGATCCCACAAAAGGTGCTGCTTTGTATTTTGATGCTTGTGATGCCATCAATAGAGAGTCGTTCTAAATTGCCAATTGGGAGAAAGCTTATGCCAATGATGATAAGTATATGTGTCCCAAAGGAACCACTGGATGGGGGGCCTGCACAGGTAAACGAGTTTTAGCAAATGAATATAGCACAGCATCAGTTCAAGACTACTATTGCCCAAAGTGGGAATGGAAAACTGGTATGGTAGAGAATACCAGAGACAATCGAATGGCTGCTTTAATCAAGCCATATGTAAAGAATCCAGAAAAATGTAAGAAGGGTGCCTGTAACCCATTAGAACTACACATAATGAATCCCAGTGCATGGAAACAAGGGTATAAATTTGGATTACGCATTGCAGGCTCTGGATCAGATCCAGGGACCATTATATATATTAGACTAAATACCCAAGCCCATCGATCATCAAGGTACCATATACTTAACACTTTCTATGAGACCATGCATATAAACAAGTTTGATATCCCTCACCCTTCTCAGAATTTGTTCTTAGAGTTGGCTGGAGCTGTGGTCTCCAGTCTCCATATTTCAGATTGTTACTTTTGTGGTGGAACCAGAATGGGTGATCAGTGGCCTTGGGAGGCCCAAGAACTGAATTACTCAATAACCTACAATCAGACAGAGCTGCACAAGACTACCAGTGAATGGGTATTAGCACACCCAATAGTTGGACGTCTGTGTTATGCTCGAACTGGACCCCAGTTCACCTCGAAGGTAGGACAGCTCGTCTGTCTTAGCCAGATGTTCTATAATGACACCACAAAACAGACATCCTGGTGGTCAGGGGTTAATGAATCTGAAGCCACCAATCCATTAGCGAGATTTCCTGAGCTTGCCCCTCTATGGACTGACCTTGCCCAACCTCATGTCTGGCAAGTCCCACCTGGCCTATATTGGATTTGTGGAACCCGAGCATATGCCCAACTCCCTATTCATTGGGGAGGGGCGTGTGTCTTAGGGACTATCCGACCCTCTTTCTTTCTATTGCCCACAGAACATGGAGAACAACTAGGCTACCCAGTCTATTCAAAGAGACAGAAGAGAGCAGCTCTACAGATAGGCAAGTGGGAGAAATGGGATGGTGAGGATTGGCCACCCGAGCGAATCATCGCCTATTATGGACCTGCCACTTGGGAGCAAGATGGCATGTGGGGATATCGTACCCCAGTTTACATGTTGAATAGAATTATACGCTTGCAGGCAGTAGTTGAACTTATTACTAATGAAACCAGTCAAGCACTTACACTTCTAGCCAGACAAAACACACAGATGCGCACAGCAATATATCAAAATCGCTTGGCACTAGATTACTTATTAGCTGCTGAAGGAGGAGTCTGTGGTAAGCTAAATCTCACAAATTGTTGCTTGAAGATAGATGATAAGGGTCAGGTAGTTGAAGAAATTGCTGAAAACATGCGAAAGCAAGCTTATGTGCCAGTACAGACCTGGCATAGTCTTAAAATACCCAATTGGTTTGCATCTATCTTCTCTGGTTTAGGAGGACTTACTACTTTCGCTATGCTGATATTGCTCTTTCTAGCATTGTTTCTACTCTTACCATGTATAATCCCATGTTGTATGCGCTCTATTAATAGTGTTATTGAGAATACAGTGGAGCGGAAAACCGCAACTAAGATTTTAGCCTTATGGCACCCTAATCCTGTTACATATGGTCGAAACCCGACCCCAGTGTAATTGAGTGATTTAACTCTCACACCTTATTGGTATTAGGGTGAGATTAATCAAAGGGGGGAATGTGGTAGGCGAAGGCCTATGATCCATGGTGTCTGAAATAAGCAGGGAGGCCTAAACAGCTTGACCTGTAAATGAAGCCTGTGGAGAGGCCCAAAGGAATTACACACTCCCCTAAATGCTGCTACCATAGAATCGAAACTTAACTGAGCACAATTAAGTATAGTTAAGCAGAATCGAAACTTAGAGAATATAGAAAAACAAGTTTTAATTGGTATTGATAAGTGAGTGAAGCTTCTATGGAATTAACTCTGCTGAAAGAAAAGTTACAGTGCCCTGCTTTCCCACATATTCCAGCTGGTTAGCAAACTTGGAGGAGAAAAGTATCAAAGTTGAAGAACTGACCATTGTAATTGGGACTGAGAGGGGGGGAAACAGGTGCTGAGCCCAGTCAAGGGCCCTCATTGGATAGCTACGTAACGGTACCGGGACCAATAGATGGTGAAAGAAGGGTTACCGGGACCAATGAAAGGTTTGCCTATGTCCAGAATGGGAAAAAACAGTATAAAAGTTGTTGTTTTGCTAGAAACCATTGCTCAGCCATTTTGAATGTGATTCTGCTTGAGTCTTGCGCACAAATAAATGATTTGGACCTTCTGAACAGACTCCTGGTATTATTGGTTTGTCTGCGCTCTGCCGCTACACCTGAAGATTGGAGGATCGCCAATGTAACGCTAATTTTTAAAAAGGGTTCCAGGGGTGATCCGGGAAACTACAGACCGGTGAGCCTGACGTCAGTACCGGGAAAAATGGTAGAAACCATCATAAAGAACAAAATTACTCAGCATGTAGATAGTCATGGCCTAATGGGAGACAGCCAACATCGTTTTAGACAAGGAAGATCTTGTCTTACTAATCTGTTATTTTTTTTGAAGGAGTGAATAAACAGGTGGATAAAGGTGAGTCGGTTGATATTGTGTATCTGGACTTTCAGAAAGCCTTTGACAAGGTCCCTCCTCAGAGACATTTGGTGAAATTACAAAGTCATGGGATAGGAGGCAAATTAGGAACTGGTTAAAAGATAGAAAGCAGAGGGTAGGGCTAAATGGCCAATTTTCCCCAATGGAGAAAGGTGCCTAGTGGAGTATGTTAGAAATACTTTTACCTTTACCTGTAGCCAATTTCCCTATGGCCAATATGACCACTAAGACTCAGAGAGAAATTGTGAAACAGATTTATTGTGCAATTTCATTGTCTAGACAGCAGGTGCCTAACAGCATTAAGTGAGGTACGCCCCTTGCTCGTGCTACCTTTTATCTTTTTGCTCTGAACATACCCCTTTCCCATCTCTTCCCATGGTATACCCCTTATATGGGTTATCTTGCTTTTCCCTCCGGGGGGCAGCCGAGGAAGTTTTAGAACTTCTTACAATACAGTTTTTAGCTTCTTTTTAGTTATACACACACACATATATATATATATATATATATATATATATACACACACACACACCCTGCAAGTAGTCTGACTATACATGTAACCTAAAAAGAACTAAAATGATTCATGTAAAACATTTAGATGCTGTTTATACACATCACCAATTCAACCCAAAATCAATAGCCGCTGATAACTTCTATTTCTGACACACACTAAGTACAAGACTGAAAACAGAAGTTAAAGCAGATTAGATCAGAGCTTTACTGTGAATATTTACTACAAAATCTTAGAAAGCATATTTAAAACCAGGCACTACTAAAACTGTAGCTTCATTATCTAAGAATGATTTAGCTACTAAGTGAACTATTGGGGGTTTTTTTACTGGCAGCAGACAGAACACATTAAAAAAATCTTCCAATAAAAAAAATAATAAAAACCCCATTCCTTTGCGTCCCTCTAGTCCAGTCCCGGAACCATAGAGTTGTGAACCTCCACCAGCAGCTTTGGAGACTGAAAGATGTCATCGCTTTGATGTCACTGGTATATCTAGGCAAACTCCACCCCTTTCCACCAGTACTTTCAGTCTCCAAGCAGCTTGGAGGTTCTGAGCCCGGGACTGGGCTCAGTGGGAACCAATAAGCAGAGCTTGGTTTTTTTAAATTTAACCTTATTTTACCTTTTTGATTTGGTTCTTTGTTTTTTCTTTTAGGTCAGAGCTGCTGCTGCTGAAAGGGTTCCTGTATCTGTGGACCTTTCTTTTTTCTCTCTTCCTCTCTCTCTCTTCCCCCTCCCTCTCTGAATTGCCCCAGCGTCTAAACGAGCACAGGGGGAACAGTACTAATCAGTGGCCTCCCTGCTCCCGAACCCGCGTTGAAAGGGTGAGGAGCAGGTAGAAGGCAATTGCCCCAGCATCTGAACGAGCACAGGGGGAGCAGTACTAATCAGTGGCCTCCCTGCTCCCGAACCCGCATTGAAGGGGTGAGGAGCAGGTAGAAGGCAGGCACTTGCAGCAGCAGTGATGCAGGGGGCTTAAAAGCCAGTGAAGGTTGTGCCCGGCTCAGTCAGAGCAGTAAACCGCCAGAGCTGAAGCCATGAACAGGCTGTGCTCCGGTGTCCTTGTGGCTCCTCTCCCTCACTCCCCCCTCCCTCTGGGATCGGCGGCGGCAAGTTAAGTTAGAGAAAGCTGGACAAACATTAAATACTCCCATATGCAAATCTGCATTTATTCCTATGCTTGTGTTTAACTTTTATATTTTCTTCTACCATATAATTTCCTATACACTATTTGGCTTTTCCAGCTTGCTTTACAGGGATCGGGTGAGTTAGAGGAAGGGGGGGGGGGAAGCTGTTCTTCAGAGAATGAGTGGGGATGTGTATTTCAGGGGGTGTTAAGATTAGTTGTCAGTTTTTAAGAGAAAGCAAGATAGTTGTAAGTGGTAGACCTCAGTCTCATAACCTCCATTATCTCAGTTGCCCAGGAGCTATGTACTCCTTGACCTACTGAACTAAAGGAGGCAGAAAGGAGGAGGGGGGAAAGGGGGACTGCTGAGAGGAGTGAAGACAGCTGGTCAAGGACTGATAAGCTAGCATCATATTCTACAGGCTCCTCTGATACCTCTGGTTAGACTACTATAATGCTATTCACACAGCGCTGTACAGAAATACAAGCAAAAAGACAGTCCCTGCTCGTCAGAGCTTACAATCTAGTCAAGACAACACGGAACCATAGAGAGTTCAGGAAAAGTTAATTGCAAGGGATGGGGTAATAGGGATTATACGCTATGTAAGACATTTGTTAGAACAACAGTTCTCCATGCTTTCATCAAGTACCCCAGGGATCTGCTGTGCTGGGTCCGCTGCTTTTTAACATAATCGTAAATGACCTGGAAATAGGAATAATGAGTAAGATAATCAAATTTGCAGATGACACAAAATTATTCAAACTTGTTAAAACCCAAGAGAATTGTGAAAAATTGCAAGATAACCTTGACAAATTGCAAGACTGGACATACAAATGGCAAATGAAATTTAATATGGAGAAGTGTAAAGTTATACAACTACGAAAGAACAACCCAAACCATGGTTACACAATGCAAGGTTCCACATTAGGAACCACCACCCAGGAAAAAGATTTAGGCGTCATCGTGAATGACACATTGAAACCCTCCACTGAGTGTGCAGTGGCAGCCAAGGCGGCAAATAAAATGCTAGGGATCATAAGGAAAGGAATGGAGAATAAGACAAAGGATATTATAATGCCTCTGTATCGTTCTATAGTGCAACTGCCCCTTGAATATTGTGTGCAATTCTGGTCGCCGTATCTTAAAACGTATATAGCGGAATTAGAAAAGGTACAGAGAACAGACACCAAAATGGTAAAGGGAATTAAAGGATACCCCTATGAGGAGAGGCTTAAAAGGTTAGGGCTTTTCAATCTGGAAAAGAGACGGCTGAGGGGAGATATGATAGAGGTCTATAAATTAATCAGTGAAGTGGAATGGAAAAACATAGATCGATTGTTTACGCCATCAAAAAGTAGAAAGACTAGGGGACATGTAATGAAGCTACAGTGTAACCCGTTTAAGACTAATAAGAGAAAATATTTTTTCACTCAATGCATAATCAAACTCTGGAATTTGTTACCGGAGGATGTAGTAAAAGCTGTTAGTGTAGCTGGATTTAAAAAAGGTTTGGACAAGTTCCTGGGGGATAGGTCCATAAACCATTATTAAAGACGACCCAGGTAATCCACTGCTTGCCTCAGGACAAGCATTGTGGAACCTGTGTCTTTTTGGGTACTTGTGACCTGGATTGGCCACTGTTGGAAGCAGGATACTGGGCTTGATGGACCTTGGTCTGACCCAGCATGGCAGTTCTTATGTACTTCTCTTTCACTCGTGACTCTTTAGCATGCTTTGTGCTGATTTTGGCACCCATAGGTAGGACCAGACACAGGAGATCCCAGGAAGTGGGGATGAGATGGGAGACTATCGGAGATCCTATAGTTTGTAGAGCGAGAAGAGAAGCAGCAGAAGGCCACAGTTCACAGCGGTACTTCTTTGAAGCAGCACATGCAAAGCAGCAGGGGCAAATTCTGGCCTGGACATTTGGCACTTTCAAAATTTGGTGGCCAGGTAGTTGATATCAGCCTCCATTTTTTTCCAGGAATTTTACTCCCTAAACCCTCTGGAATCAGGATGGGGTAACATAGTAAATGATGGCAGATAAAGACCAGCATGGTCCATCCAGTCTGCCCAGCAATATGGCAAGAGTAGGTGCACCTGTCGCTCTGTGCAAGCCACCCCTCCCCATGTCTTTGTTTAGGGGTGACCCCACCACTCCATGTAGGACTCCCCTATTTGTTGAGAAGTTAGATGGTTGTTTATTTTGGTTTTATCCTGTTTCTGTAAAGGGATCCGCTGTGTTTGTCCCATGCCGTTTTGAATTCTGTCACCGTTTTTGCCCCCACCACTTCCATCGGGAGGGCATTCCAAGCATCCACCACCCTTTCCGTGAAGAAATATTTCCTGACATTGCCTTTCAATTTACCACCTTGCAGCTTCATGTTATGCCCTCTAGTTTTACAGCTTCCCCGTCTTTGGAAGAGGTTTGTTTGTTCATCGTTTCTCTTTAAGTATTTAAAGGTCTGAATCATATCTCCCCTGTCCCTCCTCTCCTCCAAAGTGTACATATTTAGGTCTTCAAGTCTCTTCTCATAAGGCTTCTGACGCAGGCTCCAAATCATTTTGGTCGCCTTTCTCTGAACAGTTTCCAGTCTTTTTACATCTTTTGCAAGATATGGCCTCCAAAACTGAACACAGTATTCCAAGTGAGGCCTTACCAGTGACTTGTACAGTGGCATAAGTACCTCTTCCTTTCTGCTGGTAATCCCTCTTTGTATGCAGCCCAACATCCTCCTGGCTTTTGCCACCGCCTTGTTGCACTGTTTTGCCACCTTGAGATCATCAGAGATAATCACACCAAGGTCTTTCTCCTGAACCGTGCATACCAACCTCTTGCCCCCTATCGTGTACTTTTCCCTTGGATTTCTGCTACCCAAGTGCATGACACTGCACTTTTTCACATTAAATCGTAGTTGCCAAGCATTAGACCAGTCTTCCAGCTTTTGTAGATCTTTCCTCATGTTATCCACTCCCTCAGGGGAGTCCACTCTGTTGCAAATTTTTGTGTCATCTGCAAAAAGACAGACTTTTCCATTCAGTCCTTCAGCAATATCACTCACAAATATATTGAACAGTGCCGGGCCCAGGACCGAACCCTGAGGCACCCCGCTAATCACCTTCCTCTCATCTGAGTGAGCTCCATGTACCATCACCCTCTGTTGTCTGTCAGTCAACCAATTTCTAATCCAGTTTACTATCTTGGGACCCATCCCCAAGCTACTGAGTTTATTGACAAGCCTCCTTTGAGGAACAGTATCAAAGGCTTTGCTGAAATCCAGATAGATGACATCCATTGCATGCCCCAGATCTAGTTCCTTGGTCACCCAATCAAAGAACTCAATCAGATTTGTTTGGCAAGACCGTCCTTCGACAGTATGCTTATCTTATGTTCTTATGGCATATTCTTGCAATAATAGCCAGTGATAATGTGGTAATGTGCTGATATTCCTGTAATGATGAAGGCACTATGGTAACATGATCTAGTGATATCACAGAAATACAGATCTGAAAAAACATAACTCATATGCCATATTTTCTACTAATGTTTATTCCAAAAAGTACAATCTACATATTTTATATTTGCAAACTTACATACTAAGAACAGCTAAAACAGCATCTATCAGTGGATTAAGAACTGATGAGACAGTATCTATTAGTGCACTTTAACAGCACAGTAAGGAATGTGCTTGTGGGCAACTCAGAATTCGTGATTCCTACGAGAACAGGTTTCTAAGCTAAATATATTATACAATGCATTATGCTAAGCTGCACCTTTGGTATTGGGGGGGGGGGATATAAATCAACTACATTCATTCCTACCCACAGATGTATCTCTGCACCTGCCCCATCTTTGTCTATCACATTTGCCACGATATGCATGGGGATGGGAAATTTCAACTGAACACCAGCGTATCACAGCAGACTCATTTCACATAAATATGAAATTCACAGAGACAGAATTTGTAAAGGTGTATGGCACAGTGCCAGGTGGGGTGAAGACGTGTCATCAAATGCTTAATGCAGCACTGAAGATGTGATATCACAGTAGGCGTATGCTTCAATGCATCTGATGTAGTGGGGAATTTAGAGTTGCAGATGTCTGGAAAAATGTGGGTAGGGTTAGTGGCACAGTCTTACAAATGTACATTCTGACTGGGGCGGGTGCTAGACATGTGATTCTGCTTCAAGTCTTACAAGCCCCCCCTCCAACTTGGAACCTTCCATTGGCGTTTGTACACATGGAACCTCGCTTCAATAAGACAGATAAAACTGCACACCTTTAAAAAATTTACCCCCAATTATTGTGAAACTATGATTATTAACAGATACAGTGATATACTGTATAAGCTGACTCTACTGTAACATAGTATTGTATAGCAGAAACCTATTTGAACAAGGTAATTTTACATGTGATAAAGAGATCATCTCTTAGTGTATAAAATACCACAAAAAAACAGTCACAAACTTCAATGAAAACCAAAAGCCCATGAACTCAAAGGTACTGTATGCACGTTATGAGAGTACTGGGGGGTGGAATAGAGGGGGAGGGAGAAGGCAACTCATATTTACAACCAGAAATCCCTTTCCTCTTATACTTAAATGGATTTATCTTCCTAGTTTGCGCAGTCTTCTCTAAAGATCCATCACAATGTACAAGAATCCAGTAAACAGAAGCAATATGCTCCATGGAGAGTGCAGAGAGGCGTAGAGTCACATAAAAAGCAACTCAGAGTCCTCAGCAGTCTAAGTTCATGAGCAAACAGCCCTCTGAAGGCTGCAGCCCAGGCCCCTTATGAGACAGAAGGCCGAAGAAATGGCATACATCTCTTTGTTCAAGGGAGTCTCGGTTCTTTCACTTCAAGCAGAGGAAGTCGGAGGGAGTCACTGCAGTGATACTTCTTCAAACGTAAAGCTGGATATGTCCATCTGCTGCTTGGCCATCAGTTGTTCAATCTGTAGGGGGAAAAACAGTGGAAGGAAGAGGGGGCAGGACTCAACACAACACGCCAGGCCTGGGGACAAGTGTCTTCCTCTCAGGGACCCAGTACTAGTCTGGGGCACAATGTGCATCAAGGCCTGCAGGGAAATGACCAGGAGTCTTTCTAGAATTCAGTATTGATCTGCAGGGAAATCAGTGCTTCAGGAGAAGCAGGTACACATCCGCAAGGGAACGAGCATGTGCCTCCCGGGACTTGGTGCTAAGCTACAAGAAAACCAGCAAACAGAAGGAGAGTCTCAGAGCCTCCGCATCGACCTGCAAGGGAACAAGTGTTCCAGGGAAAGACTGACCTGCAGGGTAATGAGTTTGTCTGTCACAGGGTTGGCTGCAGAAATCTCCTCTCCGAAGCACAACGTCACCTGGTACTCAGGGGCGGGACCGTTCAATGTGCGATAGAGATCCAAGTCTGCGCAGGAGATATACGAGTCAGCGGGTTCAGAAACAGATGCAGCGCTGTCACCATCTACCTAATACTCTCGTCCTCTAACAATATCACTAACAGGTGTCACTGTACAACATGCTGTTATCACTGTCTGTACATTACTGTCTAGTAATGTCATTTTCTATATAAAACTATCACTAGTAATTGCTATAATGTCAATGCATAATTATATCACTGTATAATAATGTAACTGTTAGAGGGACAGACCAGTGCAATCAGAGATAGCCCCACTATGACCATGTACATGGGGGTCCCTCAGGGCCATTTCTCCAAAGCCAGTCTCTCAAATTTACTGCTATCTGTCCCTCACTGTGAAGGGTGTGTGACAGTGTAGCTGTCCATTTCTACCTCCTGATTCTCAGATACCTAGCAATAGGCTTCTTATGAATGCAGAGGAAAAGCTAATACTCTGCACCTCATGGGTTAATCCTAAAGACCAACAGAACTCAGAGAGGTAGAAGCTCACTGATAGCAGTAAGACACCAACGGCACCGATTACAGCCAGTGAAGGTGGACTTGGGAAGGACGGCAGTGCAAGAGTGTTGCTAGATCTACAATAATTCTGCTTTGCCACACTCGGAAGACTTTCTTTCACCTCGTCCACTCACACCCATTAGAGGACTATGTACCAGCTGTAGCTTATCCACTAAAGCTAACGTGTAACTTTAAGAAAGGTTCCTTCTAATGTAAAACACAAACAGAACCCTCCCTGTTTGGGCTTGGGCTCACTTGCCTTTCTCTCTGTAAATATTTGCTAGAGCTGACAAGGTCCCGATAATAGAGACAACTTGATTCATCTAGGAAGCCTTCTCTCATCTTAATCTCTGCAGGAAGGAACCTCAAAGGCAGAACCACGGATCACTGTGTGCCCATGTAACATGGTATACAGAAACTGGGAATATGCTAATAAGTACTACTTGGTCTCCCCCCTATAGTCTGTCAATTTGTGCCCATCTCCTGTGCTGTCACTGGTCTTATATCATACCATCTGTGGCTTTCCCCCCCTCCCCATCATCGTTGCCACTTAGGTTTCCTCCTGACTGCCTCAAACACGCTTAGGTTCTGCCCCTGTTTTGATCTCCAACACCTCTGTTGGAACTGTGTTCCAGATGCCCATTGCCCTCTCCATTAGAAAGCAGAGTACTGTGTTCTGTGGCATGTTTATAATGTAGTATGTAGTAGAGAAACATGTTGGGCTGGTTGTCACCTTTCAGGAACTGGTTGGCGTCAAACAGCTTCAAGTAAGTGTCTCGCTCCAGTTTGATGGGCTGTTTGCAGTGGGGGGCGCATGGGCCAGTCCAGAAGACTCTGCCCTGGCAGGACCGCTGGATGAAGATACCTTGTGAGTTACTGGCCAGCATCACCCCCTTCTCCAAAAACGTGAGCAGTTTCTCTGTGGCCTGCCGTTTGTTGGCATCTGTGATGGAGACTGTGGGTGGAAAGAAGACTTGCTCCATGTTCCCAGGCACCGTGTTCCGTTCCATACCCAGCAGAGGGAAGCCTGGGAGGATTCTGCAATCACTGCTCTGTATGATCTTCTTGCAAACCAGCTTTCCCCCATAGTAAAAAGTGAGAAGCATGGAGTAAGGGCCTGCAGGGAGGAGGCAAAGGTGCAGGAAGACTTAATGACAGAATCCCAAGTAGACACTCTTCTCACTTGTAACCCACAATCCCCAGTAGAGCATCACAATCCAGCCCCTGACAGGAGGGAGATCCACTGGCAGATCTTCTGAGGTGAAATTCCACCTCCCCCCCAACAAACACACACAAAAACCGTTGCTTGGGAGCTACCGTCATGATCACCAACATGGACCATTTCCCTATTTCCCACAAACCCTAGCACAGAAGATCTCTTACATTACTCAGGAGCCCCAACATGGACCCTCTCCTGTGTTACCCGAGAACCCCAACATGCATTGTCTCCTATGTCAGTCTGTGCTGGAGGCTGTGGGCATGTCCCACATTGCTCTCATCCCCCAGCATGGACAATCTTCCACGTGGTCTGTGCAGTCACTGTGTGGTAGTGACGGAGGCTGTACCTGCTTGAAACACAGCTGGAGCTGGCTGTAATTCCATGCCTGTAACTGTGTCAGTCAGTCCTGGATTGAAGGAAGACAATACCACCTTACTGCAATGCACCCACAACAAAGCATTAACAGCCTGCCACACATGGGTCTGTGTCTCTATATGTAGATATACACACGTGTGCGCGCCTTTGTGCAGATCTGGCTATCAGAATATTTAAATAGGCAGAAAAGTAGGTTGGTATCCTTACTTTCTCTGGGACTGGGACTACTATCACGGCTCCCAATGCCGGAGTCCTCCAGGGACACAGAGCTACTGATTTCCAACTCACAGTCTGGTTTCATCCCCTGCAACAGGGAAAATAGTGCACACCTGCTGTATCACTGTCCATCTATGCAACAGCCATGACACATGCCCACAGACCAAGATCACACTAACACAAACCCACACAAAGAGAACTCAGAAAATGCATCCTCACACCAGCACCACAAATCGCACTACGCAAACTCACAATGGAATCACAGTACAAAACCCTGACATCAATACACACGCACATTATGCAATCACAACGCATATTCCAATTCCCAAGACAAAATTACATGACACACATACATCTCTGACAAGAGCTTACCAGGGAAACGAGGTTGAGGGTGACAGAAGGTTTGGTTTCCATCTCCTCCTCAGACGAAGTATTCCTCTGCTCATATTTCACCCTCTGCTTCCTTCCTATCCGGCCAGGTAGGAACTTTGCTGCAGAGAAACATAAAATGAGTGAGAGCCAGGCAGACCAAAAGGAGAGGAACTTTGTGTCAGGATGGGCACACTATACTGGCAGCCCCATGTACCCAGAGCACTCAATGTTCCGTTCTGTGGGAGGCATGGTCGGGGAAACCCTTATTCTACATGTACAAGCAGGATATAATCAGCCACACAGATGCTGTCCATGAAGAACCACTGTTACAGGTAAGCAACCTTTCTGCCTGCCTCATGCATAGTCTCAGGACCCCACAGCATAATCTCACTGCCTCCACTCTCAGCACATCCAAATACTCACTGTTCTGTTCTGCAAGAGGCATAGTACCCTCAATCTTCTGCATGCAAATTCTCAGCACCCCATCCCTTGCGCTTCCACCCTCTGCACGCCTTCAGCACTCCCATCCCCTGTATTCACTGCTCTGTTCTGCAAGGGGGATAGTACCTTCTGCATGCATATTGTCAGCACCCCATCCCTTGAGCTCCCCTCAGCTTCTCCATCCTCTGCACACCCAGCACTCACTGTTCTGTTCCGCAAGAGGTACAATACGGTACACCTTGTATGGCTCTGATATGTCCAGCTGGGAGCGCTCAGAAACCTCCTCAAACTCGGGGCTCTTGTTCAGTGCACAGCGTAGCCGTGTCTTCCATGTGGCTGGATCTGTCTTGTCCCCTTTCTTGTACTTATTCTTGTAGATGGCCCAAGCCTGAGGAGGTAAAGGGCATACATATCATTTTCTGTGGCAGCCTTTCCTGGAGGCACACCTAACCAGTTGAACTTTCAAGACTGCCACAATGAATATAGATGAGAAAATTTGCATACAATGAATATCAAATGAATTCAAATCTATACTATGCATATTTATTTATTGTGGCAATCCTGAAAACTCAATCGGCTAGGTATGCCTCCTGGAAAACACTACTCTGAGTTGCCCTATATACACGCAACCATCTATAACTCTACTTCTGCAAACAGACCCAACCCTGACCCAGAGAGACAGCTTCACTCACTCACACCCATACACAATCTACTCCAGAAATATCATTTTGCAGCACCCTGCGAGGACCTTAAAGATGGCTGCGTCTTCATCATGGCGGAAGTCCTGTTTGCCTGCATGCTTCCATGGAATGCGGAACATGGTTTCTCCAGGATCATCCCAGATCAGTCCAGGGTACTTGTCGCTGTTTATCTGCTCTATCAGCCACTGCTTCAGTTTTCGCGTGGATCGGACATGTATCGAGGCCATCCTACGCAGAAGAGAGATAATGCCATTCATAGCAGTATGTGAAGGTCAGCAGGGCCCCTTGAAGGGCCTTGCAGATCCTCCCTTTCTTACAGACCACTGAACTACAAGTTCCAGCATGCAATGCAATACAACGGGGCAACATCAAGTCCAATTTAGTTTGTCTCCCGGAGCCATCATTTCATCCTATCTGAGCCAGGCCTGGTTGTGCTCTGTTAGTGTTTATTTACATTTGCTACACTGCCCTTCGCTTAGCAACAGGGCAGTTTACAAAATTAAAAACATTTCTAAAAAGTTTAGAAAATCTGAAAGGAACTGCATCTTGTTGATAGGACAGTATACAGAGTCAAACAGAGGAGAAGAGGGGGAGGCAGGTGATCAGATAATTGGCAGGTATTGGAAAATGACAGCAAAAGAAAGAGGAAAGTGATGAAGAGGTAACTGGAGAAGGGATATGTGTGTGTGGCACCACTGACTGCAAAGAATCCAGGGACAGACAGACAGAGAAGAAAAAACACTTGAAAAGGTGACACACACACTTTCTGGCCCAGAGCACAGCAACAAAATTGATAACGGGGATAAAACCCATCCTTATAAAGACACCCTAACAGGTTAGGGCGTTTCAGCTTAGAGAAAAGAAGACTGAAAGGGAATATGATAGAAGTTTATAAAATCAGGAGTGGGGTGGAATGATTAAACATAAAAACAAAAGAACATGCCATAGAACTAATGAGCGGTAAAGTGAGAACAAATTGTAGTTAAACTGTGAAATCTGTTGCTGGAGGATGTGGTCAAAGCGGCTTAACACAGTGGAACTGAAAGGAAAGGAATTATTAGCCAGGTAGAGTTGGAGAGCCATTCCTCGCCTCTAGAAATAAGCTGTAAGAAATTGATCTATATTTTGGGATCTGCCCGGTAATTGTCACCCGGAGTGGCCACTGTTGGAGATGGGATGCTGTGCTCAGTGGTCCTTGGAAGACCCAGCATAGCATCTCTTATGTTCTTGTGATGGATAAAAGCAGTGCTGGTGCAGCCATCAAACAAGACTAGGCAATTGCCTAAGGTGGCAGCTTCTGAGGGCAGCAGAGGCCAAAGCAAAACAATAAATCCTGTCAGTCGCACAAACTCAAGAGCCATCAGCACATTCTTTTACCTGCAGAGAGAGTGGGCCCAAGCCTTGCACTGGTCCTGGAAAAGAAATGATAAAGGAAACCGAAAAGGTATCTTCTCCCTCTCACCTCAGAGTTCTTGCAGGGTCTCAGCTCTTTGGGTCACCAGATGTCTCGGCCTGAAGTCCCTGGGTGTCTCAATCTCCCTGCTGGAAGTCTTGGGTTGGAGTTCCGAGGGGCTTCAATCTCCCCCCTCTCTTCTGCTATCTCTCTGCTGTCTCAGTGCTAGGAATGGTTCAGTTGCCCCTGCTCTCTTCTGCTGTCCCTCTGCTAATATTCCTGGAGGTTTCACTTTCCTGCAGTCTGTCTGGTGGTTGCGGTCTCCCTGTGTGCTTCTGCTGTCTCAGTACTGGGAGTCCCTGTTCACAGAGTTCCTGCTTCTCTCTCACTCACTTCTGTTTCTCAGATTCTTCACACCCTTTCCCAGAAATCACATGACCAGAGCAGCTGCTTACCTACCAGAAGCTTGCAAACCTAGCTTTCTACCAGCAGAGGACACCAAACCTCACCAGAGAAGATCAAACCACACACAGCAAAGTCTCCCCCAGACTCAACCAGTCACCGCCAGACACAGGAATGAGATTCCAGAGAGCGCAATGCCTGAAAATACCAAGGCAGACTGGCAAAACCACCTCACATCCCACTGCATCCTCTGAGCACAAGATCTTCACATTCCAGTGCACAATTTAAATTCTCCTGCCATCACTTTGGAAGGAGGGCTCCACAGCTTCTCATGTCACACTGTCATTGAGTCAGGGCTCGTGCAAGGGTTTTATACTCCTTAGGCAAAACTTCAGCTTTGCACCCAGTTACATTTGGGCCCAGGGTGATGGTGTTTCTTTATCTAACATTCTTTTATACTGCTTTACCCTGTAAGGCTACAAAGCGGTTCAAAACATACAAACATCAATTAAAACCTTTTGGGTTTTGTTTTTTTACATTACAGCAAATCCCTAATCATAACTGTTAAATAACCAGGCCTTCCTTTTCCCCCCCAAACGCCTTCATATCTATCTGTTACCATTTTCAAAGCTAATGGAATTGAGGGAAAGTCAGAGCAGCGGTTCCAGACCTATCTTGGATTTTATTTTATTTATTTATTGAAAAGCTCTTTTATACCGCTCCTTCCAGCGATCAGAGGCGGTTTACATTGAACAACATGAAGTTACATAGAACACTGAACAGCATAATAACGTCATTGGAACTAGAGAACTAGTTAAAACAAACTATATACAAGATAAATGGATCCAGAACTATGTACATCCTAGTATACTCTAAATAAGGTATAGTGGGGACTGCGTTTCTTAGCTATTTACATGAGATAAATGCTTCAGATGGGATGGATTATGATATTTCGGTGGTGTGTTGCGAGGTAGATAAATTGTTAGTATTGTTGGGGGAATATGTAGATGTAATGCTGCTGTCTGCAGGATCAGCCCAAGGGTTTAGCCAGACCCCCCAAGCTGCCCCCCACTGACTCAGCACGCTGCTACTGCCGCTGCCCCTCCCGGCATCCATTGTCTCACCTGAGGGAGGACCGTGGCATAGGGATTTGTCCCTTCCTTGCTGCGGCGAGCCTTAAGGCAGCAGCATGCATGCTCAAAGAGGAGGGGGGTCAGGAGCAGCATGTTGCGACTACATGCACATGCGCCGCTGCTTTAAGGCCTCCTGCAGCACTGAAATGGCGGCTGTGCCGTGCTTGGAGGGAGGGATCAGCCGGATAGGCAACCGCCCAGTGAATGGGCCAGCTCTGGCTGTCAGAAGGAAGTTGTTCCAGTTAACGCAGCCGAGAAGCAGGTCAGCTCCGTGACAACTGGCTCAGGAAGGCTGGTGAGGGAAGCACAGCCATCATGGAATTGCTGAAAGGCGAGCAGGTGCTGTAGATGAAGGGATCTTCCAATTTTGTGGACAAAAGTAGAGGAAGAGGTGAAAACATAGTGAGAAGATTATAAGGAGAGAACTGGGAGAGCAATGTCCACACAGGTCCCACTGCAGGGGAGGAGGAATGGGCACAGGGTGAGGAAGAGACATGCCTTCATGTGTTTCCAGGGCTTTTTCCCAGATTATGCTGGGCTTTGGGACAGCAGATCCCGCCTGGCAGTGTCAGGGATGACATCACCTATAGGTATGGCTGATTATATCCTGCTTGATCCTGGGAGAAGAACCTAACGAAGAGCTTGTGTATACTGTGCCGCCGGCCTGTGCCATGAATTCTTGATTTCTAATTCTGAAGCAGTCATTTCCCATGTATCTCTCAGTCGCTCGTCACCATTCCCTCCCACCCACCCCCCCCTTCCGGGAACTTCGATCATCCCCACCACCAAAACTGGCAAAGCGGATGAGCACAGGGCCGTATGCTTTTAGCTGCTTTCCACACAGAATATGGGACAAAATACCTCTTGAGCTATGCTCCGAAACTGTTACTTAACCTACCACAACAAATCGAATACCTCTTCCCATCATGGCCCCATTTGCCCCCGCTACCATGGTTTACTCCCGCTGCTGTTCTCATTGTATCTTGCAGAGTTTCTGTTCTTAGCAATATGTGTCTGTCGCATCTTATGCAATCCACCTAGAGCCTTACGCTAGGAAAAGGCAGAGCATCAAATTCACAGAACCATTTCTGGCTTTTATTCACTTGTTTTATTTATGTGCTTTTGTTTTGGCTGACAAATTGGTTTGCATTGTCTTGTAAAACTGTTGTGCTACACCTTGAGTGCTCTGGCAGGAGAGCATGTTATAAATCTAATGTTTTAAAGGTATTTTTTTAATGGCTTAGTGCCAGAATTCACACTCCGTGCCCCCAAGCGCAGCAGAATCCACACTACCACCAATACACTGGTGCAAGGATTTGCACTCCAAGCTTTACGAAAGGAATACTTTTTATTAATGATCAGTACATTTCTCCTATTGTACTTGAAGAATAAACATACAGAGAAGGGACAGATTTCACACAGAAGAAAAATAAGATCTGCATATACACTTTTTAAATTGATTTTGGGAGAAAGGGATAAAAGGGAGGGGATTTTCAGTCACATAACCACCTCCTCTGAAAGTCCTTGGTTGGACGTGATTCTGGGCAGTTTCCGATTAATGCTGAGGTTTGACATCTACTTTCCATTCCCCAAGCTAAGGGCTCTTGCCCCTCTGGATCTTGGAGGAAGGCTGAGATGGAAGGGTTAGCGCCCCAACCTAGATCCTTTTCCGAGGAATATTCTCTCCAAGAGGAACATCCTCCATCAGCTTCTGTCCAGCAAGAGAGAGAGATGGGTGTAGAGAAGCTAAGCAAAAATCATGTTCCTGCATCATCACAGCACAGCATCTACAGGACTCACCTCCCCTGGAATCACTGTAGGATTCAGTTCCCTCTTCTTTACCCCGAGTACTGCTATTGACTTTCACAACTCCTCGACACCAGTACAGGACTCATCTTTCCCCCCCCCCCGCCAATTGTCCCAACCTGCTCCCCCAGCAACCGCTGAAGAGGTCATCACCCATTTGCAGAAACTGCTGGATGGACTCATCTCCCCTCCCCCCCACGGAGCCACTCCAGGACTCATCATCCCAACCTCCTCTCAGGAACGTCCCCCCCCTCAGGAAACACTTCAGGGCTGCCCTCTTCCAACACTGCTTTTCACCTTCTGCAACCGGTTCCGGTAGGTCTGGTCATCCTCTCCAGCTGCTCGCTGGGGCACAGCCAGGAGGTATCGCTTACAGACAATCTCAGCCTCGGACAGGTCATAAAGCGCCACAGGATCCAAGGAATGACAATTTATGAGTCTCACAAGATACTCCTTGTAGTGTGACCTGTGGAAGGAAGAGACAGACAGGGGAGGCCTGGGGTCTCTCAGCAGAGGAAGGACAATGGGAGGCCTGGCATCGGTCAGCAGAGAAAGATCCAGGACAAACAGGGGTCTCATAGCAGGGAAAGAATGGGTTTTGAGGGGAGGGGGACAGAAGTTAAGGGGCTCTTAGGAGGGAAGGGATGGGTGTATGTGGTGGGGGTGCAAAGGACAGGGGACAGTTGGAGACAGGGGTTTCAGAGACAAGGATCAATTAGGGAGGACAGGGGTCTCAAAGCAAGGAAGTGAAGGTTGGTCAGGGTGGTGGGGGATAGGGGACTTACAGGAATGGGGAGGGGGCAGCTAGGGATTTCTTTATCCTGCCCAGCTAATGATCTCAGGTGGATAACAACAAAACACATCTTACCAAGATATAAAAACTTAACATCCAGACACAAACTGATGCCAAAGTAATAATGTATCTCACATTGAAGGGGAAATAAACCCCCCAAAAGTTAATTCTGCCGGTAACACTGGAGATGAGCAGTGAATCCCATTTTAGCAAGGTTAACAAGCAGGCTAGTCTCAGACACCCAGGCAGAAACCGCTGTTAGATACTCAGACACCAGGGAACTATATATTTACATCTCATCATCCAAACATAGTCGATAAGCTACACCGAGATCTTGCAAAACCATGCACCTCTGTCTTATTACTCCTCTTTACCCCACCGTCCACGCCTCTCCCTCTCAGCCTTTCCCCCAATGCACACAAGGTCTATTCCCTTCTCCCTTTCACTCCACCAGCTTCTGCTCCTTTTCTATCACCCCCTTCCAGTCCCAGTCCACCATCAATCCCATTCCAATCTCAGCCCCTCACCCCTCTTTCAATTCCACTGCCCCACCATCAGCCCACTTCCAGTCTCTGCCCCCCCCCCCCCAGCATCAACGTTCTTCTAGTCCCAGGCTTCACCCCCCGCCACCATTGCCATCAGCCCTCTTTCAGTTCCTAACCCCCACACCATCAGCCCAGTTCTAGTCCCAGTCCACCTCAAACAGCCTCCTTCCAGTTTTTGTCCCACCCCATCAACCCTCTTCCAGTCAGTGTACCACCCACCACCACCACCACCACCACCATCACCTTCAGCTCTCTTCCAGTGCCTGTATCCCAGTCCCAGCCAGTCACCTCCTCCCCCTCCTCCCTGCCACAACTGCATTCATTGCACAGCCACGGGAGAGAAGGAAAAGGCTCTCTTGGCTGTGAAGAGGTCAGCCAGTGAGGTAGGCTCCTGGTGCCCCTAAGTTTGCGTGTCCCGATCCAGTACCTCATTGTCTTGCCTCTTAAGTCAGTCAGAGAGGAGATGAAAGGGGGGGGGCGGGGAGATGGACTTGTGCAGACAGGCATCTAGCAGTAGTGAAGGGAAGTGAGTTGGCAGGTCTCAGCGAGATAAGCATGAGAGGCAATAGAGGTCGCTTAGTGGGAGGAATACAAGAGGACATAAGAGGTCTCTTAGCAGGGCACAGGGGCAATAGGGATCTCAGAGAAAAAGGAGAGTATGTCACTTACTGGCATAACCCTGCATATCCCACAGGTGTCTCTTTTCCACAGGGCTCATCTTTCAACCCACCCAAAACCTCTTTCTGCTCCATCACACGACATCCTCCTGAAAGCAGCAGAGAGAGAGGAACATCCACTGTGAGGAATGTAAGATCGAGGGGGATATGGTGTGGTACAGAGCAAGACATACACACAGATAGGGAGTGCGAGAGACAGCCCCCTCTACCCATGTGCTCTCACCTCCAGGAGCTGCCTGAGTCCCAGCTGGGGGGTCGGTATTAAACCCAATATCTTTATTCTGGAAGAGAGAGTGAGGTCTGTCATGCACAGTTTCTCCGTAACAGGTCTGTAGCACTGAGGCTTAAGCAAAGAGAGAGGACATTTCAATCATGCCTGCGACGGAGAAACAGCCACATGTCTGTAACAGAAAGGCAATGCAGAGAGCTGGCAATCTCCTGCCCCAGGAATGAACGACAGCGCTCTCGATCCTCCTGCAGTTTCATCTTCATCCTTGCCCTCTGTCCCGATTCCGTCCTCTCTCCTGCAGATGCCCTCATACGATCCGCATCACATCAGCCTCCCCCCCCAGCCTCTCCTCACCTGCAGCAGCTTTTGTAGATGTTCCACATCCCAGTCACGCAAGTAGAAGAGACAGTCCCGGGGGTGGTGTGCATGGAGAGACTTCCGAACCGGACAGGTCTGCAGCAAGCATTTCTGTGAGCAGTCAAGAGAGGGCAGCAGGTTAGTTTAATCCTACCGATACGGGTGAGGCCACAGTTTGCACCTCGCTGCAGAAAACGCACGCCCGCATCCTGCCACAACCTGCACTACTCACGGTTTGCTTTATTAAATTGCTACTTCACTATATGTAGCCAAACATGTACTATGTAACAACACTTACCAAACAAAAAAAGAAATAAAGTATCTAGGAGTCACATTTGACTGTGACCTAAAGATGGAAAAACACCTCCGAAAGACCAACAGAGCAGTTTTCCACAAGCTTAGAGTGCTCCAACCCATTCGGAATATTATTGATCCCCAAGACTTCAGAACAGTGGCCCAAGCACTCATCATGCCACATTTTGACTACTGCAACGCCATCCTACAAGGTTTACCTAAAAAAACCCTAAACATATTACAAATGGCACAAAATGTAGCTGCCAGGGTCATAATGAAGAAAAATCTAAGTGACCACATCACACCAGTACTAATTCAATTACACTGGCTACCCATAACAGCTCGCACAAAATACAAAATACTAACAACCACCTTCAAACTCATCCACAACTTAGCACCTTCCTTCCTCAACAACCTAGTAAGATTGCAACCTCCTACCCGAAACAGAAGAACCCACAATTCCAACATCCTTCACACTCCAACAGATATAAGATCTGCCAAAGCTAACACCAGCCACAGGGCTTTCTCATATGCGGCGCCAACACTGTGGAACCAACTCCCACCAGAACTACGAGCTAGCAATGACCTTCTAGACTTCAGAAAGAAACTCAAAACGCACATTTTCCAATCACATTTCAACCTGAATTAAACCCACAGATGGAGCAGCCCCTGACCACTGTGTCCAAGAAGATTATCCTGTATATATGTATTTATGTATATATGTAAATGAACTCCCCCATAGCTAAGAAGTGTTAACTCTGTATGATGTGCTTTTCTGACAATCTGTATGTAAACAAAATTTGTACCTGCCTTGATTCGGCAGTTTCACAATAGTAATCCTACCCGCTTCTGATCGCTGGAAGGAGCGGGCTACAAATGCTTGCTAAATAAATAAAATAAAATAAAATAAATAAACCCCAGCTATTACCCTTGATGGGTTTTTGTTTAACTATGGCATTGACCGAAGCAGATGTTGACCCTTGAGGAAGGCGTGTTTGCCAGAACTTGCTTATCAGGTTTCTAAAAATGCTTTTTGACAGAAGATTCAGATGTGGCCACCATCCCTCTGCTCTTTCTTTGTGGTGCTTGCAGTCTACGGAGGTTGTTCCTCTCTTCTACTTTCTCTTTTCCAGAGGGGAGGCACAGAAATACCACTTGTCTGGACTAAATGTGACTCCTAGGGGAACCTCTCTCTCTCTCTCTCTCTCTCTCTCTCTCTCTCTCTCTCAGCACTGAAACTTCTGGTACGTTTCTCTGGCAGGGGGACTTAACCCACTTGTCTGGGCTGGTCTAGTAGGATGATTTGGAAAGCGGAATTACTTAACATATATTTTTCTTCTGTGTTCACAGATGAAGAAACAGGAGCAAGACCTCAGGAAGCACCCATAGGTAGGAACAGAAGCGAGGCAGATCTTCAACCATTTTCAGAAGACTGTTTGTGAGGAGCTAGTTAAACCAAAAGTAGACAAAGGGTTGGGGCCAGATGGGATACATCTGAAAACATTGAAGGGACTTGGGGAAGTTCTGGTGGCTATACTGTCTGACCTTTTCAATGCTTCTTTAGAGTCAGTAATAGTCTCAGAGGACTGGAGAAGGACGCATGTGGTCCCTCTACACAAAAAGAGCAGTAAGGACGAAGTTGGGGACTACAGGACATTAGCCTGATCTTTGCAGTAAGGTGAAATTAGACCTTATCTGCTAATTTTCTTCTTTTCTGGAGTCCCTCCAATCCATTCGAGACATGTGGGGAGTTATGCTCACTTACCAGCAGACAAAGACTGAGATACACTGAGGCCTGTGCCTAGAACACCCCTTTCAGTGGGACCTTCACAGAGCAAATAGGAACACCACAAGGCTACTTCCTTTTTTTTTTTTTTTCTTTTTTTTTTAAAGATATAGCAGCCAAAGCCGCCATGAAGTAGGACATCCCAACATTGGAAAACATCGTAAGATGAACAGTGGGGAATACAGCAGACTCTCTGTCAATGGAACACACTGGGTCCGATGCCACAATCTTGGCTACAACACAGCAAAATTCTTCAGGCAGACATGAGGCAGGACGCAATATACTGCAACATCCTGAGTGGGTCCTGGACTGAACTGGACTAGAGGGACTCCAGGAAAGAAAATTAGCAGTAAGGTCTAATTTTATCTTATTCATCCCTCTAGTCCAGTCCAGTCCAGAAACGTGGGATGTAACAAAGCAGTACTCACGACAGATGGGACCCATAACTCCAGTCTGCAAAACCCTTGCTCCAAAGACCACGTCCTGGCACGTCTGCACATCAAGCCAATAATGACTTGTAAAGGAGTGAAGGGAAGAACAGGTTGCCGCCTTACAGATGTCCTGAGGTGGAACCAGACCAAACTCCGTACAAGATTAAGTCTGAACTCAGGTAAAATGCGCATGCAAGCCCGCTGGAACTGCTTGGTCCCTCACCAAATATGCTGAAGCAATAGCCTCCCTAATCCAGTACAAAATTGAGGCCTTTGAGGTCGCCTCTCCCTTCCACAGGTCTCCAAACAAGACAAAAAGGTGATCTGAGCGAGGATAAACTCTGCGTAACTTTCAGATATCATTTGAGAGAGTGATGACCATTGAGTAAATGGAGGACTCGGGAATGAGGAGACTCTGCAGCCTCATAAAAGTCAAGCAACGTAACCACCTGATTAATGTGGAAAGCAGATACCACCTTAGGCAAGAAGGAAGAGACAAACCAAAGGACCACCTTCTCCTTCGACATGATCAAATAGGGCTCTCGACAGGACAAGGCCCGCAGTTCAGAAATCCTGTGTGCTGAACAGATTGTGACCAGAAAGATGACCTTCAGGGTTAAATCTTTCAGGGTAGCCCCCCCACCAAAGGCTCAAAAGGTGCCTCCAACAATGTTGAGAGGACCAAATTCAGATCACAGGGAGAAGCCACTGAGCGAGAGGGTGGCTGGATAAACTTAACCCCTTTAAGGAACCGGACCACATCCATGTGAGAGGCTAGGGTCCGACCCTGTACCTGGCCCTGGAAACAAGCCAGAGTTGCAACTTGCATCTTCAAAGAGTTCAAAGTCAGACCCTTCTCAAGGCCTACTTGCAAAAAGGCCAGAATCTCAGGAAGAAAGGCCCCAAGAGGGCAGACCCCCCGTTCTTCGCACCAAATCTCAAAGTTGCACCATACTCACACATATGCCAGTGAAGTGGACTGGCACTGAGCTTGCAGTAACATGTCCATCATCTGCAGAGAATAACCTCAATGTCTTAAACATGCCCTCTCAAGAGCCAAGCTGTAAGCAAGAATCAATGCACATCTGGCATCAGGATGGGCCCTGAGATAGCAGGCTGTCTTCCCTGGAAGCTGAAGGGGATCTGCCACTAGAAGGAGTATGAGATCCCTGAGTAACCTGAGAGAGACAATGGCCCTGCCAGTCAAACAGATTGACATCCATGGTCAGGATGATCCAGTCCGGCAGCTCGAGGGGCATCCCTGTCAACAGCCATTCCCTGTCCAGCTACTGAAAGCTCATCCTGGCTTCTCCCCACATGGAGAGGCACAACACCATGGACTGAGACAGAGAGACCAGCATGATAGAAGCACCACCTGCAAGGGGCACAGGTGTAGCTACACCCACGGAACCAACTCCAGGGTTGCTGCATTGAGCAGAGAATTTGAAGATAATTCCACACCCTCGCCCTTGGGACCTGCAGCTTCGCTATTCGACCCTCCAGGAGGAAGGCCATGCCTGCCTTCATGTCTAATCAGGCCCCAAAGTACTCCAAGAACTGTGTCAGAACTGTCTGGCTCTTAGCAAAGTTGACTACCCAGTATCCTCCAGCAGATGAGAGGCTACAAGCTGGGTTGCCTCCTGACTCTCCTGAGGTGATTTGGCCCAAATCAACCAATTGTCCAAATACTCATGGACCTGTATTCCCTGCTTCTGCAAGGCAGCTGCAACCACCACCATTAGCTTGGTGAACATCCAAGACACAATGGCTAAACCTAAGAGTAGGGCCTGAAATTGGAAGTGGCCCACTGAGATAGCAAAACGCAGGAAGCACTAACGATCCAGATGAATAGGAATATGTGGATAAGCCTCAGACAGGTCCAGAGAAGTCAAATACTTCCCCTTTTGGACAGCCACTATCACAGAACGCAGGCTCTCCATACAAAATCAGGGTACCTTAAACGCCCGGCTCACGGCCTTGAGATCCAAAATGGGTCTCCACATCCCCTCCTTCTTGGGGACCACAAATAGATGGAATATCTCCCTGTGCCCCACTCGTTCCACAGTACTGGGACCATGGCCTCAAGCTGCAACAGCTGCTCCAGAGTGTCCTGAACAGACTGAACTTTGGTCAGAGCCTGGCATGGGGAAACCATAAAGGCGTTGGAGAAGGGATGCACAAATTCTAGTGCATAACCCTCTCAAATGACTTCCAACATCCACTCGTCTGTTGCAAGTTGGGCTCAGACAGAATAAAAAAATGCTGTAGGCACATGCCTACCGGCTGCACCCCGCAGGGACCCCCAAACCCTCACTGGGAGGGCTTAGGGGCCCCCATTCCAATGGAGGGTCCATCTCTACCTCCCTGGCACCCTCCATGAGAGGACTGCCTCCTGGAAGGAACCTAATGTGCTGGGAGTTGCCCGACTTGGGCGAACAGAACTTCAGAGAATCACGCCCCCAAACCCTGGCAGGGGGCCCCTTTTCCAGAGCTCTTGGGCCTTTCCTCTGGAAGCAGAGGGGCTTTGGAGACCTCAGGCTCCTGATCAACTTCTCCAAATCTTCCCCAAAGAGCAAATGGCCAACAAAGGGAAGCTTGCTGAGCCACATCTTAAGAAGCCACATCGGTGGACCAATTACGCAGCCACGGTGGTGACCATGCTGTCACCACCATGGCACGAAGCAGGTCATACAGAAGATCAGCCAGAAAGGCCAAGCCTTATTCCAGGCTAACTGCCTCCCCCAGGCTTGTTGTATCCATCCCAGACAAGCCCAGGCAATATATGCCCCATAAGTCAAAGCTTGGAGCGCCATAGCTGAGCTCTCAAAGGCTTGAACAGAGCCTCCATTCTACGATCCAGCGGATCCTTCAAAGCAGCTCCTCCCTCCACGGGTATTGGTTGTCTTCTTTGTGAGGGCCGTCACCAGGGCATCCACCCGCAGAAGTAGCAGCTTCTCCTCTTCAGCGGGACTCGGGTAAAGCCTTGCCATACTCCGACCGACCCACAGGCCAGCATCAGGGGACTTCCATTCGGTGGCAATCATATCCTTCACCACCTGATGAAAAGGAAAGGACGTAGTAGGTTTCCGAACCCCTTGTAAAAGATTCCCCAACATCGTGGGCTGATCCAACTGAGGGTCCTCACTGATCCATAGCGCCACTAGGGTATGTACGATCAGTGAAGAGAGCTCATCCCTGTGAAAAATCCATATCGCTGACGGATCTTCTCCCACAGGTATCTCCCCCCCCTTTCAGAGGCCCCAAGGAGTCCACAGACCCCTCGGATTCTGCCTCATCATTCAGAATCAGATCCCGGCAAGAATGCTTGGCCATAAGAGACAAACCTGCCCCCAGGAGGCCCCCCCCCCATTAGCTCTGCCTCAACATGAATGCCTGATGGAGCAATAAAGCAAACTCCGGACAGAAGGGAGATGATGCCCCAGAAGCATAGGCCTCCGCAAGATTCTCCACACTCCCCCCCCCCTCCACCACCATGTGCAGCAGCTCAGAAGGCTGAGAACACTCTCCCTGAGAAACAGAAATGGCATCCAAAATGGCGGCATTACTGCCAAATTAACAGGGTCTATAGAGCTAGCATACACGCATTCACGGTTCCCAGAGGCTGCTCCAACAGCCCCTGGCACTAGCGGACCTCTAAAAATGTCAACAGCAGCCATGTTCTCCTTCAGACAGCCACTACACAGCCATTCCTCAGATAGCTCTCGCATGCTGTGCAGCAGCCACAATGGATGGGCTCCACCATATGATCGTTCCATCTCACGGCCGCATGATGCAAATTCTCTCCCCTCTGATGCCCGGACACCCCTGGATTTACTGGGCAGCCGCATCAGGAGGCCTGCTGCACTGCTGCCCATCTTTCTTTCTCTTTTTTTTTTAAAATAAACTTTTAAGTGCTAGACGGCACCAAGATGTCACAATGCTCAACCTTTGACCCCTCCCAAATGCTGGGGAGAGGGAAGGGAGTTTTCGGGGGCGGTTGGAGAAGAAAGGTAGCAGGGACCTGGACCACCAGATTCTGCATCCCCAAAGCCCAACAAGGATGGCCAGGCACCACTGTCTTTCCATTCTTCAATCACACTACACAGACTACGCTCACCACCATATGCCGAAGACTGAGAACTACTGAAGGGGGTGTCGTAGGCACAGGCTTGTTATAGGCAGACTTTGAGTTTGAGTTCAGTGTAGCTCCTTATCAATCGGTTGGTGGGTGAGCACGACTAGAGGAATGAATAGGAATGGAAATGCTGCTAAAAAAGAGGATAGTGATATTTCTGCAATTCAAGGGATTACAGGATCCGAGGCAGCATGGTTTTACTAGAAGCGGGTTGTATCAGACAAATCTGATTGACTGAGTGATTGGAGAACTGGACTGAGGGAGAGCCCTAGATGTAGTGTACTTATATTTCAGTAAAGCCTTTGATACTATTACACACAGGTGACTTATAAATAAATTGTGCATGCTAAGGATGGACCCTAAAATGACCGACTGGGTTAGAAAATGGTTGAGTGGGAGGCGATCAAGGGTGCAGGTAAATGAAGCTCACTCTGTGGAGAAGGAAGTTACCAGTGGTGTGCCACTGGGATCTGTCCTTGGCACTGTTCCCTCTAAGCTGTGCGCATGTGCGCGCACACACCTCGCCGAGCAAGCGCACATACTTATTTATTTATTTATTTAACAACATTTTTTATATACCGCACTATTCATTATCAGCGCGGTTTACATGGAACAAGAAAACTTCAGACAAGTTACATTTATCTGGTTATTACATAAAACAGGAAAATTAACTTGGATAACAGGAGCAACTATTTACAACAAAACAACAACAAGAGCAACTATTTACATACAAGTGTCATATTGTCTGAAAAGTGTACTATTAATCTGGTAAAGTAGTGTAATGTGTTGTTGAATCAGGGAAGATTATGTGGTCGGAAGGTAATTATTGCTATTTGGGTGTAACTGTATGATGAAATTAGGCCTTACCTGCTAATTGTCTTTCCTTGAGCTATCTCCGGGCCAGTCCAGGGAAGGTAGGGTTGTCAATCCCCTTTAGCAGCTGAGGACTGAAGAAACTTTGAAACTTGCTGACAGGCTAAGACACTCCCCCTGACGTCAGTGTACCAGTCTTCTCTTGACAAAGCAGCAAAGAGGCATCTAAACAAAACAACAGTGATAAGACACCACATTTCCCAGCACTGAAGAACCCCGGGAAAAACGCCAACAGGGTGCAGTTGAAGAGGAAAAAAGTCCACAGAACCGAAACCAGATATATAGATACATCAGTAGTAATCCAATATTATAACTTTTTGGGTTTTTTTTTTGTTTGTTTGTTTTTTTTTTGTTTTTGTAAACATTACCAAACCCAAAATGTTTTAATCACCACCTCCACGGAAAAAAAGGGCAAGGGAGCACCCCAGTCACGGCAACCTAGCAATCTGATACATTGTCACTCTTAAAACCAGGAAACGTGACAGACCGAGCAGAAGTAAAGGGTGGGCCCTGGACTGGCCCGGAGATAGCTCAAGGAAAGACAATTAGCAGGTAAGGCCTAATTTCATCTTCCTTATCGCTTCTCCGGGCCAGTCCAGGGAAGGTAGGGCAGTACCAAAGCAGTACCTATATTCGGGAGGGCCCCGCTAAACCTGCAATCAAGGCAGAAGCCCCCACCTTCGCATCATCCCTAGCGTGTACATCCAATCGGTAATGCTTGGCAAAGGTATGAAGCGAAGACCAAGTCGCCGCTCTACAAATATCCACCGGAGGAACAAATGCATATTCCGCCCAGGAAGCCGCCTGAGCACGCGTGGAATGCGCTTTGAGGCCTGAAGGCGGAACTTGCCCCGCCGCCTCATACGCCGCCACGATGGCGCGCTTGACCCAGCGAGCAATGGAGCACTTTGAAGCCGCTTGACCCTTGCGGGATCCCGCAAACAGTACAAACAAGCGATCAGACTTCCGAAAAGATTGAGTGACTCGAAGGTAAGCCCTCAAGACACGTCCCAGATCCAAATTTCGGAGAACCCGATCCATCGGCGAAGACGTCAAGTCGGAAAAAACGGGCAGTGCTACAGACTGATTGATATGAAAAGCGGAAACCACCTTAGGAAGATAAGAAGGAACAGTACGCAAGAGCACTTTCTCCGGTAAGAACTGGAGATATGGCTCCTGACATGAAAGCGCTTGCAAATCTGAAATCCTTCGAGCAGAACACAAGGCCACGAGGAAAGCTGTTTTCCAGGACAACTCCTTCAAGCGCTCCACAGAAGCCGAAGCAAATGGCGGACGTGCTAATGCCTCCAAAACCACGTTCAAATCCCAAGGCGGCACCACCGGACGACGCGGAGGTCGAATAAGTCGTGCAGCCCGGAAAAAACGCTGCACATCACGATGTAGCGAGAGATGCCGACGCTGCACCGGGCCTCTGAAGCAAGACAGAGCGGCCAAATGCACCTTCAGCATAGTAAGAGCGAGGCCTTTATCCAAACCCTCTTGAAGAAACAAAAGTAAATGAGGTAAAGTGGTAGACATCGGCTGAAAGTCTCGGCGCGCGCACCAAGACTCAAAAATGCGCCAAATTTGCACATAGGCCAGCGAAGTGGAAGAGCGTTTAGACCGCAGAAGAGTAGCCACTACGGATTCCAAATAACCCTTACGCCTCAAACGGTTCCCTTCAAGAGCCAAGCCGTAAGCAAGAAGCGATCGACCTGCGGCATGAGAACCGGACCCTGATGCAACAGATTGACTCTGTCCGGGAGTCGCCAAGGGGAATCGATCAGAAGCCGGACCAGATCGGCATACCAAGGCCGACGAGGCCAATCCGGCGTCACTAGGAGCACTACTCCTGGGTGTTGGGCGATGCGACGAATGATGCGACCTAGCATCGGCCAAGGAGGAAATACGTACAGGAGTGGAACAAGAGGCCAGGGCTGAACTAAGGCATCCAAGCCTTCCGACATACGCTCTCTGAGCCTGCTGAAAAACCGAGTCGCTTTGGTATTGGCGAAAGTAGCCATGAGATCCATCACAGGCTGTCCCCAACGAAGGGTAAGATCGTGAAAGACCGCCGCGTTCAATTCCCATTCCCCAGGATCGAGGACATGGCGACTCAGATAATCGGCCTGCACGTTGTCTTTGCCTGCCACGTGCGCTGCCGACAAGGCCACCAGATGAACCTCGGCCCAAGTCATCAATTCCTGACATTCGGCGAGCAACGGAGCACACTGAGTGCCCCCTTGGCGATTGATATAGGAAACGGTCACCGCGTTGTCGGAGAAAACGCGAACCGCCGTCCCTTCGAGCAAGAGCGTGAAATGAAGGAGTGCGAGACGAACCGCTCGAAGCTCCAAGCGATTGATCGACCAAGAACTCTCCTCTTCGGACCAAGTGCCTTGAGCAATCTGAGATAGACAGTGAGCACCCCAGCCCGAGAGACTTGCATCCGTCGTCACCAGCACCCAAGCGGGATCTTGTAAAGGAACCCCCGCTCGTAGATGCATGGGATCCATCCACCAGAACAGACTTTGCCGCACCAGCTCCGGACAGACGAGCCTCCTTGAGAGAGGGTGAAGCTGAGGAGACCACCTGGAAAGCAAGGCCTGTTGCAGAGGTCTCATATGCGCTCTTGCCCACGGAACAAGATCTAAGGCCGCCGCCATGGACCCCAAAAGTTGCAAATAGGTCCACGCCGAAGGAGCGGGAACCCGCAAAAAATTCTGCACTTGCTCCAAAATCTTCTGTACTCTGCCCTCGGGCAAAAGACCAGACCCCTTGCGGTGTCGAAATGGGCTCCGAGATATACGAGCTGCTGCAGCGGCTGCAAGTGGCTCTTCGCTTGGTTGATGACCCAGCCCAGCTGTTCGAGAAGCTGAACTACGCGGGCAGTCGCCGCAGTTGAAGCCGCGACGCTCTGATTAGCCAATCGTCGAGATAGGGATGCACCCGAATTCCTTCCTTCCGCAAAGCAGCTGCAACCACCACCATTACTTTCGTGAAAGTTCGAGGAGCAGTCGCCAGACCGAAGGGCAACGCCCGAAACTGGAAATGACCCATCGGAAGGGCAAATCTGAGAAATCTTTGGTGACCGGCTCTGATGGGTATGTGCAGATAAGCCTCTGTGAGATCTATGGCCGAAAGGAACTCGCCCAGTTGCACGGCTCGAAGGACGGCCCGTAAGGTCTCCATCCGGAAGTGCGGAACCCTTAAGGCACGGTTTACATGCTTGAGATCCAGAATTGGTCGAAAGGATCCCTCCTTTTTTGGTACCACAAAATAAATCGAGTACCGACCGAAGCCGCACTGGTCTGGAGGAACTGGAACCACTGCTTGGAGTTGCAAAAGACGAGTCAGGGTAGTGGCCACTACGTCTGTCTTTGGACCGGGAGCACAAGGAGACATTACAAAGGCGTCCACCAAGGGTTGAGCGAAATCGAGCGCATAACCCTGTTGAATGACTTCTAACACCCATTTGTCCGAAGTTACAGCGGTCCAGGCCGAGAAAAAATTCTGTAGACGTCCGCCGACAGGAATCTGGACTGGACCTACAAGGCATCATTGCGGTTTCTTAGCCGAGGTGTGTTGGGCGGTAAAAGAGGATCTACCGAACCCTCGGGCTCCGCGAAAGGACTGACTGTGAGCACCGAAACGGCTCCGAGGGTACGGAGCAAAGCGAGCCCCACGAAACCGACGAAAATCTTTACCCTGACCTCGTTGACCGGCAGCGCCTCTCGACGTTTTAGGGCGATCTTCCGGTAAATGACCCCCTTTGGAGTCCCCGAGGTCCTTAACAATCTTTTCAAGAGCCTCACCAAAAAGCAACTTACCCTTATAGGGTAACTTGCTGAGACGTGACTTGGAGGAAACGTCAGCAGCCCAAGTACGCAACCATAGAAAACGCCGAGCCGCCACTAGCGAGGCCATGGACTTCGCAGCAATCCGCACCAAATCATAGAAGGCATCCGCTAGATAAGCCGCCGCCGACTCCAATTTAGCCCCCTCCGGAGAAGAAGGAGCCGGTGAATCCGTAGGAGGATCTCCCTGAATCCAACGGATGGCAGCTCTGGAAACGTAAGCCCCACAAATGGAAGCCTGCAGTGCCAGCGCGCTGGAATCAAAGGCCTGCTTGAGAAGAACCTCCAGCTTCCTATCCTGTAGGTCTTTAAGCGCGGCCGCCCCCTCCACCGGAATGGTGGTCTTCTTAGTGACGGCCGACACCAAGGCATCCACCTTTGGCATCTTTAAGAGATCCTTCTCTTCCTGAGGAACTGGATAAAGATGAGCCATAGCCCGACTACCCCGTAGCGAGGCCTCCGGACATTCCCACTCAGACTCAATCATCTGCTTTATGACACGGTGTACAGGAAAACAGCGCTGCTCAGTTTTAAAGCCTTGCAATAAAGGATCTTCGAGAGGTTCTTGAGAAACAGAAGGAAGAAGCATTTCAAAGCAGATAAAGACTGAGAAATGAGCGCTCCCAGCTCTTCCTTCCGAAAGACGCGGAACACATTAGGATCTTCGCCCGGAGCGATCTCTCCTTCCTCCAGCTCCCCGGCCTCCATGTCTAAGCCAGGGTCAGAGAAGAGCTCTCCATCTTCCAAAAACTGAGGACCCTTGACCAGCGGATCCAACGGGTCAACACCAGACGAAGCCTGCATCCCTGACAGGGAAGTACCTTCCCCAGGGTCTGAAGATTCCTTGAGTGGCTGACTGACCTCAAGGGAACCAGCATGAGGAGAGGCTGATTGGGAAGCTTTTAATAACAAGGCATTATGGAGAGCTAAAATAAATTCAGGAAAAAAAAAGGCAGACAGCCCTTTCTGAAGCTCAGGAACCTTTTGTGGAGGCTTAGAGAGAGACGGTGCCTCCTTAGCAGATTTGGATTTGCGCTTCCCTGCACTGTGGCCTGCAGACTTATGACGCCCCGCGGGCAAAACGGACGGCTCATTCAAAATGGCCGCCGTTCCCGCCTTTTCGGAGGCAATGAGAGGCCTGTCAGGCTCAGAAGAGAACTTCCCCTCCATTGAAATCGGGCCGGGAAACAGGAGCACACCAACGCAAAAAAACAGCCCGATCCTCAGAACAAAACCCCGAAAACAAAAAGAAAGCTGCGCGTCCGCTCGCGCCCGCAAAGAAAAAGACCGCCGCTGCAAAAGAGCGCGGCGCCGAACACAGCTCACCTCAGAAGAAGGGCGACAGCCAGACACACAGCCGAGGTTCCCTGCTGCTAGCGGGAGTAGCGGCAACGTGCAGATTGAGCAGATAGAGGGTGACTGGGGCTCCCAGGACCAATCTACTGCAGCTAGAGAGACCCGCTAGAGAAGGTAGGCTCTACACTCCTCCGCCGAATCGAAACCGGCAGGGGTCGTCCAATAGCAACGCCGGAGGCAATAAAAATGTATAGTTAGCTGAGTGCACTCAGAGAGAAAACAGCACCTAGAAATATAGCGTCTTATCAGCCCTGCTAGAGCCCAAAGCTATAATCGAGGCAGAAATAAAAGAGGAAACCCTGAAAAATACAGGAGCACTGTCAGTATCAATCCTCTCTAGCTGCTGAGGACTGAAAGACTGGTACACTGACGTCAGGGGGAGTGTCTTAGCTTGTCAGCAAGTTTCAAAGTTTCTTCAGTCCTCAGTTGCTAAAGGGGATTGACAACCCTACCTTCCCTGGACTGGCCCGGAGAAGCGATAAGGAATTCTTTGTTCTCTGGGAAGTACTTTACAACAGAGCGCACAAAAATTACGGCTCTGATTCTGATAGAAAAAAACACAGACGTCTTAAAATTTAAAAGTTATGATTGTAATTACTAGAAATTTCCCGCTTCATTTAGTATTCGTCTATTTTCATTTAATTTGATTAAAATCAATGTGAAAAAAAAAAATCAATGTGGTATACATACTGTATTCTGACGTGTAGTCAAATTTTAAAGTATATAACTCCGAGTGTTATGTGGCGCACAAAAATTTAACCTTCCTTCAAAAGCTGCACAGCTGATATTTTATGCGCACACAGCCTACAGAAAATTAGAGGGAACATTGGTCCTTGGTTCAATTATTTTTAACATCTTTTTTAGTAGTATTGCAAAGGGCTGTCGGGTAAGGTTTGCCTCTTTGTGGATGATACCAAAATCTGCAACAGAGTAGACACCCAGGAAGGAGTAGATAAAATGTGGCAGGATCTAGCAAAGCTTGAATAATGGCTGAGATGTGGAAGTTGAGATTTAATGCTAAAAAAATGCAAGGTCATGCATTTGGACTGCAAAAATCCAAAGGCAGCAGTACAGTATAGGGGATGAAGTACTTCTGTCCACAAAAGAACGGGACCTGGGGGTGATAGTTTCTGATGATCTTAAGGTGTCTAAACAGGTTTAAAAGGTAACAGCAAAAGCCAGAAGGATGCTTGGGTGCATAGGGAGAGGAATGGCCAGCAGAAGAGAGTGTCTCTGTAGAAGTCTTTGGTGCGACCTCATTTGGAGTATTGTGTGAAATTCTGGAAACTGCACCTTCAAAAGGATATAAACCGAATGGAGTCTGTGCAGAAGGTGGCTACCAAAATGGTCAGTGGTCTCCTTCATAAGACAATGAAGGAAATTTGAGTGCATACCCAGAAGAATCAACCCTTTACAGCAGGCTGCTGCCTGAGGGACTGATTCTAACTCGAAAATCCCAGTTAAACCAGATCTTTTGAACTTTCCATCCCTCATCTGTTCCTTTAGTGAGTCTCCTGTGGAATCATCTCGCCCAAACTGCTTTGAGGTTTTGGTTGTGGTGGGAGGTACCACTGGTATGTATATTGAAGCTCTCTCATAAGTTGTCCTGTCTTACACATTTATGCACAAATTGTAAGGAATGAGCGAGGTCTGATATTGGAGGTGACACACAGCACTAAGACATTAATAAAACCACCAATAATATCCTAATGTCATCAAACGTGAAATGCTCAGTCTCCAAGTTCTGGAACAAGGGGGCTTAGGATGAAGGTGAAAGGGGACAGACTCAGGAGTAATTTGAGAAAATATTGATTTCAAGAAGTGTGGTAGATGCATAGACTAGTCTCCCAATGGAGATGGCAGAGATGAGGATTGTATGTGAATTCAAGAAAGATCTGTGTTTGTCCCACGCTAAGGGAAAAGAAGGGGCTGTACAGCTTGGGTATGAAGGGGGCAGACTGGATACGCCATATGGACTTTATCTGCTGCTTTGTCTATTTTTCAAATTTAATTTAATTTAATTACAGTAAGGGGGCTTTGGGCATGTGGGCAATATTGACATCTAGTGGCTGCAGGAGTTGGCCATTAGTAGTAGTGCTGTGGCCGATCCACTTGCAGAGGGAAGTAGCAAACATTCCTACGGCGTTACAGACATATAGACTAAACAGTCCCTGCTCTACGGAGCTCGCAACCTGGGCAACAGACAAGACGTGCAGGACAGATGAGCAGTAAAGCAAAAGCATTTGAAGTGTAGATGGGATATTTGGGCAGTATTTCCCCTCTCTTTTCCCTTTTATCCAGTAACGGATGGTTAGGTGGCAGTGTAGTCTGTAATAGCAATTCTTATAGTAGGGGAAATAGAACAAAACAACTCCAGTTCTGGAAGGCCATGAGGTTGCATAATATTTTGACAACTGTTGTGTAATGAATTTTTATCTGTCTATGCAAACCTATTTACATATTGTATTATTTTTATCAGTCTTGGCTTTAAAGGAGTACTGGGAAACCAGCGCACAGGGGGAGGCAGCTATGAGGTGGGTTCGGGATGGGATGAAGGCGGTGATTAGAGGACATCTACTTTCGATGGCAGCATACAAAGAGGACTGCTAGGGAGGGAGAGGAAGTATGGCGGAAAGACTGCGATTTGGAAAGGGAGCAGCAGCACCGAGTCACCTGCCAAGGTCAGCAGAGGCTGTCAGATTAGGAAAGAGTTGGAGAGTCTTCAGGCACAGCTCCTGGCTTTTTGATTGGAAAGATTCAGTCAGCCACATTTCCAGTTCCTAGCAGGCTACTAGTGAGGCAGCTCAAGGTGCAAGCCAAGAAACAGATGGAGTTTAAAATTAGGAAGAAAGAAGGGGGGGGGGGCTACCACGAATTTTGACCGTATTTGAGAGGAATTTTGACAATTCTATAGACAGCTTAATGCTTTGGAGAGGTGGGGGAAGTTCAGGAATGGAAGAATCTCTTAGAGTGTGGGCTGCAGGACTTTTGGATAGGGAGCTTGATGCAGGGGATGTTTTGGGGGAGGGAGCTCCCGGTTTAGAAGGCTTGACCGTCGCCTTTTATAAAACTTTTCAAGGGCCACTGGTGGGACTTTTGGTCACCTTGTTCAATAGGATTCGGGAGGGACACTCATTGCCAGACTACATGCGAGAAGCAAGTGTGACAGTAATATCCAAGGAGGGGAAAGACCCGATGTTATGTAGCTCTTACAGGCCTATTTCTCTTATTAATCTGGATGCTAAAATTCTAGCCAGAGTCTTGGTGGCCAGACTTTGCAAAGTGATTCCGAAATTGATCAAGAAGGATCAATCAGCTTTCATACCGGGAAGGCAAGCCAGTGATAATATTCAAAGGGTCTTGCATCAAATCTAGGAAGTGAATCGGAGAAAGGAACAGATGGTAATGGTCACTGTGGATGCAGAAAAAGCGTTTGACAGGGTGGAATGGGCATTTATGATACAGGTACTCAAGAGGGTGGGGATTGGGTGGATTCAAGCATTGTATAATAAACCAAGGTCTCGGGTAAGCGTCAATGAGGGGTATTCTGAACCTTTTGATCAGGGGAGAGGCACGAGATATGCATGTCCATTGTCCCTGCTGCTCTTTGAACTCATGATGGAGCCCTTACCTGAGAAGGTGCGGGTTAATCTAGACATTAAGGGAGTGCAAATACAGTCAGATCAATATAAGATTGTTCTATTTGCTGATGATGTGCTTCTTACATGGGTGAGGCCATTGATATCATTGCTGGTCCTACTATATTGAAATTGTCAACTATAGATGGTCCGACTATAAGCTCAATATATGAGGGAAGAATGAGATAGTGACAGTGAATGTCCCGCCAGATTTAAGACAAAGGCTGCAGGAGAAATTCCCATTTAAGTGGGCAGTCAAGTACTTAAGCGCCAAGATTGGGAGGGGGGAGGGGGATGAGGCTAGTTTGTTCCCCGAGAACTATTTGCTGCTATGGAAAAGCTTTGTGGAGGACTTGGAGAGGTGGAGCAAGCTGCCGCTTTCTTGGTTAGGCCGGATCGCGGTCATAAAAATGAATATCTTACCGCGCTTGCTCTACTTTTTCCTGGCCTTGTCATTGTGCAGACTGCTTTTCTGAGGGGGTTACAAGTGATAGTGTTTGACTTTATTTGGAATAGGCGACCCATAGGGTGAGGAGAGGACTACTTCAGAAGAGGAAAGAAGAGAGTGGGCTGGGGGGTACCTGACTTGGAGGGTAACTTCCAGACTGCACAATTGTGAGCAATATTTGATTGGTGCGGGATACCACAGGCAAAACAATGGGTGCAAACTGAGCAAACCTTTTAGGGTGGAACATCCTTGAGAGGAGCTAACTGAATGGGAATGAAGGTGAGGAGACATTCAGGTAACCTTTGGCAAATATGGAAAAAGTAATGGAGGATAGGAAGTGCTCTACCTTCTCCCCTATCGAAGGACACCCTGCCTTTCGGCTTGGGTGTGAAGGGGGCACATTTGGTGCTTGGGCGAGAAAGGGGTTGATTAACTTGGATCACTTGGTGGCAAAGGAGGGGGGGAGGGGGAGTTGATGAATCTTCCCCAGGAGCAGGAGCAATGGGGGTTGCAGGACGTGGATCTCCAGGTGAGGTATTTTATTCAAGGGCCTGATGTGCGGGAAGACCTGAGGAAGCCCCACACTCCAGTGGAAGAGAAATATAAGGGAATGAAGGGTACGAAGGGGTTATTATCAAAATCGTATAAGATACTCATGATAGGGCCATTTTGACATACAAGACCTTTTCAGTATCGGGAATGGGATGGCGAGAAGTGGAGGGCCATTTATAGGCCACGGTTAAGCTTTCTATAGCTGCTAATCTATTCAGAGACACTTATAAGATCCTGTTTAGGTGTACCTGGCCGGGTAAAGGGGGGGAATGCATTATGCTGACAGCGTTGTGGGACAGTGGGGAGAACCTGTGAGATATGGACAGGGGTTTCCTGGGTGAGGGGCCTGATGCGCTGTTTGTTAAACAGGGAATCTGAAGGTGTTGGGGAAGATATGGTGCAATTGGGGAGATATTGGCTTGTGGCTGCGAGACCGGAGGTGGCATATATTTGGAAAACTGCAAGGGTGCCAGAGCTGAGGCATGTTAAAGCATGGATGAGAAAGATAAACCAAATGTGTGAGATTAGGGCGCACCGTACACAAACCTTTGGTAAATGCCAGAGGGTGTGGGAGCCCTTTTGCGTGTGGGATTAGGACAGTGGTGGTGTTTTGCGGTTTGGGTTAAGATGGGGGGATTTATTAGCAAGGAAGTGGGGGAGAAGAGTATATGTGAGATGACTGTAATTTCAGTCTCCGAGGGGATATTCTGTTTTTCTTGAGATTGTGAAGAAACACGTTATAGAGGTTGGTCTGGGTGGATACTTGGGGTAGGGGCTAGGGAAGGGAAACAGGTTTAGCTCTTTTTTGATAAGGCATCAAGCATTGATGGTTTTAGTGTGCTTGTTTCTCACTAATACATTTTAAATTTAAAAACAATTTTTTAAAAAAGTGAAATTACCAAAGGAAAGTGGGGGGGGGGGGGGGAGTGAAGGGCCGGATTATAACATGTGGCATTTAAATGCAGAGCTAGTAACAGCTAAGGGATACTCACAAGCAGTTACTTACGTTTTTAGCATGGAAGGTGCTGTAACAGCCACTGCAGAACTCATGACGGCACTGGGAGCACTTGAAGTGCATGCAGCCCCCCCGCGCCAGCGAGTAGGAGAACTTACAGTTTGGACAGGCTGCAAAATAAGGAAGCCAGTAGTTTGTCAATTCTGGAGATAATCTCTACCCAGCAACCAGCACATGAGGGGTTAAATCCCACTCCATATCCTAAAGCAGGGGGGGGGGGCACATTTTTCACTCCCATAACACTAGAAGCCTGAAGGATTAATACCCTCTTTCTCTCAACACCAGGAGCATGGGGGAGGAGCAAGGGGGTTACATGCACCCCCCCCCCCCACACCAGAAGCATAGGGGTTTTGCGGACAGTCCAACGTAGGCAAACTAGGCAGTCACCTAGGGCAGCAGCTTCTTTGGGGGGGGGGGGGGAGGCAAAGGGCACGGCATTCAAAGCTAAACAGTACAACCTGACAGCCAGGAGGCATAAAGCTTAAGGTTTTCCTGGGGTGCCAACACCGTGAACCAACTCTGGGACAGGCCCTGGGGGTTACATTCATCCTCTCCAACATCAGGAGCACAGAAGGGCTACACCTTCCTCTCCCATAACACCAAAAGTCAGCATGCTGGGGAAACGGGGGAGGTAGTTTCTCCCCATGATACAGAATGGCACAATTAAAGACCAGCAAAATACGGCATCCCCGAGTAACTCACTTATTCCATTTTCCTGCAGATACATTGCAAGGCCCTGCAGCTGATACTGGGGGTCGTTTGCCCGTTTCCAGCACTGGAATTCATCACAGCTGATTCCCTGGTGCTGTTCCTCCCACTGTACCGGATAAAGAGAAACATTAAACTTGGTTAATGCACAGCCAGCACACCAGGCCTCTTCCTCAGCACAAGGTCTTTAGTACTTACTGGGCGTTTGCAGTTAATGCAGAAGCTTTTGCGACACTGTGGACACTTCACTTCCAGCTGTTCTCGTTCATAGATAAACCCAAAGGAGCACTGGAAAGAAGAGAAAGTCACAGAGCATGTGCAGCAGGCCTCATGGCCTATTTCTTTCTTCCCTGCATGCAGCACTGTAACACTACAGTGGGGTTTAGTGTGCCATGGTTGTGTGCGCTGTGGCCCATGTCTCCCTTCCTGAATGTAGTGCTGTAACACTATGATGGGGTTCAGTGTGCCGTGGCCTGTTTCTTACTGCCCTAAATGCAGTACTGTAACATTATGGTGGGGTTCAGTGTAGTGTGGCCTCTCTCACTTACATGCGTGCACCACAGGAACTTGGGGTCTTTCATAAGCACTCGTTCAGTCAGTTTCTTGTGGAATAGGTTGTAAGCATCAGGGTCCAAGCAGTCACGAAGCTGTGGGGAAGGGACAAAAAGAAATTAGCCAGGGAAAATGGAGCCAAGAGAGACGGCCCGCTCCCTTCCTCCAGTGCTCTACCAGGATGTCGAGGGTGGAGAAGTAGTTAAGGAGCTCGGCCTCGTCGCTGATCTCCGGTTCGTTACAGCTCGGACACACCATGTCCTTAATGTGCTTCTCCTTCACTGCAATGGTAAAGTGCATCTTAAAGCATTCCGGGCAAATCGTGCACTCACATGAGGTTAGAGACTGCATCTGTAACCAAAGAGACAGTCAATTGCACTAAAGACCACATCTGTGACAAGAGCAAAATGTAGTATTCGTACCAGACTTGAGACCGCAAACTAGTTACATTAAGTAAGAGGCAGGAGACTGCTCCTGCAACTAGAGCTGCTGGGAGCTACACAATCCCCCTGCAAGACAAGCAGAAGTTAGAAGGTGAGAGACTGCTCCTGTCAGCAGAAACACACCCACAGGAATGAGAGCACCTTCCCGTCCTACTGGGGCAGGCAGAGGTTACGCACCCGGTTCCTGGGAAGTTCGAGGCTGCACACCGCACACTCCTGTGCCAGCATCCTGCGGATGAAGTCCTTGTCATGGGACTGACGGACAGCCTCCACAATGTCCTGTAATTCATAGCTTCTGTTTTGCTCTTGCATGAGACTCACCACCAGCTCCGCCCGTCCCCAGCTGGGAAGAGAATACACCGCCAGCAGACGGCGCACAAGAGCCTGCCAAGAAGAAAACACACAAGTGACAACAGCATCACAGAGGGAGAGGGCAGGAAGCCCATAGTGAGGGTACGGTTGTGAAATTAGGCCTTACCTGCTAATTGGCTTTCCTTGAGGACATCGAGTCCAGTCATCTAGGTTGCCAATTCTCACCAGCAGCTTGGAGACTGAGCATGTCATCTTAGATGACATCAGTGTTCTTAGGCAGCGGACCACCCACCAGCTCCAGTAAACTATTGACAAAGCAGACTCACAGGAGCCAACAAATAAGATGTAATAACTCACTATTTCTCTCAACACATTACCCCGAACTTTGAACAAGTCCAGCCCTCCCACATGGAAGAAGGAGCTTGCCCATTGACCCCCAGAGCAGACTTAACTAAATGAAATGAATGGAGGCCCATGGCCTCCTTGACCAATGCCTTGTAAACAACACCTTTTTCTCTCTCTAATACCTATTCCTTAGAAGGAAGAAGTCTCCAAGGACCACAATCCAAGGTTTTACCAGAGCTGCCAGCTTTTGCCAGCTAGCAGTCTTAAACCACTGAACCACCTAAGTACAGATGACCTTCTTCTGGTCCGGGATCGTTTTCACAGAAAACTTCGGGAAGGTTCTGGACTGGACTGGAGGTCCTCAAGGAAAACCAATTAGCAGGTAAGGCCTAATTTCACCTTCCTTATTGTCCCTCCAGTCCAGTCCCGACATCTACACTCAGGAGGGACCTGCGAGCCCAGCCTGAAAGACTGCCACACCGAACCTTGCATTCCCCATCGCTTGTACATCCAGATGATAATGCTTCATAAAAGGTATGTAGGTACCGCCCTGCAGATATCTGCTGGGGGCACCAGACTAAATTCAGCCCATGAAGTCGCCTGTGCCCTAGTGAAATGCTTCCGTAGGCCTACCGGCAACTGCCTTCATCGAAGAAGATAGGCCATGTATTCAGCTTTTCTCATCCATCTAGAGATAGCAGCCTTGGAAGCCACCTCTCCTTTACGCAGCCCTCCAAAACAGCATAAACAACCAGTCTGGCTTTTTGAAATGGCTTTCTTCTCTTCAGATAGCGCAATTCTGGCTCCTGTTGAGCCTCCTCAGTTCCTGTGAATACCGGCAAAGTAACCGGCTGATTCTAATGAAAGGCAGACAGCACCTTGGGTCAGAAACGAAGGCACTGGTCTTAACTCCAACTTTTCCTTAACTGCGGCAGTAGAGGGGCCTCAGGGCGTCGGAAGCAGCGGCAGCACCTCCACGGCATTCAGAAATAAGCGCCATAGGCAGGAGAGAGGAGAGGAAGGGGAAAACTGTCACTCACAGTTCAGACACTGCAAGATAGCCGATCAGACAGGTTGTCTGTGAGCTGAGCAGTAGCTGGCTATGGTTCTGTAAGTGGAATCCCCAAACAAAAACAAACAAACAAAAAAAAAAAATCACTGAATAGCGGCAGCTGTACTAAGCCAGGCAGCACAGGCAGGCTTCAATGGCAGTACTCAGCTCTCTCCAGAAGGCTACACAGGCCCTCGTAGCCTGGAGCCCAAACCCCTGTGAGGACGGCAGGCCTTTCTGATCCTCGTGATCAGTGGTTAATGCCCCGTGACTGGCTTCAGGAATGTGGGAAACTCTGTGGGGATACCTCCAGTGTTCCCTAGAGACTTCCACAGTTGAGAGTTGACTGAAATGATCCTGAAACAAACCTCTAATTGAAGAGCAAGGCGAGTAAGAACCAGTATTTGCTGGAGACAGAAAAATACTGAAGGCGACACCTAGAAGAGGCACATGGGTGCCAGGGCATGCTCAGTGCAGCCTTTGGTATTATATCTGTCTCCAATATCTGCTGGTAGGGGAATATAACCTACTTGTAAGTACTAATCTAGCAGCAATCCAGGAAAATAAATTAACAACAACAACAAAATTTTACCTTTGCCTTCGAGATGGAGAGAAAGGGTTCCCAGCAAGACAGTGCTTGCAACTCTGAAATTCTCCTTGTGAACAAACAGCCACCAGAAACACAGTCAACGTCAAATCCTTCAACATATGCCCCTAGCGGTTCAAAAGGCTCCGCCGTCAGTACCGATTAGACTAGGTTAAGGTCCCACGGGGGAACCATTGTCCTTATGGAAGACCGCACATGCTTAACGGCCCTAAGAAAACAGATAACATCTGGATATGCCCCCAAGGAAACCCCTTGGACCCTACTGCAATAACATGTTATCATCACAACCTGCATCCAATGGAACTGCAGGCCAGTCCCTTTTCCAGACCCGCCTGTAAGGACATGAGAACCTCAGCCACCATTGCCAGCAAAGGAAGGCAGCAGTCGTCTTTGCACCGTTTCAAATATCCTTCAGACTCGTACATACAACAGCAAGATGGACAGTTTATGGACCTTCAACATTGTAGAAAATCACCAAGCAGAATAGCCTCTCTTTCTCAACCATTCCCTTTCAAGAGTCAAGCCGTAAGCAAGAATCGATCCATTTGTGGCATCTGGACTGGCCCTGCAAAAATAAGTCAGGTCAAGTTGGGAGACGCCATGGCCAGTCCACCGTTAGCCTGAGCAGATCCACATACCATGGCCTGCGGGGCCAGTCGGGAGCATTGAGAATGACCAGGCCTGGATGTGCCTCTATCTTTTGAACCAGATGCCCTATGAGTGCCCACAGAGGAAACATGTACAACAGCCCGTTCGTGGGTCAGCATTGAATCAGGGCATCCAGACCTTCTGACATCCATTCTTGTCTCCTGCTGAAGAAGCAATTTGTTTTGGCTGAGGTGAAGTTTGCCATCAGATCTATGATCGACAGATCTGCGCTCACTATCTGCGCGAAGACGACTTCGCTGAGCGACCACTCCCTGGGGTCCAGGCGAACCCGACTGAGATAGTCTGCCATTACGTTGTCGGTTCCTAGATTGGCCACTGTTGAAAACAGGATACTGGGCCTGATGGACCTTGGTCTGATCCAGTATGGCATATCTTATGTTCTTATGCCACATGAGCCGCCAAAATTGCCTACAGATTTTCTTCTGCCCAATCCAACAACAGGCCAATTTCGCTCTCGAGCTATGCACTGCTCATGCCCCCTTGCCGACTGATGCAAGCCACCGTAGTGGCATTGTCCAAGAACATCCGCGCTGCTTTTCCTTGCAAGCTGATATGAAACTCCTGCAGTGCCAGAAATATTGCTCTCATTTCTAGGTGACTGATAAGACACTCCCCTCTGCTCTGTGGTCCACACACCCTGTGCTATTTGATCCCGACAATGGGCTCCCCAGCCCGAGAGGCTGGCAGTCGTCATCAATGGGATCCAGATGGGCAACTCCAGAGGCGTGCCGACTAACAACTTCTCTGGCCTCATCCACCACTCAAGCGCCAACCTCGCCATCCTCAGACATGACAACGGATGCATCAGCTGGCAGTGGAACACAGCTCTCTATAAAGGCATCATGTGCACCTGTGGCCATGGCACCAACTCGATGGACGTCACCATGAATCCTAGAAGTTGAAAGTAATGCCCTGCCGTGGGAACCTTCATTCCAAGGAACTGTCTGACCTGTCTCTTCAACATCTGCATCCTCTCTAGCAGCAGAGACATTCTGCCCTTGTCCGTTTGGAAATGGGTTCCCAGCTATATGAGGTCCTGGGAGGGCAACAAACGGCTCTTTGCAAAGTTTAATACCCAGCCGAGCTCCAGCAGAAATTTGATGATTCTTGTAGTGGCTTATTCACCCTCTTCTGCGGACTTTGCACTGATGAGCCAATCATCCAAGTAAGGATGCACCAGGATGCCCTCGTGTCGGAGGGCCACTATGACCACTACCACTATCTTGATGAACATACATGGAGCGATCGCTAGGTCGAAAGGCAATGCCTGGAACTGGAAGTGCCCCACTGGAACTGCGAAGTGGAGATACTGTTGATGCTCAGGGTGGATCAGAATGTGCAAGCAGGCCTCTATTAGGTCCAGAGAGGTCAGAAACTTGCCTTCCCTGACGGCCACAATCACTGACCTGAGTGTCTCCATGCAGAACCGGGGTATGTGTAGACACCGATTTACCTGCTTGAGATCTAAGAGTGGATGAAAGGTCCCTTTCTTGTTGGGGACCACAAAACAAATGGAGTATCTACCACAGCCGCACTGGCTTCAGGGCACTTTCACCATGGCTTGTAATTGCCTAAGCCGATTGAGGGTGTCCTGTACTGCTCTGACTTTTTCGACCACCTTGCATGACAACATGACAAAGGTGTCCAAGAGGGGCTGGGCAAACTCTAGCGCATAGCCCTCTCTGATGATTTTCAAAACCCACTGGTGATTCGGGCCTAGGCCAGGTAGAATTCCCATAGCTGACCTCCCATGGGAACCAACTCCGGCTGGACCTCCCTCATTTCATTGTGCGGTGGAGGTGGAGGAGTAAAAACCTTGTCCTGCCCCTCGAAACCCACGAAAGGCTTGCCCTCTGGCTGAAAAAACGCCCTCTCTGATAAGGTGCAAAGCGCACTGCCAGGAAGTGGTGGAAATCCCGTGGCTGTCCTCTCGCTGGATTCGCTAAATGTCCCAGCTTCTGCTTATCCTCCGGGAGCCTGCCTTCTTTGGTTTCCCCCAAGTCCTTAACTGACTTATCCAAAGCCTCTCCAAATAGTAGCTTACCCTTAAAAGACAGCTCGCTCAAACGCAACTTAGAGGAGACATCCGCTGACCAATTCCGCAACCACAGGTAACGTTGGGCGGCCACCAGGGACAAACCGCAGCTCCCTATGACCTGCAAGTCCTCTTCAGACCCCTCCCCCAGAGGCTCCCACTCGCCCAGCCTTAGCCTGAGACTCCTTCAGGAAGCCTTCTTCCACTGACTGCGACTCGCAACCGCAGCAAATCCCCACGGCCAAGACAGAACGTCACTTGAAGTTGCATGCCAAATAGGTGGCCTTTGAGGGCATATCAAAAGCAGTGATCATTCTCAAGCCTCCCCCAGTCCACCTGGCCACACTTAGTCAGCCTATCGCCGTGTGTTTTCTGAGGCAGCCGTCATCTTTTTTTTTTTTTTTTTTTTTAACTCTCAAGTGCAAAGTGCTCCGCAGGGTGAAGAAAGGACCAACAAAAAAAAACACACAGGAATGGTCTCCTAGCATCCGGCCCTGCTTCCCTCCTCAGTTAAGCTCAAGTGAAGCACTCAACAAAATGGCACAGTTTTCCCGTGCTGTTTAAAATGGCCGCAAGCAACCACATGGTTTAATGCGCCGGCCAGATGGCTTACGCTCTTGCTGCCCATGCCCCAGAAACCCCTGAAGTATGCAAGCTTACCTTCACCGGGCCCAACAATCTGCCTGTGTTTGCACCGGGTCCCCAATGGCGGTTTCTTACTGCTTCCGTGCCAAGCCCCTACCACCGGCTGCTGACCAAAGTCACTGACAAGGTGCTGTGACAAATGTCTTTCTCCACGGTGTCTTACCAGCGGCTCCTCAACCATCTCTGGGTTCAGGAGCCGCTGAGTCTGCCGGCAATCAAAGCGCACAGTTCCCTTCCTCTTTCTTAAAGGTGTTTGTGGTGCACAATTTCCACTTATCTTGTTTTTTGTTAAACCCCGACTTTATTAAGGTTGTGCCCACTAGGCAGACTAATTAAAGAGCCTTCTTTTTTCCATTCAGTTCTGTGCAAAAGCAATAAACTATGCTGCTTAGTTGTCCCTTCTGGGATCAGCTCTCTCCAGCTGCTTGGAGAGAGTTTACTGGGGATGGTGGGTGCCGCCAGCTGCCTAAGAGCTCTGATGTCATCAAAGATGATATGCTCCGTCTCCAAGCTGCTAGTGAGAGCTGACAACCTAGATGTTGGGACTGGACTGGAGGGACAATAAGGAAGCAGCGATTGCAGAAGTGTAGGATCATAGGTAATGACACTGATTCTTAGTGTGCTGTGGGATGAGGTGGCAGGATGCAGTAAGGCTGCGAGTGCCTTGGAGTTAGATGGGATAGGAGAGTGGTCCATGGGAAGACAATGTGAAATGAGATCCGAAGAGGCAGCGATTCCATGAACGCCTTGGGATAGGGCGGGACAGTCAGAGGGCACTGCACACTCGGCTGGTGGGATGTACCTGCTTATCAGGCATATTGAAGTTGAATTGTGGCTCCTGTTCCTGCCAGAGACGGGCGTGGAAGGGTGCCAGAAGCTGCCGCTGTAGATCTGTCACAGCTTTGTTCACATTTCCAGCATTCATGTACAAGGCCTGCAAAATCTGCTCCTGCTCCATGAACCCCAGCGCTCCGATCTCCTGCACCTGAGGGGAGAAAGGTTCATCCGAATTCTAAGATGCTCTGCACATCCCCCTTCCACCCCTTCGGAAAGAGCAGCCTATCCCCGCTTACCTTCCTCTTCCTCTCACGTGCGCAGTACTGTGCTGCCTCTTCAATGTTTCCATCACAAGTCAGCCAGGCCCTCTTTGCCTCCTCCTGCGTCACCATCCCCACTGCAGCTTCATCCCGGGCCTCTCTGGTTCGTGTGGCCAGTTCCACTACGGTGTCCAGCACAAATGGCAGCTCTGTCTGCAACCAGTGCACGGGAACCTCGGTGCCAGAGTACTGGATCGCACAGAACACCTCGTCCGGCTGCAGTCCAGAAGCCTCTCCCACCTGGGGAAAGTGAGGGCACATTGTCTTTATGTGGGAGTAGAATGCACAGCCAATGCGTGAGGACCCTTGATAGTCACATGACACCCAGCCCTGAACCATAAGCACAGTGCCCAGTTCACTGCAGCAACTTCAAAGCAGCTTCTGCAGCAAAAGAAAGAACATTCTGTGGCACTTTGATAATTTAATATGCAAAATAGAAATGTTTATGTAAACCTATTCTTCGAACTAGAAATAAAGTAATTTTCCAACTTTCTTTTGTGTTGGATTAATTGATTTTGTTTAGAGCATGCTATGGATGGCAGATGTGCAGCAGGAGATGAAGAGGGCATTTCAGGGGTGGGGGAGGAGATGGAGCATCAGCGATGGGGTGGGGAGGACCGACTATGCATGAGGAGGGAAGACTGAAATGGGAAAGAAGAGAGGAGGAAGATTCTGCAACCTTGGGGGAAATCTCTAGAGAGGAATAAGAGGGCGGCGTCCCTCCCCAGACTCTCCTTCACCTCAGTTCCTTTACTTTGTCCATCCCAGGTGCCCCCTCTCTCATCCCAAGGGTCAAAGTATACATGCTTCCCCTCTACATTAGTTCCTTTTCCATAAACGTCCTATCCCCACCTCCCTTTCACAGACATCTCCCCTCCATTAGAGTCTACTTGCCCCTCACTCCTTCTTTCACACAGCCCCATTCCCCAGATCCCCTCTAGCCTTCCCGTGCCCACAGGAGAAGGGCAGGAGCATCCAGGCTCTGTTCTCCTCTACTGCCCAAGGTCCGACTGCTTCTTTCAGCTGTGTAGGATCGTGTGCTGCGTGCCTTTAAAGTAGCAGTCAGGGCCCAAAGGGAATAGAAGAGGATGACGCGGCCCAAGTGCTGTCACTCTCCTCCTCCTCCTGCCCACCCAAACAACATGGGGAAAGGGAGCTTAGACCTGCACCACTGGACAGTCCTCATCTCTCTGACCTAGTCTCCCATGGCAATTTTACTGGATCCCAATTTCAGATTAGGGGTTGTTCAAGGTCCAAGACTCTAATCCTAACCTAGCCCTAAGTAAACCCAAATCCACTTAATCCTAATCCTAGCTCTCATCTTACTTCTGACTCAACACTTAAGCCAAAACTCTAACCCATCCTCAACCCAAACCCCTAGCTCTGACAATAAACACGACTCTCAACCCAGTCCCTTAATCCAAAACTTGACTGTATTCCATCCCTAAATCAAATCCCATCGTGACCCAAATCCTCTTATCCTTAACATTCTCTAAACTTCTAGCTTCTACCCTTATTCATGCCTCTAATCATAAACACACCATCACTTTCACCTTGACCAACATGGTAATCTAAATTCCTCAACTTTACTCTGACCCTAGTCCTTACCCTAACCCTTCCCAACTCTATCCTATTCCAACCCAAACCCCCTACTTGACCCAGCCATAATCTATCACAAACCCAAACGCCTAACCTAAGCCTAACTCCAACCAGAACCATACTTTGATATTATGTCACCAATAATGCAACTCCTCATTTCTGTATTCACCTCACAGCTACAAACCGTATTATAGTGCATGTTCATATAAAATGCACAGTACATGTGCAGCATTTGTATCATGCATTAAGATACGAGTTGTGCCTGGTCCAAGAATGTCCCATGTAACAGTTAAGTTCATTCATATGCTAGATTCTGACCCGTATCATGTTCACCAGCTGCTGCCCATCATCTCGCAGTCTCTCCTGTCGCAGCCTTTCAGTATCCTCGCAGGGTGCAGGTGAAAGGGAAAGCACTGGAGCCCCAAGGCGTCGGCTGTCAGCATCCTTCTCCTTGGTGGAGCTCACACCAGAGGCACAGGTGTCATTGGTCTCATTGCGGCTTCGATCACACATGTCACACACTCGCCCTGGCTTGGTGTTCCAGAACGTGCAGTGTTCACATTCCCAGCCACAGGCCTGCAAAGGAAAAAAAGGTGACATTTTACTTCCCAGTTAATGTCCTTTCCTCAAATCCTACTAGACCACTCTAGACGTGAGTTATGCTCTCCTACTAGCAGATGAGTGAAGACTAAGTGCCAATGAAATGCCCAGGTTTCAATGACATCACTCCCATACCTCTAATAGCCTGAGCCACTAGGGGCAATCAGTATTTTCCCCAAAGCATATGGGAGGCATAAACCTCACACAACCTCAACGAGGGCAACAATGATTAATCAAACAGCAGATATTCTATGTATAGGAGAATTTGAACAGAAGGCTGTCAAATAGGACATGAGCCCGCAGGCCCAGCCATGTAGATCATAGTAGACCAAAAAGGTACCACCGCAACATAATGACCAAACACAGTTCCAGGGATGAGCCCTGGACTGGTCTAGCAGGATTCAAGGAAAGGACATTATCTGGTAGAGTAAAATGTCACCTTCCATATCCTCCTGCTAGACCAGTCCAGACAAGTGGGACGTAACAAAGCTACACCTCCACTCACAGTAGTTCACAAAACCTTTGAGTCAAAAGTCGTGTCCATCTGAGAGTGAACATCCAAGTTCTAATGCTTGACAAAAGTGGAAAGTGATGCATGCCCATGCTGCCGCCTGACAAATGTCTGAAGGGGCTCCGCTCTGCCCACAAGGAGGCTCAAGCTCAAGTAGAATATATGCGCACCCTCTGGAACCAGCCGGTTCCATAACAGATATGCCAAGGCAATGGCTGCCTTGATCCAGCGCCCCAATGTAGACTTGGCATCTGCATCACCCATGTGCATGCCAGCACAAAAAGATGATCCAATTTACCAAAAGAAGTTATAATCTCCAAGTATTGGAGAAGCACCCTCCAGATATCCACAAGACAAAGATCCCTATCATTCCCTCAACACTGCTCCTTAGAAAAAAAGGGTAGACAAACCACTTGGTTTACACAAAAGGAAGATATCACCTTGGGTAAAAAAGGAAAACAGGCCAAATGGAGACAACTTTCTCCGAAAGAGAGATATATGAATCCTGACAAGACAGAGCCTGCAATTCGGAAGTTTGCCATGCCGAACAAATCGCAACCAAGAAAAAAGTCTTGAGACTCAAATACTTCAGAGTAGCACATTTCAAGGCACAAAGAGCTCAGACGTCAAGACCCTAAACAGCAGACATAAATCCCAGGAAAGGATGAAATGTGGGGAGAACAGACGTCAAACCCTTGCAAAAACATGAAACAACTGGGTATGAGGCTAAAGACTTTCCAGTCACCGGACCTTTGAAACAGGACAAAGCTGCCACCTGGACTTTCAATGAGCTAAGGGAAAAGCCCTTCTCCAAATCATCCTGCAGAAAGGCCAACAGAGCCAGCACCTTGACTGCCTTAGGAACAAGTGTTATTAGACTTGCATGTATGCTAGGCTGGTAAAACCCCTTCGGGCTCTGAGCAGCGTGAAAACTATTGCAGGAGAATAGCCCTTGTGTGTCAGTCGATGCCTTTCAAGAACTAAGTCGTAAGCGAGAATGGAGTCTGGTAATCCAGGACAACCATCCCCGAAATGGGGCTGATGAAGAGGAGGCTCCTGCAGAAACCACATCAGGTCCTTGTGCCACCAGAACAATCCAGCATGGTTGGCACTATGCACTGAAGCACATGCCCAAAGAGTGGCCATGGAAGAACCACATACAGCAGGCATTGCCCTGACCAGAACATCAATGCCCTTGGACTCAGTTGCTGTGTGGCAACTGAAGAAACAGCACCCTTTGGCAGTCGATCTGGATGCCATCAATTCCATCACAGGACGACCCCAAACGGAAGTAAATCATCTGAAACACCTTCTGACTCAACTCCCACTCTCTGGGATCGAGAGAGAAATGACCGAGGCAGACCACTTCCACAATGACCCAACAATGTGCTGAGCTGACAGAGCTAGGAGGCTCAATTCCTCCCAAGTGAACCAGAGAGCCATCCCCAGAGCTACTCTGTCACACCTCATACCACCTTGGCGATTGACAATGCCACGGCAGTAGCACTAGCATATGTCAGAGATGCACAGTGCACTGCCCTTGATCAAGGACTGAATGCAAGAGAGCCAGCCAGATAGCCCTTGTTCGAGACAGTTAATGAACCATATCCGCCTCCCTGCGGCTCCAACGGCCCTTGGCTGGTTAGGCTTAAAAAAAGGCTCCTCAGCCTGTAAAACTGGTATCTTTTGCCAGAAGAATCTACTGAGCCTCCACATGATCCTCTGAAGGCGAAAGTACTTCTTCCTCCGCATCACACTCCTCAACCCAGACATCAGAACCAGCACTCATATCCAAGTCTCAGACAGACCCCAGCCAATCCACATCTCCAGAATGCAACCTCTGCCTGGGTCACCTATAAGGAAGTTCTCAAGCTGGGGTTCCACATTTTGTCCATCCCTCACATGACTAAGCTTCAGGGAATCCAGAGGCTGCAGGATCGGAGTTTCCACGCCAAAAAGACCAGATTTGCTGCACAAGGAAAGAATTCCAGGGAGGACAACACAGATTCTGGGAACTCTCCTCCCTGAGAATGAGCCCCAATTACAGGGGACACAGCTGAATCCTCCGAAGAAAGGGAGCAGCCAGACTGGAACCCAAGGCCAGGCTATTATTCTTATCCACAGTGCCATCAGTCGCTCCCTATCTTGAGATGGAAAATGCTGCGCCAACCGAATCTCCTTGATAGAAGAAGGGAGACAGGCCCATCAGTGATAAGTCAGAGGCTGCCATGCAACATAGTATACGACAGCAGATAAAGACCAGTATGGTCTATCTAGTCTGGCCAACAAGGTGGCAAGAGTAGATGCACCTGCAGCTCCGTGCAGGTCACCCCTCCATATGCCTTTGTTTAGGGGTGTACCCACTGCTCCGTGTAGGTCACCCCTATTTGTTGAGATATAAGATGAATCCAGTGAGGAAGCTCTTCGCTTTCCACAGGTCAAACAACACTTCTCGGAAGATGACAAAAAGTTAAGGCAAGGCAAATAATTGCACGAGCTAAGGCTATGTAGGCACAAGAGTGCCCGCTAATAGAGTGCATACACGAATGTATGTTGGAGCTGCTCAGGCAAAATGCACACTGGGATCATTTGGGCACAAAGGCATGCAAAGGCAGAAAATGTTAATAGTGCATTTTGTTTCCAGAATAGGCTTTTTGGGGACAACGAAGTAGATGGAATACCATCCCAGACCCCACTCCAAAGGAGGCACCTGACAGATATCGTGAAGGTCCAGGGATCACTAAATGGTATCTCGTATGGTGGCTGTCTTGAGAGAGCCGGAAGGGGAGACAACAAGGCATCTGTGATGGGTTTTGTGCACTCTAACACATAACCGTGCCTTATGATATCCAGGACCCAACGGTCTGTTGTGAGATAGGCCCATTCGCAATAAAACTGGCAGAGACACCCTCCTACCCACGGCACCCCAGAATTGCCCGCGGCCCATCAGCGGGATGGCCAGGAAGATGATGAAATTTCTTGGGTCCAGAGGGTTAGGAATAAGGGCAATGATCCCCACAAAAGGGCCAAGACTTCGAACCAGAAGTCGCCAATTTACCCCGACGATAGCATCTTGCGTCCCAAAACAGAGGTTTGAGGAAGAGGCATTGGAAGAGGACCACTTAACCTCTTAACTGGGGAAGCAGAGTTAACTCATCTTCCCCATTTGCTGAATGGCTAGGGTAAGATGAGTTAACTCATTCCCCACAGTGACTGCCGTTGCTCCCGTTAATGATCTCCCTGCTTCTCTCCGCAGTCTGTCAGTTACCACGGCGATGACTGAGACTGTGCAGAGAGAAGCAGGGAGATTGGTAATCAGCAGGAGCAGCGCTTGATTGGCAATCACTGCGGGGAACAAACTCTGCAGATGGAGAGTCAATTCCCCAGGCAGTGGTTGGCTAGGCATTATGCCTTTTGCCCAGTTAAGGGATTAAAAGACATCTTGGGCTTGTCCTCCGGCAATCTCTGCAGCTTAACCTCCCAGAGGTCTTTAACAAGTTTCTCGAGCTCCTCCCCAAAGAGGAGCTCACCCTTAAAGGGTAATCTGGCCAAATAGCCTTTAGAGACTGCATCTGCAAACCAATATTAGAGCCATAATCAAGGGCAGGACACCATGGCTGCTGCCACCCCATGTGCAGCCAGGCAAAGGAGATCATAGAAGGCATCCACCAAGAAGACCGCTACAGACTCCAGATGTGCCGAGTCCGCTTCATCCAGGAGAAGCTGGACCTACCACAGTAGGGCACAAGCTCCTAGACCTCCACACGCTGCCACTTGGACTGCCAAAGAAGAGGCAGAAAAGGCAGTCTTCAAGAGCCTTTCTACCTTGCGGTCTTGCTGATTCCGAAGGGTGGACCCCCCTTCTACAGGAATGGTAGTATGCTTGGTCACAGCCATGATCATGGCATCCACCCGGGAAAGCGTAGCCACTTGTCTAAATCTTCCTAAGATCAGGCATAGATCCTACCCAAACGCAGAGTGCTCTTCAGGGCTGCCTCAGGAGAATCTCATTCCACAAACACCATCTGTTGTAACTCGGATGTGAAAGGAAAGGCCCTGGAGGGTTTCTTTATCCCCACAAAAATGGGATCAGAGGTTGACTGGCCTGAAACTCCTGCAGAAGTCAGAAATGCATAGATCAGAAGTAATCTGGACAATCAAGGCAGGGATTTCCTCCCTGAGACAAAAACACACAACTCCTGACTCACAATCATCATCAATAGAGGATACTTCTCCCTCTTTCATGTCGGATCCACTAGATGACGACTCATCCCCATCAGCATTGTCACCCTCAAATGAGTCAAATTCCTAGGCTGCTTCTTGGACAGGTGACAACTGCCATGGTCCTGCCCAAGAGCACAGGAGCATTTCTGTGAGCCCCCACATAGGAGCTGAGGAAGAGCAGAAGGGGCCACCTGCGACATGTTGGAAAACCAATGAAAACTCAGCAGCTGCTGGATCAATTAGAGGCTGCTGAGGGGGTGAAACATGTTGCACTGCTGACTGCTGCTGTGGGACCAGGAGAGGAAGAGAGGTGATCCCCTCTGGAGGCTGCTCAGCCACCATAGAGATGACCGGAAGAATTGTGGAGTCAGTAGGAGGGGCCATTGTTGTGACTGGGAAGAATGGAGCCACTGCCAGCAAGGATGCACCAGAGGTCTCCCCGGATCGGCTGCATAAGCAGCGCACAGGCGATCAACTAAAAATTGCCACCACTTGCCAGTGTCGAGGCACCACGGGAGGGAATTCGGCATGTTGAAGAAAGGGCTGCCCGAGTGTGCGCAATGCACACAAGGATTAGACTTCTGAGAATAAAATGGGAAACAGGCCATGAGCCTACTCTCAAGAGTTCAGAACGCACAGCCACGTGTAATTGGGGTTTCAAGAATTAAGATAGGAAGCAGTTCAGGCTCGTACTCACAGTTCGATGACCAACACTTCGGGTCTCAACCCCCTGCCGCAAGCACGGAGATAACTCATAAAAACATAATGGCAGGAAAAGACCACAAGGCCTATCCAGTTTTACCTTTCACACCAAACACTAAAAATCCTCTCTTTTTCTTTAGAAATCTTCTGTTTGTCCCATGCTTTTCTGAATTCAGACACTGTCCTTGTCTCCACTACCTCCACTGGAAGACTATTCTACACATCCACTACTCTTTCCATAAAGAAATATTTCCACATATTACTCCAGAGTCTATCACCTTTCACCCTATCCTAAGTCCCCTAGTAGTAGAGCTTGCTTTCAATCGAACGAGACTCTCCTCCTGTGCATTTCTGCCACAGAAGTATTTAAACATCTCTATCATATCACCTCTATCACACCTTTCCTCTAACATATACATACTGAGATCTTTAAGTCTGTCCTCATATGCTTTATAATGAAGACCACTAACCATTTTAGTAGCCACCCTCTGCACAGACTCCAGCCTGTTTATATCCTTTTGAAGGTGCGGTCTCCAGAATTGTATACAATACTCCAAATGAGGTCGCACCAAAGACTTATACAAAAGCACTATCTCCTCCTTTCTTCTGCTGGTCATTCCTCTCCCTGAGCACCCAAGCATCTTTCTAGCTTTCACCATTGTCTTTTCTATCTGTCTAGTCATCTTAAGATAATCAAAAACAATCACGCCTAGGTCCCACTCTTCTTTCTCTGCAAGCTCTGCAGCAACGATCTCCGCGGGAGAAGGGGGCCTAGTCAGTCTTCATGCCTTCCTCTATTGCAGCAATTACTCAATTCTTTTTTTTTTTTTTTTTTAAGAAAGAAAAACTTTAACATTAAACAAAATAAAAGACTAAATAAACTAACAGGCACCCCCTCAGAGGATTGTCATGATCCTTGACAAATCCAGTTACATTGAGTCTCACAGCCAGGAACTCTCACTCAAGAAGAGAACGGGTCAGACCAGCCAGAGGGGTAGCTCATATACGCCCTGGGGCTCCAACAAACCAAGCTCTACTGGCCTGCAAACCCCCGTGTCCACCAGGAGTTCCAGGCCTTAGCTGTGGAGGAAAAATATAAATTACACGTACCTGGTAATTGTAGTTCCTGGAGGAACTCCAGTTTAGTCCTCTACTCCTGGGTTGTGAACCTCCTCCTGCTGCTTGGAGACTGGGCGTGTCAAACTTGTGACCTCACTGGATGTAATCTGTTGGCATCTCCCATCAGCCCCAGTGTATTACTGACAAAGCAGACTCAAAAAGCAACAAACAAGTAGCTAAACATATTCAAGAAACCCCAAACTACAGGTATAAGTGATAACTTAATGAACAAACCCCCTCCCCTTTAACATAAGGGTTTACAGATCATTTTGACTCCTCTCTTCGCTGCCGAACCATAGACGCAGAAGAGGTCAGAGAAATTCAAAGAGAAAGAATGAACAAATGATTAGCCAGGAAAAAACACCCACCTGTAATCTTCAGAAAAATTACCTGAGATCAGTTGCACCGGAAGGAAAGCACTCCCTGGGTGGGAATGAGGACTAAACTGGAGTTCCTCCAGGAACTACAATTACCAGGTATGTGTAATTTCTGTTTCCTTATCGTTCCTCCAGTTTAGTCCTCTACTCCTGGGATGTAACAGAGCAGTACTAACAGGAGGGACACTTCCAACCAGAGTGCAACACCGGCTGCTCAGAAGGAAGCATCACCCGCTGCCATCACATCAAGACTGTAGTGCCTACTAAACGTGTGAAGAGACGACCAGGTGGCCGCTCTACAAATCTCCACCAGTGGAACCAAACTGTGTTCTGCCCAAGAGGCTGCTTGTGCCCTAGTGGAATGAGCCCTCAACCCCACCTGCACGGGACGACCTTGCAACATATATGCTAACACAAATGCCTCCTTAACCATCGGGCAATGGAAGCTTTAGCTGCCACTTCCCCTTTCCTGGATCCGCCGAACAAGACGAACAGCCAATCCGACTTGCGAAACGATTCGGTAACCTTCAAATAGCGCAGAAGCATCCTTCTTACGTCTAAACAGCGAAGACCGCGGTCAGCCACAGCCACACCCTCTGTGGTAAGTACTGGCAAGGAAACCGACTGATTCAAGTGAAACGGGGAGGCTACCTTGGGCAAAAAGGATGGAACTGGGTGTAGTACCACCTTTTCCCTGGAAAAAAACTCAAAAAAGGTTCCCGACAAGACAGAGCCTGCAATTCCGAAATCCGCCCTGTGGAACAAATGGCTACGAGAAACACCGTTTTCAGAGTTAAATCCTTAATGGAAACCTGGCCCAAAGGCTCAAAGGGTGCCTTCACTAGTGCTCCTAAAACCAAGTTAAGATCCCATGGCGGAATCACAACCCGACGTGACGGACGCATCCTGTTTACCGCTTTAAAAAAAATGGGCTACATCGGGATGAGCTCCAAGCAACCCCCCGTTGACCTTACCTCTATAACAGGCCAAGGCTGCTAACTGAACCCTCAAAGAACTGGCCGCCAGACCTTTCTCATAACCGTCCTGCAAAAAACTCAATATGCAAGGAACAGATGAAGTTGCCGCACGCACACGACATCTCGAGTACCAATCCTCAAAGATACGCCAAATGCGCACATAAGCCAACGACGTGGACCTTTTCCTCACCTGGAGTAAGGTGGTAATGACGGAACTGGAGTAACCTTTCTTCCTTAACCGAGCCCTTTCAATGGCCAAGCCGTAAGCGAGAACCGATCCATTTGCGGCATGTGAAGTGGACCCTGTAGCAACAGACTTTCCGAAGTCGGTAACCGCCACGGGCTGCCATCTAGCAGACGCATGAGATCCGTGTACCATGGGCGCCTTGGTCAGTCCAGGGCTATTAACAGCACCAACCCACGATGTGCTTCGATGCGCTGAACTACTCGACCGATTAGCACCCATGGCGGGAAAACAGAGAAGACCGTGTGATGGCCAAGAATGAATTAAGGCGCCGATCCCTTCCGACATCCTCTCGCGCCGTCTGCTGAAAAATCGACTCACTTTTGCTGACTGGAAGGTCGCCATCAGATCCATCACCGGCATCCCCCAACGACGCACTATCTCCGTGAACACATCCGGATGTAATTCCCATTCTGTGGGATCCACTTGAACTCTGCTGAGAAAATCCATTGTCACGTTGTCCTTCCCAGCAATGTGAGCCGCTGAAATTGCTTGCAAGCGCGTCTCGCCCCAAGCAAACAGCTCCTCTGCCACTTGTGCCATGGCTACGCTTCCCGTGCCGCCCTGCCGATTTATGTAGGCTACCGTTGCAGCATTGTCGGACAGTACTCTTATCGCTCGTCCTGCCACCATCGCTTCGAAGCTTTGCAGGACAAGAAAAACCGCTCTCAACTCCAAGCGGTTGATGGACCATTTGCTCTCTGCCACTGTCCAAGTGCCCTGTGCAAAGAGATCTCCGCAATGAGCTCCCCGCCCTGCTAGACTGGTGTCCGTCAACATGGGGAGCCATGTCGGTTGCTCCAGGGGCATTCCCAACCCCAAAGACTGGGGTAGAAGCCACCACTGGAGAGATCTCCTGACCTGAAGAGGGCACGGGAGACGCCTGCTCAGCGAGTCGCATTGGTGAGACCATCGGCAAAGCAGCGAGCTCTGTAGTGCTCTCATATGGAACCTGGCCCACGGCACCACCTCCAAAGTTGCCGCCATTGTCCTCAGTACCCGAAGGTAAGCCCATGCTGTCGGCGCAGGAGTAGCCCGGAAGGTTCGCAGCAGTCACCGAAGAGCTCGACTTCTGCGGTCCGGTAGAAACACCATACCCCTGCGAGTGTCGAACCGTACTCCGAGATACTCGAGCTCCTGAGTCGGAACCAGGTGACTCTTGGACATACTGACCACCCATTCGAGACTCTGGAGAAAAGCTACTACTTTGGCCGTGACTCGTTCGCTCTCGGCCTTGGACTTCGCTTGTATCAACCAATCGTCAAGATAAGGATGAACCAAAACACCTTCCTTTCGTAACGCCGCTGCTACTACTACCATGATCTTGGTAAACACCCACGGGGCTGTTGCCAAACTGAACGGTAGCGCCTGAAACTGATAATGCCCCCAAGGCAGCACGAACCGCAAGAACCTTTGATGGGCCGCTCGGATTGGCACATGCAGATAAGCCTCTGTGAGGTTGAGCGACGTCAAAAATTCTCTTAGCGTTTCCATTCGGAAATGCGGAACCCGAAGGCATCGATTTACCCCTTTGAGATCTAGGATTGGCCTAAGTGACCCGTCTTTTTTGGGGACCACGAAATAAATGGAGTATCGTCACATTCCATACTCTGCCACTGGCACTGGCGCGACGGCTCCCAACTGAACCAGGTGGTCCAGTGTTAGACGCACTGCCAGAGCCTTTGATTGACTTCGGCAGGGCGACGTGACAAAGGAATCTAGTACTGGTTTCGCGAGCTCCAATGAATAACTTTCGCGAATGATCTCCAGTACCCACTGGTTGCATGTTATTTGGGTCCAGGCAGAGAGAAATCCCCGAAGCCGCCCTCCTATCAGATGGCTCACTGCCGGGACCTGCCTTTTTTCATTGCGGTTTCCGAACGGCACTTGCAGATGCCGCTCCAAAACCCCTGCTTGCTCCACGAAACCCAAGAAAACCCCTGGGTCCAAGAAGGAAACCTTCCCTTTTGGTAACCACCAAAACGAGAAGTACGAAATCGCCTGAAATCCCTAGGCTGTCCCCGAGAGGCTGAAAAGGACTTGGCTTACTTAGTCTTGTCCTCAGGCAGCCTTCCGCCCTTGGACTCTCCCAAATCCTTTACCAACTTGTCAAGATCCTCACCAAACAACAACTTCCCTTTAAAAGGGAGTTTACTGAGCCGAGATTTGGAAGAACCATCGGCCGCCCAATGCCGGAGCCACAGCGACCTGCGGGCCGCCACCAGGGACAGCATGCTATTAGCTAAAGTCCTGATCAAGTCTTAGTGTACATCCGCAAGATAAGCCGAGCCTGCCTCCAGCTCCCGCTCCAGCTCCCGCAACCAGCTCCAGCTCCCTCAACCTGTCCTGTTCCAACTGGAGCGACTGTCGTAAGTGTTGGGACCACCATAGACAGGCTCGCGCCACCCAAGCTCTGCAAATGGAAGCCTGCAAAGCTACTGCATCCACGTCGAAGGATTGCTTCAACAACCCATCCACTTTCCTATCTTGCGCATCCTTTAAAGCGGAGCTACCTTCCACCGGTATAGTGGTCTTTTTAGTAACAGCAGAAACTGCCGCATCCACTCGCGGACAGCTAAATTTGTCCTTGTCATGATCTGCTAAGGGACAGAGTCTATTCATGGTCCGCATCCCTCAGAGCCCCGCTTCCGGCTGATCCCACTCGTCCTGGATCATCCTATCCACCACCTTATGGACGGGGAACACAACCTGTGTGCGACACACCACCTGAATGACAGGATCCTCGCCATCCTCCTCTTCAACAGGCTGCACCAATAGCCAACATTAGAGTCTGGAGAGAGACTCCGTAACGAGCGCCGTCAGCTCATCCTTCCGGAAAACTCGAATAATTTTCGCCTGATCTTCCGGCTCCGGAATCTCCCCTTCTTCCAACTCTTCTGTATCTCCATCCAGATCGAACTCTGGTTCTCAGGGTCCTGCCAACCCGGATCCAAAAGAAAGGGCTCCACCGGACGGGCTCTCTTTGGCAGTCTCGGCGCAACGCTCTCGCCCTCGAATATCCCAGACTGAGGTACAGACGAGGAAAAGGGAATGGGACCAGGCAATTTACCCTGACGCTGCAGACAAAAGGCCTGATGCATAAGCAAAACGAAGTCTGGGCAAAAATCCCCGAGCTGCAGGTAGAACTCCGGTAAACCCCCCCCCGACAGCTCAGCTAAGGACTCTGGCCCGAGAACAGAAGGAACAGCCCCTCCCGCTTCTCCTTCCATCCCCAACGTGGCCCCTTGAGGCCCTGGAACAACTGATGCCGCCATCTGCTGTTCCACACTGGCTGAGACAGCCGCACAACCCCGGCAGATGCGAGTCCGCTACCGTGCCTCTGTGGGAGTCGCAGACGATGCACTGCGGGTGTGCTGACATGTGGGACGCTGTTCACCAACCCCAAGTGGGAAACAGCCCCCAAAAGAAAAAAATGTACCCTTTTTCCTCTTTCATTATTATTATTTTTTTTAAACTCCTATGTTTCACTTCCTTCTCTTGCTTCCTTCATCTTATCCGCTCCTTTCTCCCAGAAGAAAGAAAAAATAAATTAAATAATTAAATAAAGACTCAAACTAAAAATAAAACCCAAAGGAAACTGCCCTCTAACCTTCAAAGAATAGAGGGAAAATCAAACCGGGAGGAAAAAAGACGATGAAATACAATATGGTAAGACAACCACGACAAACTAATCTCCCCCCCCCCCGGGAGGCCTAAGGATCACCGCTGCACTGCTCAGCCACACGGCAATTGCTGCACATTCAAAATGGCTGCCGCTGTGTGGAATGGAGATGTGGCGTGCAAAAACACTGGCGCAGTATCCCGGCCTGCTCCACCCGCTCCAGGGGTCACCCCCGACAGGGAAGGAAGAAGATTAAACTTACTGGATGCCCGGCTCGCCCTTCAAGCTGCGCGCTGCTCAGTAACCAAGCCAGCAGCGTCAGCAGCAAGGGCTGGAGTCTCGAGCGAGCACACCTTCCGCTCTGAGTCCAGGATGGTGAGTCACCACTCAGCTGGGTGCAGAAGTGATCAACAGTCTGAGGGCTCACTCCCAGTATGTCAAGGGAGACAGATCTCAGCAATAACAAGAAAGCCTTGGGACGGCAGAGAAGTTTCTGAATAATACCCCCCCCCTTTTTTTTTTTTTGTAAAGAAATTTAAAAGAACAGTAACCCACTAAATTTAGAAACAAGTAAATCAAGTAAATCAATTTAAAAGCTCAAAACAATTGACCGAAACCAAATTTTGACACAAGGGAAAGTGATCCTAACCAAAATCTAACTAAATCTTAAGTAAATTTTAAGGAAATTCTGCTTATTCATTCCTCTAGTGAGCCCAGCACCTAGGCTCACTACGTCCTCCTGCTGCATGGAGACTGGACACACTGGGGCTGATGGGAGATGCCAGCAGATTACATCCAGTGAGGTCACAAGTTTGACACACCCAGTCTCCAAGCTGCAGGAGGAGGTTCACAACCCAGGAGTAGAGGACTAAACTGGAGGAACGATAAGGAACAGTAACTGCCATCTGCCAGAGACAGAGAAAATACTGAAGGGTGCCCTTTGCTGTGCTATGTTTTATGCCAGTGTCACCAAAAGAAAGTCAGGCCAACCAGAGCTAGTACAAGATACCAATGGGTAACGTATTAACCAAAAATTTATTTGTCAGACTGTTCGTAATCAGGGATCATTTCCCCAGTGATGTCATGGCATAGTTCTAGTTTTTTCTGTCGCCATCATCTGCTGGCAGGGGGAGATGATCAATTTGTCTGGACTGGTCTAGCAGGAAGATCTTGAAAACCTAGGCATTTCATTGGCTCTCTTTCTCTACTCATACGCTGGTAGGGGAGCACAACCCACTTGTCTGGACAGGTCCAGACAGGTCCAGCAGGACGATTTTTTTTTTTTTTAAGTGCCTTCAAGTCAATGTTGACTCCTGGTGGCCCAGCAGCCCCTGGGTTTCCTTGGCAAGGTATGAATGGAAAAAACAGGATGACATGGAAGGCAAAACAAATATTCACATAAACAAAACCACAGTTCCAGTCACAGGCCTCCAAGGAGAGGCTTACACATGCACACACATGTAAATTCACACTCCCAGTCGCAAGCCTGCAGAGAAAGAACCAGACATACACTTTCAGGGATATGAAATGCTTTCACAGATACATACACACAGTATCACTGATACCCAATTTATGTACCTCCTGTTTTGGTGTCCCCACATGATGGATGTCTTCGGGTTGCCCCTCCCCCAGTGGCAGGCTTGGCTTTCTAGCAAGACGAGGGCGGTCACACATTGCACACAGTACAGCGGCTGCCTCATTCTCAAAGGTACAGGCCTGGCAGGGCCACCTCCCTCGGCCTCCTGAGAGCCCCTTCTCCTCCTGCTCCGGCATCCCCTTGCAGCCCCGTGGCCTATCGCAGCCCACACACAGCACTGATCGTGCCTCATTGAAAGTCCGGCAGCATACACAGTGCCAAGGTGGCCGCCCTGTACTAATGGTAGAGGCGTCCCATGGTAGAGACGTCTTTGCAGCACTCCCTGTATGGATCGGCAGTATCTTCGGCAGTAGGTTCCTCCAGTAAGGGGCAGCTGTCTCAGAAAAAGGCAAGGGGCCAGCAGAGTGTTGTGAAGGAGTTCTTGGAGAGGGGGTCATAGAGGAGTCTCCTACCGGTGAACTAAGGAAAAATGGAGAAAGACACTCAGAACCACAAAACAGGCTTATACGCGAAGGCCAGGCAGCGTGCTCCTCTCACTCTAATATGCAGGTCTTGCTGGTGGAAGATAGCTCTAGGTACCTGCACTAGCCAAATTCCACCACAGAAGTCCTGCTCCTGTAGGGAGTTGCCATTTCCACTTCATTTGAGGAAAAAGAAAGGGCAGGCTTTACCTGGTGCTGTGAGGAGAGGAGGGAAGACGACTACGACATCTTGGCACAGGGAGACGGTAATGTTGGGACCTCAGTGGATGCTGGTGCAAGCGTTTGTCACACTCCAGGCATAGAACCTGATTACAAGGAGGACACTGAACAGAGACATCCTCCCCGCCACAAAGCATGCAGTGCCCCTGGGGCAAAGAGCCTAAGGGGAAAAAAAAGATGGGTACTTATAGCGGGGCAGGGGGGGACGTTTTGCAAAAAGGCCACATTGGAACGCATTCTTGGTTCGGGGGCTGGTACACTTCAAGGGTCAAGGATTAAGATTAGCTTGGCATTAGATATTGCACCCAATCACTGGGATGGATGACATTAAGGGATGAAGGGGAGTGAAAAAGAAAGGAAAGAGAAAATAAAGCTTATTCCTATGACCCTCTCTCAGAGTTACTTTTATCATGTAAAAAAGCAACCAGTTGATGATATCTACCAGTTGCTTGATCTGTCACTGCTGCCTTCACCAACCTCCCCATCAGTCCCTCAAGCTATCAGCAGTAGGAGATGGACTGCAGTACTTCCCCTTTGATTCCTGGGACCAGATGTCTTGTCTGGCCTACCTGGGACACCTCAGACCTCTTTAGAACAGGGGCGTTTGATCTGCCCCTCCCCACTCTGCATCTTACTTTATGACACCTACTGGTCACTTGATTTGTCACCCCCTGCCACTGCTGTGTCTGTGTACCACCATAAGCGACCCACGATAGAATAATGATGGCAGATAAGACCATACAGCCTATCCAATCTGCCCATCCGTACCATCCACTAAGCTTTGCAGTCCCCTTTTTTCCTTTCAAGATCCTCTGCGTTTGCCTCATGCTTTCAGGAATTCAGATATCGTCCTCAAGTCAGACAAGGCAAGAGCAGGCCAGTCATTCTGTTAACATTGCCTGGAGCCTTGAATGTCCCCTTAAAATGATACACGGATAGCAGTACATAATTAAGAGCAGATATTCAAGGTCCCTGATGAGTGTGTCAGCAGAGCGCCCAGTACACTCTGTGACAGTGGCAGCAGGGAGCAGAAGAGCAAGTAACCAGGAGGAATCACAGGCTGCATTACTTGATAAATTAAGGCTAGGCAGAGGGGCTAGGTCTGGCTCACAGACCTTAGTTTGCCTGCCCCTAACTTACAGCTCCCCCAAACACATTACTCCTCCCCCCCCAGCCAATGCACCTTCACAGTTCCCGTCCCACAGTCAGTGCTCCTCCACCTCACAACTGACACTCCTCCCCCAATTTCTACATTCAGAAGACTAGAATAAAGATTTAAGAAAAGGATGTTCTTACTTAGAGAAGCAGCAGAACCCCGGAGCACCTTTGAAACTCCTTCATGCGTTAGGACTGAGTCAGAAGTGATTGGTGTCTGGAAGCCAAGAGAAAATGACTAGTTTGGCAGCTCAGAAATGCCCTGTTATTTGTTCTAAGATATAACTCATCCCCTGTCCTCATGCAGCCTGGCCAGTGACTACAGCCCCCTCCCAACCTGTGTTCAGCTCTCCCCCCCCCCCAAACAGAAGAGATGAGTGCTCCTCCATCACAAATCTAGGTGCAAAGAACTGAAAATGGACTCGGGATTAAAACTCAGGTCTCTGTCTCTTCTTGACCCTCGCAGTCTCTTCCATAAGGGAAAATTAGGTCTTACCTGATAATTTGCTTTCCTTGAGTCCCTCCAGTCCAGCCTGACTCGTGAGTTATCTTGCCCCACCAGCAGCTTGGAGACTGAGCATGCCTTGATGATGTCACTGTACCTAGGCAGCTGGCTCCTCCTATCAGATTCAGTATATTATTGACAATCCAAAGAGCAACAATTAAGAACCAACAATAACACACTAATCAAAAACTAGAACCGACCTCAACAACTGTCCTCCCCACCAGATTAGACATTGTCTGTTCCATTCATATCTCTCCTTCAATTTTCTTCTTTTTTTTTTCTATATCTTGGAGTGAACGTTATGTCATCCAGTTGTCCAATTAGAAAGCACGATTACCACATAAAAGTATTCCAAACCAATCCGGAGCATGGTATAAACAAACAAAGAATACTTTATTCATAAAACGTCACAAACCGGGGTGAATGGGGCCAATCCTGACATGGCCGTGTTTTGGCAATGATTTTCTCAGGGGTTCTATGGCACACATTGTAGAGTCATTTGGAGTAACACTCCTTTTTGTCTTTTTGCTTCAACCCAAGTATTCTGTTTGGCAGATTACTCAACTGGTGGTCCTCCGAGCTGCTCTCACTGCCTGAAAAACACCAGTTGATTAAAGATGGAAGGCAGAGACCATCTTAAGCAACAAGCAGGGAACCCGACGCAACACCACCTTCTTCCTTGAAATGGAAAGAACGGCTTGAAACACGACAAAGCCTGAAGCTCTGAAATCCACCATGCTCAGCAAATGGCCACCAAAAACACTGTCTTTCAGGTCAGATACTTCAAGGTAGAACCGCCCATCGGTTCAAAAGGTGCTTCTGTTAAGGTTGACAACACAAGGTTCAGGTCCCAGGGCGGAACCAAAACCCTAACCAGCGGACAAACATGCTTCACCGCTCTAAGGAAATGCACTACATCCGGATGCCCCACCCCACCAAGGACTGGCCCTGGACACGCCACCGAACATGTTAGCACAGCCATCTGCATTTGCAGCAAACTATAGGCCAACCTCTTCTCCAAACCGACCTGCAGAAAAGCCAGAATAAACAGAAGCGACGATGACAAGGGCCAGCAACCATGAGTTGAACACCACTTCTTGAACACTCTCCACATGCGGACACACAATAGAGAAGTGAACGTTTGCGCACCTTCAGCAACGTTGTAATCATGGGAGTGGAATATCCCTGCTTCTTCAGCCACGCCCCCTCAAGAACCTGGCCATAGGCGAGAACCGATCCACCTGAGCCATTAGAATGGGACCCTGTGAAAGGAGATTGGCTCACACCGGCAGGCGCCATGGACGATCCACAGTTAGCCCAATGAGGTCTAACCTTCGCAGTGTGCTCCCCAGCTCGTGAGGCTGGCATCAGTGGTCAGCAGGAGCCACACCAGCAACTCCAACGGCATGCTAGCCAGAAGCTTGTCTGAGCACAACCACCACCTAAGGGCTACTCGGGTGACCAAGCGACAAGTCAACCTCTTGGACAGGAGCTGCCTCTGTGGTGACCACTGCCCGAGAAGCACCCTCTGCAATGGGCACATGTGGGCATGCGCCTAGGATACCAGATCTATCAATGCCGCCACTGACCCCAACAACTACAGGTAATGCCAGGCTGTCGGGGCCACCATCTGCAGAAAATGCCCAACTTGCTCCTGCAGTTTCCGCACTCTCTCCTCAGGTAAGGACATGAGGCCCCTGTCCGTTTGAAAACATACTCCCAGGTACACCAGATCCTGGCTTGGCTGTAGGCTGCTCTTGGCAAAATTGACCATCCAGCCGAGCTGCTGTAGACAATCGATTACTCGATTACTTGATCCGTGGCTCTCCTGCTCACTTTCACTTGGGCAAGGGCTCTCCTTCTGACCATCTCCCCAGCTGGGCCTCCGGCAAACCCCTCTTTTTGGCTGTCTCCTCTAACTCTGAGGGGTCTTCTCCCCTAATTTTCCGCGTACAAAACGCTTGATGCATTAGTAGGAAGAACTCCGGGGAAAAAAACCCAGGTGATGACTTTGAAGGCAATTCTTTGGATGTGGAGGGCCTTGGAGCTAAACCCATGGAGTCTGAGGATTCTGCTGTCTGAAGAGAGAAACTACCCGACTCTAACACAGTTGCCATTCCCGCCAAAACTGCAGGCAATCTGAGGGCTGAAGAGGCTGAAGCAGGCCTCTCAGACTGTCCGGCAGCAGCCCCCACTCCTGCAAACACACTCTTATTTCCCGTCAGGCCTTCCTCCACCAATTCGGACGCCAACTCACAATCACTGCAAAACTATGCAGTTGAGAGGGAGCCCCAACGGGAGCCGCAAGCCAAACATGCGGGCTTTGCAGGCATTCTGTTCTACCCAAGGATCCCGATACAGCCTGCAATTGATTGGAAAAAATAACACCACACGATGGAGACATCCCGAGTCCAATTCACACTCACCCTGGCTGCTCCTCATACATGCCTAAACCCCTAAGCTGCAGGGACAACAAAATGGCGTGCCTACATACATGCGCTGATCCTCCCGGCCGCCAGAGTGCAATGGTGCTACTTCACTCAAAAAACTTCACGGCGAAAACCCTGACCAGCCATTGTGGAGCCGAACCCCCTACCTTAGTCCCCCGTTCCCTAGAGGAATTGGCCTGCTAATCAGGGAGGAGCAGTTAAACTCATTCAAAAACTCTGGAACTCCCGAACCGATCCTTCTGGCTTCGGATCTGGACGGGAGTCCTACTGGATTCATGGGATTGCCAACTATGCCACCTTCGGCCTGCTCCTCACCCACTCAAGCAATCAGGAGCTGCTGATGAGCCCCAGGCCTCACACAGACAATGCAGCAATCTGAATGTTCTGTTGCTCTTTGAATGTTTAAATTCTTGCAAAATAAATAAATAAAACCAAAGGGCTACTGTGCCCAATTGAGCCCTGTATCATAGTAACATAGTAAATGACGGCAGATAAAGACCAGTCTGGTCCATCTAGTCTGCCCAGCAATATTTCAGGAGTAGCTGCACCCCTTCCCATGTCTTTTAGGGAGTAGGTGCACCCCTACCCATGTCTTTGCTTAGTGGTGCACCCACCAGGAGCAGGTACACCCCTCCCCATATATGTTTCTTTGTTTGTTTAGGGGTGAACACACCGCTCCTCCCCCCATCGCTCCATGTAGGACACCCGTATTTGTTGAGAAATTAGATGGTTCAGTTTATTTTGATTTAATCTTATTGCTGTAAAGTGATCCACAGTGTCTGTCCCAGGCCACTTTGAATTCCGTCACTGTGTTTGTCCCCACTAGCTCCATCGGGAGGGCATTCCAAGCATCCACCACCCTTTAAGTAAAGTCATTTTTATTGTTTTCACAAACTTTGACACTTAGCATACAGTCTGGCGGGCCAACATATGCCCAACAAGAGCAGTCATCAGGAAAACTGAGTTCAGCAACGGCATAAAAGTACAGATAACATACAAGCAGAACCAGGAAAATTGCAAAATAATCAACCCAGAGAACCCCGGGTCTCGACCGTCGAAACAAACTGCGGCCAATTCCAAGGGCCCAGCCGGGAGAACCCAGGGATAGGCAAGTAACGCCCTTCATGCCCAACCTAAACAAGGAGAAGAACCACCAACAAACCCCACCCCCCTCCCTACTACCCCCCTATTAAACTACCCACCCCCCGCCCCGCTAAACTAAAGACCAGCTGTACCACCCCGGAGTTACGTAATACCCAACAGCTAGCATCCCCTCTCAGATTAGGGTCCTCCGTGAGGGACAATCCCCTTCACTCAAGCCCATTAGTGGAATCAATATTCTGGTCTTGCAACAGGGGTGCCCAGATGCTTTGAAAGCGGGTCCATGTTTTACCCCCCAGAAGTCGGGCCGTTCGACCCTCCATAAGACGGAGGTCACCCAGCAGTCGCTCCCACTCCAGGATCCCCGGGCCCCCCTCCGTGAGCCAGTGGCGCAAAATACAATGTTTAGCAACTAGGAAACTCCTCTCATACAACTTCTTCTGGGCGCCTGTTCCCTGAAACCCCCCACCATTTACATGAAAGAGACACCACAAGGGGTGTAGATCTACCTCCCCTCTCACCCAAAGGGACAATTTGGACTGTACTTCTCCCCAAAAGATTTGAATTACAGGACAGAACCAAAAGCGATGGGATAGGGTACCCGCACTGCTCTTACAGAGACCACACACATCAGAAGTCACGAGTCCCATCTTCCGCGCCCCAGCCTCCGAGATGTACGCGTGCCACAACAGCTTAAATTGTAGCTCGCGGTAGCGAACCGCTTCGGAGAGCTCTCGAATGCCATGAAAGGCTGCCTCCGCCAACTCTACAGTGAAATCCACCAAGCCATCCTTATTCCAATCGCTCTACTAGCGGAACGAAACATCTCATGTTTCCGGGGGGTATCAAGAGTTCCCTCAGCCGTCGAGTCGTAAGTTGCTCTTGGCATTGCTCCAGCACGAGCCAAAGACTATGCTCCCGCGAGAGCAATTCAGCTCCCCCTGGAACACTGCGCACATAGTGGCGTACCTGTAAATAATAATAAAAGGTTTCCTTCTGCAAGCGGTACTTCTGTGACAAACCCTGGAAGGAGTCTAGTTGATCCATATTTTCCATTCGCAGCTGCCCAAGATATTCAAGACCCGCCCGCGACCAAAATTGGCTCACCCCACCCGCATTCCCCGGTGCAAAAGCCCCATTGCCTTTCAAAGGCAGGCAGTCTGTAGCTCTCCAAGGTCGGCCCCTGATCCGACAAAGATATTTCCATATGACTCGCAGCGTGCGCAGATAGGGGGACATGCGCCACGCTAGGGGGAGGGCCATACCTCCACAGTGGAGCAAATAGGCCCTGTGCCACTTTTCAGAGAATTGGTCAATCAAGGGGAGTGGTATCCGCTCGGCGTTTCCCACCACTATGTCACTCAAGCGCCGTGCTCCATAGAAAAGATTATAGGACCGCAGAGGGGTCAGTCCCAGTCCCCCCTCGGCCACCGGCCGCATGAGCCGGTCTAACGCTATACGTGCCCGTCGTGATCTCCACAGAAAACGTCCCAGGTGCCCATGAAGCTCCCGCAGATCTCGCCTGGTTAACCAGAGAGGAAGATTGCGTAATAGGTACAACCAGCGTGGCCACTCTATCATCCGTACAAGTGCAACCCGCCCCATCAGAGAGAGGGGCAAGTCCCCCCACTTCCGCAGCCGTGCGATAGTAGACATGAGAAGCGGCCGGACATTGACCGCATAAAGGGATTGCAAGCGAGCTGGGATTTGAACACCCAAATAACGTATGTGTTCAGTCGCCCAACTAAGGGGGAAGACTCCCTGCCAGGTACCTCGCGTCTGATTATCTACATCAAGTACCATAGACTTTGTACGGTTGATACGAAGTCCTGAGAATCCACCAAAATGTTCAATCATCTTAAGAGCCTCTGGTAGGGACGTCATGGGCCTGGTCAGACACAGCAGGAGGTCATCCACAAACGCGCTGACTTTTATGCCCCCACCCCGCCACTCTATACCCGCTATCTGCGGAGAGGCTAGTAAAGAAAGCAGAAGAGGTTCCAATTGTAACATATAGAGTAGCGGAGAGAGCGGACAACCCTGATGCATGCCACGCTGTAAAAGAAAAAGGTTGGGAGCATACCCCCCCCCCCCCGACGTCTACCACTGCCCGAGGAGTGGCATACAGCGCTTGTAGCCCCTGCAAGAACATCCCCTGCAGACCAAATCGCCGTAGAGCCGCAAACATATAGGTCCACGACACTCTGTCAAAAGCTTTCTCGGAATCTAGGCTGACCAGTAGCAACGGATCCCGTGCGAGTAACGTCCGCTCCATTCCCAGCAGCACCTTGCTGATATTGACCGAGGCTTCCCTCCCTTTAACAAAGCCGGCTTGGTGGGGACCCACTAACTCCGGCAAGAACAACTGAAGGCGGGCCGCTAGTATCGACGCAAAGAGTTTTTGGTCCACGTTGATCAGTGAGATAGGGCGATACGAGGCGGGATCTTCAAGATCTTTGCCCTGTTTCGGAATCAATGCTATGCGAGCCGTCCCCATATCTCTCGGAAAAGTGCCGGACTCCGCTACCTCGGCATATAAAGCCCCCAACGTAAGGATTACCGACCGTTCTAACAATTTGTACGCCTCATAGGTGAAGCCGTCAGGACCGGGAGTCTTGTGCTTTCCCAGCTCGAATCGCCTTCTGGATTTCCCCCCCCCCTGAATCTCCCGGTTCAACACTGCCAGTTCCTCTGCCCCAAGTTGCGGTAGGGGTATATGCTCCAAAAAATCCTCCATGGCGTCCTTGGTCCCCTCTTCGGAGGCATAGAGCCGCTCATAGAAGGAGCGAAACACCGGCGCGACCTCCTCAGCCCTCGTATGTCGCCCACCCTCCTCATCACGAATTACCAACACCCCTCGGGGCCCACCCTGATCCCTCACCAGTCGAGCCAACAGCTTCCCGGATCTATCGCCATACCGAAAAAACTGATGACGATAGTACTGTTGAGACTGGATGGCTCTCTCCTGCAACAAATCATTCAGCTGCTTCTGGATTTCAAGATAACCCGCCATATCACTGCGTCGGCGGAGAGCCACCGACTTGGCCACCTGAAGCTCCCGGGTTAATCAGAGCACCTCCGCGTTAACACGTTTCCGCTCGGCCCCTACATATGCTATAATATGTCCTCAGAGAACGGCCTTACCTGCCTCCCAAAAGGTAGCCACCGAATCAACCGTTCCTTCATTATACTGAACATATTCATCCCAGTGCTTGACCACAAAATCCCGAAAATCTGGTCTATTGGCAAGGTGGCTAGGAAAAGACCATTTGGCAGCTCCCTGGCGCTCACTGCGCCAAGTCATGGTGACCATAGCATGATCAGACACTAGAATTGGCCCTATCTACTCGAAGCACTTTCCCAAACCAGTGTTGTGACATCAGGATATAATCAATTCTGGACCACGTTTGGTGGGCGCGCGACAGATGTGTATAGTCTCTGCTATCCAGGTGAAGCACCCTCCAGGCATCGATCAAAGCTCCGAATTCACATAGATAACTTACGCCAACTACCCCCAGTACATGCGTGGGAACGATCCAGAAGGGGGTCATGAGGGCAGTTATAATCTCCCGCTAAAATTACTAGAATCTTCGGAGCTTCCAGAACCTTATGCAAAAGAGTCTTAAAGAAAGCATGATCATAATTATTGGGTGCATACACATTCCCAAGAAAAAACTCTTCTCCCTGAATCTTAAGGTGGGCAAATAGGAATCTACCTTTGGGGTCTACATCCACCTTTAAGATCTCACAGGCTAGACCCTTGTGGACCAAAATTGCAACACCTTTTCTACGGGTATCCGAGGGGGCAGACAGAACCGTTCCCACCCAATCCCGCTGGAGCTTGGAGTGTTCCTTGGCTGTCAAGTGTGTCTCCTGCAACAGGGCCACCTGAGCCTTTTGTCTCTTAAGGGCTTGTAAGATTTTAGTGCGTTTCACAGGGGTGGTAATCCCACCAACATTCCAGGTTACAATATGTAAGTCAGGGTGGATAATGTATGCGTTCAAGACCTATAATCTTAAAGTGAAACAAATGAAGTCGGGCGTGGGGCAGCCCAGCCTCCACCCCAGCCCATCTCAGCGAAACGCTATATTTAGGGGTGTCCCACACAGAAAAAGACCCAAACCCACCCGGGGGTACATGCCACTGCAAAAATAAACTTCCCATACCTTCCCTCCCCCCCTCCACCCTCCCCACTCCCCCCCTAACCCTTCTATTCCCCCCTCCCACCTCTTATCCCCAGCCACTATCCCATCCCCTCCCCAAGCCCCTTTAAAACCAGCACCAGCCATTCTCCTCAGTATCCTCGACTGAGGCTACGGCCATAGCAATGCCACAGGGCAGCCCACCCGATCCTCCCCACACTCCCCTCCCCCCGGCCATCCCAAGCCATCCTAGACCTATTCCAGCAGTTTATCTGAGGGTATCACTAAAAACATAGAAAGAAGAAAGTGACAAGAGACATGCAAAACAATGCAAACTGAACCAAAGCTGCGTGTCCAGAGAGCCACTCGAGCTCATTGCTCCAAGTCCTCGAAGCAAGGTCCACTGTCTCCAAAACACACCAGATACAGTCAAACCGGCCCCACCAGCACCGAGGTCGATCCAATCTGTGCCCTCCACGCCATCACCTCCTTCATGCGTTGTTAGACCATCGATCAGCTGTGATCTTGTTCTGCCGGTAATGTCGCCAGAAATTGTTTCGCCTTCCCAACCTGCTCAAAAGTATGCGCCTTCCCGTGCAGAGTGACCCGCAGAGTGGCTGGAAAAGCTAGGGTAAAGCGGGCCTTCCGACGGAAAAGCTCAGCACAGACTGGGGTAAACTCCCTCCGCTTGGCCGCTACCGCCGCAGAGTAATCTTGAAATATCAAGATTTTGCGGTTATTCAACAACAGTTCAGGCAGCTTCCTGTAGGCCTGCAGAATTATAGCCTTATGTTGGAAATTGAGAACTTTCAGTATGACCACACGTGGTCGAGCATCCTCCTCCTTACGGGCTCCCAATCGGTGCGCACGTTCTATGCGAAAGCAGCCTCGCAGGCCTTCCAGGCCCAAAGCCTCCGGAAGCCACGTTTCCAAAAATGGGAGCAGTTCTTTCTCAGGCTTCTCCTCTCCGATTCCCAGTACGCGAAGATTATTTCGCCTCGATCGATTTTCGAGGTCATCTAGCTTTTGTTGCATCTCCTGTAAAAGTTGCGCGTGCTTGGCCATTTCCCTCTCGCGGCACCCCTCCTCGCTCTCAAGGCTGGCGACCCGATGCTCTAACTCATCAACTCGCTTCCCAAAATCTGTCAACGAGTCCTCCATGCCGTCAAGCTTTTTCATGAGCATGTCAAATTTCGGGTCCAAAAGCTTAACGACTTCTTTAGCGAGCTCTGCCGGGGCCGAATCTACACTCTCCCCACCCGGCATCGACGTGGAAGGCCCAGCCTTGTGAGTCTTTTCGCGCTCTCGCTTCGGTGCCAGCGGCATGGCCGGGGATCACCGACTCCAGCCACAGTCAGTAGGCAGTTTCAGAAACCCTCCCAAATAGAAGGGGAGTAGTAGAGAGGCAATTAGCAGATTTTAATGCAGAATTATTGATGTGGCTACCCCGGAGCGAGCGGGAAGCGTCCGCGCTCACTCACGCATCACGTGACCTCCTCTCCACCACCCTTTAAAAGTATTTCCTGACATTGCCTTTCAATTTACCACCTTGCAGCTTCATGTTATGCCCTCTAGTTTTACAGCTTCCCCGTCTCTGGAAGAGGTTTGTTTGTTCATTATTTCTCTTTAAGTATTTCAAAGATCTGAATCATATCTCCCCTATCCCTCCTCTCCTCCAAAGTGTACATATTTAGGTCTTTAAGTCTCTCCTCATAAGGCTTCTGACGCAGGCTCCAAATCATTTTCGTCGCCTTCCTCTGAACAGCTTCCATTCTTTTTCAATCCTTTGCAAGATACGGTCGCCAAAACTGAACACAGTATTCCAAAGTGAGGCCTCACCAGAGACTTATACAGTGGTACTAGTACCCCTTCCTTTCTGCTGGTAATTCCTCTTCGCATGCAGCCCAACATCCTCCTGGCTTTTGCCACCGCCTTGTCGCACTATTTTGCCACCTTGAGATCTACAGAAATAATCACACCGAGGTCTTTCTCCTGCTCCGTGCACACCAACCTCTCGCCCCTTATCGAGTACATTTCCCTTGGATTTCTGCTACCCAAGTGCATGACACGGCACTTCTTCGCATTAAATCTTAATTGCCAAGCATCAGACCATTCCTCCAGCTTTTGCAGATCCCTCCTCATGTTAAACACTCCCTCAGGGGAGTCCATTCTGTTGTAAATTTTCGTGTCATCTGCAAAAAGACAGACTTTTCCATGCAGTCCTTCAGCAATATCACTCACAAATACATTGAACAGTGCCGGGCCTAGGACCGAACCCTGAGACACCCCGCTAATCACCTTCCTTTCATCCGAGTGAGCTGCATTTATCATCACTTCTGTCGTCTGTCAGTCAACCAATTTCTGATCCAGTTTACCACCTTGGGACCCATCCCCAAACTACTGAGTTTATTGATAAGCCTCCTATGAGGGACACTATCAAAGGCTTTGCTGAAATCCAGGTAGATGACATCCATCGCATGTCCTTGATCCAGTTCTCTGGTCACCCAGTCAAAGAACTCAATGAGATTTGTCTGGCAAGATCATCCCTCGGTAAAACCATGTTGCCTCGGATCCTGTAACCCGCTGATTTTGAGAAAGTTCACTATTTGCTCTTTCAGGAGCATCTCCATTACTTTTCCTGCCACCGAGGTAAGGCTCACGGGCCTGTAGTTTGACACTTCTTCCCTGTCACCACTTTTGTGTAGAGGTATGACGTCAGCCATTCTCCAGTCCTGAGGAACCTTTCCTGTTTCCAAGGATCTGTTGAAAACATCTTTTAATGGCCCTGCAAGAACCTCTCTGAGCTCTTTCAGTATCCTTGGATGTATCCCATCCGGTCCTATGGCCTTGTCCACTTTCAGTTTTTCAAGTTGTTCTAAAACTTCATCCTCTCTGAATGGTGTGGTATCATCTACCTCATTCCCATTTTTATATTTGGGAGTCACAGGTGGTCCTTCTCCAGGATTTTCTTTAGTAAAAACAGAGCAGAAGTATTTGTTTAGTAATTTCGTTTTATCAATGTCATTTTCCACGAGTCCGTTTCCAGCACTTCTGAGTCCTGCAATTCCACCTCTGATCTTCTTCCTTTCCCGAATATACCTGAAGAAAGTTTTGTTGCCGCACTTAACATATTTAGCCATCTTTTCCTCTGCCTTTTTTCTCCCCCCCAAAACAACCAGCTCTGCCTTTCCCTTATTGTAGCTCTTCAGTGGCGTGCAGACTACACAGAAACCTGCTCCCAAGCTGTTGGAGACTGAGGAGTCTAATAGGAGGTGCCAGCTGCCTAAGTACAGTGATATCATCAAGTATCCAAGCTGCTAGAGGGGCAAGAAAACTCACAAGTCTGGGCTGGACTGCAGGGGACAATAAGGAAATGCAGGTTCCCCTCTCCCCATGCAAACCTCTGATTAAAGAACCATATAAACATCATCCCATGCAGCATACCCCAGACAAGAAACACCTTTTTTTCCACAGCGTACCTCAGACAAGCACCCCCTCTTTCCCATGGTGTACTGCACAGGACAGACTCCCATCCCATGAAATACCTCAGAAAAGAGATTTCCCTACCCATGAATTACCTCAGACAAGAGACTATCCTTGTTCTATAACATACCACAAACAAGAGACCCTTCTTCCTAAGAGAAACTACCCATCTCATGACATCATTCTGACAATAGAGATGCTCCTCAGAGGCTCCTCCCATCCCATAAAGTACCTCAGACAAGGGACTTCCCTGCAGGAGTTTGCTGAAATTCTCTGGGTGAGGATGCGAGTTCTGAAAAAAGTGGGAAAAGAATTCAAGTTACCTTTTGCCCCTACAAGCTGAAGAGAGGCAAACAATTACTTTTATCCTACTAGTGCCCAAATCTCTTCCTCTGCTGGTGGCCTTGCCCTTTTACTTTTATCCACTACCCCTCCCTCCTTCATTACCATTAATCCCACCCTTTTCGGTTGGCTGACACATTATTAAACACAGCATATATACTTCATAAGAGTTCTACCAAACATTAACAGGCTTAAAAATAACCCTGATTTTTAAGTCAGCCTAATAGCCAACATTGGCAAGTGCCATGCATGGCCATGGTGAAGACCTGGGTTCTATTCCTGACCAGGGCTGGGAATCTACTGAAAAAGGGCCTCAGAGAGAATGTCTCAGCTCAACAGTGAAACCTAGTGACCACACCTAAGGTCCGTACTACTGTAGCTGTAATTTGTGGCTTCCAGTCAAAGAATGCCCTGCCAAGGCTAAGAGTTGGGAGGAGGATAAAAAGAAACTAGAAGAACACCCCCCCCCCTTCTCAGAGTTGTTGCAAAAGCAAAATCATGGTGCTATAGTCTAAGAGAGGCCAGTTCCTTAGTATCATCCCCCCGAAAAGAGAGGACCCTGAGAGACAGGACATGAGGGCCAGTGCAAGGATACTGGGCACCCTCGGAGAACCTTCAGCCTTACATGCCTCTGCTCCGGATTTTGATTATTAAATTTAACAGCCATGATCATCCCAACATCATCCCTCCCCCACAGTCCTGTAAAAATATATAACTGGATATCATACTTTTACCCCTTGCCTTGCATGTATGCGTGTGCCCGCTTTCCGTGCACCGACGGCTGTCAGACTCTACTGCTGCTCTATGCCGTCTTAGGCGACTGGGCCGTCCTGGTGGTGGTGGGATAAAGAGGAAACTGGAAAGAAGAAAAAAGCTTAGGGTGATAGAAACAGATCTAAGGAGAAAAGGGAAGGTAGAGTACAACGTGGGGAGATGTGAGGAAAGACAGAAGAAGCAGAACTTAAAGGGAAAGATGGAGACAAACAGAAGGGAATGGGAGAGGGGCCTTTGGGTTGGGGGGGAGGAGTGAAGACAGATATAGCAGAACCTGGAAGAAATAGAAAAAGGAAGACGAGTGTGACAGAAAGGACACACGTACATACAAAGGACAGCTGGATATTTACAAGTGTGATGCTGAATTATTTGGGTGTTTCTGTGATTGTTGAGTTTAATTATCTAAATCTTGGGAAGGGGGGAGGGGACATAAAGCTGAAGGTTCATCTAAGATGCCTAATACCCTTACACCAAACCTGCTCCCACTCCCAAAGAGCAACTCTGCCCCCGATATCTTTAAGCCAAAACCCAACTAAATCCCTTCATCCCTCTCCTTTCATATTAAGGCCACTTCCTCAGACTCCCACAGACCCAGCCACAACTTTTCTCCTTACCGAGATGAAAAGGTTCAGCTCCAAGCGCAGCAAGAGAACGTCCATCATCACTGAGGCCACTCGGGGAACATCTGGTGCCTCCACGTCCTGCGGAAAGCTCATGCCATCTAACTGCTCCTCTGTGTATCCATAGAGTCGTAAGACCTGGCGCCCGCCCTAAAGGAAAAATACAGTTTGAATCAGGAACAGAAAGAGCAGAAGTGCCCCCACCATCTTAAGCAAGGGAGAGATTCACCCACAACTTTACTATATTGCTGGCCAGGTGTCCCCTTCACTACTGAGAGAACCCTCACAAACATTAGTATAGCACTGGGGAAGCTGGGCGTCTTCCACATTGCCCACCCTTCACATACATTGATGGCATCCACAGTGCTTCGGAAAACTGGGTTGTTGAACTTCACAGATCTCCAGAACTTGGGTTTCTGTGGGTTCAGCAGGTTCCGGCCATATTTCTCCAGGATGTTGAAAGCCGTGGATATCCTCCGCAAGAACACAGGGGGCTGGTGGGAGTGGGGAAGGGAGAAGAGAATAAAGATGTTTGTAAAGGAAACGTCTATGAACCTCTCAATTTCCACATGAACAATGCAACATTGACCTCTGATCCCTTGTAACCCTTGACCCTTATCTCTTTAACAGTACAATACCCCTGATCCCAGATCCCTCTCCTAGCTGAAGGCAGCACAGCTGTGACCTCAGATCTCTCCCCTCTCTCATGCTGGTACAACATAATCCCAGACCTCTCTTATTGCAGTGCAGCTGTTATCCCCAATCCCTCACCTCCCCAACGGTGATACAGTTATGATCCTCCCTCACCTCTCCGATAGCATTTTCTTGTATGATGTCACCGGCATCAATCTCAAGATACTTCTCTTTGAGTGGCACTGGGCTCTCGATTAGTGGTTGAAGGCACTCCTCGGAGAACTCTGAGAGCTGAGCACTCAGCAGAGACAATGCTGCCTCTCGTACCTCCAGGAACCGGTGCCTGGTCTTGTCCCCTAACCCTTGCTCCATCATCACCCTAGTTCCTCCCCCCACTTCTGGGGGTCTTCCGCAGTAGTGGATGCGATGCTACACCTGTGACAAACTGAAAAGGAAAAGAAGAAACGCTGGTTACTCCATGGGAAACCCAAGTACCAGAGGTCAGGACATGCTTAGTCCATCACCTCTACCGACAACTGCGCGAAGTGTTCCCACATACAGGGGGTGCAGACTTCCTTTGCATATTCTCACAGTGGGGCTTAGCATGGCTGAAGAACTTTTAGGAAGTTAATTTTTCATGCAGCACATAATTAAGCTGTGGGATCTGTTACCAGAAGATGTGATCAAGGCAATCAACCTAGCAGGATTCAAAAGAGGTTTGGACAGGTTCCCAAGAGGTTTGGACAGGTTCCCGAGAGGTTTGGGCTTGGCCTGGAAAGGGTTAACAAATTTTTTGGCCAAGCTCCCGGAGGAAAGGTCCATAACCTTTTATTAGAGAGAAGCTGGAAAATTATTAAAAAAAAAATTTATGCCAACTTTCACCAATTCAAGATGTTCTACAAGGCACACAACCCAACAGAGCGTGACATCTGTTGTACATGCAACGGAACCCTTAAAATATGAGCAAACATGAATCCACCGTTTGCCCCGATACAAGCATTGAGTAGCCTATTCGTCTTTTTGGAAACCAGCCAGGTCCTTAAGACCTGGATTGGCTACCCTAGGAAACAGGATACTGGACCTGAAAGAGCTTGGTCTGACCCAGTATGGCATTTCTCGTATCCTTATGAACGGAACCTCCCCAAGGTCTCTGCCTTGGAAGTAACAGGCTGCGCCTGGCCCTATGGCTAGCTCACACAGAGCAGTGCGGCCTAGTGGTTGAGGCAAGTTGCTAGAGGACCAAGGGTTTGAATTCCAATCGAGACCACCAACCTTGGGCCATAAAAACTGGGGTTTCTGGTCCCACAGGCGGTCCTTCTGGCCTTCGTTAAGCAACTTAACTCTCTGTCTCAGGGACATAAATTGTGAGCCCAAAACATAAATTGTGAGCCCTTCAGGGACAAGGGAGCCCAAAACATAAACTGTGAGCCCTTCAGGGACAAGGGAAATAGAAATACCGTAAGAGACTGTATGCCACCCTGACCTGTAGGCAATCAGTATACTCAAATAAATAACTGACTGGGAATATGTGACCATAGCAAACACTGGCAGTGGAGAGACATCAGAGCTGGTGCTGGTTCCTGGTCTTCCTTTCTCGCTCTCCCAGTCCTTCTGCCAGCATTGAGAAAAGGCTGAGAATAGACTGTCCAGTGGGCCAGGGACCTTGCGTCCTGGACATCAGAGAGAAAGAGGGGCTAGGATCTGGGAGCAAAGCCCAAAGAGAAAAGGGAAACTGGTGACTGTGACACTGTAGCTCCTCCGGACGGCTCACTCCACAGCAGATCCCACGACTGCATCTCCAACCCCATGTAACACCATGAGGACCTCACGCACTTTATTACAATCGACATCCCCCCATTACTGGAGAAATTACCTTAGTCTGATAATACAGTCTGAGCAAAGAAATGCAGTCTCACTCTGCAAAGAGTTCACCCAAAAATCATGCCTAAGCAATTGTGAGCACATACAAAATGCACATCTACATATACGGGTGACCCAGCACCTGTCACCCAAACACAGTGCAGTGAGCACGCTTGAACATAGGCTGAATGCATGGAGCATACACAGAGTATTAACTTCCTCTATGAAACCTTCCAGTGTCCTGGAGCGCTAAGCCCAAGACTGTGCTAACTAGACGTCCTTCTCTGCACCCTCAGCACGGGACCTTTAACAAAATGGCACAGACGGGTCAGTGCCCCTGCTAAGTGCTTAAAGCCCTGCTCTGACAGCACAGGCTCTAGAAATAGATGAGAATTTCCTGGGAAGGGCATGCTAAGTGGAGCTATGAAACACACAGACACCCCCCCCCCCTGCAGTCAGAGAAATAGCGGTGGGATACACCGACAACCTTGCAAGTGGAGGTCTTAGAGGTTGCTGCCTGTGTGAACCTGATGAGGAATATGATTTCGTATTTTAAACACACCCCCCCCCCAGGGATGGGGGCACTGAATACTATATGTGATTCATGAGCAGCGCTGACATCCAGTGGCCTTTAGGGCACCAGAGCCAGACATACGATACAGAAGTTAAGAGCTTTAAATCTTGGTCATATAATCTTGATTTGCAGAACATTACAGTTGCTTGTTTAGTCACTAACCCCTGAGTGCCCATGAGGTGGCCCTGTGGTTATTTCTTCCCTGACTTGCAGAGAACAATCTGATGATGGCTGTATACACACGGTCACAGAAAGGCACTATTGAGTTTACCAGCTGCCCTCTGGTGGCCATAGACCGTAGCACAGGTACTTCTTGGTTGACAGTTTAACTATTATTATTATATATTTTTTTATATCCTAAGGTTTCCTAAACCTGTCCCTGTGAAACCACAGACGTTTGGGCAACTTTCACTATAGAATACACAAAAGCACACTTCCAGCCTGTCCCTCCTTCCACCTACAAGTTAGGGCTCTGCTCTTGATGAGCCTAAAAGCTGGCAATTTGCCTAATATCCCGGGACTTAACAGATGCTCCTCAGAGACATGATTAGGAAGGAGAGAGCATGTGGCATCAGAGATCAATGCCAAAACTGCTGTCCTATAAAACTAAGAATAAACAGGACTGACAACAGTCCCCTTAAGGCTGAGGAACCCCCCGAGCCTCAAAAAACCTACAAACAAAAGAAAGAAACACTAGACCTAAAAATCTAGCTATTCTGCCTGTCGTCTTCCTCACACAGGCAGCTCACTGCAACTCCCGCCACGGAGTCCAAATACCTAGAGAGAAAATGGCTGCCCCTTTGCCAACGAATTTTGGCGCCAAGAACAGCCGCCGCTGCAAAAAGGAGGCCTCAGCAGACCAACAGAGCCCGAAGGCCTTACCTGCAGGGCCGAAAGCCACGCAGCCTGCTCCTACCACCTTGAATTCATCCGATCCTCAAGCCGCGTGCTGTGCCCAGCAGTCACAGCAAGGACCGCTCAGCCGGTTCCACAGAGTAAAATTAAAATCCCGCAGCAACGGAGAAGCTCCGTCTCACACAGCTTAAGTGTGGCTGTACGGGTCCCGGAGCTCTCTCCCGTACCGTCAAGGGAGAGAGATCCACACCAGCGAATGCCTGCAGCAAGTGAAAATAACTGACAAGGAGGGAAGGCGAGAACTGCTACTAATTTAAAGAGCCAGGCTCAAATTTAAAATTACTGTAAATATAAGGAAATTTGCTCCTAACAACTAAAGGGAACTAACCCCTGATTGCCAATTAACCAAAGGTAACTGAATTAAAAGTAAAAATCAAAACTAAAATCTGAATAGAATTTGTCACACTAAATGCTCCTTATCTGTTCCCCCAAGTGAGCCCAGAAGCTAGGCTCACTACGTCCTCCTGCTGCATGGAGACTGGACACACTGGGGGCTGATGGGAGAGACCAGCAGGCTATATCCAGTGATGTCATGAGTTTTTGACATGCTCAGTCTCCAAGCTGGAGGAGGTTCACTACCCAGAGGTTGAGGACTAAACTGGAGGAACGATAAGGAAAATCTAACGCTGACTGTGGTACAGATCACCAACTACTAGTATCCAAACTCAAGCTAAAGTTGAAAAAGAGCAAGCCACTCATGAATGTAGCAAAATATGACCTTGAGAATATACCACCAGAATTTAAAGACTGCCTGCAAAATCAATTTGTTCCTTTAGATACAAATGACAAGAGCTTCAGAAGAGTTGTGATGATATCAAGAAGGTTGTGTTGGAAGAAAGTGAGAAGTTTTACAAAAGGTGAAAAAGCAAAAATGAACAAAATGGATAACTGAAGAAACTCTGAAAATTGCCCAGAAATGAAGAGAAGCGAGAAAGAGAGAGATTTCTAACATACAGCAAGACAAGACAAGGAGAAGTAGTACAATAACACATGCAAGGAAATAGAATCAGAAACTATTAAAGAAAAAGATAGTCTTTCCTAAAGCTACGAGTTAAAGAAAAAAATCCGAGCTTCGAATTGGAATGTTACAAGATGCGCAAGGATCCATGTTGAATGATGTTGAGAAGATCAAGAAAAGGTGGAATATACAGAGTCATTATACCATAACGATCAAGTGGACCAACAGCCGGCTGCTCAGGAAAGGTGGAATATACAGAGTCATTATACCATAACGATCAAGTGGACCAACAGCGGTTTCAACCTGTACCTTATGATCAGGAACCACTGGTGATGAAAGAAGAAGTTGAAGCAGCATTGAAAGCCTCGTCATAGAACAAAGCACCAGGCATTGATGGCACTCCTAGTGAAGTATTACAGCAACTGGATGCAGCCGTTACTGTATTACAAGGCTCTGGCAGAAAATTTGGAAGACATCATCATGCCGAACTAACTGGAAAGATCTGTGTTTATACCAATACTAAAGAAAGGTGATCCAACCGACTGTGGAAATTATCATACAATCGCTCTGATCCCACATGCCAGCAAGATTCTACTCAAAATTATTCAGCAAAGACTTCAACCATACCTGGAACGAGAACTACAAGACCCACCTCTTTACCGCTGCATTCAGATACTGACTCCTTCCTCATCTTACCCTAACCCCCTCATCATTTATGACCAAACTGCAGACCAAACTGTACCACACCGTACCTTGCGCAGAACTGACTAACGCTCTGTACTGTTCTATCTACATTGTAAGCTCCGATGAGCATGACTCTGACGGGCAGGGACTGTCTCTTGTATGTTGGCTACGTCTTGTAGGTTAACTGTGCAGAGCGGCATGCGTGGCGCTTTACAAATGCTGAATAGTAGTAGTAAATTACAAGCAGGGTTCAGGAAAGGGTGAGGAACGACAGACATCATTGTGGAAGTGAGATGGATCCTTGAAAAGACAAAAGAATAGCCATATGTGTTTTTATTGACTATATCAAGGCTTTTGATTGTGTAAACCATAAGAAACTCTGGGCCACATTAAGAAGCATAGGTATACCTGAAATTCTGATAGTTCTCTTGCACAATCTTTACGTTGAAGAAGCAGTTCAAACCGAACAAGGAGAAACAGAATGGTTTAAAATCAGCGAAGGTGTACAACAAGGCTGCATACTTTCCCCCTACCTGTTTAATTTATATGCAGAACAAATCATCAGAGAAGCAGGATTGTAGGAAGACAACTGAGGTGTGAAGATTGGTGGAAGATTCATCAACAACCTTTGTTTTGCTGATGATACCACACTACTGGCCGAAAGTGAAGACAATCTGAAACATTTGCTTCTCAAGATCAAGGAACATAGTCTTAAAATGAGCCTGCACGGGGGGGGGGGGGTGGGGTGGAGAGCAGTGGTGCAGATTCATCTGTTTGTTAGTGGTATTGATGCGGGCCGTGGATTTTAAAAACCTGGGGTGTTACAGTTGGGGGGTACGCTTCATCAGAGAGTTCCATGTAAATGTCTGGTGGGTTATAAATCTAGATAAGTCTTTTTCAGCCAAATGACTTTGTTGTCTTTACTAGCACCAGGTTACTTGTGTTAACACAGGGGAATGTTATCCCACAGGGCACGATATAATCACATCGTGTATTGTACATACTTGGGGCCACTCAGTGGGATCGTGCTCCTGTTATGGTAATATTTCTTAAGTATACTTTGGGTATGTCTCCCATACCTTAGGTGTATGGTTAGCAATCCCCCTAACTTGTGGGCTATAAAAGAATTCTTTGTAAATGTGTTTAATTAGAATGTGCCTGCTACGGTTTATGGTTTGGAGTTTCTATTTTCTGTACGAGACTTTGGTGTTGATTGTATAGTAAAAAATTTCAATAAACAATAAATTTTTTAAAAAAAGAGCCTGCACCTTAATGTAAAGAAGACAAAGAACATGACAACTGGCAAAATCAATAAGATCATCGTTAATGAAGAAAAATTTGAAATAGGGGACAACTTTAACCTACTTGGATCAACTAAAAGTAGAGGGCATAACATGAAGCTGCAAGGGGGTAAACTGAAAGGCAATGTCAGGAAATGGTCTTTATCTGCCGTCAAAAAAAAAGAAAACTATAAATAAAGAAATGACAAGCAGTCAAGAAATCCTACCATGCACTGCTCTTGGCAGAACGGCTATGAAAGACCTAGACAAGATTCTCAAGAGCAGAGATGTCTCTCTCCATACAAAGATTCGACTTGCTAAAGCCATGACAGTTTCAATAACATCATATGGATGTGAAAGCTGCACAGGGAAAGAGACAGACAGGAAGACAAGCGATGCCTCTGTGTATATTATAGACTGCGGACTGCCCTGACAACAAGCCAGTCAGTGCCCGCGGAGATCTTAGCAGCTCAGATGACAAGACGCTTTGGACACCTCATGCGAAGAGAGAGAGAGAGACATGATGCTCGGCAGTGACAGGGGTCCATAGAGTGAGAGCAGCTGCCGGTCCGACGGAAGAGCGAACAGACACTATCCAGAGGGCCGACGGCACTTACCAACGACAGGGCGCGACATCTGCCGTTAAAGTCGCCTCCTCACGGCGCAGGAAGGGGGGGGGGCAGCGTCACGTGACGTCCTTCCCCACTGGCGGCCGCGGCCCTCTCTCCCCGCCAGCCTGCGGATCAGCGGCGCTCCCCTAGGGGCAGGCGGCAGCGAGACGACACCCAGAGCAAGGGAGGAGGCACTACAGCGGCCCGCAAGAGCCGTCACGGAGCCTCGCCTCGCCTCGCCTCACAGCGCCCGGGCTCCCGCACAGGCCGTGGTATGGGACCCGCGGCACCGACTGCACTGGCTGGAATCAGGCACTACCTATACCACAATGCACTGGGAGACGTGAACCCAAAACCAGGATTAGGCACCATTCTCCTTCTCGGAATGGACAACCGAGCAGCTCTGGACGATAACCTCTCTATGATGTGGAGGACTGACTGACAGCCTCTTGTCGGTTTGCCCTCCGCTCCTAACGAATAAAGCTTCTGATTTTGAAGGAGGACACAGAGGAAGGCTTGGGAGACGGTCTAGCCTAACAGTGCAGACTCGTTCGGCATCAACCAATATTATCTTTATTCCGGGAAAATAAAAATAAAAAAGTCATCTGACCAATCTCGTGACTCGTGACGCACATGCTAGTTTGTAACTAGGAGAAAAAACTGCGACCAGAAGATGGGACGGAATAATGGGGAATACATTTCCAGTTTACCCAATCAGGATTGGGAATGACACGATAGGCGGGGAATTCAAGCAGATGCATGACTGATCCACCAATCAGAATGCCTTGCGCGAAGGCTGGTCGTCCTATACTTGCCCAATTGGCCTCGGGTAAGTGGGTAGGCGGAATCCTCAACCAATTGAGGCTGGGCACGCAAAATGCAGGCGGTACTTTGCCCCCTTTGCTCCTAGCTCCCAGCTGTCAGTCGATGCTGCGGAACGGGTTGGGGAGCTAACGTCCCTTCCGGCCTTTTTCAGCAAGGTGTATAAAATATAATATGCATAGCTAATAATTCGAATCTAAAAGCATGACATTAATATAATTAGTGGGATGGATTTTAGAATCGACAGTATAATTAATATAAAAGTATGAGCATATTAGTGTACAAGTTCTGCACATGCATATGAATAGCATTTTAATAATAAAATGAACCTTATACAGCCGTTTATTGTTGTTAGATATTGCTGTCTCACAAAGGGGTTAGCTGAAACTCTAGGGAGATAAACCGAGACACCCAGAGTTAGGGATTATCTTTATGTTTATGCAATTTCTTGATATACCGCCCAGGCTGAAGGGCATCAGAGCTGTTTACAGTCACTACAAGAGCTGAGACAATCGGAGATAAAAGTGACTTATCTCCCAGGGTCACACACAGAATCAATAACAGAGCCAGGGGTTAGAAACTGAGCTACAGGAACAGAAACTTGACACCTCCCCCCTCTCCCCAACCAATCTGCTGGAATTCTGCAGGTAATAATTCAAAATGTTGTACTTCTGAGATTTTTTTCTGTATTGTACTTTAAATTTATCATTCAAAAAGAATAGGCTTTGTTATTTTGACAAATTGTGCATAATTCAGACCTCTTGGCACAGACGTTTTAATTTTGTTTGCAGAAGTCCATTAGTAGAATTAGTAAGGGAGCAGGGGATTAGAGCTCAAACATTGAGAGATAAAAGTAACTATCTTCCAGGGTCGCACACAGAGAGTCCATGACAAAGCTGGGGATTAGAACCGCCAGGGAGAGAAAATAAGTCTAAGCATTTCTTATTAAGACAATGGGTAGAAGACATTTTTTTCCTGCTACTAATATCTCTTTCTCTCCTCCCTGTCAGGTCTCCTCAACCTTGGAGCAATGTGCGAGGTGGAGATCTCCATGCAGGCTTATGTGAAGATGTGCCTACATGCGGCCCGCTATCCCCACATGGCGGTTAATGGAGTACTGCTGGGATATGGAGGCAGCCAAACGGGTTGCTTGTACTTGACAGACTGTGTGCCCCTCTCCCATGGCCTCCTTCCCCTCTCCCTCCCACTGGAGATAGCCCTGAGCCAGGTACTCTTGGGGGGCAGGAGTGTTCCCAGCACAGTTTTACCACCACTGTCAGTCAACACTATATGCAACCCTGGAACCCTACATCACTCTTAGATTCCCTTTTCTTTCACTAGCTTCCTGCATGTTGTTTCTTGTTTATGTTTATTAGTTTGATATACCGCCATTTCAATAAGAGCACAGCGGTTTACAAAGTTAATAAATGTACAGGAGAGGCCAATGAGCCGGAAAAGGAAGGGCAGTTACAAAGTGTGATAGGAAGGCACTCAAGACATTTAAATATACAGGACTAAAGAGAAGAGTGAGAGAAAGGGGGAAGAGGAGGGCTTCACACAAAAGGGGAAGGGAGCTCAAAAGCAATGAAGAAAAGGTGCGTTTTTAGATCTCTCTTGAAGGTGGGATAGTGTTGTTTGAGTCTGAGGGAAGTGGGTAGGGAATTCCAGTAGGCAGGGCCAATGGAAAAGAAAGCAGAGGAGCGTGTAGATTGTAAGTGGGCACATGATGGAGAGGGGAGGTGAAGGCGGTTAATGTGTAATGATCGAAGTGAACGAGTGGGAGTATGGAATTGGAGTAGATCTGCCAGGTATTGAGGGGTGTGATTGTATAATACTTGGGGGGCCAATGTAAGGACTTTGTAACGTATGCAGAATTGGAGGGGAAGCCAGTGAAGGTGAAGAAAGAGGGGAGTGACATGATCGCGGAGTGAAGAGTGAAAAATAAGGCGTGCGGCGGTGTTTTGAATACGTTGGAGGCGATGTAATTGTGAAAGAGGAAGCTCAGCCAGAACCGAGTTGCAGAAATCGATACGTGACATAACCAAAGAAAGAAGAAGGGTGGTGAGAGCCTGAGGGGTAAGAAAAGGACAGATAGCTTGGATCTGGCGAAGAAAGAAAAAGGAGGTTTTAGTAACGTGGGAGATGTGAGCACAAAAAGAAAGGTCAGAATCGAAGAAAACACCTAGATAGCGGAAACTCAAAACAAGAGGGATGGGTGAGTCAGAAAAGGAGGGAGTGATCGGGGGGGGGGGGAGCACTACCATAAGTGAACCAGATGGCTAATGTTTTTGTTAGATTTGGGTGCAAACAGTTGTCTCGCTCCCCACTGGGTACTGATCTGCCTTTTCCCTTCCTGGACAGATTGACCTGTGGAGCGCAGAGGAGCAAGAGGGTCAATGTCTGGCTGGTTATTACCAGGCTAATGCTAGCTTAGATGAAAAAAGGTGAGTGAATTCCAGAAACGCATTGATACTGGCATAAGTGCACTCTGTTTTATATGTGTGTGTGTGTGTATATATATATGGATATGGTTATATATCTATATACAGGACTGGCAGAAACCCCAGCAACAGCCCCGCCGCCACACCCCCCCCCCCCCAGCTGCCGCCGATTCTGTCTTGGGAGGGGGAGGCAGGCCACGGCAGTATTCCAAAAAATGGCTACTTTTCAAAATACTGCTCCTGCCCGTTTCCCCCCAAATGGAATTGGCAGCAGCTGGGGGGGAGCTGCGGTGCTGCCAGTCCTGTGTGTCACCACCTAGCTTGCCTAGTGGATGGGCCTGCCCTCCCCCTCCCTCTCTCTCTTTATATATATATATATAGATATATATATACACACACACACACATCTTTGTTCATACTACTGTTTTGTCATGTTTCCCTTATCCTCCCCCTCAGTCCTAGCACTGCTGCCCTCCGGATAGCTGGCCGAGTCTCAGAGTATTTTGAAGATGCTGTCTTGATCATGGTGAGAAGGAAGCATTTGTTTTTTCATAATAACACCAAATGGTAACCAGGGGGCTTGGGTTCTGTCACTTTGAGTTACTTATTTTCTCTGCAGACAAGCAGGGGAATGCAGCCACACTTGATAGACAACATCTCTGACGTTGTCTACGTGCTGGATTTCCCTAGCTCAGACAAGTCAAAAGACTTGTCTGACTGCACACTGCACTTCGTGCTCTGCTATCTCTGTCCCTGACCAGCTTTTCTCTGTCCCTGCATAGCCTCGTGGTGATTTTAGACCACTCCAGCAGCCCACTCTTCAGTGACTCATCAGCCATGCTCCTCAGGTGCCGCTCCCAGTATTTCAAAAAATAGAACCAAAAAACCAAAAGGGAAAGCAAATACTTCTACAGTGCGATCGCGTGCCAATGCACCAACCTCAGCTACCTGAGTTTTCAACGCTCCCCAGACGCACTCCCCGGCAGCAGTCAAAACAAAACAAAAAAAGAAAGTACCAACAAAATCAGTACAGCGCGATTGTGAGTGACGTGCACCCTCCTTCCCCCCCCCCAGAAGACCGGATCCAGTCAAGCGCCATCAAAAAAACCTTCAAACTACTAAAGAGCATAATGGCAACAACTCAGTCTCCCTCATTGCCTGCTGCTCTCCCATTGGACCCAGACTTGGCATGATCAGGAGTCCCTGGGGCAACAAAACACACGCCACCCTCAAGCCTGTGTGCTACCCCCTCCCCCAAATCCTGCCACCCCGGAGGCCATTAGAGGGAAGGTTAAGGAGAAAACCAGGTACAAGCATCAGGACCATCGGCCCCTCAGGTAAGGGCCCCAAATGGCAGGGCCACAAAGATCAGGGTTTGGCGGGGGAGCCGGCCCCCAGGATGGCTAGATAAGGGGAACCCACCATGCCTGCTGTTTCTACCAAAACACCCCCTCCTGTACCCTGGAGGGATTCTGCCTGAACTCATCTTTAATATCCGTCCAACAGACGTTTGTGGAGGACAGTGCTGCCATCCTTCAAACCCCAATGATAGCGGAGCTTCCATCTTCCCAGAGCACCCCTCTCAAGACTCCAGCAGACCCCCATCTTCCACCTCAGCCAGAGTCGTCCCCCCCCCCCCACTCAAAGAGGATGCGTGCTCCCTCTGGAGAGCTCCCTTCTCTCAAGCGGACATACAGCCACGAGGGGACACCTCCTTACATGCTGCAAAGCATGGTTTGGAAGAAGCACCTGAGGACTTCTCATATCCCAAATTTCTACAGAAGATCTTCCGAGCTCTTGCGAACACTGACAACCAGACCCCAACCAACAAGAGGGACTTTCAATCCATCCTAAAAGCATGCAGTGCTCTCGAGGTCATCGCCTTGCTGGTTCCTCCTATTCTTCAGGATCTTCAGGCCCCCATCTGGAAAATTCCCACGATGGTGTATGCGACCTTCCGACGGTTGGACCTGAAATATAAAGTGCTTCCGGCTCCAGGTTTTCAACACCAGCAACTTCTCCATCAGTCCGTCATCTCAGAGGCCATCCTTAAAAAAATCTAAAAATATAAAATTGTCTTTCCAGACTCCACCAGGAAAGGAGAAAAGGACTCTAGAAGCCATCGGTTGGAAGTCCTATCAAAGCGGCCTTTTGGCAATGCGAATCCTTAAACACCAGCTTCAAATCCTGCACCACGACCTCCTCCTGCAGCTAGATGAGTTCTTCCACCTTGTCCGTGGAGGACAGGCCCAGATATTGTCCTTCCTCCATGAATCCTTCTACCATATCATCCACGCAGCGTGTGACCCTTTTGACTCCATGGCTCGTTCCTTGGCTTCTGCCATCTCAGCACGTCGTACTGTGTGGCTGTGAGTATCAGGCCTCCATGAAGATCTCTATGACCAGTTAGCAGATGCCCCATGCCTAGGGGATAGCCTCTTTGGTTCCAAGGTGCAAGTAGCAGTCTTGGAGGTTAAAGACCACTCATCCACAGTCTGGGAGCTAGCAGCTCAACCAGCAGAGACTCAACCACAAGCTCGCAGGACACAGCTCCCGCAGTACTGGAAGGCATATCACTACCAGTATTTCCAACAATTCTGCCCTCTGAGAAATTCCAGTCCTACCCCCACCAGCTTAATTTTGGCCATGTTCAGTTTCAGACGGCGGTGAAATATCCAGTAGCCGCAGCGTTCCCCAGCCCTGGTATATATGTAGCATTCCCAGCCACAGGAACAAAATAAATCATAGCAAATCCGGCTCCTGCCCAGAAACCCACACCCAGTTTTTGACTACCTTGCAGTAGGGGGCAGGATCCGGCATCAAGCATGGCAGGTCATAACCATAGACCGCTGGATTCTCAACATCATCCAGGGAGGATACCAAATCAACTTCATAAGATGTCCAGCAACCCATCCCCCTCCACTGGAAAGACCCACCCTGGAGCACCATCTTCACATCTTACAGAAGGAGATCTCGCAGCTCCTTCACAATCGTGCAATAGCACTGGTTTCACACGAGCAGCACATCTGGGACTTCTACTCCCACTTCTTCCTTATCCCAAAGAAATCCAGTGGCCTTCAACCCATCCTTGACTTCCGCAACTTCAATCTCTTCATCAAGCGGAAAAATTCAAAATTAACTCTCTCAACACCATCCTCCCCTTATTGCATCGCAATGACTGGCTAGCTTCTGTGGAAATGCAGGATGCCTATACTGACATTGCCATTCACCCCTCTGCTTCAGGTTCCAAGAACAGCATTATCAGTATCAAGTCCTTCCCGGCTGCCCCAGAAGTCTTCACCAAGTGCCAAGCATCTACACCATCATGGCCACTGTGTTTGTCCCTACCTCGACGATTGACTGGTATCAGCCTCGCACAGGGCTGCAGCACAGCACCCCCTGCAGGCATGATCAGTGCATTAAAAACAACAAGCTTCCTTGTCAACACCAAAAAGCCCCACCTGGAGCTCCGGCAAAGCCTGACCATCATAGGGCTTTGATCAACACCATCGAGGGCAGGGCATACCTCCCCAGCAACAGAGCCGTTGCCCTGCGACAACTCGGCACCAATCTACACCACAGGTGCACTGCCCCATGACTGTCAAGCAAGTGTCCTACAGCTCCTCTGCCATATGGCGGCATCCATGCAGATTGTTCCCTTTGTATGGCTGTACATGCAGTCCCTAAAGTGGTACCTCCAACTAAACTGGAATCAACACACACGGTCGTTAGGCATGAAGATTCTTCTGTCAAGCGACAGACACAGCAACCTGCACCAGAGCCTCCAGTGGTGGTCCAACCCAAACTACCTGAGAGTGGGCAGCCCCCTACAACCGCCACTATACCAGCTCATCCTCACAGCCGATCCATCCACCCTCAGCTGGGGAACACACTTACTTCATCTGACCAAGCAGGGACAGTGGTTGGTACAGGAGCGGTCTTTTCTCATCAGCGTTCTGGAACTCAGACCAGTTTTCTATGCCCTCACCGTCTTTCATTCCTGGGCCTCTCACTGGATGCTCTTCGTGCAAACAGACAACCAATTCACGATATTCTATATCAGCAAACAAGGAGGGGCAGGTTCCCTCAAACCCTGCTGCAAAATGACATATCTATGACTGTTAGCCCAATCCATGCACACCTCTCTCAGGGCAAAGTATCTTCCATGAGCCAGCAACCACCTAGCAGACAGTCTCAACCAGAAGCTAGATCCGCACGATTGGTCTATGGACTTTGAAGTTGACCGCAGGATCTTCGCCAAATGGGGCAACCCGGAAGTAGACCTCTTCGCCACTGCCGGAAATGCCAAATGTTCCCTCTTCTGCTCTCTATGCCCCAGTCCACACCAGTGGGCCCATGACACATTTGTTATCAGCTGGAGCCATTGGTGGTTTTGCACCTTCCCCCCGTTTCCTCTGATCAGCCAAATCTTGCTCAAGGCTCGCGAGGACAAGGCACATCTCATCCTCTTAGCACCCCAGTAGCCTCGGCATATCTGGTACCCACACCTCCTGGTCTTGACAGGGGATGTTCCACAACCCCTAGGGACAGGTCTCTTTCCCCTCACACAGAACTAAGGAACATTACTACACCCCAACCTTGCCAGCCTCTTGCTAGCGGACTGGAAATTTTCCCCAACCTAACGGACAACAAAGCATGCATTGTCAAAGTGTGCATCTTCATTTCTGCTTCCAGGAAACTTGCAATGCAACTCTCCTGTCACCGGAAATAGTTGTGTTTCGTCAGCTGGGCTAAAAGCCATCACCTGGACCCTGTCCCCTGGGTCAAGTTCTCACCTACATGCTTCAACTCGCCCACTTGGGCCTACAACAATGGTATCATCTTTCCACCATCACCGCTTCACATGTTCCACTGGAAGGGAGACCTATTTTGGTTCATCCCCTCATTTCCAGGTTCATGAAAAGCCTAATGAACACAAACCCTCTACTCAAACCACCTGTACTGACCTGGGATCTCAATATTATTCTTTCACAACTAAAGAAGCCTCCCTTTGAACCCTTAACCTCTGCTTCCCTCATACACTTCACCTGGAAGATGGTTTTCCTGATCGCCATCACCTCATTGAGGAGAGTCAGCAAACTGCAGGCATCGGTACACTACCCACCATATACGCAGTTTTTCAACAATAGCGTGGTCCTGCGCATGCATCCAAAATTCCTTTCCCAAAGCCGTACTGCCTGGCTCAGGGAGAGCCGACATATAAGCAACATCAGAGACATCATCTATCAAATGCAGCTGCATATCTCTGCTGTCTATGGAGAACTCCTGTTACAGGTAAGCAACTTTGCTTTCTCACTCCTAGAGATTTTCATTTCTCTTTCTCTTCTGTCCTTAGCTGGATAACCGGAGTCTCTCTGTGAATCCTGGAATCCCTCCAGTTATCGTTCTGCAGCAGAAAGACAGGCGCTGGATACCAAAAGACAAGAATCTGTGAGTGATTGCAGAAACCATTGCTTGAGAGCGTGATATGATGGACAAATGAGATTTATAGTCTGGATTCCTTTGGGTTAGTATTTCTTCTCTTTCCTCCTTCTGGCTGAATTGGAATCGGCCTCTACTGGGCTGCTGCATCATGAGCTTTCATTGCAGATGCCAAAGGTATTTTCAATCCCTCCCCCTACCCCCTCATTTTATCCACCTTCCCTATCCATTGCAGCCAAAGTCCTCAGTCAGGGAAATAAAACAAAGGCGCCCCCCCCCCCCCCCCAAGTTCACTGTTTATAACTTTCATGATGATTAGTTGTGATTTGTATTTCAAGGGTTATGTGGCAGAACTGGGAAGAGATGCGTCATGTGACCAAAGTGCTGCTGGAGTCCAAGGCTTATAACCAGTTGGTAGATTTCGACGCCCACTTGGATGACATCAGGAAGGATTGGACCAATCAAGACATCAATGTAGAGATAGCTCAGCTGGTCTCCACAGCCAATGGGAATACAAGATAGACATGGCACAAGTAGACGCCTCTGTTACCTCGGGCGAGCTGCTTAATCTCCCATTACCTCAGGCACTCATTTAGATTGTAAGCTCATTGAAGAAAAGACTTATTTGTATCCTGTAAGTCACTTTGTGCATTATTTGGAAAGGCAGGTTAAAAATTAAGAAAAAAAAAGATCTGGAGCCAGGGAGGCCCCATCTTGTGATGGTCAGTGAGAAATGTCCACAAAGTATATTTTCTGGTTGGTGAGTGGGAAAGACCTGGTTGATTCCAAATGATTGCTCCGTTGACTATTACTTGAGCTCAGAAATACATCTGTGTCTCGAGGAGAGATGGTTCCTTTTCTTCTGCTGCGCCTTTGGGATGCCCTGTTCCCTGAACGCCACTGAGACCGAATTTTTTTTTTGGTAAATTATTTTTTATCGTGCAGCCATTTCCAACAGAAAACAAGCATCTTTCTCAATACATTTAAACAGCTCAATGTTTCAACATTTAAATCTGTTGATCCTCATCCCCACTGTCACTGTGTATAACATCTCCAAAGAGGACAACAGACCATTTCCTAACTGTGGAGAGTCCTTCCCCAAAGCACACTTTTTTCAATATAAAACTCCTCTCACCCCATACACCTTAATTTCCTTTGGCATTTCTCTATAGAATGATAGCAATTTTTCAGAAAAAGGTAAATGCTTTCCTGTTCACTAAGAATTTTGAAAATGGGCCCTTCCTTATTTATAGATGTTTGTTTGCAGTTATATAGGTTTATGTTGTGATCTACTTCAGGCAATTTTCTTTGAAGAAGCAGAAAAGAAATGGCTGTATCAAAAAATAAATAAATACATATTGCTAAATTTTTCTAGTTGGACTTTTATTTCCTTAGTCATGGTTTAATGGGACAAAGCCAACATGTGGAACAAGGGAAGGTTTGCCTTACCGATATGCTACATTTTTTTTATTTATACATTTCAACAAAATGCAAGTCACAGAGCAAAAATCTTGTAAAAAATAAGAGAAATAGAGGTAATACAAAAGGAAAATTAAGCCCACTGAAAATAACAAAACCATACCCTTCTGTAGCCCACCACATGGGGGAATTCCAAAGGAAAATATCAAACGATACCATCAAAGAAAAAGGAGTTTGAGCACAGTCAAAGCTGATTATGGCAGCGAGATGTCCCAGGTTGGTGAGGCAGGTGACTGGCGAGCATGCAAAAATGACAATAGGACACACAAAAATATTAGATTGATACTTAACTAGACACTTACAGGGATATTTAAGAAAAAATAATGCACCCAGCTGAGAGACCCTAGAAAGCAGGAGGAGAAATTCTCTTCTGCGCCATTGAGTCTCCTGAGCAAGGTCAGACAAGGCCCTGACCTGAAGACCCTTAAAGAGTCTGGAGGATTTCAGGCAGGCACACATTTGGAGAGGCACCAGAAGGCTTTATTCATATTGCATTAAAAGTGAATTAAGAGAGATTCAAAGGGGGTAATGATGGAGACAAGAGAGCTGGATGAATCTCTCTGTCTGCTTTCCCAGAATCCTCTCTGAAAACTCCATTTTGAAAATGAATGCGTAAGGAAGTCTCTGTCTCTGTGTGCTGTGAACCTTCAGACAAGCTGTCAAGATGAATTACACAGAGAATGGTTTACCCATGAGTATATATAAACAACAGAGAGACAGGAATTGGGGGAGGGAGATAAGACCCCCCTGTAAAAGACCATAAAACAAGAGAAGCAAAGAAAGGAATGCATTTCTGTAATAAATAATCATATGAGGATAAAGCAACAAATGTGTTTAAAGGAATGTATAAATTAGTGCTTTAAAACATGTAATTTGGGCAGAGGGCGTCTGAAACTCTGTATTGAGTAATGTCACTCTGCCTCACAGGATAACAACACAGTGTTATACGTGCTGCAGACCTGTGTATTTGAGTTCAATAAATTAGATTGGTTTTTACTCATAAGTTGTCCTGTATTACAAATTTATACAGAAATTGTAAGGAGTGAGTGAGGTCTGATAATTGGGATGGTATACAGTACTGAGCATAGAAAAACCCCAATAAGAGTATATTCTGTTTACGGAAAAACATGTTCAGGAACCACTCTCGATCTGAGAGTAAAGCAAATTGAACCAAACAAGTAGCAGGAACTATTGAATCTGAGGCAGAACTTTCTAACACATCAGAGACATTCAAAACATCAGCATTAGGCAAAGCAGAGTCATGAGAGACCTCAGAGACTTTCTTCCCCAAAGGGAGATAATAAATTTGCAACACAGGAGGGGGAACTCCAAAATCTCAACCAAATAATTTTTAACATTTCTCTAGTGAAATTAATTAATTTTCCAAAATCATCATTTATCGTAAATTGCTTTGCCGGGTTACATTTTCTAGATGTTCAATCTTAGATCTTAATACATTAGTCTTTCATCAAAGCTTCAATGTGATTTTCTGTTTGCTCCACTCGAGTAGAAAACCCAGTCATAGTAATCTGGATATTCACAATATCTTCCTTATTCTTTTAACCCACATCCTTAATGGTAGAAAGACTTAAGTTCAAAGAAAGTACCTGTGGGAGCAAAATTTCCCCAAGATGTTGGATAGCTACCCATATTATATCCAGAGTTATCTGTTCAGGTTTCTGCCAAAAAAAATCCAGTAAAGTGTCTCCAGATGCCAGACTCAGCTGAGGTGGAACAAAATCAGCCATTCTTGAAGCACCTAAACATCGATCCTTCAATTCCACAAAGCTCCTCTCTCCTGACGCCGCCACCTGCTGAGAGATGACCCGATGAGACCTACTGTCCCCCTATCACTTCCGGACTCCGCCCCCCCATGTGTCAGGCAGCAGACCAAGCTTGGGCCTGGTGCTGAAACTGAAGCCACTTGGACAGAGCTTCTGGGGACAGCTTCAGGGGATGCCGCACTTCAGGAGAGTTAAGATCGATACCCAAAGAGGATGCCGAGCACTGCTGCTCCAGCGAACCTCGAGCCGGGCTTAATACCCCTCCCACCTGCGATGATTGCTGCTCCGGAGGTCTCAGAAAGCCATCCAAAGGACCTCGAACATTGGAACATTCAGCTGCAGAATGGCTGGTAGCCAGGGGCAGCCTCCCAGCTTTAGCCTTGTGCTTTCCCATTAGGAGGACTCAGGAGCAGAACACTCAAGCTGCCGCCATCTTGAAAATCCCCCTGCTACATTTTTTTGAAGGTGTAAATAAACAAGTTGGTAAAGGTGAACTGGTGGATATAGTGTATCTGGATTTTCAGAAAGCTTTGACAAGGTCCCTCATGAGAGACTCTTGAGGAAATTAAAAATTCATGGGATAGGAGGCAGTGCACTATTGTGGACTGGGAACTGATTAAAAGATAGAAAACAGAGTAGGGCTAATAAATATGTCAATTTTCTCAATGGAGAAAGGTGAATAGTGCAGGGCCCACTGCTTTTTAACATATTTATAAATTACCTTAAAATAGGAACAAGTGAGGTGATCAAATCTACAGATGTTCTCTTAGATTTCTGCGGCTAGTATCATGATCTTTGCAGTTTTCCGGATCATGCTGTGTCTTAATAGAACGGACATTTCAAAATGTCGTTTTGACTTACTAAAATGTGACATGACCCGGAAAACTGCAAAGATCAAATTTACAGATGACACAAAATTACTCAAAGTTGTCAAATTTCAAGAGGACTTTGAGAAATTGGGAGACAGGGCATCCATAGCAGGTGAAATTTACTGTGTACAAGTGCAACGTTATGCACTTAGGGAAGTACAACCCGAACTATAGATACACGATGCAAGGAGCCACCACCTAGGAAAATAATCTAGGTGCCATCATGAATAATATGTTGAAAGTGAAGTTGCCAGAGTTCTCTCCTAGCTTGGAGAAATCTTTCTGACTTCTCTGAGTCTGTGTGTGGATCCCGCATTCCCTTGGCTCCTCCTCCACAGCAGTTATCTTATAGCTGAAGGAAGGTCTTTCATTTGCTCCATCATTTATGGTTATTTAATTCTGTGGAGAGGGTAAGAGTACCTGCATGCCTTTGCTTTCTACAAAGAACCCCCGTTACAAGCAAGCAACTTTGCTTTCTTCATAGACAAGCAGGGGGATGCAGGTACACTTTGATGGTGAATGCTAAGCTGAGGATGGCTGATAGAGTTCATGTTTAGAATGCAAAGAGGTTGTGCAGTACCTCTTGTCCAAAAGCCTGATCCATAGGTGAGGAATGATCTAAGCAGTAGAGCTTGGTGAAGGTGTGCATTGAGGCTCATGTGACCACTTTACAGATGTCTGCTGAGAAAACTGCTTTCAGAGAAGCCACTGAGGAGGCTTTGGCACCGGAGGTTATGAGGGCCAATATGGCATGGTGGTTGCAGACCTGCCCTGATGTAGCAGCAAGACATAGGGAGCTGTTTACTAAGGCGCTAGCGGCTTCTGTATGAAATCGGAGCTGCGGCTCCGATTTTGCATGGAAGCCGCTAGCACCACTTAGTAAACATACCCCATCGAGTCAGACATCCTCAAGGAAATGGAGCGTTTGGTGGCAGGTCTGCCCGGGTTGTTTGGCTTGTAAGTGAGAAGAGGTACGGAGGTCCTTGGTAGCTTGAAAGTAGTATAGCAGAACTGATTGCTCCAGTGTTGAAGAGTGCGGCCCCAGAAAACTGAAGGGAAGCAGTATTGACTGGTTCAGATGAAAGTCTGAAACAACTTTATTAAGGAATTTTAGATGGGTTTTGAGTACGGCTTTATTATAGAAGAACTGTACTGTATAGGATGGATAACGAACAAGGGCCTGCAGTTTGCTGATTCTCCTCTCTGTGGTTATGAAAACAGTTTTCTAGGTGAGATGCTTGAGAGAGGCTTGGCCTAAAGGTTCAAAGAGGGCTTTCATGAATTGCACCAGTACCAGGTTAAGGTCCCAGATGGGGTGTAGTGCCCTGAGGGGGAGGCTTTGTGTTCATGAGACCTTTCACAGATTTTGACACTAAGGGGTGTATTGATATGGACTTTCTATTCAGGTGGTAGTGGTGTGCCGCAATAGCTGATAGTATCTCACTGAGGTCGTCTGGAAGCAAGAATTTGACAGATAGAGAGATAAGCCATAATGCAGTTGATAGAACAAGAGAATAGATATTGGCTAAGGGACATGACCCAACGGGTTAAACATATCCATTTCTGGGAGGGGGAGGGGGAGCGGGGGGGGGGGTAAGGTGGTGCTGGCTTGTTTGAGTGCCGCACGGTGTGAGATTGCAGCCGCGTGGAAACAACGGGAGATGCCCTCGGTGGAGCGATTTGAAAGGCGCCTTAGGTTCATAGTTCTTATGGAAAAGTTAACGGCAGTACGGAGGCAGCGCTTTGGAGGGTTTGTAGAACGGTGGGGTGTATTGGACCGTGTTCTGGGGGTGGGGGAGGGCGGGTGGTCAGGTGGGGGGAGGGGCGAATAGGAGGGGGGATGTGCGGGGAGGGTAGGTGGTCCTGGGGGGTGAGGGGAAGGGGTGGGGGTGAGGGGGCGCCCGTTTGCTGGGGTCGGTTGGGGTAGGGGGGGTAGCGGGAGAGAGGGAGAGAGGGGGGGAAGGAGGTGGGTCGGGTGGGCAGGGGGGGGAGCAGAGTGGGTAGGTCACTGGTACCCTACTTGGTAGGGTATTGCAAGTAACTAAAAATCGACAACTCTGAGGATGGAGGGGGCGAGGTGTTGGAGGAGGCAAAGGTATAGATGGCACTGTGGGGACATGGGGTTAAGGGTTGGTACGGTGTTCGGGGAGAGGTGATTGTCTTAAGATGTTCCTGATTACCCTTAGGTTGGTACTGTGTGTGGAATCGCTATGGCAGATGTTAGTTATCACATGTCTAGAAGTTGTTTTGCTCTGTTATCTGTGTGTAGTTGTGTGCTGGAGTTGTTGACAATAAAAAGTTAAAAATAAAAAACAAACAAAAAAAAACAAAACATATCCATTTCTGGTGGCAGAATTTGCTGGTTCAAGTTTTCTAGAGACCAAGATGATTGTTTTTACTTCCTGTGATACAGGAAGACTTCTTATCAAGTGTTCAGGTTCCATGCTGCAAGGGAAAGAGTTTTCCGGTTGGGATGCAACAGCTGGCTGTGATTCTGCGTCAGCAGCATAGAGTGAGTTTGAAGAGGAATGGAGGATTCCATGGTGAGAATCAGTAGGTGGGGTGCCCTACTTGCCTCGGCCACTTGAAGCTATCAGGATCATGTGAGCCTTGTCCATTATAATTTTGAACATCATCCTGGTGATCAGAGGGAATGAAGGAAATGTATAAAGTAGCTGGTAGTTCCACAAGATTGCAAAGGAATTGTGTGCCCATCTCTGCTTGCTTGGGCAGATGGAGCAGAAAAGAGGGCATTTTGCATTTTTGGCAGAAGCAAAGAGATCCAACTTTGGGTTTCCCCAACAGGTGAAAATTTATTGAAGAACTGCAAGGTCCAAGGACCATTCATGCAGGCAAGACATTTGCTTAGAATGTCCACTAATTGGTTTTGAGCTCCTAGAAGGTAAGTGACTTTGAGGGTGACCTTTAGGGAGACAGAGAAGTGCCATAGCCATGTGGCTTCCATACAGAGTTGAAGGGATTCCAAATCTCCCTTCTTGTTGATATAGAACATAACCTGGTTGTTGGTATGCACAAGCAGTATTTTCCCTTGTATCCAAGATCGAAATGCCCCTAGAGTATGAAAGCTGCAGAGGGTTAATGTGTAGGGCTGTGAATGTGTAGAGGAGGTGTGTTTGCCCAGCCGTACACTGAGGTGGTGAGGAAAAGATGATACTGTGGCAGCTCGAACGAATATCCTCCAGTGAAGTTAGTTTTGTTGCAGCACCAGTATAGAGACTGCCATAGAAATCTACAAGGGAAATTTTCCTTTGTAGGGCTGACAATATTGGTCCCAGTGTAGCTTGAGATACTACTGCAAAGGCTGCATTTGTAGCCTTGCTAGACAGATGACATGGACCGATGCCGTCATGTGCCCCAGGAGTTTGAGGAGAGCATGGGCAGACTCCTACCATGCTTGTGGATAGGGAATTAATTTTAAATTTCTCTGGTTGAGGATGGGATGAAGGCCTCTGTTTTCTAGGGAATAAGGAAGAATCTAGAGTAAAATCCTAGATTTTGTTGGTCTTGTAAGGCAGGTTTGATTGCCTTATTGCAAAGCAGGGTGATCTCTTTCTGCAAAATGGGAATGTGCTGGGACAGAAGAGATGCTCGTCTGGATGGAGGGAAGTTGGGGGGATATTCAGAGAAGTTCATCTTGTAGCCTTGTTGAACTATTCAGAGGACTCATTGATCTGTGATCATGGATTACCAAGCCTCTCTGATGTGAGGGAGCCTTCCTCCCACTGGCAGGTATTCAAAAACCGGTGTTGGCTTTTGGGGTCAGAACAGAAATCATTGGCTGCTGCTTTCTCTTCCTCTTTCTTAGTCTTTGGGTATAAGATAGTGTTGATTGCCTGAGAATGGGGGGGGGGGTGACTGAGAAATGGGTGGTACCTTCTTTGAGAGTAAAATTGTTGAATATATTGATAATGGTATGTCCTTCAGTACTGGGACTGCTGTGGTCTCTGGATTTGAGGGGAGATCCATGGGTTGTACTGAGAGTTCTCAGACTGTTGAGCAATGGTCCTTCACTTCAGTCACTGCCTTCTGCATCTTATCTCCAAAGAGATAATCTCCACGCAAGGGGCATCAGTCAATCAGTCATGCAGGTCTTCTTGGAGGCCTGAGAATCTAAGCCAAGTTGTTCGTTGGGTGGATATTGCTGTGGCTGCTGCACAGTCTGCTGTATCATAATCGTTGTATGTGGATCTGATAAGATGATATGCTGACTCCTGGAGACTGACGTAAATCTGCACCCAGTCTGGATGAGGGAGGGAACTTTGGGGTTGTCCAATTGCTGAAGAAGATCGTGGTGATAATGAGGATTTGGAGTTGATGGGCTACTATTTTAAGGGCTAGCATAGTATTCTGGTAGACTGTCTTTCCTATGGCGTCCAAAGGTTTTAGCACTTTTCCAGGTGGGTAGTGAGCATCTTTACTCTTTTAAGTGCTGCTTCAGATACCACAAATTGGTATGGCAATTGCTGATGGTTGTGTCTGGGTGTGGACAGAATTTTGTATTTGAATTCAAGATGCTGGGAGGTGGGATGGATAGTAGCCAGTGTTTTCCAGAGGGAAATTTGGAGATCTTTGAAGACAAATAAGACTTCTCTGAGCATGCATCCATATTCCTGCCTTGGGCACTGTCCATTAGTGTCCCAGTCCATAACTAAGCTGCTAATGTTACATTCTTGATCTTTGGCTGTATCCCCGAGAAGGTTCCTTCAGTGTGTCCTCTCCTTTTGTATTTTTCCTTCCTTTGAGGTGATGGCAGGAGAGCACATGTGACTGCATACCTCTTCTGTCTACGGAGAACTTGAACTCTTCTTGGATGGGTAGAGACTATCTCTGTTCCAGGAAACCAAAAAACATCCACGAAAGCATGCACTCATATTCTAGGATGTGAGCTTCATTGCCACAGCCTTTACTCTGAACAAGGTGGATTGAGGAGAACACTACCAGCTCTATCAAAAAAGACTTCTCTGAGCTGAGGGAAAGCACGACCTACTAGCAACATCAGGGATGTCACCAGTAAGTGTGATTGCATACCTATGCTGTCTACGGAGATCACCCATTATAAGTATATTTTTTAACTCAATGCACGGTTAAGCTCTAGAATTTGTTGCAAGAAGATTTGGTCAAGGTATTTAGCACAGCTAGGTTTAAAAAGGATTTAGAGAAGTTCCTGGAAGAAAAGTCCATAAACTGTTATTAGCCATGTAGACCTGGGAAAGCCACTGCTTATCACTGGGTGTAAGCAACAAAAAATTGATCTACTTTTTGGCTCTCGCTGGGTACTTGGATCTGGAATGGCCACTGTCAAAGACAGGATGGTGGGCTTGATGGACCTTTAGTCTGATCCAGTCTGACATATCTTGTATTCTTGTGACCAGAGGGCTGTCTTTGGTGCATCCTAGCCTACCAGACCAAAAAGAGACAGAGGGGAATATTATACCGGGGCATCCTATTCTGGCAAAGCAGAGAAAGAGTCACGAAGATAGGATACCTCATGAGTCTCTCTTTTAAGATGGGATGCCAAGGATACCGTGAGGGTGGTTCTTATCCTGTTGTACCAGTGAGAGGACTAAGACACTTGGGTTGGGGGGGGGCATTTTCAGTGGTGGAGGCCAGTACAAGTGAAGTATCTGGCCATTGACACTTCATATTAGAACTGGAGAGTCAATGCTAGGGTCATATCTGGACACTCGTATTGAATATCTGGATTGGCTGGATAGCAAATTAGCTATCCAGTCAGCATTGATATTCAGCCACTGGCTAGATTGCTAAACCAGCTAAAGTTAGGCCAGCTTTTTTTTTAGCCTAACTTTAGCCACTTTAGGTTAACCAGCCAGCGGCTGAATATTTCCACTGCCCAGTTAACCTCCAGTGCCGCCCACTGGAACTCCCCAATGCTAATTCCCAAATAAATATGTTTTTTTTTCCCAATGCATTGACCCCCTACCATCACACAGTGGCAGAATTAAAATCTAAAAAAAAGACGACGTCAGGGCAATATTGTCTTAATCTTTTTATTTCCAACCAAAACCTCTCTGAGAAAAGAACTGAAGATCGGAATTTCCAAGGCTAGCATGGCTCAATGTGAAAGTTAAGGAAAGGCAGGCTTACTCAGTAGATGAGGGCCTTTGTCTCACTGCGTGGCTTCTTGATCTTATCCGAGTTCTTCATAACAACGTCATACAGGATAGCCTGAGAGGAAGGATAAATAGTGATGATCATGAGGGGCTGAGGCCTTAGAATGTGGCGCTCTCATGACCAAGGCCGGCTGTGTTACTTACGTAAGTATTCCGGATGTCAGAGACCATGACCCGGATCTCGGCATATTCTGCCTCATCTAACTCATGCACCAACTGCCGGTAATCACCCTGAGGAGGAAAGGAGGGACAGGCATAAGACACGGTGATAAAACAGTTACATATTCTATGTGAAGAGAGAGAGTGCATGCCGTAGACTTGCTACAGGGACACATGTCTTATCTGCTCGGAGCTCAAGCTTCAGCCCCATACTCACCACATGTGGCTGTTTTGCAGCTTTTGCAACGGCGTCCCCTCTCTCAGAGAAATACCTGGAGAAGACAGAAGGGATAACTGGGGGTTGCTCATTCAGGCTGGGTCCATGTCTTAAATCTATCTGCACCAAGCCCACTCCAGCTACGCATACACTATCTTTCTTTCTTTCTCTCTGTTTAGGCTGTCCTCTCTCACCTGTGCCCCTATTCTTCTCACATCTGTATACACCCCTCTCCCTTCTCACTTCCTTGCCTCTGTGCCAGCGGTCCCTCCAATCCCCCTGACCTTATATCCATGTAGCCCTTCCTGCCCCAGAGGTGGTTCAAGATGTTGGTGCTCTATGCAAACTTTAACTCGTATGGCCCTCCCCCAGCTGTCAGAATCTATTGTTTAGCTTTGAATGCCCTAATCTTTGCTAACACCCCCCCGAAAGTCGCTATTGCCTAATGGTTGGCCCGGCCCTTACTTTGAGATCTGCGTCTGGAATCCTTCAAGCTTCGTTCGAGTGTTTGTCATCAACTCAAAAACTTTTTCCTAGCAAGAAATGAGAAGAAAGATCAAGAAGACAGCCAGAAGAGGAGCAAGAAGAGCTGGGTGCCTTGAGGAGAAAAGGGCCATCACATTTTTTCACCTTGGGGAGGGGGAAGGGATACAGAGGGCCAGACGTCACCTACCTGTACAGCTACCCCAAAGTTATTTCCATCCTCAATCTTGGGGACCTGCAGCTGCACCCACATGGAGACCTGGGATAAACACACTTATTATCAGGATGCAAGGAGAAAGAGACTGTTCCTGATAGCGCAACCACAGAACAATCTGGAGAGAATACTCCAAGGAAACCATCTGTCCTTTTCTTCTGTCTCTGTCTATCTTCTCTCTCTTGTCTTCCTGTTTTCCTTCCTCCCCCTACTCCTTCTCCCCTTCTCCTGTCCACTTACTTTCTGCATAGATAGACCCTGAGACCTTGACAGTGAGGTGAGGATCGATCTTACCAGATTCAGCTTTTCTTTCACCTCCCTGATTTCGGGTTTTACACGGTTCAGTAGAGCTACAATTTTCTCATTACAGCTGATTGGCCCGCAGGGGGGAGCTGAGAAGAAAATACAATATATAAATGCTCTCTTAAGTACTCACTGCTTGTTTCTCCCCCCCCCCAACCTGCCTGGAATAACAAACTGGACCTACAGAGCAGGTTCCTGCACAACTCTTCCCAAGCTGAAATATTCTGAATTGCTTGTCACAGCTAGTACTCCCTCAAGTCAGCCTTGAAAGCATGCAGACTGAGATGGGGGGGGGGGCATAAAATGAGGAAACCCCCATATGGAGAGTGACGAGTTAAGGCTTATGTTGCCATCGCCCAACAGAGGCTGGTTCGAAAGGAGCTGATAACAGAAGAGGAGCGCAGGAAAACTGCCAGGCCAAAGGAGGAATGATGGAGGTCGGGACTGGAACTCGGGACACCTATGTGCAAATAACCCGTCAACACTCACCTTTTTCATCCTCATCATCTTTCTTCCCATCCTTCTCCTTCTGCGGAGCAAGAAACAAAAAAAAGTACAAAAAGATTCAAAATCTGTCTGCTTTTAAGAAAGTGATTTAAGCTTTTCCAATACCTGGTGATAGCCTGTCCCCTCAGCCCAATCTCCTTCCCTCTTGGCTGAAGAAGGAAATGGCTTGACTGCAGCTCTCCACAGGAGTAGCTATTCCCACAGGCAATGGTGCAGCCTCGCCTCCAGCTCACCGCCTTCCTATCACAATGCACTGCGTGGTCAACTCTCATCTTTCAGAGGAGCTTTGGGTGATAGGCGTGCGCCATTCTGTGCCCACATTAAACATGTAAAGCACGCACAAATCGCTTACAAGAATGTAAACCCATGAATTTGTGCATGTACTACCAATTGCGCCCTTAAAAGGAGGTTCTTGCATGTGCCTAAAATTCAGACAGGTCAAAGAAACATGAAAAAATGCTCAAAACCTGTAAACAGTTTCTATAAACGAGCACCCTATTACGTGATTCGCTATCCTTCACCTTTTGAAGGAGGTCAGGGTTCCTCCTCTCTGGTTTACGACGAGAGCCGGCCCATCCACTAGGCGGCTGCCTAGGGCGGCAGACCTCTGTGGGTGGCATGGAACACACGGTCTGCCACTTCTGACCCCTGTACAATAAGAAGTTGTGTCAGAAGTGGCAGGCCATGTGTGCCAAAGGACATGGCCTGCCGCTGCCATCGCTGCCGCACCAAGCCGAGCCTTCCCCTCTCCCAGACCCCGCCGATATTATAGGCAGCAGGGGGGTGACGACATGGCCGGGGCTTCTGCTTGAAGTAGCAAAAACCTTTGGCCCACCCCTGTTTACAACTACTATTGTACTCTACTAGGCATATGAAGCACTGTACACACATACGTAAGAGAGAGTCCCTGCTCCGCAGAATCTGTTCATGGCAGTCAAACAGAACAAAGAACTGGGGAGTTTCACTATAAGGGAATGATTAAAAATACAAGAATGTTAAACAGAACAGGAAGAGGTCAGGATCCAAAAACAGCCTTAAACAGGTGGGGTTTTAGCCGGCATTTGAACAGGACTAGAAATGGAGCCTGATGTACTGACTCGGGAAGCCAACCTCCAGGATATGATGCAGCAAGGTGGAGGGAATGGAGTCTGGAGCTGGTGGTAGAAGGGAAGGGCACAGATAAAAGGGTTTTACCCCATAAGCAGAGTTGCCGAGGAGGGGTGTAGGGAGAGGTAATGAGGAGACGCAGAATGAATACATTTCTAGGTCAATAGAAGTTTGAACTTTAAGCAGAAACAGATAGGGAGCCAATGAAGAGACTTGGGAAGAGGGGTTACGTGAGCATAGGTTTATCAGTGGCAGCCCTGGTTCTTTTTTGGGGAGAAAAGGGGTGCCCCTGTTTTTATTTTTCCTCTCCACACCTCCTCTTTCTTCTTTTTTTCCTTTTCTTTCTCTTTTTCTGGGTCTGGGATGGGGATGTCAAGTTCAGCCCTCAGCACCGAAGGATCCTGGACATTCAGCTCTTTCTCCTGTAAACAAGGAAGAGGGCTGTGAATCAGCAGCAGGTGTCCCGCAGCTCGCTTCCTTATACTTCCCTTTCCAATAACCTCAACCCAGGGGACAGCAGCGCTATATCCTCAGTACCTTCAGAAACCTATCCAGTTCCAGAATTTTCTGTGGAAAGTGGCTTCCAAGGAGGGCTTCGGCCTGCAAGGGAAAAACAGAAGAATTCTGAAACAAAAGCAAGGAGGACTGTAGACTGCTGCTGGGGGGAGGATCTGTGACAGGGCATTACTGTGAAGAAGTTCACATTTCCAGAATCCTGTTAACAGAGCATTACTATGAAGGTGTTCACACCACCAGAACCCTGCTCATAGTTGTGAGGAAGCTGATGGAACTGGAGCCTGTTGGACTCATGGACACTAGAGTCCCTCAACAAGGGGCACTGCTATGAAGAACTTCACTGATAGGGGGCACTGCTTTGAAGAGCAGAGTAGGATTTAGCTCAGTATCTTAAAGGGCCCCCAAAGTAGGGGGAATAAATGGACCCCCCCCCCTGGCAGAACAGGGGCAGATTGGGTGGAATTTACACCACTAGCCAGGAGGACTTACAATATAAGTTTGTACCTGAGGGAGTGGAGGGATAAGTGACTTTGCCCAAGATCACAGGGAGCAGCAGTGAGATTTCAACCAGGCTTCTATGGTTCTTAGCCCTACTGCTCTAACCATTAAGCTACTTCTCTGGTGATGTTCTGTGATACTCCTCTGTCTGTCTTACCTCAGCACACAGGTCCTTGCGAAACCTATCCACCTGCAGAAGTTATAAGAAAGAGAGTCAGCATTAATGAATTCCCGTAAGCTTCTCCTCTGGCTCACCACCAGAGCCCTTGAGGCCCTGCAAACTGCAGCGGCTTCCCTAAAGTTGCGGTTCCATTCATTTTTCACTCTAGAATTAACAGCTGGTATCTCAAACATCCCCTGCCTGCATCTGTCTCTCTCAAGGTGTTATTCTATCCTGGATGTATCTGCCTGACCTGGCTCCTTTCCTTCCTCTTTTATGGACTATTGGAAATCCCTGGCGTCTTTCTGACTCCTGGCTACAACGCAAAACTTTCCTGCATCCTTTTCTTTCTGCTGTCAGCTGTGAGTGCTGCTTGCAGAGGTCCTGAAATCCAGGACTCTGGGATGGGAAGACCACCAACAATAAAGCTGGGGGTGAGAAGCATTATCCAGGTCATTTGACCCTCTATCACAGGAAAGCAGGGACACCCGTCAAAAAGCAAACAAAGAAAACACAGCAGCTTAAAAGATCAACCCCCCCCCAAAAAAAAAATAAAGCCCCCTTTTGGTCTATGGGGGTCCCAAACCCCTATCCCTTGCTTTCTGGAAATAGGTGCATCTGGATCCCTCCTCCTCTTTTGACCTTTGCGACCGGAGGCCCTAAGGAGTTCCCTGGATCCTCCCTCCTTTCATTAGTCTGTGAAATTATAGGACTATATAGCTTACCAGATTTTTAGAGAACAAATCTAGGATACTGGGCAGGGCTGAGTTGGGCAGGGGAGTCCTCCCTACTCTGACATCTTTGAGCCATATATTGCAAAATCATCCGTCTAAAGAGCATTCAGTAATTTCAAAGGTTTAAGAAGAGACAGTAGCAGCTCTTCTTGAGTTAGAAGAACACATACATACATATATGCTTAATCTGTATTTTATACATACAGATATTCTATATATTTCTACATTTCCTCCTTTTTTTCAGAAAATAAGTTATTTTACACCTTCTCCTACCAGGATTGAGAAGACTGCATCAGAGGAGTATGTATGTAGAGCAAATGTCCTTTGCCTCTCTCCCCACTGAATTTGGGGACAGGAAGTGATCACAGTCCACGGAGTTAGAGGACACTACCTCGAAATCAAGGACATCTGGTAACCTTACTCTAGAACAGCGGTTCTCAACCTGTGGGTCGGGACCCCCACGGGGGTCGCCTCAGGATTTACCAGGGGTCGCCTGACAAATCCCGGGAATTATTATTTCTTTCCTAATTTATTGTTCTAATTTGATTGCAAAGTCTAAAATGCCAAATACTTTGAATTTAATCAATCTATGTATTACTTAGGCTATCCTTACTTACTTTTACCTGTTCGCCAGAAACAATGCACCTCGAGAAGTTATTTAGATCACTTCCGGTTTTGTAATGGCGGACATGGGTCCTACTAAAATTAAACTTTCTATGCATTATATAACACCAGCGACTCCATTGAAAAAGAATGACAGAGAGAAGAATACCAAGAAAAGAAAATATTGCAATGACTTTTTAAGGAATGGTTTCACCTCCATATTTTCAGCAGGGATTGAGAAACCACAATGTGTTATTTGTAACGAAGTTCTATCAGCGGAATCCATGAAGCCAAACAAACTGAAAACGGCATTTTGACAGTAAGCAAGGATATTTAGTATTTTAAGAACAAAGCTGATGGAATCAAGAAAAGCAGACTTGATATTGGCGGAAAGTTCCACTGGCAAAACATAGCCGCTGTTGAAGCTTCACATATGGTGGCTCTCAGAATTGCCAAAGCCAAGAAAGCTCACACCATTGCCCTTCGTCAATCTTTTTGATTAAAGCATACTAAAACCGTTGAATACAAAATCATAATAATTTCTGTAACGGGTCTGTTCCTTGTTGGTCACTCCAGGCCAGGGAAGTTTATTCCCCTGGATTCCAGCCAGCCGGAGCAGCGTACTGCAGATGAGGGTTCGGGACTTCCCTGGCCTGGACTGACCATCAAGGAACAGACCCGTTACAATTTCAAAATAAAATATTGTTACTTGTTATTGTGATTAATTATTGTGGTTTAAATAAGTACATTTTATAAATAAAAACATATTGCAAAGGCCTATAATATATTCATAATTCAAAAAATGATTACAGTGACAATGCGTTAACGGTAAAGGAAGAGAGACGCATTTGATTTTATCATTGGGGGTCGTCACAAGTTGACCAATGGTAAAAGGGGTCGCGGTACAAAAAAGGTTGAGAACCACTGCTCTAGAACCTTTTCTCTATGACATGAGACTCCTGCAGGCTTCTCTGCCTTTTCCCTGCCCTAGTCTATGGGCTTCTGTCTCCTCCTCCATCTTTGTTCCCTTGAATCCTTCCTACTTTGGGGGTTCCTGGATCCTCCCTCTGTCTCTTAAGACTATGAGCTCCTGGCTCCTCCTCCATCTCTCCCTCAGTCTATAGCCCTCTTGATCCTTCCTGCCTTCAGTGGGCTCCTGGATCTTCTCCTTCCTGGTCTGTGGTCCCCAGAATCTTTCCTCAGTCTGTGGCCCCCTGAGCCCCTGGAGGATCCTCTACCTTTTCTACTTTGACCTGTGGATCTTCAGTGGCACTAGGGACCTCTAGAATCTTGTGTCTGAGGAACAGTGAGGGGTGTCCCTAGAAGCTCCCTACTTTAATAGGCGTCATATTTTGCATTAATCCTCATGTAGAAATTGTCTCTGTCGGTTAAGGTATCTCTCTATGCAACACACTCTCACCTTCTCTTTGGCCTCAGTCCGGACTGGCAGTGTTGCCATCCTGTGCCCAGAGCAACGATATAGATAAATTCAAACAATTTTCTTTGTTCCACAGCGAGAGCAGGGCAAGGACGTACAAACTGCTCTGGAAATCTTTTCTCTCTCTGCCTTTCTGGCTCCTTGTGCTGTGATCCCTTGTCAGCTCCCTGTGACTAAGCCACAAATCTCAAAAGAGAAACTGAAAGTCATGGCAGAGGAGGGGGAAGAGCCTCGAAGGGACTTCCCAGTCTGAAAAGAGAGGGAGGGAAGACGGGTCCGTAGCTCTCTACTTCGTACTTCTTACATCCATGTACCTCGCTGCGTTTCTATCTCTGATCTGTGGTCACTTGTTCTGTATTTTTCCACTAAACTGGACTGAATTACAAAGGGGATGGAATGACGTCTTTTATGCCATGTCAGGTGTCTGTGAGGAGGAGGGATATGGGCTGCTTTTTAGTTGTGTTTTGTTGAACCGGCTGATCTGTTTCTATAGCAGGCTGGCACAGTCAGACAGAGAAAACATAGTTGCTTACCTGTAATGAGGGTTCTCCATATAGAGCAGGGGTATGCAGCCACACTCCGTTGGTGCCGGCTCTCCCCTGGCTCCTTCCTGCCACAGTGTCCCATCGAATGTCACTTCAATTCATCTCAGACCAGGCAAGCGCAGCACTGAAGGCGCACAGGAAGACCCCCAGCAGAATCTGAAGACGACAGGATGGCTCTGGTAGATTTGAGTCTGCATGTTGCTGGTCCCACTGCCTGCATTGTGGGTTGATTGACAGTATGGCTGAATTGAGATGTCTGTCCTTTTTTTTTTTTAAGGGGCAGTGGGCGAGTGATTGTGGCTGTATTTCCCTGCTGTATACGGAGAACCCCCATTAGAGGTAAGCAACTGCTTTCTCCGGATACAAGCAGGGGGATGCAGGCACACTCCATTGGCAAGTCCAGAGCTGAGGGCCACTTGAAAACTGAGAATGGTTGCGACCTAGTTGAAAACTGGGAGGTGGAAGAAATTAAGCAAAGACATTTTGAAGGACAGCCTGGCCAAAGGCAAGGTCTGTGGCTGAAGAGTGATCCAGGTTGTAGTGCTTCATGAAAGTGTGTACCAATGACCATGTTGCAGCTTTGCAGATCTCGTGAGGAGGAATAGCAGTTTAATTAGCAATGATAGCTGCTGTGGCTCCAAGGCGGTGGGGTCCCACCTGTCTGGGAGGTGTGCGACCCGCCTGAATGTAACAAAAGGAAATACAGTCTGAAGGAGGAAATGGTCTGCTTAGATGCAGGCTTGGTGTTCATTAGTCTTTCATGAATTGAGTAACTAGAGGGTGCATGGAAATGGGTTTGCCATCCACATGACGATGAGTTGCTGCTATGGCATATTTGGTAGCAAATGGACAAAGTCTGAAGACCAGAGTTGGACAGGTAAAGGAGATAAGTGAGCATGTGACTGAGAGAGCACGAGATGGGATCGAGACCACTAAGTACAGACCAGTGAGAAAAACGAGTCCATTTATGATAAGAATGTTGTGTAGAAAGTCAACAAGATGCTTGGAAAATGGCTTGAACAGCGGCTGGCATAGGGTGAACAGCTTCAGTCAGTAGGTCAGTTTCCAAGCTGCTAAAGCTAGTGACTGCAGGTTAGGATGCAGGAGCCGACTTTTTTGCTACGTGGAAAGTAAAGGATGATACAGTAGCAGCCAGGGGCTGTGTTGTGCCATGTTGAGGACATAAGGGTACCAGATCTGTCTGGGCTACTGCGGAGCAATGAGGATCAGAGAAGCCTTGTTGATTTGGGCATTGAAGAGGGTTTGAGGAATGAGTGTGAACAGGGGAAATGCATAGAGGAGGTGGTTTGCCCAGGAAATGAGGAAGGTATCTGCTGCCCATCTGCGTGGCTTGGGTTGAAGGGAACAATAGAGTGGATATTTGGTGTTATCATCTGTGGCAAAAGATTCACTGCCGGGGTCCCCCAGGCATGGAAGATGGGGGATACAACTGTTGGATCCAAAGACCATTCGCATGGGTCGAGGCAATGATTGAGGGATTCAGCTAACTGGTTCTGGACACCTAGAAAGTAGATTGCCCAGAGGAAGACGCCGATGGATTGAGGATTGAGCACAGAGCCATAGGCAGGCAGCCTCACGGGATCCAGAATGGCCCTGTTTGTTTAGGTAGAACATAGTGACTTGATAGTCAGTCTGCACCAGGAGTGATTTGTTGCGGACCCAATGTTAGAAGTGTGTAGAGCATAGAAAACTGCATGCATCTCCAGCAGGTTAATATGCAGAGAGGCCTCTCTGCTGGTCCAATGACCTTGAGTCATAAGATGCAAGAGGTGAGCTCCCCAGCCCACATGGGAAGCATCTGTAATTAAAATGAGCTGATGCAGCTGTTCCAGGAAGGGCCATCTGCCGGTGAGGTTGGATGGAAGGGTCCACCATGTGGAGGTTGGGGACAGTGCGAAACATCTGATGCCGAAGGGGCTGAGTATGCTGATTACAGTTGAGCTTGAGATGCCACTGGAGCAGCCACATGTAAAGCCATGACAATAGTACCACATGTACTGAGGCTGCCATGTGACCTAAGAGGTGTAGGATGTTGCGAGCTGAAGTACTCTAGAAACTGAGCAGTTTGGTATTGAGCTGCTGGAGGATGGTTACTTTGTTGGGTGGCAAGAAGGTTTGAGCCATTGTGGTGTTTAAACGAGTCCTGATGAAGTCGAGAACTTGACAAGGTTTGCACTCAGACTTTTGGAAGTTGATAATGAAACCAAGCTATTGCAGGGGCAAGGATGTCATATGGACTGATGTCTTGTCTGGCCCTGAGATGAACCAATCATCTAGATAAGGATAAATACACAGGCCCTGTCTGGGCAGGTGCACTGCAGCCACTGCCAGGCACTTTGTGAAAACCAATGGGGTTGAGGAGAACCCGAAAGGCAGAACTCTGTATTGGTAGTTCTCTGTCTCGAAGTGAAATCAGAGGTATCTCCAATGGCAAGGGTTGATGGGAATATGGGAATATAGGTGTAGGCGTCCTTGAGATCCAGAGAGGCAAGCCAGTCGGCCTGCCTCAAAATAGATGAATAGTGGCTAGAGAAGCCCTCTTAAAGTTTTCTCTCTTGATGTAGAGATTGAGCTACCGAATGTTGAGGATTGGTCAGAGGCCTCCTCTCATTTTGGGAATAAAGAAGAACTGGGAGTAGAAGCCTTGGTCGTATTCTTGTTCCAGTAAAGGTTTGATTGTACAGTTGCAGAATACTGTTGCAATCTCTTCTGCCAGGATGGGAAGGTGAAGAGGAGTAACAGTGCTTGTCAGGGGTGATCTCTGAGGGGGTAACTATGAAATTGAGCTTGTAACCCAATGCAATTTATTTATTTAACATTTCTTCTATACCGCGCTCTTTGTCATCAGTGTGGTTTACATTGAAACAATATACACTTGGTCAGTTAAATTTGGCCGTCGTCTACATAGAACAGGGATTTAACATGGAGCTAAACTTGGGGGAAACTATTTACATTCCTAGTACATTGCATATTAGAGCTAAATTCGCTGTAAGTTCTTGCACTCATATAGCAGTGGTTTGGGATTGTGAGGGTGGGGGAGGGTGAAGGGGATGATGATGCTGAGGACCCAGCGATCTGTGGTGATGGACTGTCAGGCCTTCCAGAAGTACTGAACGTGGCCTACTGGTAGTCAAAAACTGGGCGTTGAGCCAAGGCAATCACAGGCTGTTTCCTTTCTCTTTGCCTGGGGCACTAACCATAAGTAGGTGCAGGCTGACATTGAGGTGGAGATCAAGAATAAGGCTGAAAATGCCAACGAGGGTAAAATTGTTGAAATATTGGTAATGGTATGCTCTCCGGTATTGCGGATGGTGAGACTGCTGGGCTGTCTCTTGGGGTTGAGCTGAGAGCTCCCGCACTGTACAAGAATGGTCTTTGACTTCCGAGACTGCTTCCTGCACTTTAGGTCCAAAAAGGCTATCTCCCTGGCAGGGAGCATCTGCCAAGCGGTCATGCAGATTTTCTTGCAGACCTGAGACTTAGAACCAAGCAGTGCAATGGGCAAAAATGGAATTAGCAGTGGATTGGGCAACTGAGTCAAAAGCGTCATATACAGCCTAAATGATATGATAGAGGGACTCCTGTAAATTGTCTTGAAGGGCATGTGCCTTCAGTGCTGGAATGGTAACAGGGTTCGGCATCTGCAAGAGGAGGTCATGATGATATTGCAGTATCTGAAGTTGGTGGCCTAGGATTTTCATGGCTAGCACTCCACTCTGAAAGGTTTTTCTGCCGAGTCCAATGGCTGCTAGTCTTTCCCTGGCAGAGTCTGGACATGAGACTTGGAGGACTTAGCCTTCTTCAGTACCAGTTCAGAGACTACCAACTGATGAGGAAGTTGCTGATGTTGGAACCCTGGTGCAGGCAGGACTTTGTACTTAAGGTCGAGATGATGAGCTGTGGCAGGCACTGATGCTGGCGTCTTCCAGACCCACGCAAGGAGGTCTTATAAGACTTGGAGAACTGGTATTGCCAGGACCTCTTTAGTGGTGGAACAAAACCACAAGATAGATTGGAAATCCCTTTTATCTTTATTTCAAAACTTTATATACCGCCCATTGTCAGGACATTAGAGTAGTTTACAACAGAAAAATGTCTACGCTAAAGAAAAATGAAAAGAACGCCATAAAATATAGGAAAGAAGAAAGAGTAGTAAAGCAACAAAAAAGAACAGAACATGGAGGGGCATCAGGAACGGGTATCATTCAGGGGAGGTGAAAAGCCTGCGGAAATAAGTGGAAGTCTGAGAATCACTAAGGGCTAGCGCTCTGGAGACTTTCTGGAGAAATTTCAGGTAAGAAAAAACTTCAGGGGGTTTCTCCCCCATTGAATAGTCTGATGAGGGTGCTGCCTGCAAGGAAGAGAGTTTGGGATTTGTTAGGAAATCGGAAACATTCTGGGGAAAGGAGGGGCTTTTCCGAAGGGATGGGCTCCATCTTAACCAGGATGGAACCAGGCTGCTGCCATTAACCTTCAAAAGGGAGATAGAACAACTTTTAAACTAGATAATAGGGGAAAGCCAACAGTCAACCAGGAGTGCATGGTTCAGAATAATGTATCCTTGAAGGATACTAGCAAAAGATTGAAGTTAGGGCACATCAGCAGAGATGTTCCAAAAAAGACAAAAGTAGCCCAAATGCCCTTGAGTACAGAGCAGACAGAGCTTGCAGATTCCAAGTTACCCCTGCCTACCAATAGCCAGATTAATATGAATAAAATATAGTTTCTAAAATGCTTGTATGGAAATGCCAGAAGTCTAAAAAATAAGACGGGAGAGTTAGAATATGTAGCGCTAAATGAGAAGTTAGATACAGTATGATTGGTATCTCAGAGACATGGTAGACATGGTAGAAGGAGGACAACCAGTGGGACATTATGATACCTGGGTACAAACTATATCGTAATGATAGAGCTGATCAAATTGGTGGAGGGGTTGCGCTCTATGTTAGAGAGGGCAATGAATCACAAAGGATTAAAGTTTTGCAAGAAACAAAACTCACTGTAGAATCTCTATGGATTGAAATTCCAAGTAAAAAGGGGAAGGGGAATGCGATGGCAGTGGGGGTGTACTATCGACCGCCTGGCCAGAGTGAACAAATGGATAATGAAATGCTCAAAGAAATCAGGGAAGCTAACAAAAGTTACAGCACAGTAATAATAATGGGTGATTTCAATTACCCCGGATGAAATAAATGACTGCTTCTTGGAACAGCTGGTTCATGAACTGACCAGAGGGGAAACCATTTTGGACCTATTCCTTAATGGAACACAATATCTGGTGCAAGAAATAAGGGTGTTGAGGCCACTTGGCAATAGTGATCATAGCATGATCGCGTTTGATTTAATAAATGGAGGAAGGATGGTAAGGAAATCCACAGTACTACCTTTTAACTTTCAGAAGAGAGACTATGATAAAATGTGGAAAATAGTTAAGAAAAAACTAAAAAGGAGCAGTTGCAAAGTTAAAGATTTACATCAAGCATGGGTATTGTTTAAAAATATTATCTTAAAAGCCCAGACCAGCTGTATTCCACGCTTTAAGAAAAGTGGAAGGAAGTCCAAAAAACTGCCAGCATGCTTTAAAGGTGAGATCAGAGAGGCTGTTGTTGCCAAAAAAGCATTTTTAAGGAAATGGAAAAAGGAGACAAATGGCAAAAACTAGAAACAACATAAGCCCTGGCAAGTTAGATGCAAGGTATTGATAAGGCAGGCAAAGAGAGAATTTGAGAAGAAGCTTGCTGTGAAGCAAAAATACGTAATAAAAATTTTTTCAAGTATATTTGTAGCAAAAAAACTGTGAGAGAGTCAGTTGGACCATTAGATGATAGAGGGGTAAAAGGGGCACTAAGAGGGGACAAGGCCATAGTGGAGAGTCTGAATGAATGCTTTGCTTCAGTCTTTACTGAGGAAGATGTAGGGATGTTACCCATGACTGAAATAGTATTTAAAGGTGATGCCGCAGAAGAATTGAAAGAAATATCAATATACCGGGAAAATGTATTATTTATTTATTTAACAGGTTTTTTTTTTATACCGCTTTATCATTTCAATCAAAGCGGTTTACATTGTAACTTAAACTTGGTAATGTACATTAAACAGGGACATTACAACTATTTGATAAACTGAAGAGTAGCAAATCACCTGGACCAAATGGTATACATCCAAGGGTGTTGAAATATGAGACTGCAGACCTACTCTTAGTAATCTGTAAACTATCATTAAAATCATCTGTAATACCTGAAGACTGGAGGATGGCCATTGTGACACAGATTTTTAAAAAGAGTTCCAGGGGCGATCCGGGAAATATAGACCAGTGAGCCCAACATCAGTATCGGGAAAAATGGTAGAAACCATTATAAAGACTAAAATTACTGAACATATAGATAGTCATGGCTTAATGGGAGATAGTCAACATGGCTTTAGCCAAGGAAGGTCTTGTCTTACTAATCTGTCATTTTTTTTTAAGGTGTGAATAAACAGGTAGACAAAGGTAAGTCGGTTGATATAGTATATCTGGATTTTCAGAAAGCTTTTGACAAGGTCCCTCAAGAGAGACTTTTGGCAAAATTAAAAAGTCATGGGATAGGAGACAGTGTACTATTGTGAATTAGGAACTGGTTAAAAGATAGAAAGCAGAAGATAGGGCTAAATGGCCAATTTTCCCAATGGAGAAAAGTGAATAGTGGTGTACCCCAGGGATCTGTGCTGGGTCCGCTGCTTTTTCACATATTCATAAATGACCTGGAAATGGGAATAATGAGTGAGGTAATCAAATTTGCAGATGACACAAAATTATTCAAAGTTGTTAAAATCCATGAGGATTGTGAAAAATTGCAAGAGGATCTTGATAAATTGGAAGACTGGGCATTAAAATAGCAGATGAAATTTAATATGGACAATCTTTATCTTTATTTACATTTGATACACCGCCCCAATTGCAAAGTTATGCACCTAGGGAAGAACAACCCAAACTATGGTTACACGATGCAAGGTTCCACATCAGGAACCACCACCCAGGAAAAAGATTTAGGCGTCATCATGGATAACATGTTAAAACCCTCCGCCCAGTGTGCAGCGGCGGCCAAGAGAGCAAATAGAATGGTAGGTATCATAAGGAAAGGAATGGAGAATAAAACAAAGGATATTATAATGCCTCTGTATCGTTCCATGGTGCGACTGCATCTTGAATATTGTATGCAATTCTGTTCGCTGTATCTTAAAAAGGCACTCCTTGTGGTCTTGGGCAAGCCACTTAACCCTCCATTGCCCATGTTCCCTGTAAGTATTAGCGTATGTGTGTCATATCCCCTCGTGTTAAATTTATCTCCCAATTGACCGCTTTGACCCGGTGAAAAGCGGGATATAAATACAGCTAAATAAATAAATAAATAGATAAATATAGCAGAATTAGAAAAGGTACAGAGAACAGCCACCAAAATGGTAAAGGGGGCAGAAGGATACCCCTATGAAGAGAGGCTAAAAAGATTAGGGCTCTTTAACCTGGAAAGAGACGGCTGAGGGGAGATATGATAGAGGTCTATAAATTAATGAATGGAGTGGAATGGGTAAATGTAGATGGATTGTTTATGCCATCAAAATATAGAAAAACGAGGGGACATGCAATGAAACTACAGGGTAACCTATTTAACACTAATAAGAGAAAATATTTTTCCACTCAACGTGTAATCAAACTCTGGAATTCATTACTGGAGGATGTAGTAAAAGCTATTAGTGTAGCCAGGTTTAAAAAAGGTTTGACAAGTTGTTGGAAGAAAGGTCCATAACCCATTATTAAAGGGAACCCAAGATATCCACTGCTTGCCCCAGTACAAGCATTGTGGAAACTGTGTCTTTTAGGGAAACTGCTAGGTACGTGTGACCTAGATTGGCTACTGTTGAAACAGGCTACTGGACTTGATGGACCTTGCTCTGACCTTGTACAGCATATCTTATGTTCTCTTCCAAGAGGGAGTGTTCTGTATCCCATTGGTGGGAGTAAGGAGGACTGGAGGTTGAGTAAGTACTCTTGTCTAATGGTTCAGGGACCCTCCAGTCCATGAGGGAAGGTGATCCCTGAGGAGACACGGAGGTTGGAGCAACGGGACCTCAGAAAATGGAAGCTGATCACCTGGAAGGGCAGCACCTATCAGGGCTGCATTATCCTGGACGAAATGGTGTAACAACTGTAGTAAAGGGCCACTGGGGACAACCGACACTCCCCCCCCCCCCCCCCACCTGAGAAGCTGCAGGAGATAAGGTTGGCATGAGGTCTGTTATCTTTTTCTCTTGGACCTATGGGAAGAGGCTTCTGACAAGTCACCTTCAGACTTCCACTTGTGAGGCTGGGAGCCTGGGCATGATGTGCATTTCCAGGGTCGCTCTTACTTAGATTTATGCTTGCCACATACCAGAGGTTCCAACTTCAAGAGTGTCCTGCAGAGACCGAGTTAGGTGGAGATGGAGTAGGGCCTCTGGCCTGATGTTTGAGACTCTGGACCACCTTTTTTTATGCCAACACCAGTAGGAGGTCTGCCTCCGGCCGTATGGCAGCCCCATTCACCTCTGATCGTGCCTTGTCTAAGCTTAATGGGATCGTGGTAGTTAATGAAGCAGAAGCCACCATGAGGGCGTGAAACAGTGAAGTAAAATGTTGAATAAAGAGTAGTTACTCACCTGTAACAGGTGTTCTCCAGGAGCAGCAGGAATCAGTCCTCACTGCTGGGTGACGTCGGCGCCGAAGGAGCCCTCGCGGAGCAATTTCCCCAGCTTTCGAAGAAAGCCTTTGGGAATTGCAGCGCGCATGCGCGGTCCCCTTCCCGCCCAAGGGTGCCATCTTGCTCAGTCTGATGACATAGCGAAAAGATAGCAAAAAAGTTAGCAAAACAATGGATAAGAATGACTGCAACTCCGAGGGGAGGAGGGAGGGTTGTGAGGACTGATTCCTGCTGTTCCTGGAGAACACCTGTTACAGGTGAGTAACTACTCTTTCTCCAGGACCAAGCAGGAAGTCAGTCCTCACTGATGGGACTCCCAAGCTTAAGGCTACCGGAGACCTCAAGCAGAAAAAATGAGCTCCCTCTAGCTCAGCAGTGCAGAAGTAAGGAATCTTCTCTGAATACGCTTCCGGCCGGTAGCCCAACACCAGGGCCGGAGGGTAGGAGTTGCCTAAACCTCAAAGAGATTGTGGAGGACTGCCTGTCTGAAAGCACTGTCCCTGCGGGACTCCCTCTCCAGGCAGTAATGAGCCGCAAAAGTCTGGCTTGAAGACCAAGTAGCGGCCCGGCAGATATCTGCCAACGGAACAGAGCGGAGATGAGCCACTGACGCAGCCTTCGCCCTGACACGGTGAGCCGTGACTCGACTCTCTAAGGAGAGGCCGGCTGCCCCATAAGCCCAGGCGATACAGTCAGCTACCCAGATGGACAAAGTACGCTTGGAGACAGGCACCCCCGGGCCCCAACCTATTGGGGTCAAAAGAAACGAAAAGCTGAACAGCCTTTCTATGCTCCCGCGTACGGTCAAGGTAGAAGGATAAGGCCCTCCTACAGTCCAGGGTATGCAGAACTGTCTCAGCCCGGCTGGTATGCGGCCTGGGAAAGAAGGTTGGAAGAACCACCTCTTGGTTGAGATGAAAAGGGGAAACCACTTTTGGAAGAAACTTTGGGTGAGTCCGTAAGACCACCCTATTAGAGTAGAACCTAGTGTAAGGAGGCTCAGACACTAGGGCTTGTAGTTCACTAACGCGCCTAGCGGAGGTAAGGGCTACCAAGAAGAGAGTTTTCCAAGAAAGGAAACGAAGAGAGCAGGTAGCCATAGGTTCAAAAGGCAGACAGGTAATCCGCTGCAAGACCACATTGAGATCCCAGTCAGGGGCTGGGGGGCGCAAGGGAGGCTTAAGCAGAAGGAGGCCTCTGAGAAAACGCGTCACCAAGGGGTGTGCGGAAAGAGGCCTACCGTCCACCGGCGAATGATGTGCAGAGAGAGCACTGAGGTGGACTCTTACAGAGTTGGACTTGAGGCCGAGATTGGAAAGGTGAAGCAAGTATTGCAGAATCACCGATACCAAGCAGGAGAAGGGGTTCTCAGATTGCTGAGAACACCACACAGAGAAGCGACGCCATTTAAGGGCGTAAGACTTCCGGGTGGACGGACGCCTAGAGGCCAGGACGACCTCTTCCACCTCCGGAGGGAGGAGCAGCGGAGCTAGAACTACCCTTTCAGCAGCCAGGCCATCAGGTGAAGGCCCGGAGGTTGGGGTGCAGGAGAGTGCCTTGATCCTGAGTCAGGAGATCGGGCTGAAACCCCAGAGGAAGGGGAGTGTCCACTGCTAGTTGTAGCAGGAGTGGGAACCAGGGCTGTCTCGGCCATCTGGGCACTACCAGGATTACCGAGGCCCTGTCCCGGAGAACCTTGAAAAGCGTCCTGGACACGAGTGGCGTGGGAGGAAAGGCATACAGTAGGCCCGTGGACCACGGGATGAGGAAAGCATCCGCCACTACTCTGAGCGGATACGGGTGCCTGGAGCAGAACCTGGGAAGTTTCTGGTTCAGAGGACTGGCAAAAAGATCCATGGTGGGGAGGCCCCACCGGAGGAAGATCCGCTGAACAACCAGCGGGTCCAATCTCCACTCGTGTGGCTGCAGAATCCTGCTCAGTTTGTCGGCCAGGTAATTTTCCTGTCCGGGCAGGTAAACCGCTTTGAGCAGGATGCCATGGTCGACTGCCCAAGAGCACAGTCTCTGAGCCTCCTGACATAGGAGGAGGGAGCCGGTGCCCCCCTTTTTGTTGACATAGAACATGGCAACTTGATTGTCCGTCTGGACTAGTACAGACTGATGAGAGGTGAGGTGAGAGAAGGTCCGCAGAGCTAGGCGGATCGCTCTGAGCTCCAGGAAGTTTATTTGCTGAGCAGCTTCCCAAGGGGACCAAAGGCCTTGAATACATGTCCCTTAGCAATGTGCTCCCCATCCCAGGAGAGAGGCATCTGTCGTCAGCACTTGGGAAGGTGGAGGAGACTGAAAAGTCATTCCGAGAAGCAGATTTGGCAGATGAAGCCACCATTGCAGAGAGGAGACCAGGCGGTCGGAGATCCATACTAAGTCCGCAAGGCTCCCTGTGGCTTGATGCCATTGAGTGCGAAGGCTCCACTGAGCAGGCCTCATATGTAGACGGGCATTCGGAGTGACATGGACTGTGGAAGCCATATGGACGAGCAGCCGCAGGAATTGCCTGGCCGAGACCAGGGAAGAGCTGTGAAAACTACTGGCCAGAGCTACGAGCCAGTTGGCCCATTCCAGAGGCAAGAAGGCACGAGCTTGCAGAGTGTCCAACCGCGCTCCTATGAATTCTAGATCCTGAGAGGGGAGCAAAGTGGACTTTGCGAAGTTTATGACAAACCCCAAGTGCTGAAGCAGAGCTACAGTGCGACGAGTGGCCTGAGTGACCTCTAGGGAAGACTGTGCCCGGATGAGCCAGTCGTCCAGGTAGGGAAAGACAAACAGGCCTTGAAGCCTCAGGAAGGCTGCCACCACTGCCAGGCATTTGGTGAACACCCTGGGAGCGGAGGACAGGCCAAAGGTCAGTACCCTGTACTGATAATGATTTCCTTCCACAACAAATCGTAGATATTGTCTGTGGTCCGGATGGATAAGGATGTGAGTATAAGCATCCTTTAGATCCAATGAGCATAGCCAATCTCCCTGCTGGAGGTAGGGCAGCAGAATTCCAAGGGTAAGCATCTTGAACTTTTCCCTTTGCAGGAACTTGTTGAGGTTGCGCAAGTCCAGGATGGGTCTGAGGCCTCCTGTTCTTTTTGGTATCAGAAAGTACCTGGAATAAAAGCCGTGACCTTTCAGGTGGTGGGGCACCGGTTCCACAGCCTGTTCCTGAAGAAGACTTGCTAACTCCTGAAGGAGTAAGTCCCTGTGCAAAGGGGTCCTTGGGGGCTCCCTGGAAAGTAGGAGGGAGGTACCTGGTGAAAATGCAAAAGGTAGCCCTTTTGAACTACCTGAAGCACCCATGTATCTGATGTTACGGCTGACCACCTGTGGGCAAAGTGGGCCAGCCGGCCTCCCGTGCTGAGAGAAGCCAGCAGGGGGGAAGAGGCTATGCATACGGAGTCAAAAACCCCCACCCTGCTGAGCAGGGGCCTGTGTAGTGGGCTTGGGGGCCTTCTGCCTACGGGACCCATTACCATGTCCCTTAGCCTGCTGACCCTGATGGGGAGCTGCTGAGGCTTGATATTGTGGGTGGTGTTGTTTATAGGCAGACACCTTCCTCGGGTAAAAGGGCTTCTTCCCCGAGCCCTTCCTCTTCTGTGAAGGGGCAGAGGTCTTTCTGGACAGGCGAGTCCTGGTTAGAGTCTCTGTCTCGTGTTGCGCAGCCTTTTCAGCCATGGGCTTGCCAAAGAGGTTTTCACCTCTGCAGGGGACATCGACCAACTTGTCCTGCACCCATGGCTCGAGGTCGGATGACTGAAGCCAAGCCTGCCGGCGGGCACCGATGCCTGCCCCGGCTACTCGAGCCGATGCTTCGAAGCCATCGTAGGCTGCTCGAGAAATAAATTTCGAGCACTCTCGAATACCAGTGGACAAGGCCTGGAACCTCTGCAAAGGTTCCTCGGAGAGACCAGCAGAGAACCCGGCAATTTCCTTTGCCAGGTCTCAGAGATACATGCCCATGAAGAGCTGGTATGTCTGGACTCGACAAGCAAGCATAGAGCCCTGGAAGCACTTCCTACCGAGGGCATCCAGGTTCCGGGCCTCCTTGCCGGGTGGCACCGAGGAGTGCATCTTTTGACTCTTGAGTCGATGCATGGCCAATTCCACCCCCATGGAATGGTGCGGTAGTTGTGCCTTCTGGAACCCGGGGCTCTTGCGGACTCGATACATGGAATCGACCCGCTTGCTTAATACCGGCGTCGATGCCGGGCTCTCCCACATGCGGAAGAGAAGTCTTTCCAGCATCGGAGGAACCGGTACAGTAAAGGCCTCCTTCGGGGGAGAGTCATACTGGAAGGCCTCGAGCTCTTCGGCTCGAGGCTCCTCCTCGGGATCCGCGGGGAAGGCTAAAGCCTTCGCCATATCCCTCACGAAGTCCGAGAACCGGGTATCCTCCGGGGGGGGGACCGTCTCTGAGGCTCAGACTCGGGCGAGTCGGACGGGATGCACCAAGTCTCAAAAGAACCGGGTGACTCGTCCTCCTCCGTGTCCCAGCCCGACTCCTCCGAGGAGGAATCGAGCGGCTCCGTGCGGGCGGCCGCCGAGGACCTCCGCCCCGACGCAGAGGCCGGCGTCGACGACCTTGGTCCCGAACGGGAGGCCGAGGGAGACCGTGGCCGAGGATCGACCCGAGCCCGCATGGACTCGAGGATCGGCTCGGCCTCCGGGGTCGACTTGGACGTCGACGTCCCGGTGGTTGGGGCAGATGCACCGGTGAGGCCAGAGATCAATGCCTGCTGCTGGTCCATGAAGGCAGCGAAACTGCTCTCCAAGGCCGTCAGCCTGAGTCCAAGCTCAGGAGACCCAGCAGCTCCCGACTCGGGCCCCGACAGTGTCGGGCCCGACGTCGGCTCCTTCGGAGGCGAGTCCACGAGGACTACAGTACTCACGTGTCCAGGAGATTCCACTTCGAGATGAGGATGCTTCGAAGGCCGACTCCGAGGACCCGGGGCGGCTATCGGGGCTATGCGACCTGGCCCTCGAGGAACCAGGAGCGTCCTCCGACGCCGCCCTCGCGGGTTTCTTCTTCCGACGATGTTCCCGGGCGGGAGACCCCCGCTCAGAGGAGCTCCGACGACGCTCGGGGCCAGAGTCACGAGACGTCGAAGCCTCTGACGAGGTCCGGACCCGGCCGGATGCGGAATCAGAGAAGATTCGCTCCTTTTGAGACTGCCGACTCCTCAATGCCTTCGAGGACATTTTGGTACACGGACCACAAATCATCGGGTCATGATTGGGTCCGAGACAGCGGAGGCAGCAGTCGTGTGTGTCGGTGAGAGACATAAGCCTCATACACCGATCACACTTTTTAAACCCGCTGGCAGCCATTGGGGGAAAAAGGGCCCCTGCGAGGTCAAAAGACTGGGCTGCCAGAGAAAAAGAAAAAAGTGGCGGGAACGCCAGTCACGAAGGACAAAAACCGAAAAATAGTGAACGGACTCGACACCGGAGTATCGAGGCCGGGCGGGAAAAGGACACGGCGTCGAACCGAGAAAATAGAACGAAAAAAATCAACTTTTTCAGCGGTGATCACAAACTACGTCTGTAGGGCTCCGCGGAAAAAAGAAGACTGAGCAAGATGGCACCCTTGGGCGGGAAGGGGACCGCGCATGTGCGCTGCAATTCCCAAAGGCTTTCTTCAAAAGCTGGGGAAATTGCTCCGCGAGGGCTCTGTTGGCGCCGACGTCACCCATCAGTGAGGACTGACTTCCTGCTTGGTCCTGGAGAATAGAAAAGATTCTGTGAAGAGGCTGCTCCTTTAAATTTACTGTACTGTGACCACTTTTTTTTTTAAGCACCTGGTTGTCGTGAACCAGGTAGGCTGAAAAATGCTCTGTTGCTCCTCTCCTTTGCTTTTTTTTTTTTAAGTCTGTCAGGAAACTTGGCTGGCAGCGTTGAGGGGCAAGCCGCGGCGGCAAGGAACCGCCATAGAAACAGACAGCTGCTGTTTTTGTTTTCCCCAGAGAGAACACGGATGCTAAGGAACTATGTAAAATGACGAAAGAAACAAAACCAAATGAACCGACGGAGAGCTGCGGCTGATCGCTACAGTGGTTGAAGAGAAACAGAAGTGACGTCCGATGGGACGCTGTGGCAGGAATGTGCACCCATGCTAAGCTAGGGGAGGCCTGGCACTGGGGCTGTCAGTGGACAATGCCAACGGAGTGTGCCTGCATCGCCCTGCTTGTATCTGCAGAAAGATTTTTAAAAGCATTTGACTTTCTCTGTTCATTCTGGGACAGTTATCTACTACCTAGTCACCTCCCATCTTGACTATCGAAACCTGCTCTTTTGTAGACGTCCTCTGAAGCATCTCTCTCCCCTTCAATCTGTTCAAAACTCAGCTGCACGGCAAATCTTCTGCCAGCGTCGCTATGCTCATGTAAGCCCTCTTCTCAAGTCACTTCACTGGCTCGCCGTCAGTTCCCACTTCTCCTACAAGTGCATTTATTCTGTGGATCCTCCTCATTATCTTTCCTCTCTTATCATACTCCACACTCCTTCTCGGGAACTCTGGTCCTCTGGCAGATCCCTTTTATCTGTGCCCTTCTCTGCCACTGCCAACTCCAGCCTTTGTTTATGCCATCTTGCTACTCCTTATGCCTGGAATAAACTACCCAAGTCAGTATGTCAGGCTCCATCTCTGACCCTATTCAGATCCAAGCTAAAAAAAAACCCTCTTTGAGGCTGCTTTTGGATCCTGATGCCCCTCACTCTCTTGTTCACCACTTACGTGTATCTTACCGTACTCTAGTCCCCATTTATGTGAAATTGTTCATCTTGATCAATCAATTGTAAGCTCTGATGAGCAGTGACTGTCTCTTACATCTATACAAGTGATAAGCAGTGGTAAATAGTCTGGCTAAGAGGGTTTCCTGCATCTGAGATGTGGAAGGCAGGGGGCGGGGGGCATCTCTGTTCCTAAGGAGAGTTATTACAGACCTGTAAAGATACCTCACCAAAGTCATTAACTCAGCTAAGGGAACATCTTTTGCTCTCACCACGTCAGGATCCCAAGTACAAAAGTACCACCGTCACTGCCTGCATAAAGGCTTGTGATCACTGTGTTAGTTCACTTCGATATATGTAAAAATGTATTGTATTTATTTATTTAAAACAAGCTAATATACCACAAAACTGATCAGAATCATTCAATGTGGTTTACAGTTCATACCCATAAAATCAAAGACATAACATAAAACATTTTACAGACACAGCTAATTAAAATATCACATCTCCAACAGAATCAGACAAAATTAATAATTGCCCCAACACTTCACTGAAAAAGTGTGCTTTTAGCTTTTTTTGTTTAATTGACTAAAGTCACACTCCAACTGAATCTCATCCAGTAGAGTGCAACATAACCAAAGACCTGCTACAGCTACTGCCATGACCCAGGTCACAGTTAGTTTCAGTATCCTTAAAGAAATCCTTAAGAAACAAATTCACTGATTGTAAATGCAAGCTTTGTTTTGGGAAGTACCAGGGCTGCTGAAATATAAAACAGACTTGGGTATTTATAACTAATTAAAGGGCCAAAGGGTGGAGTGGGGGAGAGGGGAGTAGACATGAAAATGCCAAGCAGAAGTGTCATGGGTCTGTCCCTTGTTGGTCACTCCAGGCCAGGGAAGTCCCGAACCCTCATCTGCAGTATGCTGCTCCGGCTGTCTGGAATCCAGGGGAATAAAACTCACAACCCACACAGAAAGAAAAGTGTGCAAGTTTATTCCGTACATTAGAAGTGCAGTCTATCTTTTATACAGTAACATAAACATATATACGTCATAAACCCATCCCAGCAGCCTAGCACTGCTTATCAGCAACTGTACAAACTTGTACCTGTCTCTGTGAGGATCACTCAATTTTGCCTTAGCACAACACATTCCTTTCCATCTAGGTATGCACAAAATATCCATTTTTCCTTGCGGGCCTTATGGTCCCACTGTATAGCAAGAAACTTATTTTCCCCTACAAGAAGTACTCCAGAGGAAGTCCAACTTCAACCACACCAGCAGGATGCGGTTAGGGCTCAACTAGTCAGCCATAGCTGACAGGGAGCCCAGGCCCCCCTCCATGTGGAGGGGGATCTGGAGCCCTATCATTCTGGCTCCATTGTGAAGGTGCCCCAAAGGATGGCTGCCCAGGAGCCTTAGGAGTCCTGAAGCTCCACCAGTGCAACAACCACCATCTGATGGATACAAAGAAATACTGAAGGGTGCCCCTAGCTGCACCAAGCCTAGTACTAGTGATTATGTCAATGGAAACATCTAGTATTTTTCCTCCATCTCCATTATCTGCTGGCAGGAGTCACTACTCATCTGGACTGGTCTAACAGAATGATCTGGAATAGTATTCCTTCCAATTTTCTGAATGTTCAACAGGCCCATCATAAGGGCATGGAGCTGAACCAATTTTCCCTTCTCCTTTGGCTACCAAAAATACCTTACTCTAGTGGAGCCTCCCACATCGTGCTCAAGTGAGAGAGCCACCCTCAAGGTGGTCGTTCACAAGCTAAATCAATCTATCCTTTTCCTCTCAACTGTCCAGGTTTTCTTCAGAGTTGAAAAAATCCAATCACCATCTGCTGGAGACAGAGCATACTGAGGTGCCCTCTAGAGGCTCAGGCTGAGAGAGGAATGGGAGTGATGTCATTGAAACCTGAGCATTTTAATGGCTATGTCTCCAGCAATCTGCTGGTAGGGGAACACAACCCACTTGTCTGGTCTAGTCTAGCAGGATGATACGGAATAGTCTCTTTAAGGAATCTGAATTATCTCAAAGTGTTTGAAAAATCAATCAACTGACTTTACATTTTATTGTTTAGGCTACAGGGAGCCAATCTAGGCATTGCAAGATTGGCGTAATATGTTAATTCTTTTCACAACCACCCAAAAGTCTGGTCGCTACATTGTGGACCCCTTTGTATCATTCCTAAGATACTGTCCTGACCTGAAAAAGGTTTTAACCATTGAAAGCTAGTCCAAAAATGCATCAAGTTAGTGGGTTTTTTTGTTTCTCTTTTTATTTAACAAGACTTAGGGAGCTCTAAATTTAAGAAATTACAACAGGACCAGCCCAAGCAAGAGGCGGTCACCTAGGGCAGCAGCTTCTGGGAAGCAACAGTAGCTGTCAAAGCAAAGCATTAGATTCTGTGAGACTCAAAGAGCCAACAGCACATTCTTTTATCTGCAAGAAAAGCGCGTGCACACATCTGTAACACTGTTAAAGGAGGCATTTGTACAGGATTCTTCTTGGGTGGTTTTCAGATGATGACTATTGAGTTTAATGATCAAAATCATAGAGAGGGAGTCTGCGAACGGCTGAAGGTTTACCTAGGGTGCCCGTACCTTGCAGTGGCCCTTTACAAAACAGCGTTCTCGCTGTCACTTTAAGCTGATCCTTCATTAATAGATGCTCACCTAGCTGACGTCACAGACTGCGCACAATGCCTCAAAATGTCAGTGTTGCGTCCATCACAAACATCGTTTGTCCCTAGTTAAGGCAGGTTTTCTTATCCTTAACAACTAGTTTATTTCCTCTCGTCCAGTCCCTGGTTTAATAAAGAAGATGCATCTGTAGGATCTTTGGATGAGTTGCACGACTCACCCAATGGCTCAGTGAGATCCGGGTTTGAGTCCAGGGCCAGGATTCTGCTCCCCCAGGCAGCAGGGGTGTTGCAGAGGTAGTGCTTGGAGATCTTGGGAGGGGGTGGTAGTCTAGCAATTGAACCCCCACCACCACCTGTCATAGCCCTAAAGAGACCACTTCTAATTCAGCTGAAGTCCAAAGGAGCACAAAAATACTGCCAGACCCAAAAATACAATTTAAAAAGGTGTAGTAGGTTTGACCTCGCTATTGGGCTAACGGAAGACATACGTGACAGGCTTTGAAGGGTTCTGCTTCATTCATCAGGCTGATGAAGAAACTCAAGACTCTGTGAGCGAGTGTTATTCTGAAAACACTACACTGCCCCAATAATGGGGGCAGAGCCCTTCAAAGCTTGCCCCTTATTTATGGATTTAGTCCACAAGAAAGGTCTCACCTGCAGCTTGCAAACTGCCCTCTTTCTTTGAAAAAACATGCATGCATGCATCCTTCAGCATTTGATCAGACAGCTGGCTCCAGCTTTAAGCTCAGGAGGCAGACGCAGCACTCTGACCCTTGCAAATGCCCCCATCCCAGCTGCTTGGATACAGCCTGCCCCCCTCACACAGCTGCACTCTAAGGCATTCTGGACAGCTGTTTTAGTTATTTATTTTGTAGGTAATCTTTACTTCTGTTTTCTGTTTCTACTTACTGTATTCAATACAGCAGATAAAACAGATGGTCTGAAACTTAATGCATTACTTTAACAAAGAGTCAGCTATCACAGCTTGTATAAGGCAGAGAAAAATAAGACACACAGAAAAGAAAGAAAAACAGACAGACACAAAGGAAGGGGCAATTTTACTACCGATAAATTTCCTTTCCTGGAATCCTGCTGGACCAATCCAGACCAGTGGGTTATCTACCCCAACCAGCAGCTGATGAGATAGAAAAAAAAAACAAAACAAAACTAACAGTGCTGTGACATCATTTATTTATTTTCATTCTCTTATATACCGCGCTATTCTGCATCAGTGCGGTTTACATTGAACAAACTGAAATTACATTGAACAGGGCATTATAACTTGGAGATAACTATTTTACAGGGAACATGGGCTATGGAGGGTTAAGTGGCTTGCCCAAGACCACAAGGAGCACCTTTGGGACTAGAAACCCCAGTCCTTCTGGCCCAAGGTTGCTGTCCTCTAGTGGGATTTGAACCCCTGGCATTAATCATCACTGGCATTAAACCCAGTACAGGTAGGGGCACACTCCAGTATTTTGGTAACAAAGCAAATGGATACCCCTGGAGAATCCTCTGAAAGGGGGAACAAGAAGGGTTGGAGGGCAGGAGTTGCTTAAACCCCAAACAGATTATGGCGTACAGCCTGGCTGAAGGTGGCGTTCCGACGGGACGCCCTCTCCAGGCAGTAATGCACCGTGAAGGTGTGAGTGGTAGATGGTGACCCAGCAGATGTCGCCATTGCTTGGACATTGTGAGCTATGACTCAGCATTCCAGGGGAAACCCAGCCTAGGCCTGGGCAAATGCAATGCAGTCTGCCACCCATATGGACAATGTACACTTGGTGAACGCCAGCCCCAATCAGTTGGGGGTCAAAAGAAACAAAGGGCTGCCCAGACCTTCAGTGGGCCCGAGTCTGCTGCAGGTAGAAAAAGAGAGACCCCTCTTACAATCCAGGGTGTGGAGAATCACTGATGCCCGGTCGGCGTGGGGCTTCGGGAAAAAGGTGGGCAGCACTATCTCGATCAAGATGAAAATCCAAGACAACCTTTGAAAGGAACTTGGGGTGAGTACGCAGGACCACCCAGTTCTTATAGAACCTCATGTACAGGGCCTCAGCCATCAGCACCTGGAGTTCACTGCTCTCTGGGCAGAGGTGAGAGCCACCAGGAAGGCCACCTTCCATGACAGATGCCGCAGTGGGCAGGTAGCCTTGGGCTCAAAGGCGGCCTGGTCAGCTGCGTGAGGACCACATTAAGGTCCCATTCTGCCAAAGAAGGGCAGGTGGGGTGCTTGGAAAGAGGCAGACCTCACATGAAACGAGAGACAAGTGGTAGCCCCAAAAGAGGTTTGCCCTTGATGGGGTGGTGATTTGCCGAGATGGTGCTCAGGTGAACCCTGACTGAGTTAAACTTCAGCCCAGACTATGAGAGTTGGAGCAGGTACTGCAAGACCAAGCCGGTAGGGCATGAAAATGGGTCCGCTCAAAGCTCCGAGCACCACACCAAGAACCACCAACACTTGAAGGAGTAAGTTCCTCTGGTTGAGTCCTTCCATTAGGCTAGAAGAATGTCCTTGATCTCCATGGGGAGATGGTAGGAGGCTAGGGCAACCCGCTCAGCCGCTAAGCTGTGAGGGACAGGGATCTCAGAATGGGATGTAGAAGCAAACCCTCCTCCTGCGTCAGTAGCTCCGATGAGAATCCGAGTGGGACCAGGGGCTCCGTCAAGAGATGGAGCAGCAGGGGGAACCAAGGCTGCCTGGGCCATCTCAGGACTATGAGAATCATCGAAGCCCTGTCCCGTTGGACCTTGAGAAGGGTCCGGGCAATGAGGGGCGTGGGAAGGAAGGCATATAGCAACCCCGTGTCCCATGAGATGAGGAAGACATCGGGAGCCATCCTGTCCCGGTGCGGGAGGGAACTGCAGAACTGAGGAAGCTGCAAGCTCGCTGAGCTGGCAAAGAAGTCCAGGTCCAAAGTCCCCCAATGTTGAAAGAGGCACTGCACCATTTGGGGATAGAAGTGCCACTCTTGCGGCTGGAGGACCCTGCTGAGCTAGTCTGCCAATGCATTCTCCTGGTCAGGGAGGCAGGTGGCCCTGACTCACTGCGAAGGAGCATAGGGCTATCACACAGAGGCTGTAGAAGCCGGTGCCCCCCTGCTTGTTCACATAGAACATCATGACCTGGTTGTCCATTTGGACCAACACTGCAGGTGGTCCCTGAAAACCCAGAGAGCGAAGCAAATTGCCCAGAGTTCCAGCAGGTTGATCTGCTGCTGGGACTCCTCAAGGGGCCAGGACTCCTGAGTGGGCCGTCCCTCGCAGTGGGCTCCCCCAGCCTGGTCAGGGAGGCGTCTGTGGTCAAGACCACCTGATGCGCCAGGTCTTGGACGGGCATACTGCGAAGCAGGTCCTGAAACTCCTGCCACCAAGCCAGAGACTCTGCCGTGCTGGGAAAGACCAAGACAGGATCCCGGAGGTGGCCGGCCAACTGCGCCCATTGTGCTCTGAGGCACCACTGCGTCGCCTGCATGTTGAGATGGGTGTTGGGCACGACGTGGACCATGGAGGCCATGTGGCCGAGAAGGCGAAGCATTGTCTGGGCCGGGACGGAGAAAAGCCATGGTTCGGAGGGTGTCCAAGCGAGCCCCAATGAACTCCAGGGACTAAACTGGAGTGAGGTGGGACTTTGGTTTCAGAGGCCGTGCCCCCATTACAAGCCAGTCATCTAGGTACAGGTAGACGAAGATACCCTGTAGCCGCAGATTGGCCTCACATCTGCCTTGTGGGTCTTCACAAAGTGCCTGACTGTGGCTGTGGCCCAAGGGAAGTATCCTGTACTGGTAATGTTTTCCCTGAACCATGAAGCAGAGGTACTTCCTGTGTTTGAGATGGACGAGGATGTGAGCATCAGCATCAAGTCAAGGAGCACAGCCAGTCGCTCTGCTGGAGGTAGGGAAGTAATGTTCCAAGGGAGAGCATCTTGAACTTCTCCTGCACCAGGAACTTGTTTAGGTTCCACAGGTCAAGGATGGGCCGAAGGCCCCCTCTCCGCTTTGGGACGAGGAAATATCAGGAGTAAAACCCCCATCCTCGGAGTTGCGGTGGGTCTGGTTCTACTGCGCCATCCTTGAGGAGGCCTGTGAGTTCCTGACTTAGGAGGGCTTGGTGTTGGGGGAAGCAGACATGATTCCCTGGGAAAGTACTGGGGAGGGGCCTGGTCCAGATGGAGACGATAGCCCTCCTGAATGACCTGGGAGAACCCAGGCGTCGGTGGAAATGGACTCCCACCTGTGGGAGAAATGGACCAGACGCCCCCCAACGGATAGTTGCCCAGCCAGAGGACGAGAGGCTATGCTTATGGCGTCAAAACCCCGAGGATGGCTGAGCCGGAGTTGGAGGTTGGGTCTTGGGGCCCTTCGGCTTGCGAGAACCGTGGACTTGCTCTGGCCCTGAACAAGGGTCAATGCCGGCGAATAGGCCAGATAGCCCCTGTATGGGAGCCCCTTTCATTGGAAGAAGGGCTTCTTGTTCTGTTACTTCTTCCTGCGAGGGAGGAAGTCTTCCGGGAGAGGTGAGTATTAGTCATATACTCTGTCTCAATCTCCGCGGCCTTATCCTCCATGGGCTTGCCAAATAGCTGCTCCCCAAGGCAAGGGACATCCAGTAGCTTCTCCTGGCCACTGTTCTAGGTCCAAGGACTGGAGCCAAGCCTGGCAGCAGGCTCCAATGCCAGCCGCTACCACCCGGGTGGAAGACTCAAAGCTGTTGTACACTGCTTGTGAGAGGTACTTCAAGCATTCCCCGACGGACTTTGAGAGGGCCTGAAAGCATCAGAGATAATCTCCATCAAGGCCCACCGCAAAGCCTCCGAGCTCCTTAGCGAGGTCAGAGAGAAACATTCCAATATATAATTGGTAAACTTGGATATGGCATGACAGCATGGAGCCCTGATAAGCCTTGCGCCCGAGGGCATCGAGGGTACAAGACTCCCTACCCGGCAAGACAGACGAATGAGTCTTTGGGCTCTTGAGCTTCCACACAGCCAATTCAACCACCATTGAGGTGTGGGGAAGCTGGACTTTCCAGAACCCCAGACCTCAGTGGACCTTGTACATAGCGTCCAGGGGCTTGCTCACAATTGTGACAGAGACCGGGGTCTCCCAGATGTGGAGTAGGAGATGGTTCAGAATGAGAGGAACCGGCACCGAGAGAACCTCCCTCGGAGGAGGAGCTTCATACTGCAAGATATCTAGCTTCTCAGCATGGGGCTCCTCCTCCAACTCAGTAGCGAGCGCTAGGGCACGCCCCATATCCCGGATGAACTCCAGGAAGGAAGTGTCCTCGGGAGGTGACCGCCACCTCTGGGTAGGAAGGGAAGGGTCGGAGGGGAGGTGGGACAGAGTCTCCGTGAAGGTCTCTCCATCGGACTTCCATTCTGAGTAGTCCGTAGAGGGCTTGAGGTCAGGCGGCTCCAGAAAGGTCAGTGACCTGCTCCAGGTATCCGAGGCCAAAACTTGCCCGGAGCCAGAAGTGCTTGCCTGCAAAGATATCATGCCCGAAAAGCGGGACAGAGATCAAGACCTGTGCCGAGGATCCTCATGAGGCTTCAGGCTCTCGGGGGGGGGGGGGGGTGTCACAACGGCAGACCGGGGAATCCTCGATGTCAAGGTCCCCTGTTGTCTCAAGGCGCATGCCAGGGGGGCTGGGCATCAGTGCCTGCTGGGCAGCGAGGAATGCAGAAACGCTGCGTTCCAAAGCCAGCATCCGGGCCTCCCACTTAGAAGTGGGGCCCTGCAACACAGACGCTGGGGTGACAGGGTCGGGTGTCGAGAAGAAGAAGGGGTCCTCGCTGGAACGACCCTCGGAAGACTGGGCACCTTTACTGGAGGTCTCCGTATCGATTCAAGGTACCTTAGTGGGCCGCTCCCTCTCCAACTCCAGAGACTATCGAGGGGGGCTGGGAGACCGGGCGCATCACCTCTCATGCTTTTCTAGCACCCCTGACAGAGTCCTCGAGGCCTTCTTCTTCTGCTTGCATTCAGGCGACCCCTGGTCAGAGTGCCGCCGGGCCCGGAGAGGAGCCTTTGAAGATTCCGGAGTTTGCGGCGCCGGAGAGCAGGAGGCTACCGGGGCTGCCTTACAGAAGAGATCATCCAGCTTCTGCTTATGACTCTGGGTGGCCTTGGAGGACATCTTTTTACAGAGAGAGCATAGCTCCAAGTTATGGTCGGCTCCTAGGCACCTGAGACAACAGTCATGGGTGTCCGTGAGCGACATGTTTTTGGAACATCTATCACATTTCTTGAAACCGGAGGCCATGGGGGCAAAAAGGACCCCTGCAAGGTCAAAGACCCTTGACACAGCCAGCGGTTAAAAAACAGGCGTGAAGCGCAGTAAAACAGAAAAAAGGCAAAAAGAAAAAAAACCAAGGCCAGGGCCGAAGCAGAGGCACTCGGGAGGTGGGAAGAGGACCTTTGAGGACCGGTAGAGCATAAACCTGTTGGAACAAAGACAAACTTTTTCTGGGGAAGAAACGCACGTCCGAAGAGCTCCGTGGAAAAAGGGAGACTGAGTAAGATGGCACCCTTGGGCGGGAAGGGGACCACACATGTGTGGTGGCATTCCCAAAGGCTTTCTTTGAAAGCTGGGGAAATGCTCTGCGCGGGCTCTGTTGGTGCCGTCACCCATATGTGAGGACTGACTTCCTGCTTGTTCCTGGAGAAGCCGAAGATTCTGGGATGTGGAGCTTGGAAGCAATCTGGACAATTGGCAGCGCTACCTCTTCCCTACTGAACAAGCAGACCACCTGGGACTTGCCATCCTCCTCCGGAGGGCAAAATTCCCATTCTTCCAAGATGGAACCACTGGCTAAGAAGTCATCCAGCCCATCTGACCCTTGATCACCCTCATCGTCATCCAGGGAGTCCAGATCGTCAAGGGCCCAGGCTAGGGACTTGCGTGAATGGGAGCCACTGTGACCCGAGTCCATGGTCCACGAGCGTTTCCTGTCCCCTTCAGCCTTGGAGGCCACCACTGGTCAGATTTGAGAATCTAGGAGCTTCCCAGACCCCTTTTCCACAGGAACCAGGCTTGATGGAACAGTGCAGCAAACTACTGCTTTGGGATCCTGTGCTGAAGCTACCTGTTGCTGTTGCCCAGTTCCCCCTTCCAGCTTAGAAACCAATAGGGGAGAAGAGCCCTCCTCCAGAAGAAGAGTAACAGAAGTAGGGAGCAATGGAGGAGCCGCGGGAGGTGCAGCTGGGGGCGCATGAGAATCAGAAGACTATGCCGGCAAGACTGATTGAACACTGGGATACAGACCAGACCTCGAGAACTCCCTGGAATCGGCTGCACAAGTGGCACACAAACAATCAAGGAGAAACTGGCGCCGCTTGCCACAGCCGAGACGCTGCGGGAGAGAAGCAGACATGGCTGAAACAAGGGCAGACGCATGCATGCACTAGATTGCGTGGGCTTGATTTTGGCGAGAAAAAGGCCACATGCCAATTACCACTACACACAGTTAGCAGCCTGCCACTGGTCCCTGTTCCCTCGCTGTTCTATTTCTGCCACCAGCCAGGAGAGAATGCGGGGCAGGGGGGTAGAGAGAGGAGGAACTCCACTTGCTGTACCTTAAAAGGGCCTGCACCTAATTCTGCAGGTGGATTCTAAAAAACCTTAACATTTTTAATTTTTTTTAATAAAATAAATGACAGGATGAAATAAAAAATAGGGAAAGCAGGTTGGGCACCCACACAGAGGAATTTTCACTGCAACTCAACTGAGCCTTCTGGCCAGGGGTTGCCCCCAGTGAACACCAGTCAGACCGAAGGGGTATCTCATATATGCCCTGGTGACTAGGAACAAAGCTGAGCTGCTAGGCATTCTCAGGCCGCTGGGCAGTCGCTGAACCCTGAGCTGTACTGAGAAAATCAATCACCATCTACCGAGACAGAGAAAATGCTGGAGAGCGCCCCCTAGCTGCACTGGGTTTAATGCTAATGATGAGGTCACAGCATGGTTCTAGTTTTATTCCTCTGTCTCATCATCTTCTGGTTGGGGGGGAGATAACTCACCGGTCTGGACTGGTACTGCAGGAAGATCTGGAAATGAGAGATATACGGATACTAGAAAAATTCCAAACAGAAAGGCAAGAAAATGGACAAGCTGACAGAAACAGAGGGGGTATGAGAGCAAGAGAAAGAGAGGAAATGAACGGATGCGTGCAAAAGTGTCTCTCACAGAGAAATGAGCAAAATTAAGTCATTTGGATAAACTATCCCCCCTCCCCCCGAGAAATAAAACCACAGCCTTCAGCCAGGCAAGAAAATGCAGGCAAAACATCCTTTATGGCTTGAAACCAGACATGGCAAGGTGGAAGAGTGCGGGGTGAGGTATGCTAGGATGGAAAGGGGAGTTGGTTGGCTCCCTTCAATCTGTTTTTTGGGCATCCAAGCTCTTGAGAAAGAGCCCATGGCCTGGGCGGCCAGGGGACCAGCGGCTTCGGAACCACCAGCGGTAGGTCAGGTGCCAGCAGAGGGTGCCCAAGGCCGCGCCAACCACTTTGTGCGAGTACTCATGGAAATAAACCACCGTGCACAGAAGCATGAAGTTCCAGAGCACCAACAGGGCCGTGTTCAGCAGGAAGACCACATGCAGTGGTACGCTGGCCGGCCTGCCCCGCTCCAAGAAACGTCGGAAGACTGCTGCCTCCTCGGCAATGGTCAGGCAACAATAGGTCAGCATGAAGGTGTGGCCAGAGACATCATAGCCGCGCCAGCGGTACCCTTCCCCCTCACAGGAGCGCTTGTCGCCCAGGTCAGGCAGTAGCAGCAGGCGGCCTTCCGGCACAGGCTGGAAGCAGGAGCCCGTGACATCCTCAATGAGTAGGAAGAGGTGGCCCGAACCTGCCCAAACAGCCCCACCTACTAGCAGGCGGCTGAGATGGCGCAGAGTAGACAGGATACTGCCGGTGGAGATGTAGGTGGTCAGTAGGATGTATCCTCCCAACAGGAGACAGGTCCAGCCCCAGGCAGAATGCACAAACTTACTGCAGAGACACACAAAGATAAGATAATCCCATTAGAAGGAGGTTATAGGGAAGAGCAAAGTACACAGCTCTGTAGAGGGAGGTAACACCCAGGGTGTCTAGGCCAGCCCCACCAGAACTCTCTAAAGCAGAGAGAGAGTCACATGCACAGTAAGATACAGAGAGAGAGGCAGAAAGATATCTAAAGGCACAGACACACAGGCAAGGCAGAGATAATCCTGTTAGAATTTATCTCGTAGCAGACAGAGACTCTGCCCGGCTCTCACATGTTGAAGAAGTTGCGATGATTGGCAAAGATGGTCCGAGGGTTGACATAGTACTGCAGCAGAGGCCCAAAGATCACCAAAGCAGCCACCCAGAGGTGATAGACACGGCGCAGACAGCTGCTGGCCAGCACGCGCGAGCACTGCTCACTCCAGAAGATCACCAGCGCCCGCAGTACGCACAGCGGACTCATCGCAGGCGAGGGCAATGCCAGAGGTGTAGTCTGTCACTCTCCGTGTCCTACCTGGCTCTTTGGGTGGAGTGCCGGAGGAGGCCTGTCTCCCTCTTGCAGTGTCCCAGCTTTGGGCACAGAGGACAAAACGAGGGCCCAGCTATGACTAACAGGCAGCAACAGCTGAGAGCTCCTAAAACAGGCCCCTGCCTTCCCCTCTAGAAACCTAGAGCGACAGCTGAGATGCACACATATCACTCTCCAGCAAAAGCACCCAGCGAGAGAGAGAGACACACACATAAGTGTGTATCCTTGAGGAAACATGGGAGAGGGGAGATATAACAGGGACACAAATATCTTTGTGGTATAAATAGACCTCTTTCAATGGAAACAAAAGTCTGATGCAAGGAGGGACAGGAAGAAGGTGAAAGGGGATAGACTCAGGAGTAATTGGAGGAAATATTTCTTTAAGGAAAGGGTGGCGGATGTGTAGATGACAGAGAGAATGACTATATCTATATTCAGTGAGCATGGGACAAGCACAGAGGATCTCTCAGGGAGAGGAATTGGGTACTGGGGGCCACAGACCTAATCCAAAGCAGTTTCGAAGCGCACCTTCATAGGTTACATCCTCACTCCAGAAGACAGTTCTTTGCATTAGACTGAGCACTTCCTCCACATCCCTGGCTTAGGAGCGAGGTCCATGACTGTCGTGGTATGCAGAACACTGAGCCCTTTGGAGACACTGCCCCAGAAGGGGGGAAGGGCAGAGCTGGGAGGGTGATGTGGATGGGCTGCTCCATGCTCTTTGTTTTGTTTTGCTTTTATAAAGGGGGCTCTCATATACACACAAACTGCCCTTAAGAGTCCCCGTCCCTTCACTAGCCCTCACAAAAGCTGCTGTTAAGGCAAGGTTAACATGATTCACACCTAGAAATTTATTCTGTACAAATATCCTTGCATCACACACAGCAAGATCACACTCTTATTACCACAGCCCTGTGCCCGCGCCCCCTCCCTCCCCGCCCCCACCACCACCACCATCTGCTGCTGTAGCTTGGATGGCCAGACTCCAAGACTTAGAATCGGCTTTCTCCATGGTGCAAAAAAGCAAAATATAACAAACTTCACCCCAACCCCCCAAAAAATTAATAAAACACTATGTCCAGAATTATCCAGTCCTCGCTGTGGGAGTCCTAGATTCAGGTAGTTCAGGAGGAAGAGGAGCGGATGCCAGTCCGTGTGGCACGTGTGACACGGGGCTCCGGTGCCTCTCCAGGGGCAGGGTTGTGGAGGTCATCTTCATAGTACTCTGCTTGCCGATACTCCCAAAGCCGTAGGTATCCGTCCCACTGCGGGAGGAGAGAGGGGAGAAAGGTTATGTCGAGGAAAGCCCTGCTTCTCCTTCTTGCCCCTCCCCATGCCCGCTCACGCCACTTACAGAGCTACTGACAATCTTCTCTTCATAAGGGTGCCAGCTGACATCACGGACGCAGGCTTTGTGATTAGTCAGTTTTTTCACAATCTTTCCAGTGAGCAGATCGTACACTAGTAGGTACAATAAAGGAAAAAAAGGAGAGAGAGAGAGAGAGAGAGACGTTTATCTGCTCTTCATGGTGTCCTCCAGCATTCCTGGCACCCAGCCCTGACTGGCAAACCTTACCAATGGACTGCCAGCATAAGGCTGGACCAAGCACTGTCCCGCCTGTGTAGCCCTGACGCAGCGGACATTTGCCCTTGGAAGCCAATGCCCAAGAAGTCAGTCCGACCATAACGTGGCACCAGCCTCTGTTGCTTTTGCTGCTACAGACTAACTCACTCATTCCTCTGCCCCTGCAATGGCGACTTACTGGTGAAGATGTGCTGGCAACAGCAGCGTGACGTGCTCTGGGAAGGTCATGGGGAGAAGCAGCCAATTCTGTGTGCTATGTGTGTGTTTTTAAAGTGTTGCTGGAAATTGTGGCATTTCATGTAATTGTTTATTGATATGTAAACCACTTTGCTGTTTTATGATCAAAAGACTGTCAAACTAAACAAACTTAAAAAGGGGATAAAAGAGTGGTCTCTGCTGAAATCATTTGAATCTATTTAACCCCGGGGGTCAGAGGTACCAGAAATCTTATTACCCATTCTATCTCGGCCATCATTAGAGTTGGGTTACTTTCCGTCTCCCCCCCCCCCCAATCGTCTCTTTGCTAATATGTTACTGGATTAAAATGTGCCATGCTTTCCCCCCTTGTGTGTCTTATGATGTAGGTGTGGTATCTGCATAAAGCGTTATGATTATCGTATTTTATAATATATTATCTTAGCCTTGTTAACAAAGGTTCTGGAAACTGCTTGGATGTCTTCCTTGGGTCAAGGGGTGGTATACCAAATACTTCAAATAAACATGGTGGTTGCTTCCCCATGACCTTGCCGAAGCACTGGCTGGCGTAGACATGGCCAGCCCCAGAGTTGGCTCAAGATGTTGGCGCCTTGGCAGACCTTAAGCTTTACAACCCCTTGGTTGTCAAAATGTATTGTTTAGTTTTGCTGCCTCCTAGAAGTTGCTACCCTAGGTGATTACCTAGTTTGCCTAATAGCTGGGCCGGTCCTGGGTACAGAGGCTTTGTGGCAGGGCAGTGACTTGTCCATTTAACACATTTCATGTAATTTAGCATTTTATACCAACTTTGCAATTTGCGATCCTCCATTGGTGGTTTACAGGGCCTTGTCGGAGCAGTAGGCTGTACAGATGTTTTGCTAGCGGTGCACTGACTTACCTATGACTTTGCCGGAGCAACAGCCAGTGTAGATATATTGCTGACCAGTGCTGAAGGCTGGAGAGAAGCGGCAGCGGATGAGGGTGTGAAGGACGCCGTGACCTCTATAGGTCATGAGAGAGCTGTCTCCAGGGAGCGAATGCTTCCTCAGAGCTGGGAAAGAAATACAGAAGGAGAACCGGAGATGGGGTTAAGGCACACAGAGCAGACGAGATCTCCTAGTATGGCACGTGACCGAGGCAGACAAGGCATCAACTCCCCCCACCTCTTTTGGGCACCTGCTGCCAGCGATAGTCCCAATTCTGCTGTGTCACAGCCCTGCGAGATGCTTCCAATGCTTCATGACTAGAGAAGCGACGGATGTCCCACAGCTTAATTGTCTGGTCCTTCGAGTTTGAGATTAGATATCGCGCATCATTCTGTCAAAGACAAGACAGAGAGAGGGACAATCGAGGAATGAGGACCAGGAAACTATACCAGAAAAGGAGAGACACATGATCTCAGCGGGTGGGGGTTCCTGGCCATTTGTCCTGAATGACACAGGATAATCAGTTGGTTCCATTCGCACCTTGCTATCGATGAAGGTGACTCCATCCTGGTGGCCAGCCAGAACCCCCACAGTCTGGGGATTGTCTTCCCGTAATGTGCGGCGGTCCCATACTTTGCAGAGCGCATCATCCCCTCCAGAGAAGAGGATGTGGGAGCTAGCATCGGCGAATGCTACAGCGTTCACGTCATCCTCATGGGCATCGATCTGGTGAGGGAGAAAGGTTCAGTGACACAGGGAGGAAAAGGCTGGAATACCATATAAGGCTGGGGAGAGATGCTGCCTCCCTACCACAGGAATAAGGTGTGGGGGGAGGGGGGAGTGGGAGGATATTTTGTTCCATGGAAAGGAAGACAGTTTGAGACAGAGGAAGAATTAGAGGCTCTGTGCCAAAGAAAGGGAGAACCAGAAGCAGCAACTGGCAGGTTTGCTATTAATATATTAAAATCCCATCATGCACTGCTGCTAACTCTACAGACAGCCTGTCCCTATCGACCAGTACCTAGTGTAGGTGCCACTGAGCAATATGAGGGTAGGATCTTGCACATCCCCTCCCCACACAGCTGCACCCATTTCCCGGGAGTACATGGAGGGTCATCAATGCTGCTATCTAGTTGCTAACCAGGGATTCATACAAAGAAGTAATTTTAAAAGAGGATGCCTATTTGAGAAGTCCATAAAGGTGCTGATTTTATAAAGGCAACACAGGCTCCCAGAACCAATCCAAATAGTGTGTAAATGTCCAGGCAGAAATTTACACAGTCTGCACATATTCCGTGTGTGTGCACATATACTGTAATACCACCTCTGCTCCACCCAAGATACACCCCGGAAGCAGGGCACAGAGATCATGTGAAAATAGGTGCTCTCACTGCAGTCACATAATGTTCTGAAAGCCCCTTTTAAAGTGGAAAACAGGCTTTACATGCAAAAAGAAGCTATCTAAAAATAACCTGCCAAAGATGACATTTTACATACCAGTTAATGCCTTTTCCTTGAGTCCTGCTAGACCAGTCCAGACAAGTGGGTTGTGTTCCAGTACCAGCAGATTGGTGGAGACAAAGAACCAATGAAAAGCCCAGGTTTCTATGACATCACTCCCATGCCTCTATTTGCTTCAGCCATCAGAGGCTTCTTCAGTATTCATCCCAAAGAGTATGGGGGAAACATGGCAAGCCTCACATTACTCACTGTTGCTCATGATTGAGGTTCTCCTAGGACAAGCAGGATGAGTCAGCCATACTTGGTGACGTCATCCGACGGCGCCGAGACGGAAGTACTCTCCCTAGCTCAGAAGGGCTTTCCGCCCTTCTGAGCATGGGCCAACTGGCCCCACCCCCTTGCCCGCCCCTAGCTAGCCAGTTTCAGTTCTTCCACCTTGCCAGCAAGACGGACTTTTCTACTCTCCACCGAAATCTAATCTCTTTAACACACTTACGAAAAATTCTCATCTTACAGCATATGTATTATCAGTTTTAAACTTGCCATTAATACTTTGTTCAAGCTTCTTGTTTCAGATCGCTAAAGGGCTGAGCTTGAGCTCCTAGACCAGCCATACGTATGCTCTCAGCAGGTGGCAGAAAATCTCTATCGGTGTTGCCACCAGCTCTGTCGCCGGCACGCAGCTCACATACCTTCATGGGACACCGCTGACATCGCTGCTAGCCGCCGCTCAGGATGTGCCTAAGGGCCTCCACCCCCAGCCGCAGGCGTAAACGGTCAGTGCGACTCCCAAGAATCATTCCAGGACTCCGCTCCTGATGTAAAAACCCTCGCGGCAGCCCAGGACGTGCCTAAGAAGGCCTCTGTCTCCGGCCTCTACTCCTCTGATGCCGCTCTGGATGTGGAAGCCCTCACGCGTGTGGACCATGGGGGCAGCCATGGGCTGCAGCCGCCCTACTCCAGCATGTGGGATTCTTCCCTCTGCTGCCATGATGGCCGCCGCTCCGGATGTGCCTTGGGGCCTTCATCCCCAGTGGCAAAGCTTAGAGAGCTTGCAGCCGCCCCAGAGCTCCTGCCCAGGAGGTGGGCTCACTGATCACCGCCATGAAGACGACGCGAGGGCTGCAGATTGGGCTCCGCCCCCTCAGCTCTATTGACCGGCCACGATGAGCGGCACCATTGGCTCCATGGCAACAGGATCAGACTCTGCCCCCTCTCACGGCCCAATTGGCTGGTGCCATGATGAACGGCACCATCGGCTCCATGAGGAGGAGTAGCCTTTACGACGGGGACTCTTAGGGCCAGGCTCCACCCCCACGGCACCAATGGCTGGCGCCATGACGTCAGGGAGTCCAGGGGTGGTGCCACGCCAATCTGTGGGCCCCCATCCATGCAGAGGAACTTCACCCAGCGCCGACCCGGAATAGAGAGGTACTTGCTCCGCACCAATCAAGAAGCATCGGGGCGCTCCAGTCTCCTGCACCGGCAGCACCCGAGGCTTGGCACCTCCACGCGGTCGCACTGCTTGCACCGCGTGCAGCCCCCCTCCTGACCGGCCCTTATCAGCCTTAGGGAGCTAGGACAATCAAATAAAACAAACAACTGCCTGAGAACCACGCACAGCATAGCTTCCTGACAACCGCAAGTCGGTCATGCTCCAGTGTGACTTATATGTGTCAGTATAATTGCATGCACAGAGGGCAGCCCCAACTCCCAGCAAAGAGCTCACATGGCACTGAAATGCCGTAAAGACGGAACCCCCTCACCGGGGCAGAGAGAACTCTTTGGCCCAGAGCCACCACGTAGGCAAGGCAAGCCTACACTGATAAGACTCTGAGCGCCACAAGCGGCGAGTCCTCTGGCACAGACAATTCAGGCATGGCCTGGCCTTCATGCACGGGCACAGGTAAGGCAGCTGCCCGGAGGGAGGACCTCAGGCCCAGGCTTATCAAAGGCCTCCAGCACTTCTTCTTGCGCCGGTCATTGTTGAGCATCGGGCACTCTATTCTTCTGTCCCCGGCACTCGAGCTCCCCTCCTGATGGGCTCTTCTCCAGGGTGTCTCCCACAGCCATTGCCTATAAAGAACGGCCTGGAACGACTTGGGAAACCAATGTCTTGATGCAGGTCAGTGATGGCTTCATTGAGGCAACAAGCAGTGAGGCGCCAATGCTTCATGGGCAGATTGGCTCCTCCCCGCTCTCCCTGGAGTGCCACGCCACACGGCGCAGAGGCTTGCTCGCGCTCCAACACACATAGTTGCTTGCTGAATCCCTAGAATGGTGCCATCTCCTGGTGGGAAGAAGACCACTCTCACTTAAAGGCTGTTCACATGACTGCAGCCATCGGCCCTCGAGACCACGTGTCGGACTCTCAAGGTGCCATGGGTCAAGGGTCAGATCCCCAAATGATCAAATCTTGCCACATATCAGCACTGGGTCTCAAACAGAACCTCACCTAATCCTGTTAGCTAGAAAGAAGGCAGCGGCTCCCACTTGGCCAGGGGTCGACTCACTACCTTCAGTGGCGCATGGCAGATCAGATGCCTCGGGGAATGAGACATCACCATCTACTGTCTCAACAACAACAAGTAAGATAAACGCAAGCAGCCCCATGGCAGGGGCCCCAGGCTTTTCCTCAATGAACTGCAGGGGCCCCCAAGCCACTGGCTCCCCATGCTTCCTCTATGGACTGCAAATGCTCTGGTCGCTTCACATTGGGAAGAACCTCTATGTCTCACTTTTCCCTCTAACAATGGGCTCCCTTGCCTCCTCTGTAGGCTGAAATGATACACAATACCTTAAATAGGTCTAATGTATCCCCGCATTGCCACCAGATAGATGCAGGGATTGACACATGGGCCATTTGCCTACAAAAAAAATTTAAAAATAAAGAGGCTATCTGCATTAGGACATGCACAACAGCACAAATGGTAATCCGGTTCGTTCATCCACACACGTGGTCCACCACAGGAACCCGAGTCCAAGCCTCATGGTGGTCCTCACAAACACTACTGGGGCCCTCAGGGTCGCAACCCTCTCCTTCTTCCCTACAAGGCTATTGTCTTCAGCATAGAGGTCCGAGATGAATAACAAGCTGAGTGCGGGCAGTACCCCTTATTGCTCTCAAGGGTCAGCCCTGATACCACCATGCGGAGTCTCAGAACATACCAGCCATGGAGGCGTATTTCATGGAGCAATGATGACTCATCTGTAGCATACAGACCAGTGCAACAAGGAGTCTCTTCCTGACTCCAGCCTCAGACTCCACTGCTCCTAGAGACTGGGGATACTGGCATCCCCTGGGTTGCGAATAGAGGGAGAGGCAGCGGCGAACCCCATGAAACCCTGGTGTAATCCAATGGCCTCTCGAGTCTGCTTCCTGTCTCTCGTCTTCAGTGAACCACTAGGGAGTCCATAGGGCTAATATGGAGTCCCTGGGAAGACTGTTGAATTAGCATGCAGATCCTGCCTCTGAGATTCGCCCTGACCTATCCTGGCAGCACCAGGACTAGCTCCCACCTCAACATACTCTGCAGCTGTGACCAGCCTTGGAGCCCGCCCTGTGCTGGGTGCAGAGAACACTGGCTCCGCAAGGGAACCCAGGTTCTAGCATCATCCCTGCCACAAACTATTTTGACTAAACCCGTTTCAGCTTCCTGCCTTAATGTGCCGCACTATACACAGTTGGTCACAGTGCATGTCCCCAACAACCTTGGGGCTAGAGTAATAGCACTCATCCCTAAATTAGTGCACGGATCAGCATCCTGGTTTTGGAACCCTGAACCCCAGTGGAATGCAGTGTCCAATGGGAGGGGGAGATATACCCATGGCAGGCTAGACGGCCTATGACTACCACCCAAGGCTTCCCCACAGCCCTTCCTATTGGGACCACAGGTCCATCTTGGCAGAAAGACAAGCTTAGACTGTCCATGGACCAAATACAGGACACACACTGCTACTAAGGCACTCCACAGGCCTCATCAATGCCTCTGCACCTTGCCCATTGGGTAGGGTTGCATAAAAGAGCCACAAGCATTACAAGTAGGGCCCTACTGTCTTTTTGCAGATGACACAAAAATTTTCAACAGAGTGGACTCCCCCGAGGGAGTGGATAACATGAGGAACGATCTACAAAAGCTGGAAGAATGGTCTAATGCTTGACAATTACGATTTAATGCGAAAAAGTGCAGTGTCATGCACTTAGGTAGCAGAAATACAAGGGAAATGTATGCAATAGGGGGCGAGAGGTTGGTGTGCATGGTTCAGGAGAAAGACCTTGGTGTGATTATCACTGATGATCTCAAGGTGGCAAAACAGTGCGACAAGGCGGTGGCAAAAGCCAGGAGGATGTTGGGCTGCATACAAAGAGGGATTACCAGCAGAAAGGAAGGAGGTACTTATGCCACTATACAGGTCGCTGGTGAGGCCTCACCTGGAATACTGTGTTCAGTTTTGGAGACCATATCTTGCAAAAGATGTAAACAGACTGGAAACTGTTCAGAGGAAGGCGACCAAAATGATTTGGAGCCTGCGTAAGAAACCTTATGAGAAGAGACTTGAAGAACTAAATATGTACACTTTGGAGGAGAGGAGGGATAGAGGAGATATGATTCAGACCTTTAAATGCTTAAAGAGGAATGATGAAGAAACAAACCTTTTCCAAAGACGGGGAAGCTGCAGAACTAGAGGGCATAACATGAAGCTGCAAGGTGGAAAATTGAAAGGCAATGTCAGGAAATATTTTTTCACTGAAAGGGTGGTGGACGCTTGGAATGCTCTCCCGATGGAGGTGGTGGGGGCAAACACGGTGACGGAATTTAAAACAGCATGGGACAAGTACAGCGGATCCCTTTACAGCAACAGGATAAAAACAAAATAAACTGAACCATGTAACTTCTCAACAAATAGGGGTGTCCTACATGGAGTGGTAGGTCCACCCCTAAACAAAGAGCACCTACTCTTGCCGTATCTTGCTGGGCAGACTGGATGGACCATGCTAGTCTTTATCTGCCGTCATTTACTATGTTACTATGGTACAGTCATTGATCTATTATTTGATATGCCTGATATACCACAGTCCCGAGGATCAACAGGGTATACGGATAACAGAACGCAACGTTACATAGAACAAGGTACATTTCAAGGAACCCTCCACCACCACCCAGGTCATCGCACCGGCCGGAGTGGAGGTATACTTAATTATTGCCTGGGAACAATTTGCCTACCCCTGCTAATGTATATTGCCAACTCTAGAATCCACCATACATTACCATATCTAAGTTATACGTAAACCACTTTGACTGATGCCTAGGGGCTCCTTCTTTCCTTGATAGTTAGGTGATACCAGGCCACCAGGAGTCACCCTTGCCTCACAGGCACTCACTGCAGAAAGGGACAGGCTCTGTCATCCCCAGTCAAGGAGGACTTACATCGTGATCAACCTGGCTCCTTCCTTCATGAAGGGAGGATGACCCAGCCTTCTGAAGGTCCACCTCCCCCCCTGGCCACATGGGGAGGAAGGCAGAAACCTCCCACAAGAGAACAGATCAATTGATTGATTTTATAAAAACAATATCAACAAAGCAATCTATCCAGGACCTGTCACATATAGGTACCCCTTATGAGGCCCTTGCTCTTGACAGTCCACTGCCGTGCCATGACATTATGATCTGGAATAGATCCCCAAGAAAGTTATCTCATAGATGCTCTGGAAAGCTTCACGGCCCTACGCAACGGCATGCCCAGGGCATCAGGACATACACTGAACAGTGCACAAGCCTGGCTGCTCAGTCCCAGCGGACTACACCCCTATGGACTCCACTGGCATCTCCATCTGAGGGAGGAGTAGCCTAGTGGTTAGTGCAGCAGTCTACTAACCATGCCCACCGGCACTCCTTGTGGCCTGGACAAATCACTCTACCATCTGCCCGGATACAGGCAGGGGCTCATGCCAGGTCAGTGGCGTGCACACATTGCACACATCCCCAGAGGTCCTCCCTGCGTCCTGCTCATGTAACACACATCTGCAAGGCCACCAAGACCTTGCAACAGGGACCATTACATCACCTGGGCACTGGTACACACCGTCTAAGAACACCAGCGGTAATTTGTGCACCTCATGCAGTAACCATTATCGAGAACCATATCGAGAAGGATAAGGTTGTGAGTTCTTGTCGACCAGGCAGCCCCAACCATCTGGACTGCCACTGCCGCATGCCGCCTGGGCCCGGAACTGACTTATGGACACTGTGGGCTTAGGTAAACCTCATACCACTCTTGTGGCACTACCGAGGCTGCCTTATATGCCATACTGGGCCAGATCAGCCCATCAAGCCCAGTATTCTGTTCCAACCGTGGCCAATCAAGGTCATGTCTCCCCAAGGACACAGGTTCCCCAATGCTTGGATTGGGCCGAGCAGCTGTTTCCAGTCCTGTTATCCTGCTACACTATCGGCTTTGCAACAGACAAAAAAAACCTCTCTTATTAGTTCTGTTACTGCACAGGTGCCTTGTAACTACATCCTTTGTACATGTGTGCTTTGCGACTGCAAGCCGTCGCACGGTGCCGTGTAACTGCACCCTCTCACAAAGCTGCTACTGCACATGCGTGCATCACCACCACAGGCCAACATGTTGTTTCAACATGCTGTACCACAAGGGCGCATGCCAGCCCTGATGCAGCCTCTCGGCCTTCCCCCATCCACCACAGCGCAGATCAGCTTGGGAGGCACCAAGTGTGGCTGACTCATCCTGCTTGTCCTAGGAGAAAACGGAGTTACTTACCTGTAACAGGAGTTCTCCGTGGACAGCAGGATAAGTCAGCCACACATACCCGCCCACCACCCCTGGGAAGGGGTCGGCCTACGTCCCTGGTGCCCACCTCCTAGCAGCAAAAGGCTCAGTTAGTGACGTATTGGCTAGCTAGGGGCGGGCAGGTGGTGGGGCCAGCCCTTCTGAGCTATGGAGAGTACTTCCTTCTCGGCGCCGTTGGATGACGTCACCAAGTGTGGCTGACTTATCCTGCTGTCCACAGAGAACTACTGTTACAGGTAAGTAACTCTGTTTTATCAACAGTAGAGAACCACGTACAGGAAAGCATAAACAGAAGGCTGGGCATCAAAGATAAACCTGCAGAGCCAAGTATAAACATAATAGTGGACCCAAGGGTACTGCAGCAGAAGAACAGAACAAATACAGTTTCAGGGGCAGGCCCTGGACTGGGCTAGCAGGAACCAAGGAAAGGACATTAACTGGTAAGTAAAATGTCACCTTCCATATTGTCCTGTTAGTCCAGTCAAGTGGGATGTACCAAAGCTATGACGCCACTAGGCGGGAAGAAGACAAACCAGCTCGCAAAACCCAGAAGGCCAAAGGTCATGTCCACCCGCACAAGGACATTCAAGTAGTAATGCTCAACAGTGGAAAGTGATGCCTATGTTGCCGCCTGACAAATGTCTGCAGGGGCTACTGAGCTCCATTCCACCCATGAGAATGCTTGTGCTCAGGTAGAATGGGCACGTAAACCCTCCAGAACTAGGCAGTTCCACAACAGATACGCCAAGGCAATGGCCTCCTTAATCCAGCACCCCAAAATCGACTTAACTGCTGTGTCACCCTTGCACAGGCCAGCAAACAGCACAAACAGTTGGTCGGACTTATGAAAATAATTCATAACCTCCAAATACTGGAGAAGCACTCTCTGGACATCTACAAAGCAAAGATCTTTCCCCCGACACTTCTCCTTAGAGAAGGAGAGCAACCAGACCACCTGGTTCACATGAAGGGGAGAAATCACCTTAGGCAAGAAGGAAGGTACAGGCCAAATGGAGACAGCCTCCTTTAAACAAGACACATAAGGATCTTGGCAAGACAGAGCCTGCTGCTCTTAAATCCGCCTTGTGGAACAAATCATGACCAAGAAGATCATCATATGCATCAAATCCTTCAAATTAGCGTGTTTCAATAGCTCAAAGGGCCTCAACATCAAGGCCTGAGCACCAGACACAGATCCCAGGAAAGGATCACAGACCAGATGGGAGGACACAGATGTCGAAGCCCCTGGAGAAAGCACGAGACATCCGGGTGCAAGGCTAAAGACTTACCAGCCACTGGACCTCGGAAACAGGCCAAAGCTGCCACCTGAACTTTCAGGGAGCTAAGGGAAAGGCCCTTCTCCAGGCCATCCTGTAGAAAAACCAACAGAGATGGCACCTTGGCTGCCTCAGGAGCCAACTGCTGAGTGCCGCACTATCGCTTAAAGAAGCACCAGACCCGCACATATGCTGGCTTGTAAGATGTTCTCCGGGCTCTGATCAAAATGGAGACCACTGCCAGAGAGTAGCCCTTACACGGTAGCCATCTCTTTTCAAGAGCCAAGCCATAAGCGAGAGGGGAACTGGGTCCTCCAGAATGACCCCCTGCTGCAATAGGCCCCGAGACGGAGGCAACTGAAGAGGAGGCACCTGCAGGAGCCACATCAGGTCTCCGAACCACGCTCTCCTCTGCCAATCCTATATCATCAGGACAATCCTGCCCAGGTGACGTTCTACACGATGAATTCACATGCCCCACCAGGGGCCGTGGAGGAAACATGTACAGCAGGTGCTGATTTGGCCAAGGCACTGATGCATTTGGACCTCATCTCTGTGCAGTGAATGAAGAAGCAACAAACTTTGGAACTGAAGCAGGTCGCCATCAGATCCATTTTGGGGCAACCTCAGTGGCGCACAATCAACTGAAACGCCTCCTGACAACTCCCACTCTCCAGGAAGCGAAATGTTCCAGATGAGGAAGTCTACTTCCACACTGTCTACCCCGGCAATGTACTGAGCCAATAAGACTAGGAGGTTCTTCTCGTCCCAGGCAAACAGGAGAGCCATCTCCAGAACTATTCCAGCATGCCTTGTGGCACCTTGCCGATTGACATAAGCCTCCCCCGTGGTGTTCTCTGAAAACACTTAAACTGCTCAGCCCTTGATCAAGGGCCAGAAACGCAGAAGACACAACTTGATGGCCCTTGCCTCGAGGCAGTCGATGGACCAAACAGCTCCCCTGGGCCATGCAGTCTTGGCAATGGGCTCCCCAGCCTGAGAAACTGGCATCTGTCAGGAGGACCCAGGAGAAATCGTCCAGCAGCATGCCTTTCCTCAGTTGACAGGGCTGCTGCCACTAACGCAGGCTGGACTTTACCATCAATGAGAGTGGGAGCCTGCACTAAATCCTGAGAACTTAGGAACCACCAAGTCAGCAATAACTACTGGAGTGGTCGTGTGTGAGCACGTGCCCACAGCATCATCTCTATGGTCTCCATCAATCCGAGGAGCTGAAGATAATCCAAGTCTCTGGGAGCCTGCTGTGCACAGAATAGTGCCAGGCAATCCAACAGTCTTGACTTTCTCCTCTGGCGGAAAAACCTTGCCCACCCGAGTGTCAAAATATGTTTCCAGAAACTCCAGGGACTGGAAAGGCAACAGCTGGCTCTTTCCCTGATTGATCACCCAGCTGAGGCTTTCCAAAACGGACATCACTTGGGATGCCACCCAAGATGCTTCTGAAAGGGAACAGACCCCGATGAGTCAGTCGTCCAGATATAGATGGACCCAGATCCCTCGGTGCTGCAGCCGCTACCACTACCATCACCTTGGAGAACATCCTCGGGGCGATGGATAGCCCGAAAGAGAGGGCGACAAACTGATAGTGAGAGCCAAGCATGGCAAAAGGCAGATATATATCCTGATCTGGGCAGATCATCAAATGTATGAGGTAAATATGCCTCGGCCAGATCCAGAGAAGCCAAGAACTTCCCTTGATGCACTACCTGAAACAAAGAGTGCAAAGTGTCCATCAGAAGTGCAGAACGCACAAGTGCTCGTTGACCCCATAATGAGCCAGAAAGAACCATCCTTTCTGGGCACCACAAAAAAGATGGAGTATTTGTCCTTGCCCCACTCATCCAGAGGAACAGGCACCATCGCCTTTAGGCGCAGCAACTTGTCCAAGGTGATATGCACAGCGGCACTTTTGATCACAGACCCACAAGGGGAGATATGAAGGCATCCAGAATTGGCTCTTTGCATTCCAGAACACAGCCAAACTGAATGGTGTCTAGCACCCAGCAATCCTTGGTAACCCAGGCCCATTCCTGAAAGAAAAGGCAAAGCCTGTCTCCAACTGAAGGAACCAGGAATGGGCCCCCAAACCTTCATTGCATAGCCTGGGAGGGTAATCCTCTGGAGAAGACCAAGTCCCTGGGCCCATGTGCTCCACAAAAGGACTGAGAATGAGCCCGAAGCCGGGAAGCAGAGGGGAAGAAAGGTTTTCCAGGTCAGTAACGATGAAAGTCCCAAGATCCCTGGGGATCTGGCCAGCGTGCCTTCAGTGGACGGGCAGAGGCTGATGAGAAAGGGGCACCAGCTAGCTTCACAGGCCCCTGGACCTGTCTTCCAGAAGACGGTAAGATTTTGTCTTGCCCAGGTCATTCACCAGCTTCTCCAAATTGGCTCCAAAAAGAAGCTTCCCCTTAAAAGCCAGTTAGGCCAATTGGGCTTGGAAGACGAGTCCGCAACTCAGCAACGGAGTCAAATCCAATGCTATGACACCATTGTCAGGGCACTATCCCTGGCCGCCAAACATACCAGGTCATACATGGCATCAGAAAGAAAGCGGTAGAAGAGAGATTGAATCCACTGGACCAGAGCTCGAGATATCAGGCTGACACATACTGCCAGGTGCAGAATAGCAGCAGATATGGCGAATTGGCTCTTCAAAACAAATCCACTTTACAGTCCAGAAAATCCTTTAAGGCCAATCCGCCTGCCACAGGAATGGTGGTCCGTCTGATAACTGCCGTGACCTGCTCATCCACCTTGTGAATACCAAACCACTCAATGCAGTCCTTCTCCAGGAAAGCGTAGAACTTCTCACACTCCCCTACCTCTTAGCAGGGAGTCGGAAGAGTCCCACTCCGACCAGATCACATCCCTGATCACATCTGGGAATGGGAAGACGGTAGTGGATTTCCACACCCCTTAAAGGAGGGGGGGGCACCTTCGGCTCCTGCTCCGTGCCAGAAGTATCTGTCAAGTTCAAGGAAGATCAAACCCTGGTAATCAACGCCGCCAGATCCTCCTTCAGGAATAGGCAAGATCACCCTGGCCTCTTCACAATCTTCTGAAGGCAAGAGTACTTCTCTATTCACATCAGAGCCCAGTATCAAACCATCTGAATCTGAGCCATAGTCAAAATCCCTGACAGCTTCCAGCTGTTCCCCATCTCCAGGGGGCGCCCCTTGCTGTGGATGCTTAGCCAAAAGCCTGTCCCGCATGAAACTGCGTCCAGGGGTCACACCAGAAGGACCAGGCCTGCTGCAAAAAAAAAATCCGGGGAGGACAATCTGGAGTCTTGAAGCTCTCCTCTCAGAAATGACCCCCCCCAACACCAGGGAACACAAACACCAGAGACTCCCAAGAGGATGAGGCGCGGTTCACAGCACAGTTGCTGGAGCCTCCGGCCAGTTGGATATCCTTACCCATAGCGCCATCCGTCACCTCCTGCCCTGAGGCAGGCAAGGCCAGACTAACTACAGCCTCAGAATGAGAGAGGGAGAACAGGCCCTACAGGGATGACTCAGAAGCTGCAAAAAAGAGCACAGTCCAGAATCTAGAGATGAAACACCTCGCTTGCCAAAGGTCAAACAATGTTTGTTGGAAGAAGACAGAGTTAAGACGTATATCACAGTAGTGTGTGCTAAGGCTGTGGTGGAGATAAGCGGAGATATTGCTGGTGTTCTGGCCAGATGGGAATGTGCAGATACACCTCAGTGAGGTCTAGAGATGTCAAGCTCTCTTTCCTCTTCTCACTGCCACTATGATGGACCGCAACGTTTCCATGTGAAAACGCAGTACCTGCAGACAATGGTTCATCTGCTTGAGCCGAGGATCAGTCGGAAGGAGCCCTCCTTTTTGAGTATGACGAAATAAATGGAGTACCGACCGGAGCCGCACTCGTCTCTGGGAACGGACACCATGGCCCCCAGCTGCTGAAGCCTCGTCAAGATGCCCTTTACTGCCACGGCCTTGCCTCACGATCTGCAGGGGGATTGAATGAAGGACTGGCTTACCAGGCATGCGAACTCCAGTGCGTAACCTGCCCATATGATCTCCAAGACCCACCAGTCAGATGTGATCTGGGCCCAGGCAGGGTAGAAATGTCGCAGCCGACCTCCTACAGGCTGCACCGCTGCCTGGACCCCCTCGCTTCATTGTGCCTTCTTTGGCCCTGAGGAGGCATTGGCAGAGGCGGAGAATCCTCTCCCAGCTCCCCAAAAGCCTTAAAAACTTTGGGCTTGCAAGGGAAAACGTCCCCTTTGAAAGGAGGCAAAACGGGCCATGCGAAAACACCTATAGTTCCGCGACTGACCCCGCACAGGCTGTGCACTGCGACTCTGCTTCTGCTTATCTTCGGGCAGCCTACTGCCTTGGACTTCCCGAAGTCCTTCACCAGCTTGTCCAACTCTTCTCCGAACAGGAGCTTCCCCTTGAATTGAAGCTTGCTAAGCTGGCCTTAGAGGAACTGTCCGCTGCCCAATTCTGTAACCAAAAGGTAGCGGTGCACTGCGATCACTGAGGCCATACTCTTGGACAGCCCTCGAATAAGACTGTAGCAGGCATCAGCGAGGTATGTGGCTCCCAATTCCAATATGGCTGCCTCCCCCACTGGTCCATGGTCACATTCTCCGGGTCCAGAACCTGCTGCAACTAGCATAGGCAGGCCCTAGCCACCTAGGCCCCACAGATGGAGGCCTGCAACGAGAAGGCCTTAATATCAAAGGTCTGCTTTAACAAGGCATCCAACTTCCTATCCTGGGCATCCTTAAGCACCGTACTGGGAGGAGTAGCCTAGTGGTTGGGGCAAGGTACTTCAGGTCGGAAGTTCAAATCCCACTAGAGGACAGCAACCTTGGGCCGGAAGGACTGGGGTTTCTAGTCCCACAGATGCTCCTTGTGGTCTTGGGCAAGCCACTTAACCCTCCATAGCCCATATTCCCTGTAAGTATTAGTGTATGTGTCTCATATCTCTGCGTGTTAAATGTATCCCCCAATTGTGTTGTGACTGCTTTGATTGAAGGATAAGGCGGTATACAAAACTGTCTAAAAAAATAAATACTGCCTTCTACCAGAATCATTGTCTTATTAGTCACTGCTGACACTGCCGCGTCTACTCTTGGAGATCCAAGCACTTCTCACTCCTGCTCTGGGATCTGCTACAGGTACAATATCGCCTGTACCCACCTAAGTCCGGCTTCCAGCAGATCCCACTTATCCTGCATCATCTGCTTGACTACCCTATGCACCGGGAAAACCTTTTGCATCTTACGTACCGCCTGGAGAAGCGGATCCTCTAACACCTCTTCTTCCACTGGGAATCCTGCTGGCATATTCAGATCCTTTAAGGACTCCGCAATCAGTGCCGGCATTTCTTCACAGCAGAACACTTGCACAATCCATGCCTGCTCCTCTTGTGGGATCTCCCCTTCTTCAAGCTCCTCATCTTCCACCACTAGTTCCATGTCCAGGTCCTCACGGTCGCCAACTTCTGACACTGGAAACTGCTCCCTCCAGTCCTCAGAGGATCTAGCTTGCTTCGCCACAGACTCCTTGTCGTTTGAGCCTGCTAAACTTTTTTGGCCCTGTTCCTGCACCACAGAGCGATTGTTCGGCCCTTACTGGCGCATACAGAACGCCTTGTGCATCAAAAGAACAAATTCAGGAGAGGAACCACCCAGGGCCTCTCCGTCCTCCAGGGCCTGAGACGTGGAGGGTCCAGACAAGGCCAGGGGCCTACTCGCCGGCTCTAGCAATGGAGGCGAGGATCCTGTTTTCTCCTGCTCTGAGCCTTCCTGCAAGACCTGCTCCATGGTCCGGGTCTCCTTTTTGCAACCGCCCGCCTCCGAAAGTGCCCCTCTCCGAGTTCCGCAAACCAGGCACTGAAGGTCTCGTGGGCATGGTCTGTGGGCTTCCTGCCAGCGTGACCTGGAAACACACGGGATGAGAAAGCAGCAACTGCCCAAGTCAAAAAAAAAAAAGGGGGGGGGGGAAGAGGCCTTCTTCCTAACACAGCACCTCCCGGCTCCTGAAATTTATCGATCAGGACTGGCAACACTATCTGCACTGTCTCTGCCATTACCTCCGTTCTGTGAAAGGAGTTCCATTGCTTGCTGCCTGCCTGCCCTGCGTTCGTCTTGTTCCCGGCTTTGGCAACAAGAAGAGGGCTTGGAATCGCTGCCTCTGGCTGTTGTAGACCATACAGACTCCTCATCCGGTAATGGGTTTGGGAGCTGCTTCTGCCCTGCCTGTCTTCTGCAGCGTCCCTGAAAGCTTCCTCCTTCGCCCCTGCTGGCTTTTGGAGGTGGGGGAGAGAGGTTCACTATAACTCAGTAGCAGAGCCTTAGTAATATGAGGAAATATTTCTTTACAGAAAGAGTGGTAGATGCATGGAATAGTCTCCCAGTGGAGGTGGTAGAGATGAGGACAGTATCTGAATTTAAAAAAGCATGGGACAAACACAGAGGATCTCTAAAGGTAAAAAGGGGACTACTGTAGTTGATATGGAAGGGCAGACTAGATAGAAACATGATGGCAGAAAAAGACCACATGGCCTATGTTTTTTGTCTCCACCAATCAGCTGGTAGGGAAACACAACCCACTTGACTGGATTGGTCTAACAGGACAATATGGAAGAAATTAGACCTTACCTGTAATTGATGTTTCTTGACTTACTCCAGTCCAGTCTCGGCATCTCTGGGTATTCACGCCCCAGCAGCAGCTTGGAGACTGAGCGGGTCATGATTTTCATGACTTCCCTCTAGATAGACAACTGGCTCCTCCCACAGCCCCCAGTATCCTATTGACAAAGCAGACTCACAGAAACCATTACCGCTAACATGTAAACTTGCAAAATGCAAACAACAAACCCCCCCTCCCACTAGGGAAGGAGAGTCTACCCCGCTCACCTGTCACGGGCATAAGCGCTTCTCAGGAGACCAGTTACCTTGGTCCCCCATCTTCGGCAGATGCAAAACTCTCCACTCTTTCTCCTTCATTTATACATCTTTCTTATTCCCCGGACCTATGCATACCTAAACTAGATAGATTTCTTGCAGCCGGGGAGCCATGTGCGAACAGTTAGCCTCCAGTCTCCGATATCTGTACACAGGGGGGGATTCGGGACTGGACTGGAATAACTCAAGGAACATCAGTTAGCAGGTAAGGTCTAATTTCTTCTTCCATTTTGTTCCTCCAGTCCAGTCCCAGCACCTCTGGGATGTACCATAGCAGTACTACTCTCGGGAGGGACCCGCTAACCCAGCCAAAACACGCCTCCTCTGAAGTCTGCACATCCAAACGGTAATGTTTCACAAATGAAGACAAAGAGGACCAGGTAGCCACCATACGTATCTCTACTAGGCTAAACTCCACTCACAACACTGCCTGGGCCCGCATAGAATGCCCTCTTAAACCGATGGGAATAGGCCTACTCTTCAACAAATAAGCTGAGGAGATGGCATCCAAGGCATCCATCTCTAGATGGATCAGAGAGGCTCTCTCTCCCTTCTGTGGCCCTCTAAACAACACAGATGCTCCGACTTCCGGAAGGGCCCTGTGCTTGTCAGGTATCTCTTTAACACCCAACGCACATCCAGGCACTTCAGGAGATGGTCCGATGCAGATGCCCCCTCCATCCCTGAGAAGACCGAAAGGGACACCATTTGATTCAGGTGGAAAACTGATAGGACCTTCGACAAAAAGGAGGGAACCGGCCGCAATACCGCCTTATCCCTAGATTTGACGAGATACGGCTCTCTGCACAACACCTGGAGTTCCAAAATCCTCCTAGCCGAACAAATGCCACCAAAAACATCGCCTTTAAAAGTCAGGTCCTTCAAACTGCAGTCCCCCAAAGGCTGTCAGAACAGACAGCACCAAAATGAGGTCCCACAGTGGAATGACCGAACACACTGGCGGCCGCATCTGCTTCACCCCTATGAGAAAACAAACTACATCTTGGTGCAAAGCTAGGGGCACCCCTCTAACTTTGCCACTATAGCAGCCTGCAGAAATGCCAAGATCTCTGGCACCAAGCACTGCATAGGGGAACAACCTTGCTCCACACACCAATGCTCAAATACTCTCCATACCTGAATATACAACAGCCAGGTGGAACATCTATGGGCCTTGAGCAAGGTTATCATCACCGAGGGGGCATATCTTCTCTCTCTCAACTACGCCCTCTCAAGAGCCATGCTATAAGCGAGAACCGATCTACCTGCGGCATCTGAATGGGCCCCTGACTCAGCAGATCCTCTCGAGTCAGGAGATGCCATGGCCTGTCATCCGTCATATGTACCAGATCCGCGTACCACGGCCATCTCAGCCAGTCAGGGGCAATCAGGAGCACTAGTCCCATGTGCGCCTCTATCCGCTGCACTACCCAGCCGATGAGAGGCCAGAGAGGAAAGACATACAGAAGCCCTTCTGTAGGCCACGGCTGAACCAGTGCATTGAGTCCTTCGACATACACTCTCTCCATCTGTTGTAAAATTGTGCCACTTTGGCTGACTCATAGGTTGCCATCAGGTCCATGATGGGCTGTTCCCACCGGCGCACCAGCTGTTTGAAGATGCTCTGATTGAGCGCCCACTCTGCCAGGCAATGCTGAGATAATCCGCCTCTATGTTCTCTCACCCGGCCACGTGTGCCACTGACAGAGCTAACAAATTCTTCTCTGCCTAGTCCATCAATGGACCGGCCTCCTCCTCCAGTTGTGCACTGCCTATACTGCCCTGCCACTGTTGCAGCAGTGTTCGAGAACACTCTCACGGCTTTCCCTCGCAATCGATTCTGAAAGCTTTGCAGGGCCAAGAAAACTGCTCTTGGCTCCAGATGATTTATGGGCCACCGTGCCTCCTGCTCCGTCCACAGTCCCTGTGCAAACTGAGCCTTCAATGCGTTCCCCAGTCGACAAGGCTGGCATATGTTGAGAGCTGTATCAAGTGCGGAATCTCCAGTGGCTGGGGGCCTCCAACTGAGTGTGTTCCTCACCTCCTCCATACAAAGCAAGCGCCATGAAAGGGGGTGAAGCTGCGCAACTACCTGCACAGCAGAGCTCTCTGCAATGGTCGCATATGTGCCCGAGTCCAAGGGACCATCATGGTCGATGCCGCCATGGAGCCCAACACTTGTAGGAAATGCTACGCTGTTGACCTTTGCAATCTCAGGAACTGCAGAATCTGGTCATGCAGCTTGTGTACTCTCGCTATTGGTAGCGATACTCTTCCCACCACCGTCTGAAACAGTGCAGAGATATTCCAGGTCCTGCGACGGCGTAATCCGACTCTTGGTAAAATTGACCACCCAGCCGAAACATGCTCTGTCATCATCTTGCTCTCCTCTAGGGACTTTGACCTAATGAGCCAATCGTCAAGGTATGGATGAACCAGAATGCCTTCTTGCCTCAGTGCCACTGCCACAAACACCACAACATTAGTGAAAGTCCAAGACGCGGTCACCAGTCCGAAAGGCAGCACCCGAAACTGAAAGTATCCTCCCAGCAATGCGAACCTGAAAAACTGCTAGTGCTCTGCGTGTACCAGGATGTGGACGTCAGCCTCAGTGAGGTCGAGGGAAGTCAGGAAGTCCCCTTTCCGTACAGTCACTATCACAGACCACAGCATCTGCAGAAGTGCGGCACCCGTAAGGTTCGGTTTACATACCTGAAGTTTAGCATGGGATGAAAGGTACCCTCTTTCTTTGGCACCACGAAGTAGATGGAGTGTCACCACATCCTCTGTTTTGGAGCGCTTTCACCACCGCCTGCAGGTCTAGCAAGCGTTGCAGCATCTCCTCCACTGCTTTTCACTTTAGGAATGCCTTGCAGAGGTAATTTACAAAAGCGTCTCACAGAGGCCGAGCAAATTCTAGAGTATAGCCTTCCTTGATGACTTCCAAAACCCACTGGTCGGTCGTGATTTGGGTCCAGGCATCTTAAAATTCCTGTAGCAGACCTCCTACGGGAATGATCTCTGCCTGGCTCGACGTCGATTCATTGTGACTTCTTGGGGGCAGTGGCAGTGGAAGAGTAGAATCCTCTTTCCCTGCCTCTGAAACCCTGACAGGATGGCCCTCTTGAGGAACAACGACCCCTCTGATAGGGAGCAAACCTCTGGGACTGAAACCTCCGAAAATCTATTAGCTGACCCCTTGATGAGGTTGACGACTATCCAAATTTCTGCTTGTCCTCTGGCAATTGTCATCCTTTGGTTTCTCCCAAGACCTTCACCAACTTCTCTAGATCTTCCCCAAAGAGAAGCTTACCTCTGAACAGCAGTTTGCTCAGCCTAGACTTGGAAAACATATCCGCAAATCAATTATGGAGCCATAAATACCGCCTCGCAGTCACCACCAAGGCCATACCTTTGGATAAGCACTGAATGAGGTCACAGAAGGTATCCTCCAGATATGCCGCTCCTGACTCCAACTTTACCGCTTCTGGAGGTCGAGGCTGCTCTGCTCCTGGGATCTCTAAGATCCCTTGCACCCACTGGAGACGTGCCCTGGCCACAAAGGCCCCCACACACAGAAGCCTGTAGCGACAGGGCACTAATGTCAAATGCCTTCTTCAGGAAGATTTTCAATTTGCGGTCCTGCATATCCTTGAGTGCTGGACTCCCCTCCATGGGAATGGTAGTCTTCTTCGTTACTGCTGAAACTGCTGCATCAAACTTAGGAGCGTGCAAGATTTCTCTGTCCCGTTCTGGGAGAAGGTATAGCAGAGATATCATTCTAGTACCCCAAGTGCCCCTTGGGTACATCCCACTCCTCCTGAATCATACTATGCACTATCCTATGCACAGGGAACTCCTTCTGCGTTGACCTGGAACAGTGGGTCCTCTAAAGGCTCCTCTTCCTCTGGTGCCTCTGTGCACATTCAATACCTTGGCTGACTGTGCTATCAATATTGCAAACTCCTCTATGCGGAACACTCAGACGATGCAAGAATCCTTTGCCTGCAGGATCTCCCCTTTTTCCAATTTCAAGCCAGATTGTCCTCCTTGATCGGATCCTCCATCTCAAGTGAAGTCTCCTCCCAGGGACTATCCTTCATTCTTCACCTGCTGGGACCTGGCTACTCCTCAACCACTTCCCTCAATAGGTCTGTGTCCGCGGCCCACTTTGTTCCAGTTCTAGGAGTCAGCGTATCGTCTCTTACCCTTTGCTTTAAACAAAAGGCTTTGTGCAACAAGAGCACAAACTCCAGTGAGAAGCCGGTTTTAAGACCCTCACCTTAGCCGGTTTCTTCCCCTCATTCTTTGGGCCCTTTGTGTTGGGTGGCTTCTCTCAGTCCACACTCACCTCTAGCGCAGCTGCTACCATAGCTTCTGTGGAGGGCACAGTGGCTGTACAGTCTGCCAAGTTTCTGGCAGAGCTCTTCAGCCTGTCCTCTCGCAGGCCCACCTGCACTGACCAAGATTGTGTCTCACACCCCTTGAAGAACCCGGCCGTGGACACCAAACCCCTGCGTGACCCACAGGCTACACAGGTCGGCTTCGCTGGCATGCTGTCACACTGCCCGGCCCTCTATCCTTCCTTTACAGTTATCCTTTTTTTCCTAACTACCAGTAATCCTGTTATGCCTCCAGGTCCCCAAAACAATAAATACACAATATTAGGGAGATAGCCTGGCTCCCCGAGCCCCCACCCCAACCTACTGTCTCTGTCCCTTCGGGCCTTGGGCTTCTGTTCAGGCTGAAGTTTCCCATGCTCCCCTAAAATGGCTGCCACCAGGTGGTTTCCTCAGCCTGCCCGGCACACACCGCTGTTCCCCTGCGCCTCCAGAGCTGGAACAGCTGCCCCGACGCTCAGCCAGCCCCAGGGCTTTGGCGTTAAGCGGAAGAAAGGCGGTAGGGGGCCTGGTCTCCTATGGCATGACGACTCCTCACTCCTTCAAAATGGCGGCTCCAGAGTCGTCGCACATGCGCTTCTGTTTCCAGCAAGCAAAGGCTGCACTCCTGTCCCGGTTGCTGATGGCTTTGTTGCACTGCTCCAAAAACTGGGCCGCATACAATTCTCCCCCATGGGGAAGCTGCGCAGACATGGCAGACCACCTCAATTCCTTTAAATGCCCTTGCTGCTTCTGCGCTCTACAAACTAGAACTCAATCCTGGCACAGGTAAAACGTTGCTCAATCAGCATCTGCCAGCTATCTCCCTCCGCTCCAGCAGAGCTGTGGAAGTGATCTTGCAGTGCTACACCAATTTAGTTAAAAGTAAAAGGTTTTCCTTTCCAAAATAAAGTGTTCCTTCAGTGAGTCCTAACCCAGGAATTTACGTCTCTCCAGCTGCTTGGAGACAGAGATACTGCAGGCTGTGGGAGGAGCCAGTTGTCCTAGAGGGAGGTCATGAAAATCATGACATGCTCAGTCTCCAAGCTGCTGGTGGGGCGTGAATACCCAAAATGTGCTGGGACTGGCCTGGAGGAACGAAATGGAATATTCATTTACATATCTCCTCAAGCTCCAATGACCTGCAGCATTCCCCATGCCTAATAAGTTCACAAAGCATAGTTTAAGCTCCACCCCTTTGTCCCAAGCCCCATCCCTATTGTGAGAAAGCAGGCAGCTCACTCTCAGTGTCCGTGTGTTCTGCTCTCGATCATAGACGTACAGACAGCCATCGTTAGCACTAGAGAGAGGGACAAAGGGTCCATGATGAGCGAGTACCTAATAAACTTACAGAAGTCCCCCAGACCAAAAGGGATTCCCTCCCCACCACACACACATCCCCACTCTCAACCCTACCACAGTCCAACAGGAGGAAACAGTATAAAATGGAAAAAAAAAATCTTTGGAGCCACCCAAAAGGATATCTAGGAATAACACAGGAGGTCACAGAGTCAAAAAAAATCAAACCACATCTTCCATTTTCCTGCCATTCTCATCTACCCCCTTCCCGCAGCAAAGATCAAATCATTAATTCTTACCCTCCAAGAATATCCCGGCCATCTGAGGAGACTGTGATGGAGAAGATAGCAAACCTGCGATTAGAGGGACTATACAGAAGGAGAGAAAAAGAAGAGGGTCAGTGCTAGAGAGAGCCATAGAGCAGGAATCTCTCAGATAACACACAGTAGCTGTATGTGATACTGTATATAGAGCAAACTGCTGTACTGCCAAGAAATAGGGTCGTGCATTCTTTTCACCTTCCTGTCTCCAGTGATGTGTTTGTTAAAGGTAAAAAAATTGTTGTTCTACTCCTCTCCCCCTAATGTCAAATTAATAACTGTTGAGTTTATGTCCTGTTAGTGATTTAGACTACTTTGGTTTTTTTATTTGATGTAAACTGCTATGTTGTAAAACTCAAATAGCGGTTTGGCAAATTTGTCAAATAAAATGTAAGTGGGAAATGCAAGGGTCAGAGTTCATTGCCAGATTAAAGAAGAAAGGTGGCATGCAGAGACAAACGGACTCACACATACAGTTGTGGTCAAACATTACTGGCACTCTTGCAGTCCATTATCTCAAAAAAAAGAGGCCACTGAAATAGCTTTGGACTATCTATGCACAAATATTTGACACATAAAAGAATTAATAAAAAAAACAAGACAAATTAAAAAAAGAAATAGTAGGAAACGGTATAAAAACTGGGACATTATAAGGAGGCCAATCATATCCTGGCAAACAATTTAAATCGGTTTGAACAGAAGAAGCCCATTCCCATTGTTATTGATTCCATGTTTATGTAAAGTCAGCTTGGCCCTGTTTATTGTAAACCACTTAGACTTTCAGATTTGCGGCATATAAGATTAGCTAAATAAATAAAATTCCCATTGCAGTAAAATTAGACGCACCCATGATCAATTGTCAGTACGCCAGGATAGGTGGAGTGGTTGTCTCTTCGGCCACTAAGGCCCCCTCCCCTGCCAGCGAAACGGGAGAACAATGCCCGCCCGCCCTAGGAGGGCTGCCTTTGTCTTCAGTCGCTGTTCCTATCCTCCAGGTACTTGCCTTCTGTCAAATGAGCACCAGTCACACAGCCCCTACAAAATCCTGCAGTGGACACTGTGCCCCTTCGCAGACCACAGGACAGACAATTGACTTTGGAGGGCACGCTGCTCTTCCCCCTAGCCCTCCTTGTCCCTGTTCTAGTATCTCCCTTCTCTTTTGTACTGTATTTGTTATTTCTTTTTTAATTTGATGCACGTGCTGTCTGACTGATCTAAAATGGCGCCATTCCCATGCTCCTCAGGCCTGCGGCCCTACTATCACGTGGTGCAAGAATGGGCCGTTACCCCGCTGCCTCCAATCTGCCCCATCTACTGCTCAACAGCCCACCTACCGGCAGTCGCACTCCCGCTCACACACTTGGCCTTAGAAGCAGCGTCGGCTGTGGCGGGAGCCTTACAGAGGTGGTCTGGACTTTCTGGATGCTCGCAGCTCTTCACCCTCTCCGGGATCGGGAGCTGCTCCTCAGCGACAGTGCCTCTGAAAGCTCCATGCTCCCCATGCACTACCGGCACCGGAGGAGGGGGGGCCCCTTTGCAGACCTCAGCACCAGCTCCCACTATGAGTCACTTTTTTTTAATTTAAACCTGCTTTATTGTCAGGGAACAGCCAACCAGCTGTAAAGGCCAGACTTCTAACTCTGCAATTGCCCTCAGGAACCTAATAAACCAGAAGCTATCCACTCCTGCAGCGAGTCCCCTGGTTGGAATCACCCCTCTCCAGATGCTTGGAGACTGGTGCTAGTGCCTTATATGGGGTGATGTCATCAAGTTGTCACATAGTCAGTCTCCAAGCTGCTGGTTGGGGGCGACAAACCCCACACGTCAGGGCTGGAATGGAGGTATGATAAGGAAATTCCCATTCCAGTAAAATTAGATGCATCTGTAATCAATTGTCAGTACTCACATGATTTGAATAAACCAATGAATGATGGCTCTACTGTTTTAAAATGGCCACATTCACTCCCTGTTCCATTTTCACAATAGTGAAGACAAGCGAGTTGCCTGAGACAGTCAAAAAAGCCATTATCACCAAACATCAAAGGGGTACTAGGCCATCTCCAAAGACCTTGGGATTTCTGTGTTGACAGTTTAAGATGTTTTCAGCTCATGGAACTGTCAAAAACCTCCCAGGATGTGGTGGGAAGAAGAATATTAATACAAGAAGTCTTCGAAGGTTAGTTTGAACTGTTGGAAAAACACCACATACAACATCCAAAATGCTTAAGGCTGACTTGGAGCAATCTGGAGTGGTGGTTTTAACTTGCACCATATACCGCATACTAGACAAAGGAGGACTTCAAGAGTGAAAGCCAAGGAGGACCCCACTGCTCAAAGACAGGCATAAAAAGGCACGCCTTTTCTTTGCCCAAACCCACCGTGAGAAACCACAATCCTTCTAGGACAGGGGTCACCAACCTCCAGGGGGCCGCGGGCCGCACAGCCGACTACCGGCAGACTCGCAGGCCGCACCCCCCTCCCTCCGTCCCCCCCCCCCCCCCGCGCGCGCGAAAAAAAACCCTGCTCATACCTGTACTTTTATTTTCCCATGTCAGCTCCCTCCCTTCTTCTGCAGCCGCGGCTCCCTGCCTCTTAGGGAACCGCGGCTGTGCTTGTAAAATCATCGCGGAGCCCTTCCTGTCTTGACGGGCTCCGTGCAGCATTGTCCCGCCTCTAAAGGAAGTTGTTTACCACTTCCTTTGGAGGCGGGACAATGCTGCACGGAGCCCGTCAAGACAGGAAGGGCTCCGCGATGATTTTACAAGCACAGCCGTGGTTCCCTAAGAGGCAGGGAGCCGCGGCTGCAGAAGAAGGAGTTGGTGAGTTTGCCTTGGCGGGCCGCACCGGGGTAGAGTCTCGCGGGCCGCACTGAGGGACCTCGCGGGCCGCAGGTTGGTGACCCCTGTTCTAGGAAAATGTTCTGTGGACAGATGAAACCAAACTTGAGCTCTTTGGCAATGCAGACCAGTGATAAACTTACAGGTGCAGAAATGAAACTTATAAGGAAAAAACACACCCTTCCTACAGTTAAATGTGGTGGAGATTCCATGATGTTGTGGGTCTGTTTTGCTGCCTCAGGAACTGGAGGCCTGAATGTATTAAAGAAATCATGGACTACCAAGGTATTCTGGAACAAAATGTGCTACCTAGTGTCAGAAAGCTAGGTCTGGGTTGAAGGTCACGTGTCCTCCAGCAGGACAATGACCCAAAACATACATCCAAAAGTACAAAATAATATTTTAAAAGGAACAAATGGACTGTTTTAAACTGGCCAGCAATGAGTCCTGATCTCAAGCCAATCGAGAACTTTGGAAAGAGCTGAAATCTGCCATTGGTAAAAGGAATCCTGGAAACATTCAGGAGCTGGAACAAATTGTGGTTGAAGGGTGAGAGAAACTACCAGTAGACAGATGTATGAAACTTATAGATGGCTACAAGAAATGTTTGGAGGCTGTCATCACTGCTAAGGATTGTGCAACCAAATATTAGTGAAGGGTGCCATTAATCCTGTCCAGGTCATATTTTGTGGTTTTCTCAGAAATTACTACGTCTAGGTTGCACAGACATCTTTGTTTTGTTGTATACCTTTGAACATACTATTACAATATTATGATGACATACTGTTGAAATATGTCCAATTATTTCTCAAGATATTGTACACAACATACCTAAAACAAACTACCTGGAACAAACTACCTCCAAACATCAGATCAATCAGGGATATCACCCAATTTAGAAAGTCCATCAAGCACTACTTATTCACTCTGCACTTCAGGCTACCATACACCCAATAGAACCGGCCCCCACCTCACTCAGATAACTCCTACACATAACAACAACCCAGAACAAAAAATCAAAACGTAATAACACTGTATTCTTGTCAAACTCAAATTTTGATGTAACCTATCTAATGTATATATAATTATGTAGATAGTTATCCCCAGTTTACACCCAGTTTATCCTCCCTGTTATCTGTAAACCTAGATCAGCCATGTATTGACAGGTATGTTGTTGTTCAATGTAAACCGCACTGATGATGAATAGTGCGGTATATAAAAAATGTTAAATAAATAAATAAAAAATAAATAAATAAATAAAATGCAAGGGTGCCAATAATGTTGACCACAACTGTATGTATGCACCAAGCTACTCAAAGGCCTCAGCAGCAAACTGGGGGACTGCAAGAAGGGAAAGGCCAGGGGTTGATGATGGGGGCAGTAGGCAGACAGAAAATCTCTTCCATCACATGCAGGCATAGAGAGAGTCGCTGTGAAGGACCACCAACCTTAAATCCAGCGCTGTGTGCACATCAGACTCCCCATAAATATTGCAAATATGGACTATGAGAAAAGGAATAGAAGTTTACAGGTCGTCCAGAACTCAGAGAGGCACATACAAAATAGGAAGACTACAGACTGTCCAGGAATGAGGGAGGATAAAACAAGACAAATAACACAGCAAGGGTGACGCTCGAAGGACTACATTTTCTAAATAGTCACATGTGAACGAAATGTGTGCAACGCTGAGACAAGTTTTGAAAACCCAGCCTTGTTACCAGCATCTACTATGATGACCGTCACAGGCTATCCATAAATCCACACAAAAGACAGAGGATCTGAGACAGCCCATGCATGCTGCATCTCACAAACACACACACACATTTGGACAGCCTGTGCACTCGATTAACGCGTACGCCTGGGATGACCTGCATACTCACTGTAGTCAGACCAGCTGGAATACAGGAATTGACTTCGATCAGGTGTGAAAGCCACATCCAGGACGCTCCAGCCCACATCACGTGCCTTCACAGTCTTAAACTTCTTAAATCTCCCAGAGTGGCAGTCATAGAGGCGAATGTTCTGGTCTGTAGGAGGCAGAAAATGGGAACATTAAAGAAAACTATGCCTCTGTGGTGGTGGAGGGACAGAACTTCACACTCGTAGGAATGTGGCACTTGGCAGGGCCTTAGACAAGAGGGCACTGGGATACCTTGACATGCAGACATGAAGATATGTCCATCCTGGGAATAGATACCACAGAAAGCTTTCTGAGCATAGGAGTCCGTGTAACCCAGGTGATTAGGCAGGAAACTGTGAAAGACCAAGACCAGGAACTATTCAAAAGCAAATCTCCTTTTATACTAAGAGAAGACCCCACCTCATGCATAGCCAAAATCCCCCAGTCACTCACTCAAAATGACCGCTCTCTGCAGGCCTAAAGGCTTGGTCCCTCACACATCAATACCAAGGCCTTTCGTGGACACCCAAATCCCTGCCCTTCATATACCCAGAGCACCTTTCTTGATTAAAAACTAAATTTTCCCACATCCAATCAAGGATCCTGCCAAACCACCCACCCTCCTCCTCTGAAGGAAAGAAGGGTTACCTACTGGGATACCATGCGGGAGCACTCCCCTGGAGAGAAGCTGTTGTTCCGGCAGCGGCCTTTCTCTCTCTGAAAAGTCAAATAGGGGACGTCAACATGTGTTTTGGCGTCCTCAAACCCCCATCCATGCAAGCACTCCACTCTTATAGCCCAAGAAACAGACAGAGGGAGGGACAGACAGGCACTAGAGACTGACACATTGCATCTTTTCTCTTTGGATTTTTCTTATTTTCCAAGGAGCAGAGAGAGAAAATCAAAGACTTCCCGCCAAGGAATAAGAATGAAAAACTAGGGGAAAGAGGGGAAAGAGCAGCGAGAGCAGCAGCGTCTGTTGCATCCTGCCCCAAAGCCTTAATCGCAATCTGAATAGAGACAATTTGGACCAACACAAGAACCCCAGAATCGTTGCAGATATTTCTTCTTTTTTTTTTAAAGTGCAAGTTCATATTATAGATTTAAATAATAAATCAAGGTAAAGTGACTTAAGGAAAACAAAAAAAAACAGAAATGTGGTCAAAGACTACCAATAGTCCACATCTTCGAAGGGGAAACAAAATCAGAAATACAGCAGCGCTCTATGACATGTAAACTAATCCTCAGTATAAGGCTAGTGGAACATTACGGTCAAATAGATCAGGAAGAAATCCGATCTGCAAGAAGAGATTCTAAATGTAGCAGGAGTATAAGGGTTAGCCCTTTTCCATGATACATTTACAGTCCCTGAAGCTAGCGCCTGTGTCTTAAGCTGAAGAAAGGTGTCTGGGCAGCCGTTACTCTTTGCCCGCAAAATAAAACATCTTTAAAGCTCAAGTAATTCTTAAAAATAAAAAGGTATATCGATTCAGAGCACAACAAAACAACCAGGGCGGCCCTGGTGGCGATGTTATCGTTGGCAGACTCCAAAAAACAGAAATCTCTGTTCTTGTTCTCACTCACATTCTCCAACACTTCCCACCTGAAATGAAGAACCAAACTGTCCTTGTTAAAAGTTGCAGCCAATGTTTACACCATAGATATTCAAGACCCCAACTGGATCATCTGCTGCTGCAGCAATCCTATTCTACCCTCATGGTCACCCAATCTGGCCATCGTCTGTTCAGTGAATTCCAAAGTCCGAGGGACAGATTCAGAAAGAGTAACTTCAGTCTGCAATACTGACTCCCAAAAATCCTCCAGGGCCTTCTTCTATCCAGCTGACAGCCCCTGTCCTCCTACCTGGGGGACCAGAACAACTGTAACCAGAGGGACTGGAGCCCCAACTGAGGAAGCACTGCTGATCTGCTCCACCGTCACCCCGAAAGCAATTCTGCTGGTGTTTTTGGCAGTAAAGGTGAAGTTCCAGCAGCAGCTGCCACAGGTCCATCACCTAAAGCCATCTCTGCAGGTAGGTGACTTTCTTGTGGCATCGAGATCTCACTCTGCTTTGGCCCCTCATTCAAGTCACAATCAAGCTGCATTAGTGGGTGTGATGGGGGGGGAGGGGAGAGTTATGGCCACCTGAGCTAAGCGAAGCATTCAGATTCACTGAGGAATGTTCCTGTCCTTCTTCTGCGGCACTCATCAGCAACACTGCAGCAGGGAATAGATGATGATTCACTGGGCCATGAAGAGCCAATAACCTAGCTGTAGTATGGAACCAAACCTTTGCTTCTTCTTGAGCATTTTGCAGCTACAGTTATGCAAAAGTACAAATTAAACTCCAAAATAACAACAGCGAGGCTGAGAGCAACCATAAATGCACCTGTCATGGCACCGTCTTGGTCCCTCTGTATTTCTCTCCTTTTACCACTTGGAGACTAATTTCCAAAGTCATGTAACCACGTAAACTAGCAGTCTAAAACCTGCTCTCAACCAATCCAAGTAAACGTCTGTGAGGGTTTCCACAGCACACAGACTTCTAACTGGACTCAAGGGGGAGGGAGGGCGGAATGTTCTCAGGCAAGGCTGGAAAAGAACACAGACGGGTTGCTGGATTTTTCTATCTATGCACATTGCTTCCCGGAAAAAAAATCTGCCCACGGATAAAAGGATGGTTCAAGGTCTGCGAGTTCTCTACATCTGTGAGCAATTTTCAAAAAGAAGTTATACACAGATTTTATTTTGAAAACTGGAGACTTTGCATGTAGATAGGATATTTGAAAATGATTCCTTCTGGGTATTACTTAAGAAGTACATGTGCAAACTCTCAGGCCAAGAAATATTCCTAGATTGGAAAGGACAGGGAGACAGAGGCTTTCTCTCTGCTGAAAGGACCAGACAGAGACTCAGAAGAAAGGAGACAGGGAGGAATACGCAGAGTGTGAGAGCTGGTGAGAACAGAGGAACCTGAAGCAGGAGGCGGGGGATGCTGCAGTCTGTGCTGGGCCCAAGTTTCCCCGCAGCCAGCAGGATCTGTGTCTTAATCTCATTGTGATCCAGTCCTGCAGTGTCTGGAGCCGCGTCCACTGTGGAAAGAGGATTGGGATGGTCATTTAGCAAGCCCAGAGACTTTCATCCCACTCACCCACCCAATCTGACCCTGCTGAGGAGTCAGAACTCCCCATCCTGTAACATATGGCACATGTCTATCGCAGGCAGAGGAGCGGATCTGTAACCCAGCATCATGGAAACCAAAGGGACACACCCTCCCAGCAGATCAGATCCCTCTGAGAAATGTTCTCTGGGTCATACTAAGGTTGAAGTGAGGGTATCCCCCCTTCAGCAGTTTCCTTTTTTTCTGGGACATAACCAAACGTAGTTGGGTGTGGGTTGCTCCCCCTCCCCAAGGTAACCTCCTTGCTCCCTTCCTCCTGGGACGTACCTGGTGGGGTGTAGCGATCCCCCAGGCAGCCCTCCCAGGCACTGTCATTGTCATCATCTGAGTCCAAGAAAGCCTGAGCCAGCTGCAGGCTGGCAGCCCCTCCTCCCTGAACCAGCCTCACCTGGCCCCTGCGGAGAAAGCATAGAGTCATAACCTCCACATGCAGCGCTGAGACACAGTTTGTGCGAGTGTGAGACTCTGTGTAGGACAGTGATGGGGACAGTGATGGGGAGACATGCTGCTTGCCATAATCTGACCCACTAATTATTAAATCTAGGAACAAGGCATTCATGCCGAAGGTCTCCTCCCCACTCCCAACTTACATGTGCCATCAAGTGAACCTGGCAGAACCAGTAAAGTACACCTCTTATTGTGTAAGAGATCTCAATCTACTTTGCTGCTTTCCCAAAGCAGACCATTTATATAAACTTTAAGAGCAGTATATAATCTGACAAAGCACCTCTAAGCCCTCCCCATTACTCTGCCAGACTGATATTTTTCTGCTGACAGCTGTCGCAGGATAGAAGAAAGAAGGCATCTCATCAACTATGAGCACTGCCATGAGTTAAATACTTCCCTTGCCCACTATGTGTCCCTGCAGTGGGAGAAGCAGTTGGTGCACCCGTGAATTACCTGCGCAGGAGGTATGCCAGTACCTGGGCCAGATCCACGTTCTCCTCCTCATCCTCCTCCTCCCCCCGGTGGTGACCTGCACCCTGGTCGTCCCGAGACTCACCCCCACTGCCGCTTGCACTGCTACTGCTGCGAGATCCCATCTTCCATCTCTGAAAGCAAAGCTACAGGCACGTGTGACCACCAAGCCTATCCACCAGTCATCCAACCAGGCAAGAAACTACTCAATCACAGCACTAGAGATTGTCACACCACAATAACCTCCAATCACTGCCTGGAGATCCCCCTACTGCAAAAGTCTTGAATGTACAATTCCAGTTACCAATCACAGAGATCCAAACACTCCAATCACAACCCTAGAGATCCACCCCTCACAATAATCACCAATCAAAGCCCTAGAGATCCATCCACCCAGTGCAATAACTCCCAAAGCCCCAGAAACCAACTTACTGTAATAACCTCCAATCACCGCCCTAGAGATCCACCCACTTCAATTGTATCCAAAGTTTAATCCTTAGCCACCTATCAGCTCTCAAAGACCTTCCTCCATGTTTATGATCAGAACAATCATTCACATTCTTGATGACAGAGGAGGACTCCAATCACAGAAACCAATCAGTGTTCAAAGGTCTGAGAAGGAACAACTCCTAAGCAAATCAGCTTTCAGAAACCTGGCTTGGTCATATATCACAGAAACTAATCAGAGCTCAAATGAAAAAAAAAAAAGCCAACCTCAACGACCAATCCGAATTTAAGAATCTAATAGAACGAAAACTTCAGTGACCAATCATCATCCAGAGCCAATCCACATACCTACTGACCAGTTTTCATTAACCAACGATGCTTAGGAACCAATCAGAGTTTAAATACCAGAGAAAGTAGTTAGACATAGGAACGAATCAGAATTCAGGGAGCCCGAGAGATTTATGGCAGTGCAGCGACCAATCAATGATCACAGAATCTCTCCAAGAACCAACCAGAACGGCCGGGAAGTGAGAGGCTGCAGGGAAGTAGGATTGCTTATAGACAAGAGAGAACGCCGCGCTACACCTTAGCCTGAAGAACCGTCCAATCCCGGGACGCGAACAACTGCGCGCGCGGGCGGACAGCATTAGCCGGACCTGACACTGACTGATTCAAAGCGCCACCCCCTCTTCTCAACCATAACCACTTGTTTACAAGCTGGGGACGACTTTCTCTTCCGGCCTTCCGTTCTGCTCGTCGCGCAGATCACGCGACCGAGGTGGGCGGGACGTTCCATACCTTATTGCTGCGCTGATTGGGCGGTGGAGAATAATAAGTCGAGAGTAGTCCTCGCTCTTTACTGGTTAAGAAAGGTGTCTTTTGACGCGGAAGTTTAAAAAAAACGACGAAGAAGAAGTTGATGTGCGAAGAAGGCGGGGTTTATGAGAGTCCCGCCCATGTTGCCTTTAGGAAAACAGACAGGGGGCGGGGGAACGTGTCACACGCAGAGCAGTCTCTGATTGGCCGTGGATCCGTTGGCATGGGAACGCACGAACTAAGCCGTTAAACCTTGTCCTTCAGTTTAAAGGCTGCAGCTGCCAGTTCAGACGTCATGAGTTTTAAAGGGCTAAAAACATTGCATTGCGTAACTGTGCTGTAGTCTTTGACATCATTTTTTTAAAGAAGAAAAACAATTCTTGTTTGTGTCTCTGCCTTTTAGCATACAACTGTATCAGGACGACAGACATTTTTTTTAGAAAAAGAACAAGAAATAACATTCACTTGTCATCAAGGATATGTGAAATAAAGAATACAAAATAAATGTTATTTTCTGCTTATTGACTCCAGCTGAGGGGTTTGCTAGTAGTCAGTCATAGCAAACTGATTCAAATAATTTGCAGCGTTCATATACCAACATGTGAAATCATTCAACATGCTGATACCGAACAGCTAGATACAAATACAGTTGTGTATATGTGTGCACACCCCCTGCATACGTGCAAGACACAGGCACACCACACACTGGCAGCACAGATGTGCATGCCCACACAGAGAAGTCGGAACGAATTTCATGAGCAGTGCTCTGTATGCTTTCCCCACCTGTTCTTTTTAAGATCTATTGTTAAGGTTACTAGATTTTTCGGAGGCAAATCTGGGACACTTATCGGTGGTGGGGTGGAGGGACACCTTAGTTCCAAGTTTGAGCGATAAGACATGGAAGAGGGAACAGGAGTCATTACCCCCCCCCAATCCATTCCAAGACAGCAACAATACTTCCAAGCAAACACATGGATAGAGAAATCAAAGCAGTAATGCATTTCCTCTGTACGGTGCAAAATATAAAGATAATGGATGTAAATTCTGAAAACTGACATAAATCATACTTTGATCCCACTGTTGAAATCTGGGACAGGAGGCTGAAAATCGGAAACAATCAGAACCGGCACCACCATTAGGTAAACTAGGCTATTGCCTAGAGCGCTGACCCTATGGGGCAGCCATTACTGCCGCTGTTGCTCCTCTCACAGGCCTGCAGCAGCATCAATGACTTACTTACACACTGGCACTGTGTGGCGATTTCTTTCTCCTAGCATCTGCTACTTCCGCTCCGGAAGTCTGTGTCAGAGGGCAGCAGAAGCGGCAAATAGAAGAAAGAAATCATTAAGCAGCGTGAGTGCGTAGGTAAGCGCTTCATCACAGTTTGCGAGCCATTGCGGTGGCTGCAGGCCCCGTAGAGGGATGAGCGGGAGCAGAGGGGCAATGGAGAGCAATAGGAGGATGAAAGTCCTGTCAGTGGCTCCTTCAATCCTTGCACTGGCCCTGAAAATTGGGGACATCTGGTAACCTTTCGATTAGTGTCTAATAAGTAGAATACACAGATTCAGGCTACTGTATCTGGGGAACTTGGTTGAAATAGCCAGAGTAAATTTACAATATTTACAAGGCTTCGCCAGGAAATTTTAAAGACAATACCCTGGTTGGCTGACTAGAAAAGGTCTGTGTTCACACCAATAATGAAGAAAGGTGATCCGACTGACTGTGGAAATGACAGCACGGTCATTCTGACCCCACATGCCAGCAAAATTCTTCTCAAGATCATTCATTGGAGAGGACAACCATACCTGAAATGCAATTGGGGTTCAGGAAAGAGCGAGGAACAAGAGACATCATCACGGAGGTGAGATGGATACTTGAAAAGACAAAAGAATAACAAAAGGATATTTACATGTGTTCCATTGACTACAGTAAGGCCTTTAATTGCATAAATCATGAAAAAAACTGGGCCACATTTAGAAGCACAAGTATACCAGAACATCTGACTGTTCTCATGCACAACCTTTACGTTGACCAAGAAGCAACAATTCAAAAAGAACAAGGAGAAACAGAATGATTTCAGATCAGCAAAGGCGTACAACAAGGCTACATACTTTCTCCATTCCTGTTCAATTTATATGCAGAGCAAATGTTAGAGGAAAGGCGGCATAGAGGAGATATGATAGAGATGTTTAAATACCCCCGTGGCATAAATGCACTAGAGGAGAGCCTCTTTTGATTGAAAACAAGCTCTGCTATGAGGGAACAAAGGATGAGGGTGAAAGGGGATAGACTTAGGAGTAATATGCTGAAATATTTCTTTTTTGGAAAGAGTGGTAGATGCATGGAATAATCTCCCAGTGGAGGTAGTAGAGACTAGGACAGTATCTGAATTCAAAAAAGCATGGGTCAAACACAGAGGATCTATAAAGAACAAGAAGGGACTTTAGTATTTGATGTGGAAGGGGAGACTAGATAGGCCATGTGGTCTTTTTCTGCCGTCATGCTTCTAAATCATCAGAAAAGCAGGAGGAGTAGCCTAGTGGTTAGAGCAATAGCCTACTACTAAAGGGATCTGGATTTGATTCCCACTGGCACTCCCTGTGGCCTTGGGCAAGTCACTTTGCCCTCCATTGCCTCGGAAGAAAAGGCCTGGCAATCTACTTCTGGTCATACCTTGCCAAGAAAACGCGGGAGCTGCTTGGTCACCAAGAGTCAGAATTTACTTGAAGGCACTTACAATAAATAAACGAAGAAAACCGAGGTGTGAAGATTGGTGGATGACTCAGTAACAACCTTCACATTGCTGACAATTCCATGTTACTGGCTGAAAAGGAAGACAGTCTGAAACAACTGCATATCTAGATCAAGAAATATAATCTTAAAATGGGCCTGAACCTTAATGTGAAGATGAAAAAAGCCTAGCAACTGGCAAAATCAATAATTTCATCCTTACTGGAGAAGAAATAGAAATTGTAAGCAACTTCAACCTGTTGCAAGGGTTGCAGAGCTGAGATGGCGTCCATCTGTCCAAGAAGAGTTGACATGTCTTCAGTAGTAGACTGGCTAACCTATTGAAGAGGTCTTTAAACTAGATGCATTGGGGATGGGTGAAGAAAGCTCCAAGGTAAGTGAAACATTAAGTGAAGTAAAAGAGGGAGGCCTTCATGAAATACAAGAGATCACAGAGAAAGGAAGACAGGCATCTATATCTGGAAAAACTAGAGAGACTGGCAAAGTAGTCAGGAAAGCAAAGGTACAAAAAGAAGAAGAAATAGCCAATGCAATAAAAACGGGGGGGGAGGGGGGGGAATAAGACAGTTTTCAGATGTTAGTGAGAGGAGGAAGGACAAAAGTCATACTGTCAGACTCAAGGGTGAAGGGGTGGGGGGTGGAATATGTAGAAGCTGATGAGGATAAAGCGGAATTGCTTAACAAATATTTCTGTTCTGTGTTCACAGATGAAGGGCCAGGAGCTGGACATCAGACAACACCCAGAAACAGGAACAAAAGCAAGGAGCATCTCAAATGATTTTCAGAGGACTGTGTTTGTGAGGAACTAGCTAAACTATTTATTTACATTCTCTTATATACCGCGCTATTCTGCATCAGTGCGGTTTACATTGAACAAACTGAAATTACATTGAAGAGGGCATTATAACTTGGAGATAAATATTTTACCGGGAACATGGGCTATGGAGGGTTAAGTGGCTTGCCCAAGACCACAAGGAGCACCTGTGGGACTAGAAACCCCAGTCCTTCCAGCCCAAGGTTGCTGTCCTCTAGTGGGATTTGAACCCCGACCTTCCGGCCTGAAGTACCTTGCCCCAACCACTAGGCCACTTTCAATACCTCTTTGGAGTCAGGGGTGGTACCAGAAGACTGGAGAGAGGATCATGTGGTCCCTTTACACAAAAGCGGAAGTAAGGATGTGGTTGAAAACTACAGGCTGGTTAGTTTAACCTCAGTGGTGAGTAAATTATTGGAAATGCTGCTGAAAAAGAAAATAGTGAGTTTTTGGAGTCCAACAGATTGCAGAATCCAAGGCAGCATGGATTCACCAAGGGCAGGTCTTGTCAGACAAATCTAATTGATTTCTTTGACTGGGTGACCAGGGAGTTGGACTGAAGGAGAGCCCTAGATGTGGTATATTTAGATTTCAGTAAAGTATTTGACACTGTTCTACACAGGTGACTTATAAACAAACTAAGCACCCTTGGGATGGACCCTAAAGTTACTGCTTGCGTTAGAAAGTGGTTGAGTGGGAGGCAACAAATGGAGGCAGGTAAATGGAGTTCATTCGACTTCCGGTGATGCGGTGAGAGCGAGAAGACGTGTGCTGATCGCTCTCCGACCACCCCCTGCCTAAACTGGCATACTTGAGCCGTATTTCAGCCCGGAGAATCTGGCAAGCACCTATCCCGGGGTCGAGTACTCCAGGTAACCACTAACCGAGCATAGAGAGTCCAGAGGTGATGGCCGCGGCACTTCGAACGGGGAAGAAGGAGCGCGACAGGGGGCCTGCCCCGAGCAAAATGGCGGACGGAGGGGGGGCACCTAGCTCACCGACCTCCCCGGCGAGAGTGGAGGAAACTTCGGCGGCCGTAGCTGAGGCTTTAGCGGCGCAGTTTACCACCCTCCGCGAAAAGCTGGACACGGTGCAGAGCTCGGTGGATACCTTCGGAAAAAGATTGCAAGAGGCAGAGGAGCGGGTGGGCCGTGCGGAGGACACCCTGCTGGAGCTGAATCAGACGGTGGCAGGCCTTAAGTCCCGGCTGCTCTCCCATGAGGCTAAACTCGACGACCTCGAGAACCGCTCTCGAAGAAACAATCTGAGAGTGATGGGAGTCCCCGAAGCGGTGTTAGATAAAGACTTGAGAAAATACCTGGAAGAACTTTTCAAATCCCTGCTAGGAGAGACAGGGGTCGACGAGAATATTGAGATCGAGAGGGTGCATCGAGTGGGGAGCAAAAAGGCCCATGACGCTCACCCGCGCTTGGTCCTGACTAAGCTACTCCGCTATCCACAAAAAGAAGCTATCCTGCGGGCTGCTAAGACACAAGGCACTCTACAAGTGGACAATGCGCGGCTCCGGATAGCTCAGGACTATTCTGTTGCACTGAGCCAGCGCCGGCGCGCTTACGCACCTACCTGCCAAAAACTGATCAATGCACAGGTTAAATTCACCGTCCAGTACCTGGCGCGTCTCCACGTGTTCTACGAGGGTCAGCGCAAGACTTTCGAGACAGCTGAAGAGGCGGCACGATATGTGGAAGCTACGATCCCGGGCGGTACACCACGCTGAACATCTCCAAGTGACTGCTTGTTTTTCTGAGAGTTGTGATATTAGCGTCCATAGTTTCGGACGGCCTGCCTGTTTATTTCATTGATAGTGTTCTGCGGTAACCCCGAGGCTTTTCAGTTTTAGAATAATTTGGCCTGATGAGGGAACGGGCGGGTGGTCCCCCTCGGTCTGGGAGTAAAGCTCCTCGCTCCTAATGGCCCCCTGCAGGCCCAGATATAAGTGGGGGGGCCTGCTGGATAGTCTGGGGGGAAGCCCTGGAGACCAGCAGTCGGGAGGTACCGGCTGGCGAAAATGTTAGTTGGAGGGTAGGAGTTAATCTGGGGGCTCCTGGGTGCACCCCGGGAGGGGCTGGAGGGGTCTGTGGGAAACTGGCTGATACATTTGCCACCCCGGAGAGGTTGCAAGCGGATGAGAGAGGGCGGGAGATCAGGTCCTGAGGCCTGTTCCCCCCGGTTTGGAGTCTCTCTGGGGTATGGGGGAAGGATCCCTTCCTTAGCTTAGCCTTTAATATTGGTCTATTCTAGAGTGACGGACAGTGTGCCCATCCCTTCTCCCGTACCAATTTAAAGTGGGGGCCTAGGGGCCAAGGCCTCTTTTGAGTTCAGAGAGCCTTAACGGTTGTGTTAAACACATCTGCAAACCCTCTCTGGACAGCGTTTGTATTTGTTCATTGCATCCTTAATCTAACGTTTGCTGTGACGGTTACACGGGGATATGCATGCATTCCTCATAATGTGAGTATAATGACTGCTAAGTAATGCTATATGGTTGGCTCTGTATAATTCGGACCTGGGGGGGAGAGGTGGGTTCGAATAGTGTAACGGGCGGACTAGTGAGGTTCACACTGATGTGGGAGGCATGGTTAGGGGTTTGGGGTAGTTTAGGGACTTACACCCGTGATTTCCGATCGGCTGGGTGCCTGAGAAGAGGGGATCTGGTACCTGTAGCGGGTGGGGTTAGCGGGCGCAGTACTGCTGAAGGGGGGGGTGGTGGGGCGTATCACCGGAGGTTTCATAAAGAGGGGTGAGGTGGTAGTAGATGAGGGAGAGATTAAGATATGGGGAGGGAGAGGGGGGAGGGGAAGATAGGGGGGTGGGGGGGGAAGGTGGTAAGTTACACTTTACAAGAACTTCCAGGAGAGTCCAAGAGGAGACGATTGAGTGGGGGGAGGGGGTTCCAGGCTGGGAGGACCCCGTCCCTACGGAAGGGTGGAGACGGTCATCTGTGTCCTGACACTGCCCCGTCACTCTGAAAGTTATCACGTGGAACGTGTGCGGTCTGGGAAATCCCATAAAGAGATATAAAATTTTGCAAGCCCTGGCTAGGCATAAATGTGATATTGCCTTTCTACAAGAGACCCACCAGACGGCTGAGGAGCATGGGAAGTTATGCCGGGGCTGGGTGGGACAGGTCTGGGGGCACCTGCCCTTGGAAAGAAGGGAGGGGTGGCTATCCTGATTAATAAAAAGATACGTTGTACGGTCAATATTGAGGTTCGTGATACGGCGGGGCGTTATTTGCTGTTGCAGAGTAGGCTGGAAGGGAGGCCGGTAATTTTGGGGACGGTGTATGGCCCAAACACCCCGGACCCAGGTTTTTATGCCCGGCTGGCTTCCAAAGTGGAGCAGTTGCCTGAACTCCCGCTTATTCTGGGAGGTGATGTCAATGGAGTCTTAGATTTCAATTTGGATACCTGCAGAGGGGGGGATGCACGGGCGCGGGAGAAAGTAACGCGAATGTTAAATAGTTTTAAGAATAGACTGGGGCTCGTCGACACCTGGAGGGTGTTACACCCCCTAGAGAGGGACTTCACGCACCAGTCTCGAGCCCATGGCACAACCTCTCGTATAGATTACATATTTCTGTCTTCTGGGAGTCTTGCGAACGTGGATGAGGTGCAGATCGGGCCTTTTGAAATCTCAGACCATGCACCGGTGTGGTTGGTACTCCATTGGGGAGGGGGGATGGACAAGACACGGATCTGGCGCTTCCCGCCGGAACTATACGGCGATGCCCAGTTTCACAAATTCTTAGAGCAGCGCTGGAGGGAGTTTGAGGAGGATCACCGATGTCACCAGGGAGACTCTGAACTGATATGGGAGACGGCCAAAGTTGTGTTAAGAGGAGATATTATCGGCTTTGCGGCCCGCAAACGCAGGTTACACATGGATAGGATTCTCCGCTTAGAGAAATGGGTGTCCTGGTTGCGGAGGCGCCTGGCGGGGGCCCCGACGGAGGGGCTCAGGAAGGAGCTTTGGGAGGCCAGGGTAGACCTTAATGAATTGCTACATCAACGGGCTAAGACGTCCCTGCTCTATTATCGCTATCGGCTGCAAAGTTATGGGGATAAACCCGGGCGATTACTAGCACGGTGTCTGAAAGGGGCACGGGGAGCGCATACGGTGGCAGCCTTGTGGGATGAGCACGGGGTATTGCAGAGACATACTAACAATATTGTCCAGGTCTTTCGGAAGTTCTTCCAAACACTTTACGCTGCGGAGGGTGGTTCTCCCTCGACGATCCCAGCTTATCTCCGGCAGTTAAACCTGCCCTCGCTCACTGAAGAGCAGAGTAGTCAGTTGGGGCGATCAATTACCCCGGAGGAAGTACGATCTGTTATTGCCCAGGCTAGCTGTTTTAAATCGCCGGGGCCGGATGGCTTGGGCGCAGAGTTCTACAAACTGCTTAATGACTATATCTGCCCAACCTTGGTGGAGGTGTTCACGCGGCGGGTCACGCAGGGAGGCTTTAAGTGGGGCAAGAATCATGCGCATATTACCCTGATTCCCAAACCAGGCAAAGATCCAGTGCTGCCTACGTCCTACTGGCCCATCTCTTTATTGAATTTCGACGTTAAAATCTTTGCAAAGATTCTGGCTGATAGGCTAGCAGAGCATCTCCCATACTTGATCCATGATTCCCAGGTGGGGTTTGTGAAAGGCCGGTATATTGTTCGGAACATGCGCAAAATAGTTGCATCTTTGGAGTGGGTACATGATCGACAGCTGCCCTCCCTATTGGTAAGCTTTGACGCCGAGAAGGCTTTTGATAGAGTCGACTGGACCTATCTTAAAGAATTGCTTCCATGGTATGGGTTGGGAGCCCCATTCTGTGCCATGATTGATTGCTTGTATGATTCCCCGACGGCGGGGATACTTTGCAATGGGCTACTCTCGGAGGCCTTCCCCCTGGAAAGGGGTACACGGCAGGGCTGCCCCCTGTCCCCCCTACTGTTTGTGTTATCATTGGACCCCTTGATTAGAGCGATGGAGATGTCGCCGGCGATACAGGGGATACGTATGGGTTCCCAGACTTTTAAAGTGTCGGCCTTTGCTGACGATATACTGGTGCACCTCTCGGCACCTGCGGACTCCCTGCCTTGCCTACTACAGGAATTTCGAGACTTCGGCTTGTTTTCGGGTCTGCGGATTAATAGTGACAAGTCGGAGGCTCTGGATGTGTTGGGGACGTTGAAGCGGGGGTGGGTCGGCGGGTTCCCCCTTAAATGGGCACGCCTGCATTTTGCTTATTTGGGCATTAGGCTGACCAGTCATCCGCGTGAACTGTATCGCTGTAACTTTGAGGAGATGCTATCCCATACGCGATCCCAGTTACAGGCTTGGAGGCCGCTGCCGCTCTCGCTGTCGGGGAGAGTGGCGGCCATTAAGATGGTGATACTGCCTCGGCTGTTGTACTGGCTGCAAACTTTGCCAGTGTGGTTGCTGCGAGGCGACTTGCGGAGACTGGAGGCTAACATTCGGACCTTTTTGTGGCGAGGAGCACGCGCCCGTATACCCTTGGCACGACTGACAGGGAAATGGCGCGACGGGGGGATGGGATTCCCCGACCTGGGGGTGTATGCCTTGGCATGCCAGGCCCGTCACCTGGGGGACTGGTTGGGCGGGACAGCGGTGTATACCCCCACGACCTTCGAAGAGGAATATGTGGCGCCGCTTTCTCTGTTGGGGGCTCTGCATACGGAGAGGCGCTACCTTCCGACTCGCCTCGCATCGAACGTTTTACTTGGGTCGGCCCAGTGGACGTGGCGGTACCTTAATAGCCGCTGGGGGACGGTCTGGACGGCGTCCAGCTGGGTGCCACTGCAAGGGAACGTCCACTTTACCCCGGGTTCGAACGCGCATGGCTTTCGCGATTGGTGGCGTAAGGGTATCCGGAATATCGGGCATTTGGTGGATGAGGCGGGGAAGTGTAAGTCCTTTCAATCTCTTTGCCGAGAATATGATCTGACTCCAAAGTCTACTTTTGCATACCTTCAGGTTTCCCACTATATTTCCGCCCTGCCTAGGGCGGCCTTGGGGTTGGAGCGCTCAGCGCAATTGCTGGGTTTGTTTGCCTTGGGAGATGACGCACCTCAGTCTATTGCGGGCTATCGAACACGGCTGATGGTTCTCCAAGTGCCTGTCGATTATCGCGGAGTGGAGGCGGCATGGAGTGCGGAGATGGGACGAGAGGTCCCTCCAAATACCATTTTTGTAGCTCTCCGGCAGATCGCAGGCATGGTGGACGGGGCGCGGTGGCGAGAGATACAATTTAAATGCCTCACTCGGGCCTATTTCTCACCTAGGCGGGCCTTACGTAGCCACCTGACAGTTGATGGTCGGTGTCCGCGATGCCAGGCTCCCTTAGCCGACTTGTGGCATATGTGGTGGGCCTGCCCGCATATTCAACCCTACTGGGCTAGAATTGCCAGATATATCACTGGGTTACTGCAGCAGAGAGTGCGGTGGACGGGGGCTTTTGTGGTTTTGGATAGACTCGATCCCCCCCTATCCGCCCCGGCGAACAGACCGATTGCTTATGCGAAAGGCCTGTCTGGTGGGTAAAGGTCCCATTTTACGACTGTGGCGCGACCAGCAACCCCCGACATTTGGGGAGTGGCGCAATAACTTTCACCAGTTAATGCTTGCGGAGCGGTGGCGAGCGCGGGGCAGTGTCAGGCGCTGGGCCTCCTTCCTAATGGTGTGGGACCCGTATATAGGAGTGCTGGGGGCCCGTTGTCGGAACGAGATCCTGCAAATGGGTAGGTAACGGTGGGGAGGAGGGAGGGGGAGAACAACGAGCGAGGAGGGTAGTAAGTGCAGACGGGGTGAATGAGGTGGAATGATCCTGGAACAATGTGTGACTGGGAGGGGGGGGGGTTAGTGGAGAGAGGGGGTGGGGGGTGGGTGGGGGTGGGGTTATAATCTGAAAACTGTATTCATCCCTTGTCAATGGGTCTCCGGGTGGGGATGAGAGTCCACCCCCCCGGAGTTTGATTGTATTGGCCTTGTTATGTTTGAGTGGTGATGTTTAAATAAAGTTTATTAAAAAAAAAATGGAGTTCATTCTGAGGAGAAAGAGATTACTGGTGGAGTACTGCAGGGATCTGTCCTAGGTCCGATTCTTTTTAACATCTTTGTTAGTGATATTGCAGAAGGGCTGTTGGGTAAGGTTTACCTCTTTGCAGATGATAAAATCTGCAACAGAGTACACACCCAGGAAGGTGTAGATAACATGAGGAGAGATCTAGCTAAGCTTGAAGAATGGTCTAGAATTTGGCAGCTGAGATTTAATGCTAAAAAATGTAGGGTCATGCATTTGGGCTGCAACAATCCAAGGGAGCAATATAGTATAGGGAGTAGGGTTGCCAACTGGCCGGTTTTCAGCCGGCCTGGCCGGTTTTTCCACGGCCAGGCCAGCTGCCGGCGCAGAGGCAAAACTGGCCCTTTAAAAGCCGGTTTTTTTGCTCTGGCCGCAAGATCGGGAGCGGCCAGAGCAAAAAAAACGGCTTTTCTCCGCTTCAGAGGGAGCCGGGAAGCCCGCGCGAGGCCCCGGCTCCCTCTGAACAGCCACCAGCGTGAAGAGCCTTTACCTTCACGCTGGCGGCTGTTCCTGTGAAGCTGCGAATGCTGGGAAAGGTTAAAGGTTGCCCTTTAACCTTTCCCAGCATTCGCGGCTTCACAGGAACAGCCGCCAGCGTGAAGTAAAAGGCTCTTCACGCTAGTGGCTGTACAGAGGGAGCCGGGGCCTCGCGCGGGCTTCCCCGGCTCCCTCTGAAGCCTCAGACAGCCGCGATGCTGGTCGAGGGGGGGGGGGGCAAGGACTGCATTGGCTGTGATGGGGGGGACCTGGACTGGAAAAGGGCTAAGGGGTTGGGGGGGACTTGGACTGGAAATGGGCTAAAGGGGGACTTGGACTGGAAAAGGGCTAAGGGGGGGGGCTTGGACTGGAAAAGGGCTAAGGGGGGACTTGGACTGGAAAAGGGCTAAAGGGGGGGGCTTGGACGTCAAAAGTCCTAAGGGGGGGACTTGGACTGGAAAAGCGCTAATGGGGGGACTTGGACGGGAAAGGGCTAAGGGGGGGACTTGGACTGGAAAAGGGCTAAGGGGGGGGGGACTTGGACTGGAAAAGGGCTAAGTGGGGGGAAATGGACAGGAAAAGGCAAAAGGGGGGGACTTGGACGGGAAAAGGGCTAAGGGGGGGGACTTGGACTGGAAAAGGGTTAAGGGGGTGGGGACTTGGACTGGAAATAGGCTGTGATGGGGGGGGGGACCTGGACTGTAAAAGGGTTATGGGGGGGGACATGGACTGGAAATGGGTTGTGATGGGGGTGAGGGGACCTGGACCAGAAAAGGGCTAAGGGGGGGGGGGAAACTTGGACTGGAAATAGGCTGTGATGGGGGGGGGGGACCTGGACTGTAAAAGGGTTATGGGGGGGGGTGGGGACATGGACTGGAAATGGGTTTGTGATGGGGGTGGAGGGGACCGGGACTGGAAATGGGCTCTGGTGGAGGAAGGGGGATCTTGGACTGGAAATAGGCTGTGATTAGGGGGGCTAGGACTGCAAATGGGCTCGGATGGTGCGGGGGGACTCGGACTGCAAAGGGGCGGTGATGGTGCGGGGGGACTCGGACTGCAAATGGGCTGTGATGGTGGGGGGGGGGGCCTAGGACTGGAAATAGGCTGTGATGGGGGATCTTGGACTGGAAATGGGCTGTGATTGGGGGGGGGAGCTAGGACTGGAAATGGCCTGTGATGTGAGGGCTAGCACTGGAAATGGGCTGATGAAGAGCTGGAATAGGACTGGAAATGGGCTGATGTGGGGCATGGGAGAATGGGACTAGAAGGGAGTGGATGCTGGGTGGGCCTAGAACTATAAGGGAATTGATTTGGGGGGAGGACTAGAATGGATGGGGAATGAGAATGGAGAGGGGAAAAAATATTTTGTGTGGAAGAAAAGTCTATGATGGGCCGGTATTGGGAGAGAAAGAGGGGCTTGAGAATGGAAGGGTGAAATAAAAACGGATGATAAAGGAATAAGGAAAGAATTGGGGGAAAGAGCAAAAGGGAAACAATCAGTATGTTAAAGCAGAAATAGAGAGAGAATGGAAAACATCTAAAAGAGAAGAAAGGACAAATGGATAGCTCGCAGAAGACACGAAGAAACCAGAAGAAAGTGACTGGAGCAATTGCAACTGAAAAATAAACGCCCAAACAGAAGGTAGAAAAATACTTTTTATTTTGAATTTATTAACTGGAATATGTCTGGTCTGGGAAGTGTGTATTGCTAACATCTTTGCGTTTTTGTTTAGTGCAAGAGGAAATTACTTTATAGTTTTATTTCTCCAGTGTTGTACATTTCATGTTTGGATTTTGGGGTTCCCAGTTTAATTATTATCTGACCAAGGAAGTTAGCCTACACTTATCCTCGGTAATTTTTGTGGGTGGGGCTGGGGGCGGGGCAGGGGTGGGACTAGGGGCGGAGAATGGGTGGAGCATGGCAAGCCACAGGTGTCGGGTTTTTCTCGGTGAAAAAGTTGGCAACCCTAATAGGGAGTGAAGTACTTCTATCCACGAAAGAAGAGCGGAACCTAGGCATGATTGTGTCTGACGATCTCAAAGTAGCGAAACAGATAGAAAAGGCGACGGCGAAAGCTAGAAGGATGCTTGGGTGCATACGGAGAGGAATGGCCAGCAGAAAAAAGGAGGTGATAATGCCTCTATATAAGTCTTTGGTGTGACCTCATTTGGAGTATAGTGTGCAATTCTGGGGACCGCACCTTCAAAAGGATATGAACAGGATGAAGTTGGTGCAGATGGTGGCTACTAAAATGGTTAATGATTTTTGTTATAAATCATATGAGGACAGACTTAAGGACCTTAACATGTACACTTTAGAGGAAAGGCGGGATAGAGGTGATATGATTGAGATGTTTAAATACCTCCGTGGCATAAATGTTCAGGGAGAGAGCCTCTTTCAATTGAAAGCAAGTTCTGACATGGGATGAGGATGAAAGGGGATAGATTCAGGAGTAATATGCGGAAATATTTCTTTACGGAAAGAGTGGTAGGTGCATGGAATAGTCTCCCAGTGGAGGTGGTAGAGACGAGGACAGTATCTGAATTCAAAAAAGCATGGGACCAACACAGAGGATCTCTAAAGGTAAAAAAGGGGACTCTTGTAGTGGGTGATATGGAAGGACAGACTAGATAGGCCATGTGGTCTTTTTCTGCTGTCATGTTTCTATGTAACCTGCTAGGATCTGTAATCAATGAAATGACAAGCAGTCAAGAAATCCAACAATGCATTGCTTTTGGCAGAACAGCTATGAAGGACCTAGACAAGATTTTCAAATTACATTTGTGAGAGGAGCTCACTGGATTTGCCACCACCTGGATGCTGGGATTCCCGTGGGCAGAAGAGGAGAGAAAGCTGTAGGGGGCTAGAGGTGGAATCAAGGAATTCAGTGGCCCCTGATCCTCGCCGGTCCAAAGTCTTATGATAACAGCTGCATGCGAGACTTTGGCCTGGTGGGGAACAGCCACTGGGCATGCAGCAGACTTACAAGAGCACAGGCAGCATGGCAAAGGTGGTCAAGTAAGTTTGCTGCTACTACTGCCACATGGAGGGGCCTGTAGCAGGAGAGGGCCACTGTACGAGGAGGGGCCACCATGACGATGAGCCTGGGGGCTCCTTATTGGAACTTACGCCACTGGCCACTTGACCTAAGACTGAACACAGTTTAGGACAACTATCCACAGGATCACCATGAGCTGACATTGACTCAATGGCACTTAACAACAAGAGATAATAAGCCCCACTATTAAAGAGAGAAGCTTTCCTGGGGCGTTCTAGGATGACAAATAATAGTAATAGTAAGGCGTCTTGTCCTTTCCATCATTTGAACATACTGGGAAGGCGGTCTGTCGATCCTGAGCATTTCGTCTGGTAGTGCTGGTTCTCTGCAATGGACTACCTAGTGAAATTAGACATGAATCCTGGTATTTGCTTTTCAGGAATTGGCTTGCATTTTGGCTAGATGTGTGGCCTTTCTAATGTTTTGTTGACTGCATGACTGTACATATTGCTTCAGATAATTTCTTGGACCCCACATTGGACAACTTAGCTCTGGGAATGCACTTTATGAATCTGTAAATAAATATATCTCAGGCTTCTATTCATAGGTGCTTATAAGTTGTAAATGTCCATGTTTATTTTTCTAGGGAATTAGGGGTTCTTTTAAAGTAAACAAAATCATTGGTTTGACAGCACACAATGCTTATTCCAGCACAATCTAATCCAAGGTAAGCAAGGGGAAGTGGGGGGTTTCAGGTGTTTATCCAATCATTTTTTTTGCATCTGGGTGTTTTATTGGTGGTTATCAATTAAAACCTAAAATGTAATGTAGTTTGATCATAGAATCTGGCAAAGATTCAAAAGAGGTAGGGAAGCAGACTTGGTGAAATTTAGAAAAAAGACTTTGGAAGCTGTCAGGAGTTCCTTAAGAGGAACGTAGATTTAAAGCAGAATAAAAGATCAGAGCGTGCAGATATCTCAGTGGGAAGGTGCAGATGTAAACATATCATAAAAAACTGCAGAAACATGAAATCCACTACTACTACTGAGCATTTGTATAGTGCTACAAGATGTACGCAGCGCTGCCCAGACATGTAAGAAACAGTCCCTGCTCATCAGAGCTTACAATCTAGTCAAGACAGACAACACAGTAGCTGTAGACGTGGGATACATCTAGGGGGAATGGGAAGGAAACACAAAGGAGATCAGGTGAGTCAGGATCCGAAAGCGGCAGTGAAGAGGTGAGGTTTCAGCCTGGATTTGAAGAGGGTTAGAGAAGGCGCCTGACGTACAGACTCGAGTGGTTTGTTCCTGGCATAAGGAGCAGGAAGGTGAAAGGAGCAAAGTCTGGAATTAGCAGTAGAAGAGAAGGGCGCAGATAGGAGCGATTTGCCAGAAGAGCAGAGATCCCGAGAAGGGGTGTAGGGAGAGAAGAGAGGAAAGGCAGTGAGGAGCTGCAGAGTGAATGCACGTATAGGTCAGCAGGAGAAGTTTGAACTGGATGCAGAAACAGATAGGGAGCAAATGAAGTGACTTGAGAAGAGGAGTAATGTGGGTATGACGAGGCTGGCGGAAGATTAGCCGCGCAGCAGAGTGTTGAACAGATTGAAGGGGAGAGAGATGATTCAGAGGAACATCAGCAAAGAGCAGGTTACAATAGTCTAGACAGGAGGGGCCCGATTTTCAAAGGCATTTACATGGGTAATGCCCTTCGAAAATCTAGGATAAGTCTCTAACATGCCCAGATGCTATGCAGTTAGCATTGCGGCGTGTTATGGGCATTTCAGGGTGAAGTGGGGCAGAGGAAAGGGCTAAACAGGTAGCACTGATTTTCAATGCTACTCACTTAGCCCTCTGCGCCCTAAAGATAGGCAAGGTTTTTCGAAAATCACTGCTACCCAGCTAGCTCCTGCAGCTTCCAGGTTCTGCATCGAGACCTGGATTTTCAATGCTGGGGCCGCATATGACCCTGGCATTGAAAATACGGGTTAGGCGGATGGTGGGTGGGCTATGCACTGATGCTGCACATAGCACCACCCAGATGAAAATCGAGCCCAAGATGATTAAGGGGTGGATAAGTGTCTTATTAGTGTGTTCAGAAAGGAATGGGCAAATTTTGTTGATGTTATAGAGAAAGAAACTGCAGGTTTTAGCTATCAGTTGGATGTGTGTGGAGAAGGAGAGAGAGGAGTCAAAGATGACCCCAAGGTTGGAGCTGAAGAGACAAGGAGGAGTAGAGAGTTATCCACAGAGACTGAGAAAGGAGGAAGGGGAGAGGGGGGAAAATAAGAAGCTAAATTTTGGTCATGTTCAATTTCAAGCAGCTGTGAGACATCCAAGCAGCAATGTCAGAAAGGCAGGTAGAGAGCCTAGCCTGGATTACTGGAGAGATTTCAGGTGTAGAGAGGTAAATCTGGGAGTCCTCAGCGTAAAGATGGTACCGAAAGCCATGGGAAGAGATGAATGCACCAAGGGACTGGGTATAGAGAGAGAAAAGGAGTGGACCCAAGACAGATCTTTGGGGTACACCAACTGAGAGCGGGATAGCAGTAGAGGAGGATCCACCAGAACAAACACTGAAAGAGCGATGGGAGAGATAAGAAGAGAACCAGGATAGCACAGAGCCCTTAAAACCAAATGAAGACAAGGTATCGAGGAGAAGGTGTGGTCAACAGTGTCAAAAGAAGCAGAAAGATAAAAAATGATGAGGATCGAGTAAAGGCCCTTGGATTTAGCCAGGAACAGGTCGCTGAAGACTTTGACAAGAACCGTTTCAGTAGAATGTAAAGGAAGTCCGATTGTAAAGGATCCAGGAGAGCGTGAGAGAAGAGAAAGTCAAGGCAACAGTGATGACCCACACGTTCAAGTAGTTTAGAAACTAAGGGAAGGAGGGAGATGGTTGAATAGTTAGAAGGACAGGTAGGGTCTAGTAAGGGTTTCTTGAGGAGAGGTGCGATGCAATCACAGCATGCTTGAAGGCTGCAGGGAAAGTTACAGTGGAGAGCAATAGGTTGAGAATATGAGAGATGGAAGGGACAACAGTGCAGGCGATGGAGCTAAGGAGATGGGTGGGGATAGGATCAGAGGAGCAGGTAGTGAGTTTGGAGGAGGAAAGAAGGTGTGTGGTTTCTTCCTCAGAAATCATAGAAAAGGAAGAGAGTGTAGCAGAGACGGGGGCGGGGAGGGGGAAGTTGGGAGTGAAGATAGGAAGAAGGGGAAGTAGCTGACATCATGGGGAACTGGAGTGTGATCTTGTGGATTTTGTCATGGAAATAGTCAGCCAGGGTTTGGGCAGAAATGGAAGGAGGGGTCGGAGGCGGAGGCACCTTGAGGAGAGAGTTGTAAAAAGACGACGAGGGTCAGAGGCAAGCGAGTTAGTCAGATGGGCATAATAGTCCTGTTTGGTGAGTGCTATGGCTGACTGCAACGAGACAAGCATGAATCTGAAGTGTAGAAAGCCTGCAAGGGTGCAGGATTTGAGCCAAGCATGCTCAGCTGAGCAGGCACAGGAATGTAGATAGCGGGTAGTGGAAGACAGCCAGGGCTGGGGTATAGAACGCCTCACAGGAAATGGCATGGGCAGAGCGAGAGCATCCAGAGCAGAGGAGAGAACCAAAGGATCTAAAGAGGTTGGAGGAGACAGGGTGAGGTTGAGGCGGTGAGTGATGAAGAGTGAAGCTTAGCAGGTGATGATCCGATAAGGGAAGAGGTGAGGTACAGAAGTTTGAGGGTAAGCAATTAGAGAAGAAGACAAGGTCAAGGCAGTGGCCTTGCTGGTGAGTGGGGGCAGTAGAGCACAGCTGAAGTTCGAATGAGGAAGTAAGGAAAAGGAGCTTTAAACCATGAGGGTCAGAGGGGTTATCAACATGAATGTTAAAGTCCCCGAGAATAACGGAGGAGGAAGATGAATGCAGACAGAAGGAAAGCCATGAGTCAAAGTCAGTGAGAAAAGTAGAGGGGAACTTTTCAGGAGGTCAATAAATAACAGCTAACTGGAGAGGTAGTTGAGTGAAGTGAACTTCAAAGGAGGGAAAGGAGCGAGACTGAGGCAGCAGGAGGGGTTGAATTTGGCAGGAAGGAGAGAGGAGAAGCCCAACACTACCACCACGGCCAGTGGGATGAGGCATCTTTATCTTTATCTTTATTTGGCATATTTGATATACTGCCCCTTACCAACGTATTAGGGCGGTGTACAATACAAAATATTATGGCTGCAGAAAAGAAAGGTAGAAAGGAACGCCATTACGTGGATAGGAAAGCAGTCAGATAGTAACAGAAAGAAAAGAAAGGACAGCAGAAAAGACAGCAGGCAATAACAACACTAGAGACAATAAACTGCGGGGTAAACGATAGATGACAAACCAAGGACAGACAACATAACAAGTAGGTACATAGGGAGAGGTAGGAGTCCTAAGGAGGGGGTGTATGCGTATATGGTTGTATAATTCTATGGGGAGGAATTGGGAGGAAGTGCAAGGGATGGTTGAGCAGTAGCGGACGAGGGAGTGGGGAGATCAAAGGCCTGACAGAAAAGATATATTTTGAGCAGAGACTTAAAGCGGGAAAATGATAGTTCTGTGCGAATATAGTGAGGGAGAGAGTTCCATAAAGCAGGACTAGCAAAGAAGAAGGCAGCATGGCGAGTAGACTCAAGGTGAGCTTGGGTGGGAGATGGCAGAAACAGACGATTTCCATGTGCAGAACGCAGCAGACGGGGTGTGGGTTGAAGGAAACAAGATCAGCTAGATACTGAGGAGTGCCAGTGAAGAGTGCCCTATGGGTGATGATAAGAAGTTTATATATATAGCGGACTTTGACAGGAAGCCAGTGAAGGGAAAGAAGGCAAGGAGTGACATGATCCCGAGGAGATGACCGGGTAAGCAAGCGAGCAGCTGTATTTTGAATCAATTGCAACCGACAGAGTTGATATTGAGGTACGCCGGCTAACAGGGAATTACAATAGTCGAGGCGAGTGATTACCAGGGAAAGGACCAGGGTAGTGAGAGAATAAAAAGGGAGAAGGGACCGGACGGCCCTAATTTTGCGGAGCTGAAAAAGAGAAGTACGCACCACCCCAGAAATGTGTTGATGGAAGGACAATGTGGAATCCAGGGTAACCCCGAGATAGCGGATAGTAGGTGACAAAGGGATGGGGGAATCCGACATAAGTGGCGCCAAAGTGGGGGCGGGAGCACCAAAAGTAAACCAAATAGCAGCAGATTTGGAGGGATTAACGATGAGGTAATTGTCATTGAACCAGTCGGCAACAGAGGCGAGGCAGGTGTTCAGACAAGAAAGATCAGGAGCAAGTGATGAGGTGTGGTGGACCAGGAGGATGTCGTCGGCAAAAAAGTAGGCGGATAAACCAGTTTGTTGAATCAAGAGGGCAAGTGGGGCGAGGAAAACATTGAAAAGAAGTGGTGCAGGATAAAACCCTGCGGTACACCACAGTGAAGAGGGAGAGAAGTAGAGGAAGAAGAACCTAGGCGCACCAAGAAGGACCGAGAGGAAAGGTAAGAATGAAACCATCGGTGGACAGTGCCCTGGATACCAAGGTCCGACAGCCGGGTGAGAAGGGTGCGATGGTCAATGACGTCGAAAGTGGCAGAAAGATCCAACGAAACCACAATTGAAAAATCACCCCTATCGTGAGATCGGTGTAGTTCATTAAGAAGGGCTACCAAAATAGTTTCGGTACTATGACCAGCTCTAAAACCTGATTGTCGAGGGTGCAAAAGAAGAGTAGAACTGAGATGTGTAGAAAATTGATGAAAGACAAGTTTTTCAAGGATTTTGGAAAGGAAAGGCAAATTGGAAACCGGGCGCCAGTTAGAGGGGACAGCTGGATCAAGGGTGGCCTTCTTAAGAAGTGGACGAACCAGTGCATGTTTCCGGGTAGAGGGAAAACTTCCAGACGTGAGACTAGAGTTAATGATAGTGAGGGCAAAGGGAAGAAGAGCAAGAGTGGGGTCAAGAAGCCAGGTTGAGGGTAGTGGATCCAACGGACAGGTAGTTTTATGTGAAAGTGAGATGACTTTAGAGAGTTCAGTGACAGTGACAGGGCTGAAGCTAGACCAGGTATGGGAGGGTACAGGAGTGGGAACTGGGGAACAAGAGGCAGCTGGGGTAGAGGAAATAGGGGGAGGAGAAAGAGGAGGGGGACAGGAATCAAAGGCGGAGCGGAGGGTCAGAATCTTTGTGGAGAAAAAAGTAGCAAGGGTCGAGGGGCTGGGGGCAGAAGGCAGGGGGGAAAGAGAGGGTACGGTAGAAGCTGAGGAGAGAGAGTCCAAGACACGATATAATTGACGTGAAGAATTAGAAGAGGATGTAATAAGGCGAGAATAGTAAGATTGTTTGGCTGAGGATATCATAGAGTGATAGACCCTACGAACATAGTGAAAAGCGGAAAGGGAGGCATCAGAAGGGTGCTTGCGCCAAAGTCGGACAGCACGATGAAGGTGGGAACGATGCAAATAGAGGCCCGGGTGGAACCAAGGATGGTGAGAAAGAGGACGGGTGGGAACAGGCTGAGAAGAGACAACAGAATCAAGGGTGGAGGACAGAGTGGAAGTCCAAAGACCAGCCTGTTGATCCACAGAGAGAGAGGAAAAATCGGAAGGGAAAAGGGAGTCAGCAGAGGGGAAACGTTGTAATGTTGAGGAGGTGATGCGCCGAGACAGACGACACGAAAGAGAGGAAGAGTTTGAGGAGGGCGTTGACGGAGAGGGAAGGGAAAGGGAGAAGAAAATGCAGTAATGGTCGGACCATGGGAGGGATAAGGATGTGACATGGGCCGGTGCGGATGGAAAGGAGTCCAGCGTGAGAATCAAGTCAAGGGTGTGGCCAGAGGTGTGCGTAGGACATGTCACATGTTGAGTGAGGGACAGATCATGAAATAAAGAGGCAAGTGCTTTGTCGCGAGCCCTTACGGGAGGGTTTAGATGAGCGTTAAAATCACCCAAGATGACCAAATAAGGGGATATGAGAACGGACTCCGAGAGAGTAAGAAGGAGGGAATTCCAGAGTTCAGTACGTAAAGCGGGAGGAGCATACAGTAGGAGGAAGTAGGTTGGCGTCGGGGAGGTAGTATGAAAAAGAAGGGACTCGGGATACTGGGAAGGGGGTTTGGCCACGGTAAGCGGAAAGGAAGTGCGGTGTATGACTGCGACGCCACCCCCCGTACGATGCAGGCGGGGAACATGGAAGGCAGTGTAATCAAGAGGGAGACATTGACGAAAGATACCGTCCTCCCCATCCCGCAGCCAGGATGCCATGAGGAGGAGGGCATCCAACAAATGTTGAACAAGAAGATCATGTACAAGAGGTGTTTTAGAACGTAATGACCGGCAATTCAGGAGAGCCAGGGAGATCGTCAAAAGAGGGAGACCTGGGGCAGCAGACACAGAAGAGTGAGGGAGCATAGGACTAGGTTGGCAAGGGAGGAGATTATGCAGGTTTCGGGCGGAGGCTCCGTTAAGCGGAGCGAGAGAAGGAGAGGGGATGATGGCCCCACCACACAGGGATAGCAGCCAGCGAGCTGAGCAGGCCAAAACACAAAACAGGAGGAAGACGAGAACAAGGAAGACGTCGGTAGAGATGAAAGGGCAATCCTGGGAGCACCTACCGGAACGGCGAGCAATATTGAACACAGGAGTTGAGTGCAGAGTAATGACGCCAGTAATATCCAGAGGGGCAAGGAGAGAACGGAAAGGCTAGTAGAGAACAGCGAAGGGGACAGGCCCCAGTCGTCGCCCCAAGGAGCTCGCACAAGGAGCACGTCCTGCTCCTTGTGCGCGCTCCTTCAGCGCGCGCCGCTGCAGCGCGGGACGCTGCCGAACTAGCTTTTATGGAAGGCAGAGTACCTGGACGCTGACGTGGACGCGTTGCGCGCGTCCACGTCACCACCGGGAGGTGGGGCTGGCACACAGCAGGAAGCAGGAGCACACAGCAACACAAGGTCTGCAAGCAAAACAGACAAGAGGCAGGTAGCATACAGATAGACTCAGCAGCAATAGCACAGTTGTAAACGGCAGTAAAGTAATGCAGCACTCTCAGGACGCCGCCGAACTAGCTTTTATGGAAGGCAGAGTACCTGGACGCTGACGTGGACGCGTTGCGTGCGTCCACGTCACCACCGGGAGGCGGGGCTGGCACACAGCAGGAAGCAGGAGCACACATCAACACAAGGTCTGTGTGAGAACTGATAGCCTCCATGACAGAGAGCAGCGACTGATGCCAAGTCTTCTGGGAGGTGCCGCGTCTCAGTTAGAGCAAGAAGATGGAGAGCATTAGAGATAAAGAGATCATGAGTAAAGGCAAGTTTATTAGAGATGGAGTGTGCGTTCCACAAGGCACGTGAGAAAGGGGAGAGGAAAGGGAAAGGAGAGGGGTATGAATAAGAAATGGTGGAAGGTGAGAGAATAAAGAAAACTGGAGAAAGGGAAGCTGAGAGGATGATGCAGGTGAGGAAAAGGGGCGAGAAGGGAATGATGAGGGAAACCGAAGGAAGACAGAAGTGGTAAAGAGGTGAGGAAAGAGAACATAAAGGAAGCTGAGAGGAAAAGGATATAGGGAGTGAGGGAAGCTGGAGAAGGAGATGGGCTGAAGGAAGTTGAAGGGATAGGGAGAGATGGGGAGGGAGAGAGGAAGTGATGGGGAGCCGAGAAACTGAGAAGGTAGAGAGAAAAGCTCGGGGGGGGGGGGAGAGAAGCTGATGTGGTGAGGAAAGCTGGGGGGGGGGGAGAAGAAGGAGATGAGGGGATAAAGAGAGAAGGAGAGGGTGAGATAGTGACATGAGGTAAAGGAAACTACTGTAAAGGGAGGAGCCCTTAAGGGAGGGGAGGAGAACAAAGGGCAGGCAGAAAAACAGAAAAACAAGTCTAAAGGCAATTTACTGAGAAGAGAAGGTAAAGATTAAAGTTCAGATTGTGTTAGTTCCATGCAATGCTAATGTTCATACCGAGGCAATAACCAAAGATAAAATCACTGCTGAAGGGAGGGGAACAGCAGGGGCAATGACCAGAGATACAGGAACCACCGAGGGGGGGAGAGAGGGGCAGGAGGGGGGACAGCAGGGGCAATAACCAGAGATACAGGAACCACCGAGGGGGAGGGAAAGAGGCAGGAGGGGAACAGCAGGGGCAATGACCAGAGATACAGGAACCACCGAGGGGGAGAGAGAGGGGCAGGAGGGGGGACAGCAGGGGCAATAACCAGAGATACAGGAACCACCGAGGTACAGGAACCACCGAGGGGGGGGGGGGAGAGAGGGGCAGCAGGGGCAATGACCAGAGATACAGGAACCACCGAGGGGGAGAGAGAGGGGCAGGAGTGGGGACAGCAGGGGCAATAACCTGAGATACAGGAACCACCGAGGGGGAGGGAGAGGGGCAGGAGGGGGGACAGCAGGTCAATCACCAGAACTACAGTACCACCAAGGTTGGGAGAGATTGGCAGGAGTGGGGCACAGCAGGGGCAATCACCAGAGATACAGGAATCACCGAGGGGGGGGGAGGGGGAACAGGATGCGGGACAGCAGGGACAATGCTCAGAGATACATGCAACCCACCGAGGTTGATGGATAGAGTAGCAGGAGTGGGACAGCCCAACAAAAAAAGGGGGGTGGCAATACCAGAGATACAGGAGCCACCGAGGGTGAGGGAAGAGGCAGGAGGGAACAGCATGGGCAATGACCAGAGATAGAGGAACCAAAACCGCGGAGGAGATAGAGCGGGGCAGGAGGTGGGACCGGCAGGAGCCTGGACCAGAGATAACCCGTGGAACCACCGAGGGGGAGAGATAGTGGCATGAGTGGGACAGCCGTGTCCATAACGAGCATACGCCTAGAGTACAGGAACCCCCGATGGGGGAGAGAGGGTGCAGGAGGGTGGACAGCAGGGGCATGACCAGAGATACAGGAACGCAACGAGGGGGATAGAGCATGGGCATAGAGGGTACAGCAGGGGCAATAACCAGAGATACAGGAACCACCAAGGGGGGGAGAGAGGGGCAGGAGGGGAGACACCAGGGCCAATAACCATAAGACAGGAATCACACACAAACGAGGGTGGGGGAGAGAGGGTCAGGAGGTGGGACAGCAGGACAATAACCAGAGATACCAGTAACCAACCAAGGGGGAGGGAACAGAGGCAGAAGGGGGGAAACAGC